>CM035769.1:25107500-25707500 GCA_020466155.1 Pachypeltis micranthus
TGCGTTGTAGGAGTTATTCTTTACGCGACTGCAATACTTTCCTAAAAATAAACCAAAATCATAATTACGATTTTCCCATTGGCGATTGGTTGTATTAGGAGTGTTGGTTGAGGTCAGGTCCGAAGTTAGTTCCCCTGGTGGGCTTCCTCACTTCGCCTTAGCAACAGGTGTGATCGGGGGCAGTGTCATGAGTATTATTATTCAGCAACAACCAGCATGTGCACGAATGGCAAGGTTCTGCCTTTCTCCTCTCAGAAGCTCCGTAGTAATTCTCTGACAAAGAGCAGAAATGTGAATGCGTTGTCTACGTAGAACGCTTTGCGACGTCGACGCAGGATGCCATGTACGCAGTTTGAGCTCGTGCACGTTGCCATTCTCCTAAGTCTTGTTAGGAGGATAGTTTTCCCAGGTTCTCAACGACAAAATTCAGCACTCGCAGCCTGCCTGTGTGTCAACGTTGTTCCGTTCGCACAGTGATACAGATCGGGGTTTCGCCGTCTCCAAGCGGTCTGTGTCAGATAACCGTGATCACGGATGAACCATGATTAATTCAACGCTCATTGAAGCGTTTGATGAAGCTGCAGGCGAAACGGTTGTCAGCATCAAATCATAGATATTCCCCTCTCAACGTGAACTCGTTGGAATGAGTTTGATTCTCGTCAGGCGCTAAATTCTAATTTCCTTCGAACCCACTCAATCATAAAAGCAAATCTTCATAAAAGCTTTAGTTACGGCAACGTCCCATTTCCCCCTTCAGTCGCTCGATATGCAGAGGAAAATATCAAAAATTTGTCACATGAGGCTGTTGGGTTGGCGACGTCGTTGATTGATATCGCAGCAGCTGAAGTGCCGAAATAGGAAGAGGGATACAATTCGGGAGCGGTTTGGGTTGGGGGGCCTTCAACGGCTGTATGCCCAGCTTCTGCCTCGGCCCTTGCAATCTAAAAATACGGAGGTAGTCCAACAACTTCGCTCGGCCCCTACCACCACGACCCCTATCTCGCTCTCGGCTTTTTCCAGGTTTATTTCGCACTCCGCTCGACGTTGGCAAATAAAATGGTCCGAAATAATAAACGCTGCCTCTTTTTACGTCAACGCCTTAGCTAAGAGCACAACAGCCCCAGCGTTTCTCACCTTTCCTTCTTACTCCTATCAGATGAGTGGGAAAAGTGCCATTCGCCACTGAGTTCGGTATCGAAAAGAAAAACTCTCGCAAGAACCAAAACTGCTGAAGCTGCTCCGTTTGCTTCTAATTTACAGCAACCTATTCAAGAAGTAACAACATCGAGACTCGGCATTTTGGAAAATGTGTGTGAAATTCCGAATCCTAAATGTCCTTTGGATGCTACATCTTCCCGCAAAAAGTAACACACCTTCAACTGTCAATTTCCTCCTCAACGACGGCAGTTTTATGAGTCAGTTTTGCGACAATGTCAAATGATGGTGATAATAGTGCGAAAAGGAGGGCCGTTTCCTTACAGAATATGTACGAGTAGCATTGCTACCATCTGATGTCCAGCTTTCGTAAAACATGTGCTATTTCCAAACACAGTTCTAAGGCGTCAACCTTTGCTTAAAATTACAATCCTCTCAGAAGTCAGTGTTTTCTGGATTAGGCGGTTGTCAGGGGGTGGGGGGGACGCCAAAGAGACGTAAGCCTCAATTCAAGAACCTGCGGGGACGTGAGGGACATGAGTTGATAGCTTGATCTGATTTGAGGAAACGATGTCTCCAGGACTAGATGGTTGAACTGTTTCCAGGGATCTATCTTCAGGATTTGACAGTTCACCTGTTTTTGTGAACCAACGTCTCTTGGGTTGATGTGAAATAAAATTAACAATTACAGGACAGGTGCAAAGCTGAATTCGCCTCGCATTCACCCAGTGCACGTGGCTATAAATGCGCGAACTGTCGGTCCTGTTTCGAGGATAAGTGTCTCCATATTCAATGTCTCCAGAACTAGATATTGAGGCTATTTACAGGGCTCAATTTATTCAGGACCATACGGCCGAACATTTGCAAGGAACATACTTGGAACTAGATTGTCGAGGGCTGCGGGAAACATCGTCCTCAGTTGAACAGTTTATAACAGTTTATGCCGTGCCGTTGACAGTAGTGTATGTCATCAGTACTAAACAATTTATTGTAACCGTAACTGTAAATTAATTGTTCAGTTTCTAGGAAATAATGTCTCCAGGGCTAGACAGTTGTTCATTTTCTAGGAAACAATGTCTCCAGGACTAGACAATTGTTCAGTTTCTAGGAAACAATGTCTCTAGGACTAGACAATTGTTCAGTTTCTAGGAAACAATGTCTCCAGGGCTAGATAATTGTTCATTTTCTAGGAAATAATGTCTCCAGGGCTAGACAGTTGTTCATTTTCTAGGAAACAATGTCTCCAGGACTAGACAATTGTTCAGTTTCTAGGAAACAATGTCTCCAGGACTAGACAATTGTTCAGTTTCTAGGAAACAATGTCTCCAGGACTAGACAATTGTTCAGTTTCTAGGAAACAATGTCTCCAGGAATATCTTCAACATTAAATAGCGTAACCGTTTTTGGGGACTGCCTCCTTTAACATAGTTTATCACCTTTTTTCGCTCAAACCAATAAAAGCCAAATCGTATTTTATATATTACAATTTAATCGTAAATGACAAACGGAAAGAGTGGTATCATTCGCACAAAAAACGAATGGTTAAATGATATCGTTTGAAAATCTATCGACATTCCACACCATGCGCCATTGACCTAGAATAGATGCGTTTATCAATGAAGCTATAGCGTGTTGATAAAAGCATAAATTATCCGATACTTGCCAAATTGAAATGACAAACGATTCACGAATTGCGTATCCAAACGGTTTTAATGTATTGTTAAGGCGTCTCAACCCAAAATGTTAAGTTGAATTCGAAGAGATTCGATCCTTGAGTATGTGTGGGGGGGGAGGGGGGGAGGCTGACGTTCCTGTGGTAACCTATTTACATTTCTCATTGGTTGCCAGTCCTGGGAAGTGGAGGACCGGCTCAACCGAGTTGCGTTTGACTGACAGAGGAAGGTTACATTTTGATGCCACTGTGGCTGTCTAGGGAGGCTGTAGAAAGTCGCCTGCTGCGCTCACTTGGGAAGCCAACAAGCTAAAGCAAGAATGGACGGATCTTTGAATAGAGGGGCTTGAAACACGTAAGAGTTGGGGCAAATGATAAACGACTTACAGGGCTGGTGTACCTAGTGCGTGAGCGTGTGGGAACATTGCTGAACCTAACCGTTTGAATTTTCCTATTTAGCCTGTAGGTCGCCGGAATAAAGGTATAGGTAAAATCGGCCAAAAATTAATTATTGTTATCTTAGCGGCAAAACACCAAATTTGTTATTTTTTAAAAACTGTCAAAGATTTTTTAAATTTTTTATTGACAATTCCGAATGACACAACAGCATTATCAAATTTCCATTGTAGAACAATAACTAGAGCAGCCCAATGAATTATCAAAAAAATTCGAAGTGTTGCCTCATAGATGCCACTCGTATGATACGAGACGTTCTCAGAGAAATGAGGATTGTAGCCCGCTAGGATTGTATACACGCTGTTGGTTTAATATGTTGATAAAATGATAGGAGCAACCCCTAAAATACCCCAATTCAACAGTGAACAAGGTGAATCGACTCAAACTTGATACTTAGCCGGCAGGATAAGTCAAGCGTTGTGTAAGGCGCTGATGAAGTACTGCACAACGTCAAAACTGGTGCTGGATGCGGCTCAAGTCCATAGCAAACACAAATAGCGTTAACGTGTGTTGGATTCCTGGGCATAAAGGGACCAACTAGCCAGACTCGGTTCGTCTACAGTACCTATAGGGCCATCTCCCCACTGTGGGACTCCTCTGTAGACTAGTAGAGAGGGATGGGAGACTGCCCTCGAGCCGTACCCATGTAGATGACTTGACTCTGCTGATCTTTGCAGAGTCGGTACGCCAAATCGAAGAAAAACTCCAACATGTGCTCCGTACTGTCACCCTATTGTGCGAGCATGTCAAGATGCAGGTGGCTGAAGTAAAAACCCAGCTAATCCTCTTGAAAGGAAAAGTGAGTAACCAAACCTCAATACGCTTTGGCTGCCACAGGCTTCTCTTTGAAAAGCACGTCAAGTATTTAGGAGTGGGTATAGGTGAGAGGTGGGGCTTCAACCAACACCTCCAGTCCCTTAAAAGTACTACCTTTGCAATGTTTGCCTCAGTGCCTACAATTACTTAGGCATCTATCTACGCATGATTGGCTACTGCTCCGATGTCTGGGGTTGCAAACTAACAGTCAATCAAAAGAGAGAATTGGCCCAATCCCAGAAAGTTGCGCTCCTGTGGATCACCAAGGCCTATAAGACTGCATCGACAGAAGCACTCCAGGTGATCACTGGTCAGCTACCGGTTGACTTGATCATTGAGTGCATGGTTAACAAGTGGAGAGTGAAACGGGTACTTACCACACTTTGGTGGCGAGTGCGCCTTGTGCAGAGTGCGGAGGAAACAAGAAAACACTTGCTGCTCCACTGTGAGCGACGGTTGTTGGGAAGGCAGACGCACTTAGCAGCATTGACTGCTACAAAGCAAGCCTATAACCGTTTGGCAAGGTCGCGAAGAAGGCGATGGCTAAGAAACGTGGCCACAGTTGATCTGTCCTTTTGAAACTTGAACCACCCATGTAAATAGTTAGATCAGGTGGGAAACCAAACTAAGAACTCCCCCAGATGAAACGGGATTCCTCAGGTGGTCACCTCTGCACAGTATAACAGCTCTCTATCGGAAGACTGGCTAACGACCAAATACCTGTCGTACCTCCGCAGGTCTGAGTTGGGTGGATGCTGCAAGAGCCGGCCTCTTGCACATTAATGAAACCGCAACTTCCATGACTGATATAACCCTTGTCGAGGGCTTAGGAACAGTCATCAAATAAGGAAACAGACCTGTTCAGAATGCTGCAGGAGTAAGGCACTCCAAACGCTTTATCTCAGGGCAAACACACGAGATAAGACAGAGCCTTCTGAGGATGGAGAGGAAGGACCTAACACATATAGGGGGAATCATCACCGGACACTACAAAATGAACAAACACGTGTATGTGTGTGTATGTTATGAGCACAGTCGACACCCCTCGGTGTATCTAGTGTGGAACAGATGAGAAGACTCCCTACCCCGTCCTGGCTTGAGCCGGATACTTGATAGGGAATGATTTCTGGTTTTTTTTTTTTTGGTAGAGTGGACACCAAAGAAGGCTCTTGCAGGAAATCCCTGGCATTCCTTAGTAGGCGAGGCTAGGCATACGTCGCTGTAGGACTATGACAAAATCCGCCATACTACAGTTATAGTTGTTAAAACACCACATTTTTCCTAAAATGACTGTGACGATTGTGATCAAATTGTTTTGTACACACAGCTCCCCAACTATCACAACAATACCGTAAAACGTTCATCTGTGAGGAAGTGACGAGAGCAGCACAATAATTACAATAAACTTCGACAATTTTAATGCAGTTTTTACTTATAAATGTCGATCGACCGATACCAGAGCGATTTGGAAATATTCCAGAAATTTCGAGATTATGCAATTCCAAAACAGTAAACATAATCCTCCTCAAAAAAATCACACTGACAATCTCATTAGTCTCCTGTGCACCGATTGTTTAAAAATGTTCGGAGCACAATAATATCTGGAGTCTTCAGTGCTATCAGTACGGATTTAGAAGTTATTATAAACCGAATGAAAAAGAGAAAAAAATCACTGAATGCACGTGGGCTGATGAAAAGTTGAGTGATGCGTCGCACCGGCTACTATGTACACATTATTTATCCCGGTCAATCGATAGCGTAGAGGAGAGTTATTGGTTCCATTACTATCCAGACATTTTTTTCGAATTTACGAGCTACTTCGTATTTAGGGTGAAAGCGTTGGCACTATTCCGAATGTTAACACTTTCAATTCAAAACGCAAAAATAAGGCATCTGCCGATAAGAATGGAAGTGTTGAGGTTGGCCCATTCTAGTGCTTATAATAACCGCTAGGATTTATCCGGCTGTCTTTAAACCGATGACAGCTAACAGTCGCGCCCTGAGTCACGTTCTAGTGAGATAAGTATACAAATTTAGACTTTTCAAATCAATAACTATGCGGATCGTTTGCTCGGTGAATAACATACGTTATTGTAGGTGGTTATTTTAGGTGTTATCATCGGGTTCTTTGAAATATGTTCGTGTAGAAATGTTGGCACGCTGTTGGGAAACTATTGATTGAGTTGCTATGGTGGTATTCGGATTGAAATTATTTCGCAGAATAGTGCAGTGGAATAACGCTCATAAGATGTTGACATAAGTTGACACATAACTTGACCTTTTCTTTATTCTACCAACCCTGCCACCTTTTCAATCCTTTACGGGAATTTTTAAATGTCAGGTGGGAAGGAAATGGTCACACAAAAATGTTATTCGCGAATTGACCTGTTGCCCAATGAAATGTTCTACATGTACTTCATGCGATGTTCTATCTTCCGTTCTCTGATGCCGTTTAGGTACTTATGAAATCCTACGTACCTACAGAAATCTTTTTCGTGTGTTTTACCTAATTGTACGTTTATCGAAGCCTTTCTTAATTCAATTCAAATTTACCGAATTTGGTTCTAAGCCTCTTTCGTCCATTCCGTTTGGTAATTAGGTAGGCACTTCATAAAACAGGGTAAACGAAAAGTATTGATGTCAACATCAGGACCTGCCAATGATCGAAACTTCTGAGAGGAAAGGTTTCAACATTCCGAACAAACATCCGCTTTAGGAAAACTCACTTATGGTGATCAACAAGAGGTATTTCTGTGAATCTAGTACGAGCAAGTTGTGTTCGCAGGGAGCTCACTATAACGACCGAAACAATTTAATTTCTTGAACACTCGCGTTCATAGTTATTTGTCGCAAAATTTGGTGCTTTGGCCTATCTCTCGTGTTTCCATAACTCTTTTTGATAAGAGGTAGATCTCCTGAGGATTCATTTCCATTCGATTTTTCATCGTCATGTTGTAGGTACTGTTGCGCATTTCTGTTTAATTCTGCGACGGGGACAAGCAACTTCTCGATGAGTACGCTTTATTATGTGACCCCCTGGTCAGTAGGTTGGATTACTGACGTGGAATGACGAACCATTTGAGTTCGACTGTATATCATTGCATTTCATTGACGTGCATATTCTGTATGCTAATTGACGAACAACCAAAATATTTTTTTTTAAACTCCTCAGTTTTGTTTCGCCATCGCCCCAAATCTGGTTTTATTCGACTGTTTCGCGGATGAGTCGTCCTGAATCCGGGAGGCTGGGGAGATGTAACTCGATCCGGTGCCAAATATAAAAAAAAAAAAAAACCGAAGCGAGAAGAACAAGGCGCTCGCACGGCTGGCAAACTCGAGCGAGTCTAAATTTAGACGCCAGAGTCCGAAAATTTGGCTCAACTCTTTAGACTCCCGAGAGTTCGTCCTGATTAGAATCACGGGGAAACGTCTAGAAAGCATTTTAAACTCAATTCGGAGGGTTAGTCCCAGTTAGGTGTGAGCGCTGAAGGTTATAGTCAGGTAGAAGTGCGGTAATTAGGTCACCGATCATAAATTCTATGATCGAAATTTTTGTTGTAACAAAAACGAGGTAAGAAAAACACAAAAGATCGACGTGAAGAAAAATGTTAATTTTATTCGAAGATTCCACAAAAAAACAACTTTTCATTTCGTTTCTTGAATTTTGTTAGTTTTTGGCACACACTCGGTTACCTGGTGAGGGCGGTCGTCAGTCCGGGATGCGCTGTTCGACTGAGATGGGCGAAGTAAGAAGTCACTTCCCCCACACTAGAGCCACTCCACCGCCCCACCTTTCAACACTCGGATCCGATCACCACCACCCCCCTCCCCTCGCACACCCACTCCCTTCCCCCCTCCATCGCGATCCCTTACTCGTCTTGCAAGGGATGAGGAGGGGATTGAAGAGATGGTGGAATTAAACAAAAACACACCGAGGGGGGCCAAAGGAGTGTCGGCGAGGGGAGGGGGTTGACTGGCAGGAGGGGAAAGCGGGGGAGAACCGGCTCCAAGGTCCCCTACTCCCCTCGGCCAGTAAACTGATCCGGACGGCGGCGCGTTCCGGACTTTATATAGCAAAGTGGCGGGGAGGTTCAGGTCTGGTCCCCCACCCGGGTGGAAGGCCCCGGTTTTGGAGCCCTCGAAATGAGCCGGTTCGGTGGAAAGAGATAGGAGTCGAGTTGACAGGGGGTTCTGTCGGATGGCGGAAGAGGTCCTGGAAAATGGAATGGTAGGTGGGAGGACTGGTGGGGAGCGATGCTGCAACAGGGTCGGTCCTAAGGGGGAACGGTCCTTCTGGATGGATCGAGGGTTTGGCAGGATGCCTCGGCTCCCGCAGGTTTCGAGGTCCTTCCCCTCCTTGGCCACTACTTGGGGGAGGGGGCGTTTCAGAACCCGCCGCTCACCTTTTTGTAATTCGTACTTGGAGTTGAGTGACTGTAAACACAGTTTTGTTTGGTGTTGACAACATGTTTCTGTGCACATTCTGGTGGCGTCTGACAAGATCGACATCAATGGCATCACCATCGCGTCGCTTGCCAGGTTTTTATCCAGTCGACATGTTTTATTAAGATGACGCCCAGAATAGACACCGTTCAAAAACTCATCAGCGAGAAGCACAATTGTCCTTTTCATGGAGCTGCTCTGAGCAAGTGTGTGGCTCATGAGAACAACAGCGAGCATTTGGACAGGCCAACCATTCCATGTTCTCTTCGGCACTTTCAATACGAATTATTTCCCGAAGCAATAGCGCCTCTCAAATAAAATATCTGGTGCGACGCATCTCACAACTTTCCCCAGCCTCACTCACACTCAGCTATTCTCATGGCTGCAGCTTTATATTCAAATAAAACGTAACTTTACGTTTCATGTACAGTGTGGCAGCGCTTCATGTTCTGGAATTTATTGAGTTGCTCCTACTCATTCCACGACCATTGTTGAACAATGGGATGCACAGTTAATTCACAAGGCTGCCAATGCGTATTTTTGATTTGAGGATCGCGTTTACCGTTTGGGAATTATCGGGTAAAAACTGTTAGAAATGGTAGAAGTAAAACAGGAGTGTCTGGAGTTCTGGGATTTCTGCGGATTCTTCCAATTAACTCAGAGCGGTATTGAGCTCTCTTGATTAGGTTCATATTGGACTACTACTGGGATAAATGAAGATATAAACTTATAAGTCCAGTAGTTTGAAGTTATTACGTACAAATATTTTGTGTTTATAATATTAGCGTGAAAGAACGTCATGTTTTATCTGACCAACTTCGTTACGCATTTCCATCTCCAAATACGCGGCATCAATTGATGATTCATTGCTCAGACTTATTTAAACGTTCTCGGCCTTGTTTTTACTTTCCGGTACCCAAAGGGAAAGGAAAGTATTGTGATCGTTTCAACAAACGAGCGGTGCGTAGCCACACACAACTTTCCGCCACCCTCGTAAGTTTGAACACCAGCTTCATATGCGGACGCTATATCTTCATTCAACGCATTTCTACAGAAACATTTATGGATAACAAAATGTAGCGACTAGTTAGCTGAAAGTACTCCGTAAGTTTGATCGAAATCGTTCGGGCCGATTTGGAGAAAATTGGAATACCGATAACTTAATGTTCGACAAATCTCCTTTTCTGAGTTAACTTGGCTTATATCTCCGTTCAACATATATATACAGAAATAACTGTGGGGAACGAAATGTGGGTATGGGTGACTAAAAGACACTCTGTAAGATTGATCACATCTGGTGAAGCAGTTACCCTGGAATTTACGGAAATGTTAGAAAAAACGTTATTTTTGACACATTTTGATTTTTATCTCTGTTCAATGGACCGTCACAGGAACATTTATTGAAAACAATATGTAGATATCGACGATTCGAAAATATCCTGAGGGTTTGGTGAAAATCGTTGAAGCCGTATTGCCAAAAAGCGTAAATAACCTATTTTTGCATCGTATGCCTATATCTCCGTTCACCGTATTTTCATGGAGATATGTATTCAGAAGAAAAATTAGGTATTGATTAGTAGAAGATGATTTGAAAGTTCATTCACAATCGTTGGAACCGTTTTTGAGAAAAATGCGAAAAACGCTAACCATCGACCGAAATCACCCATAACCGTATTTTGGTGTCTACAAAAATAACGAACAAAACAAAGAAACAACCAGCTCAATCGGTTCAGCCGTTCTCCCGAAAATCGAACTACAGATATACGAAATTAGGTTTTGTAGACTCAGTAGGCCTCAAAACTTAAAGGTCTGAAGAAAACCCAAATTTTTTTTTTTAACACGATTACTATATTTTCCTTCCTTTCGGGTAGCGGAAAGTAAAAATTCGACTTGCTTCACATACGGGTGCTATATCTTCGTTCAACGCATTGCCACAGGAACATTTATGGAAAACAACATTTAGGTACTAGTAGGTTGAGATCATTCCATAAGTTGTATCGAAATCGTCAGAGCCGTTTTTGAGAAAATTGGAAAATCTATAAATTAATATTCGACAAATCTCGTTTTGCGAGTTATCATGTCTTTGTTCAAAAGACAGATTCAGAAATAATTACGGAGAACAAAATGCAAGTATAGATAGGTAGAAGGGACTCCATAAGATTGAGGAAATTCAGTGTCGCAGTTACTCGGGAAATTGTAAAAATGTTCCAAAAAACACTATTTTCGACGCATTTACAGGTATTAACTATTTAATAATATTCTGTGAGTTTGGTAAAGCTTGGTTTTGCCTAAAAACGTAAACTCTATTTTTGCTTTTTAGGCGTGTATCTCCATTTTGGAAGAAAAGTAGGTAGGTATTGACTTTTTTAAGGTGTAGGTATTAATTAGTTGAAGAGATGTTGAAAGTTTAATAAAATTCGTTAGAGCCGTTTTGGAGAAACATGCAAAAACCCCTAGCAGTTTTGGTACATCCCCCACCCCTTTCCCATCTATGGAAATCGCCCATAACCTTATTTTTGCGTGCCTTTTTTGGACTCGGAAGGCCTCAAAACTTAAAGATCCGAAGAACACGATTACTATACTTTCTTTATCCTTCGTAAAAAATTACTCTAAAATTAATCAAAATCGGAAACTTCTTTTAAGAAATAGGGTGAAACTCGTCTTCTGACAAATATCCCCACTTTTCTTACATTAATATGCCAAGTCCATTAGTTAAGATGCATGTCTTTTAGTTTCACGCTCAGTGTGAAATTAATTACTACCGTCAAACTCATTACGACTCGACGGAATCGGCGCGATCGGATGAAAACGGCGGCACAAGCTCAAACTTTCGTCAACACAATTAATTCGTCGACGTCAACAGGCAGAGGCTCAGGCGAGCTATTACGGTTCACCTCTTCCCACCGTTTGGATGAAAGACATTGCGTCGCTTTGACTTGGATGCTCCGAGGCATTGACGTTGCATTGCTTTGAGTGGGCCGTTTGTCCCAACGTAGGTGGGCGTTAACGACGACCCAAGTTGATGATTCCTCCCCATTACAATCCCAAGGGGTATTGTTAATCATGGCCAAGAGGCTTCGTCCACGGCCCCTTCAGACGGTTGATTAGAACGTAGCAAAAGTGCGGTTTGCTTATCAACGCGGTGCATTCAATCCTCATTTGCCGTTGCAAATTACAGACGCACTGCGCTCATGTTAAATGTGAATGCTTGAGCGATCCACGAAAATCGTTTCGACTGCTCCACGCTCTCCGCAATCTAAAAGTTGACGCAAACTATCAAAAAATCTATGCGATCAAATTGCCGAAAATATAGGTAATTGGTAGAACTGTCAACATCATTTCTTTAGAGCGGTTCGTGCTAACGTTTCTGGAAATGTACGGTATGCACTGCGTAAAGTTAGACGACAAAACTTGCTTGAATTCCGGGATTTCTCTGGTTGCTCCTGATTAGTTACTGAACATGGTTAGCTTATAGGACTACCAGCTATGTTTCTTTATTTGATGACTATTCCTAAACCCTCGACGAGGGTTGTATCAATATCAAGTTAATATGCAAGAGGTCGGGCCCGGTGTATACGCCGAACTCAGACCTGCGGTACTGCAGTTTTCCCGATAGAGAGTTGTTGCCCGTGTGTTACCGCGCGGAACTGACCACCTTAGGAATCCCGTTCCATCTGAGAGGAGTTTTTAATCTGGTTTCCCTCCTAATCTAACTATTTACTTGGGTGACAAGTTTCAAAAGGACAGATCAGCTGTGACCACGTTTCTTAGCCATCACCTTCGAACGCGAACTCGGCAAAACGGTTCTTTGCAGCAGTCAGTGCCGCGAAGTTCGTCTGCCCTCATACTAACCGTCCCTCACTGAGTGATATTCCAAAATAAATTTCGCCGTCTTTTGTCAAATTACCGCTTCCAATTGCGAAAACGGTTATTTCTCTGGGTTTCGGCCAAACGGTAATAATTTTGAAAGGGCTCCCCGCTCTCGAACGACTCAGTTCCAGAAATGTCGACGTTTCAAAACTAAGCTGTTAAGTGGGGTGGGGGGGGGGGCGAAGCTCGTTTTTCACGGACCGAGTCCACAGATGATGTCAGACAACTTTCGAAGAAAAGAACTATTGTTCTCCCTCGGTAATTTACGCGGCGGCTCGTGTAACGCGTGTCATCTCGAGGGCTGGATCCATGTTCTGCTCGACTACACAACACACAAGACCATGTTCCGAAGATTAATTAGCCGAGCCCGAGGGAGCTCTCCGCAAAATATACGCGAGTATAATGAAATTGAGGACAAGTTGAAGTTTGCCTCGAATTACGCAACTTTCGGAACTTATTTGAATTTAATTACGTCAATTCCAGTAGCTCAACCCCACCCACCCCTCCATTAATCAGACTCTTTCTTTCCGCTCAGTATGTACAAACGTTCTCCCCTAAATCGCACTTCACAGTTTTTACTCGATTGCAATACTTTCTTTTGGTACCAGAAAGTAAAACCCGAACTCAAATCGTTTTGGTCAGCATTTTTCATAATTTACTGCGCTCCGCATTTTCCACTGACGAAAACCGTATAGTACAATCCTTGGAACTATTAGGAATACACAATATTAAGCAAAATCATTTTCGAAAAATAAAATGTTTGGAATTTTGGTTACTATGATAACTATATTAAGTTTTTCACAAACTATCATTTTGGCGCCCTTTGTTGAGCTGCATATCAAATTTTATCTGATTTAGTTCAACCATTCTCTTGCACTCGCATTTCTTTATCAAGATAACTGTTCCTTGACACTCATAACAAAGTTGTATCATTACAGTTGCGCTAGGCACTCGCTCAACATTCACCAAGCCCATACCAGTGGAGGTGCAGCAAGTTGTCGTTTAGCCAGTCTCCCGATTGTGAAGGAAATTCTCCTTCCTTGGGGCTCTCTGCCATTGGCGAAAAAGCGTAAGAAGGGCGAGCGATTAATTTGCGAGGCTTTGAGCTCCTCATTCTGATTCTTCACACGCCAGCGACGTATCAATCGAGCTCTCCCTTTCGCTTATCAGCCAGAGATTTCAAGTTCAGTGTTCGCGCGACATTAGCGTCTCGCGGGCTTGCCCTTCTAAAGACTACTTGCAATGACATCCGGAAGATGGCCTTGGCCTGTTCATTATTAATAGCTTCGTATTCGCGGAGGCTAACCTGCTTTTCCGAAACCACCCGGAAGTAGTAGCTTTGAAAACACGCCTATGTCCGTCTCGGCCCTTTCCAACATCTCGGATTTGTTAAATTTGAAATCGATTGCCCTTGCGTCAATATAGAACTGCAAAACTCTTTTGATTCTTTTCTTTCTCCTTTCCCTTCCTTCCTTAATTTTTTTTTCGTAGTTCGACGCTCACCCACTCGCTGCGCTCGAGTGGTAAGTTTAGTTTTTTCCCTTTATTTTCCTAACACACAGTTCACTTTATGTTTTGCATCGATTAATTTAATTTCGCGTAACCATTCAGTGTTCTCTTCCCTCGCTTGAATATTGTTGGATAAAGGAGGGCAAACCCCTGTTTATTAACCCCCTTGCCCCAATATTATCTTTCATAACGATTCGAGCAAATTAGGTTGCTTTGATTAAATATTGAAGGAGTTCGATTCATTAATTTCATTTCTATTGGCTTCGATTAAATTCAAAGTGGGTCTTATGGGTCTGCAGTACAAAACCACTAGACACATCACATGGTAGAGAACTGTGGCCTGGTAGAATGCTATTGCTTGGCGTGGCTCTTGTTTCCTTCGCACTGGAGGCACAAGGCGTGAAGAAAGAATGAGAAGTGGAGTCTTTGAGAGAAAAGAAGTGGAGCCGCCCAATTTCTCCTCAGATGTTTTGGATATTGGGGGAAATCTCGAGGGTATGACGTCCCGTTGACGAGGGTTTCATTTAGCTAACACTCATCCAACTTCTTCCAGTGTAGAGGTAGTCGCGGATTGCGGTCCACAGCGAATCTTCCCTATCCCCCTTCATTTTTACATTCCTTGGCTCTACGAAGTAGAAAGGAAAGTTATGTAATCGGCTGAAAAAAAAATTTTGAGTTTTCTTCAGATCTTTACGTTTCAGACCCTCCTGAGTCCGAAAAACACTATTTGGGAAAATGGTCTGTGGGTCTGTGTGTATGTGTGTCTGTGAACGATTTTTAGAGAAAACCACCGTACCAAATCAGCTCAAACTTCATATCTCGCCCGCAGGTTACCATGGGACGCCAAAATAAGGGATTGAACAAAATCCATCGAAATTTAACTATAGTTGTCATAGTGATCAAAACACCAAATATTTTTTTTCTCAAAAACGGCTCTAACGATTTTGATTAAATTTTTTACATTGATAGCTCCTAATATGTCAACTATACCATAGAATTCCCATATACGGAAAAATGACGAGAGCAGCACAATAAATTACCAAAACTTTCGACGAAATCGATTTTTGCGCGGTTTTTAGAGAAAACAACCGTACCAAATCAGCTGTAAAATGATGTCTAGCCTACAGGTTACCATGAGACGCCAAAATAAGGGTATGGGCAAAATCCACCGAAATTTAACTATAGTTATCAAGTGATCAAAATACCAAATTTATTTGTCAAAAACGGCTCTAACGATTTTGATTAAATTTTTTATATAGATGGCTCTCACTAAGACAATTATACCATGAAATTTCCATTCGTGGGAAAATGACGAGAGCAGCACAATAAATTATCAAAATTTTCGACGAAAAGCGTTTTTAGCGCAGTTTTTTCCTTATAAACTCCGCTGGAATGTTAGTAGAAAGTTAAAGAAAATTGGTATTGTAGTCCAATCCAATACCTAAAGGGTGAGTGTTTAAAAACGCTCATGAGATACTCGTACATGGGGGTCATTCCAGAAATTCAAGAATTTCAACTACTGCCGTTTCGCTTACTACCAGTTCTAAAAGTTTTTACCCAATAACTCTGTAAAAGTGATTACTATCCTTCTTCAAAAAATTCTTGTTTACAGCCCCATTAATTCTCTGTGTACCAATTGCTCAATAATGGTCCTGAAATGAGTACGAGCAGCACAATAAAATCTGGAACTGTAAGCGCTACCGCTTGCTGCTGCCGTAAAGCGTTGTTTGACCAAGATTCAAATTAACTGAGTGATAAATGAATTGATAAATAGAATTAGCCATGTACAAAGTGAATTGTTGTAGAGCTAAGGAAAGTTGTGCGTTGCAACGCACCAGATATTTCTTTCTACTTTAGTCAACGGGTAACTAGCCAGTGATTACTTGCAGTGCTTCAGCGTATACCGTCTTGCAGACCTTGGTCATCCACAGGAGAGCCACTAGTGATTTCTTCTGATATACTGTATTTTAGCAGGACAGTGTCTCAGTAACACACACTCCAAGCGGCCTTGCTGTTGCTCGTCACGGGAAGTACCTTTTAGAACCTGGAGGTGTTGAATGAAATGCCGCTTCTTACCAATAATTTTGCCAAATTACTCGGCCCGTTTCTCAAGAAGAAGCACTTCACACCTGCGACTTGCTCTCTTTTCTCACAATCGCAAATACAGACACAAGCACACGGGCAGATCTCTTTCTCAGTTGTTTTTCAGCCGATTTCATAACTTTCTATTCTACCCTCCAGGGAAAGTAAAAATTGAAACGCCGTACCACACTCTGATTATAGGCCTCTAATCTGCTCATGGAAGTCGCATTTGGGGGATTTTAATCGAGTCTGAAGTCTTTCTGTGTTTATTATTATTATTCACACACTTCATTTTGTCATCCATTTGTAAAAAATTGTTAACTGTAATATTCGAAAAATGCTAACTGCGTGAACGGTTTTCGGTTTGCCTACAGGTCCAGAGACTCACATAGGGGCAATTCATCGACGAGCGGAGCGATAGTTCGTCTACATGGCATCCAATCGATGACTGACCTGGAGCGATACTATTTGGGGGACCTTGAGAAAGTGGGCCTGCAACAGTGCATCAGCCTGGCTTCATAGTCAGCATTCATAGGGCGTCAGCCTGTATTCATAGTCAGCCTTTCTTGTATTCATTCATGTCACCCAATTTTCCTCAGCCACACGAGCACTCAGCGACGTTAACCTTTGTTATGACTGATACATTTGGTTTTTCATTGAGTTACACCAGCTATAGGTAGTGTAATGGTACGTACTTTCGGTTCAATACATTTTTTGTCACACATAGGCGTGTGGAGTATCGTATTCCGCGTAATTGTGGTTTTCACTGTTTCATCAACTGGCAAAATTAGCGATTTTCAGCGCGAAAAACTATTCCGAACGCCGCATAAAATCTCTCATTCCCTCGAAAACTCCCACTCATCTGAAATCCAATAAGGTCATCTATCGGGATAACTCCATTTCTATTCGTGTAACGGCAATCAAAATTCCGATTACTTTTTTATTGCATGTAATGGGAGTTCAAAAAACCCATTACCACTACACCTAATCAAGAAGCGATTGGGATTTTGATTTATTGCGGGAATTGAATTGGGAATTACAATTACAGTTCTTCGAGAGGAGTAGGAATTTGTAATGGGCAATGGGATTCTTTTTTTACCAACCCTGGTAGGAAATGAGGATGTCTACGCGATTTTTTTGAGCAGGCTCCTTTCGAGGGGAGACGGGACCGAGTCTCTTTGTCGCAGCAGCCACACAATGGCCTATTGTAACGGTGTCCCTTACTTAATAAAAGACGTCGTACATACCACCCCCTTATAGGAAGTCGAGTATGTGTTTCTTCGCAGACTCCATTATAGTTTGGCATTCAATGAACCCCTAGGAAGCGCCAGGCTGACAAGACAGGGCAGTCGCATAGGTTGTGCTTGGCCATTTCGTCCTCCTTTCCTTACAATTTGCCCTCAATTACCTCTGAAATGCCCATCTCGTTGGTACCTAAGTGGGCGGGCAATGTCCGGTGAGGGAGCTAGTAAGGACTCTTAGATCCTGTCTGGAGGATGTCAGCACTGCCTTTGTCCTTGAACATGAAGGCCAATCTTAGTCGTGCTGGTGATGCCAATGGGCCCTATTTTCTTGTATCTCTCATCGGCACACTTGACGGTTTAGGCGTCTTTTGATCACTCCTACGTGAGGCTCAGGCCCAATGGATAGCGATTCTGCGCCCCTTTTCATTGCTCTCGTGAGCCAGCTCCCAAATAAGGGAAATTCTATTATGGGCACCGAGACGTTTGAATGTTCTAGAATTACAGGTTAAACACCCAAAATCACCAACAAAAAGTGAGTCAAATAAACCACTGTTCGTTTGCATTTCGGTATTTCGAGGGGTATCTCGAATTATTTTATAACCACTCTGTTAACTATCGTAGTACCTACGTGTTTAGTTTTTTTTTTTTTTTTGAGAACGCTAGTGGCATATGAGCAGGATTTAAGGGGAAACTGCAAAAGAATCGAGTTTATTCCGAAATCCTGATAACTTACTTATTGCTCTCGACATTTCTTCACAAATGAAAGTACTGCATTACCGTTACGTTTTTGGAACTGCCCACACACAAAATTTAATCAAACTCGAAGCTGTTTCTGAAAAAAATGTTGATCGTAACCGTATTCTGGCGTCCTGTGTTGATCTACACGCTGAATATAAAATTTGAGCTGATTTGGTTCACCGAAGGTGTTTTTCCGAGCCAAAAACATTTTATCAGCCACCGCTTCCGAGCCTCACTTCCAATCGACCATGCTTTAACGTGAGACAAAGGTGGAACAAAATCAAGAGCATAGCGATAGAAAAATGAAGGAGCAGAAGTGCAATAAATATCAATGCTAATTCCTTCCTTTTGATTCGTAATAAATTTAAATCGAAAAAAAAGAGTTTTTTCACGTTGCGCGAGCACGTTTCGGATTTCTGCCCCGGTCACCTAAATGAAACTGGAGCCAATTTCTGTCATTTTCATTCTACACAGTTCAAGTTTGAGACGGAACTTTGTGAGATAGAAGAACTGTGAGGCCATCAGATGCCGTTCATTTCAAGATCTCAACAGCTCTCTTTTTACATCATAAAGTATTAGTAAGGGCTATCGATTTGGGGTAGCTCACACCTGTTGTTAATCATGCTTTTACTTTTCTAAGGCCTACGAAACAAAAAGGAAAGTGGTGTGATCCGCTGGACAAATAATATTGAGTTTTCATCGGATCCTTACATTAGCTTTCATTAGGATCCTTAGCTGGCTTTTGCGAGCTAAAAACAACATTTATCAAACTGGTATGTTTGTGCATCTCAGAACGAACGACCAACCATATCGGTCATTTGATATTGAGGTGACCATGGAAAGCCAAAATAAGGGTATGAGTAGTATTGGTCCCAAACCTAATAGTTTAGCAGTCAAGATACCAATTTTTACTTTCCGCTACCCGAAGGGAAGGAAAGTATAGTAATCGGCCCAAAAAAAAAATTTGGGTTTTCTTCAGATCTTTACGTTTTAGACCCTCCTGAGTCCGAAAAACACTATTTGGGAAAATGGTCTGTGTGTCTGTGTGTGTGTCTGTAGTTCGATTTGCGGGAGAACGGCTGATCCGATTGAGCTGGTTCTTTTTTTGTTTTGTTCGTTATTTTTTGTAGACACCAAAATAAGGTTATGGGCGATTTCGGCAGGTGGAAGGGGGGGTGGGAGACGAAAATGTACCAAAAACTAGGGTTTTTCGCATTTTTCTCAAAAACGGCTCTAACGATTTTGATTAAACATTCAAATTATCTTTTCCTAATCAATACCTAACTTTTCTTTTCCATACATATCTACATGAAAATACGGTGAACGGAGATATGGGCCCATGAAGCAAAAATAGGTTTTTTACGCTTTTTGGCCAAACGGCTCCAGAGATTTTCACCAAACTCACAGGATGTTTTCAAATAGTTAATACCTACATATTCCTCTGAATAAATGTTCCTGTGACGGTCCATTGAACAGAGATAGAAATCAAAATGTGTCAAAAATAACGTTTTTTCTAACATTTCCGTAAATTCCAGGGTAACTTTTTCACCAGATGTGATCAATTCTAATGGAGTGTTTTTAAGTCACCCATAGCCACATTTCGTTCTCCATAATTATTTCTGTATATATATGTTGAACGGAGATAGAAGCCAAGTTAACTCAGAAAAGGAGATTTGTCGAATATTAATTTATCGGTATTCCAATTTTCTCAAAAACGGCTCTAACGATTTCAATCAAACTTTCGGAGTACTCTCAGCTAACTAGTCCCTACATTTTGTTCTCCATAAATGTTCCTGTAGAAATGCGTTGAACGAAGATATAGCGCCCGCCTATGTAGGTGGTGTTCGAACTTAAAGGGGTGGCGGAAAGTTGTGTGTTGCTACGCACCAGATATTTTGTCTCAAAAATTGCGCTAACGATTTTGATTGATTTTGATTAAGCAGCTCCAAAAGATAGGACACTAGAATAATATGTTTACTCGTGGGGAAATGAAAAGAACTGCATATAAAACTATCAAACGTTACAACAAAAATTTTAGTGCACTTTATTCCTCATAAATCCTACCTGTATGCGGGCGCTGTATCTATGTTCGACGCATTTCTACGGAAACATTTATGTGGAACAATATGTAGGTACTAGTTGGTAGAGAGGACTCCATAACTTTGATCGAAATCGTTTGAGCAGTTTTTTGAGAAAAATCGAAAACCGATAAATTAATATTCGACAAATCTCGTTTTGCGAGTTATCAGGGCTTATATCTCCGTTCAACAGATGGATACATAAATACTTGCGTAGAACACAATATGGGTAGAGGCTGCTAAAATACCTTCCGTTCCGATATTCAGTTACTCGAGAAATCACGACACTCCAAAAAACATAATTTACGACAGATTTTGATCATTATCTCTGTTCAATGGTCTGCCAGAGGAACATTTATTGAGAACAACATACAGGTATTAACTATTTGAAAACAACCTGTGAGTTTGGTAAAAATCGTTGAAGCCGTTTTGCCAAAAAGCGTAAAAAACCTATTTTTGCTTCATAGGCCGTTCACCGAATTTTCATGGAGATAATTGTGAGGAAGAAAAGATAATTTGAAAGTTTGATCCGAATCGTTGGAGCCATTTTCGAGAAAAATGCAAACAACTCTAGTTTTTGGTACATTTTCGTCCCCCATCCCCCTACGAAAATCGCGAACTAAACGAAAAAAGAACCAGCTCAATCGGTCCAGCCGTTCTCCCTACAACAGACACAGGATCACGCTCCTTCATTAGGTATTTTGTTCTCAAAACCAATCATATATGAAGAAAACTACTTATTTAAAATACAATTACTGTCTTTCCTTACCCTTTGGACAGCAGGGTACTGCTAGCTTTTTTTGAAAATGAGGGTGGTAGTTCAATAAGCTTATCAAACGATGAGCTGGTCATTAACTGATCAGAAGCAACTATAGAAATCGCAGTGTCGCTCGTATAATTTCAGAAACTTAAACGCGAAAAAATCAGAAAGAATCCTGAAGGCATTCCCACTAATTACCGTTACGTTAGTTTTTCAATTAATGTAGTAACAGCTCAATAAATTTCGATACTTTAAACGCTACCAGTTTCCATTAAATTATGTTTACTAAGTTAATATGAACTGTGGAAAAGTTGATCGGATCAGCAGGTAGAGCGATTATAAAAAGTTGTGTGGTAGGTCGCACCTGACATTTCTGAACTGTATTAAGTACCTTGATACAACAAAGTTTCTTTTTAAGCTAGCAGACTCAAATTTAGAGTGTATCTCTCATGCAAATGGAGTGGCAAGGATGATAACGAGAGTTCATGTCCTGACCAGTCGGGTGGTGGTCTCGGGCGTATTTAGTTATTTAGTTTCTCTTTCAAAAGTTGTATATTAGGCCACTGAATTCTTTCTTATCTAATAACGAAAGCAGACGCTCCAAAGTTTGTGAGGATGGCTCCCGAAAATGTTCAGGAATATTTTATCGTCGCTAACACTAAATAATAATTATTCTACTCCGGGATTTGAAAGCGAGTGGTAAAACTTCGTCACGCCAAAGGCCGTCGGTTCACACTAACTCCTTCAAGGTGTTTTAACGAAGCTATTTTTATTTATAAGTCGACTGTTGTCGTTGCGTTGAGCTGTCAACTCCTCCATGAAAACACCGCTGGCACATGTTTTGAAATATGTTATCCGGTACGTGATGTAAATAATTGGATTAGAATTTTCGGCGGAGCGCGAGAGAACCGTAAAACTGCGTGTGTGTTTTTTTCCTTCCTCGGCCTTTTATGTAATTCTGGATACCTGCGGTCACCTGAATTGAGTTTGACCGAATTGCTACCGTCGAAATTTGGACCCCGGCCATTGAACGGGCGTGTCGCTCTAAAGCCAAGTTTTCGCTCAACCGTTCAAGAAAAGGAAAACGGGCTACAGCCGGTCTGACGACCTTCAAATTGACTTATTTATTTTGACAATTTTCATAGAAAACGAAGGTGTTGAGGTCAATCGCATTTTAAAAATACGTAAAACAAACTCGCGACACAACTTTCCCGAATCCCTCGTCAATTGAAAAGTTTTTCTCCTTTACCGATCGTTTAATTGTTGTGGGACCCTAAGAAAGAAGCACGCGTTGAAAATGATTTTTCATTCTGCTCGTGTAAAGAATATAAATCGGGGGTTTTGTGCTCGCACGGCTCTGGGCTGACTTACAGGCTCGCGAAAATTCCCAGTGGAATGAAAAGAGGCCCCATTTCATCCCTATACACGAGGTAAATGAAACGTTGAATCAAATAATATGAATAATGAATGCGAAATAAATTAGAATGAAGAGAAATGAACAAAGAGAACAATACGCGCAAACTAACTTTGGTCAGTTTTATTTGATTCGACGTTTCAATATAAGCTCGATGAACTTCATTATAATTTGAGTAACTAGAAGTGGTTAACTGTGAATGGCGTAGTGCAATATATTGAAACATGTTTAATTTTATCGTGACCTGCCAACGTTATTTATGCAACTTTCGTTCTGTTTATTTAATAATTGTTATTTGTATTTGCATGGTGTTAAAAACATTACTTAGCATTTTTGGCGTAATTCCTATAACGCATTTATCTAAATACCAAATACAGTTACATTCATTCATACCTGACGTTTTTTTAAAAATCAAAACATTTGAAAAACGAACTTGTGTTTGGAGGCTGTTATTGTCCGTCGTATTTTGAATTATATTTCCGAACAGGAAATGCTGGTACAGGTTGCCGGAAGACAGTCGATCACGATGGCTAAATTACATTGGCATTTACAGCAAAGGGTTTGAAAACGTTAAGTAAGATTTTAGAGGCGTTTCGGGGTTTTTTTCATTCAACGGGCTCTCAGAACATTTATGAAAGACAAAGTATAAGCGTTGACTAGTCGAAGACACAATTTGAATTTGATGTAAATTGTTCCAGTCGGTTTCAGGGTAGTTTGTGGTTTTTCGGCAAAATTGACTGGACAACCCCACCCAAAAACTGCGCACTGTGATTCCGTTTTTATGAAAAAAAAAACTAAATTATTTGGCCCTGGTGCTCTCGATAAAATAGTTGAGCTCTGTGACGAGCTTATGTCAAAAGATTCACGGCGTGTCAACCTATTTAGTTTTCCCCCTCCCTCATTTTCAGTTTTGTTTAATGTTGTGTTTACACATATGAGACAGTCATCTGTAGCGTGGTGATCGACGAAAACAAATTGATAATCAAAGTCAACGTTTTCTCGACTTTAAAGGCCGAGGGCGAACCCGGTAATGCAAATAGACGCGCCTCGAAATAGATGAGTCGTCAAAATAACGCGGACTATTATTTCTGTTCTGAGTTTCACAACCTCAGCTAATAATACGAGCTGACTCACTGGTATTCGTTTTTGTAGAGGTTTTCCGCCGGGATTTTCATCATATTTAGCGCCTTCGGGTGGGAAAGCGGACATTTCACGCGTTTGTTCTCACTCACAAATCGGTTGCTGAGGATCGTGGAGAATTCGTGACTCGGCTCGCTCTTCAACTGTCTCGTAGATTTAACTAACTGTTCAAGGAGACACGAATACTCCCTCTACTCCTTTTCAAAATGCTCTTCTTCCAACTGCCAGAGATCGATAAATTTCTTTTGTTACGAGCACGGGCTCAGCAGAATGGAATTTCCCTAGTGCGAATGTGAGTTGGAAATGATCTACTGGGCTAAAACAGAATGAGACTCTTTTCAGGGTGTCATCTTACATTATTAACGCACAGTTTGTCCCCAAGTTAGTCAGGATCACGATGTCGAGGAATTTATTAAAGGCGGCCATGGGTTATGGTCGGAGGGAGGGAAGGGGGAAGGCATGTCTATAATAAATGACAACAGTGTCAACAAAAATGATAGCAGAATGAGAATCAACGCCCACTAGGGACTTCAACGTCGAAGTAGATCCATAAAAGAAGTCTTGACCCGTCAGGTTGCGTATGCCTCTTTAGGTAGTCACAGGACTGGCCTTGCAAATACTTAGTTTTGATGAGCGAATGGGCGTGGATTGTTAACTGGGTAGCATAGGGTCCGGATGCCCGCTGTCGACAAAAGACCAGGACAGTTGATGAGATTGAAGATGAGAACCGCTAAGAGAGCTAGATATCAGCATCATATTCATATGAGTAGCAATCGCAATATTCCCTGTCATCAGGATAAGAACATCAAAATATTCCGTTCAACACTGGCGTACTCCACCCTTCGTGAGACGGGAAATGGCATGTGGTCCTGTTGTGTCCCTGTCAGATCGCTTCAGAAATCCAAATACCTCCAACGACCCAACTGATCAATGGGGACAGAAGAGTCGAACTGCTCAACACTTCAGGAGAGTCAACTCAACATTTCCTATGGCTTACTGAAGCGCCATCATATCATAGTATTGGTATAGTATCATACGCACTGAAAAATTACGTCAGTTCAGGATCAGGCGGTAAGGGACCCACGATATCCAAGAGTGAGGATCAGATTCGATCGACACAGAGGTGGGGCCTGTTAAAGCAGATTCTGATCAAGGAGTATAAAGCTGGGCCACTGTTATGGGTGCTGTGTCGTGCTGCACCACGCCAAGCTGCTGCAGTCCAGGCCCCATGGGGAAGCAGCCATATAGTATCCACCTCAGAAGTGAAACCAGGACCAACCTAACAAGTTACATAATGAAGGAACAGGAGGCGAATCAGGGTAGTTGGCATTATGTACCACACTGCACGGATGTAGCAATAATGTAGCACGGATGTAGCAATAATGCAGGGATGTAGCAATAATATCAGCAATAAGAGATCCTCCTCACGAGCGCACGCGTACAACAATGGTTTGGCCAGCCTCTGCGCAATCCCCTCCCACACTTGGGGAAAGGGAACATCCCTAGATGTATCTCTTGTGATTTCAGGTCAATCCATCACCTGAATTGTTGCTGGATTCATTAAAAAACACTGTTAACTACTCACTACATACAAGTCATTCAATGCAGACAGAGACGAACAGCGATATGGAAAAGCTTCAGATCGTCCGCATAGGTCAGGAATTAGTGTCTTAGTACTCAGGAGTGAAAACAGCCGTGTACTGACATTTGAGGCCTGGGTCCAATGAACCTGACCCTGTTCCTTCCAGCCCAACCCATTCCCCCATTTTATTCAGATGAAAAGAATATGGAAAATGTTTTAGGAGCATCTTGAAGAAACCTAAGTACCAATGAGCCGTTTTATTGTTAAGATGGAGCAACTGTTACGAAGGGAGGTTTGGGAATGTTTTTAGAGCCGCTCACTCAGGCAAAGATTACAGTGATCAGGAGCTCCGATCCAATGCCCAACTTTCGTCGGATTATGAATCTTCGTCTGTGACCTGTAACCACTAGACTACGATCACTGAAGTACGATCAGGTGGTACACAAAAAGCTAACATTTTCGCGACCTTCCAACTTCCTCCTTCTTCCTTTCAATTATTTGCTTTCATTTCTGTCCCAACTCGTCGAGCTTCGAAAACGTTTTCATCTTTCGTCATCCGAAGTGAGCGTGACAGAATCCCTAAGTTAAAAGTTTTGGTCCCAAGCGACGGTGGAACGTGACGATTTTATCGTTTGAAGTCTGAGATCTCTGATTTCATCGCTTTACTGACAGCGGACTAAAAAAAAAGTCGAAACAAACTGTCGAAAATACTTTGTTGCATAAATCGAGAGAATGTTCGGAATGCCTCTTATTCCGCAAATTGGCTGTTGCTGCCGCATTCGTTCCGAGAAGCGTCGATGCGTTGGCCTCGTTTTGCTCGGTTGCTTTGCTCTCCCGTACAAACAAGGAGTACCATTTGGGATATGTTCGGGTGCTCGCCAAGTTTTTCTCGACCCTCTAAATAGATCTGAAATATGCCATACTGATGGTTTCGTGAATAGCGATTTGGAGGGAACCTCGAAGCTCAGAGGGGTATCCATTTGGAGAGCAGAATTTTACTAGAGATAAATTTGTCGACCGGAGGACGTTCGTTTTACTCGGAGAAGTTCGTGCGAAACCCATAAACTCCTCTCGTTTGACTGGATTTAGGAGATTTCGGTTCACTCTTTAAAATATATTACGTCTCTGGAACTTTGTCAGTATTTTGCAGGCGTCACATCGTGAGCGTGCTATTCGTTACCAGCTTTCACGAGTAGTCTCGAAGAAATGTTCTTTGATAACGTTCAAGCTTCAATTCGTATATATAGGTATCACTGGAAAACATTAGTGGTTCCGTTTGTCTTGGAGAGCACAATAAACGCTCCGAAAAGGACTCCTTCGTTGATTTGAAAAAATTTGAATTTGAAATCAGATAAAATATCTAGATGGGAACTTTTTCCGTTCTTCAGAATTGGAGTCGTGAATGTTTTCAGAGTTTTACGGATTTTGGCCCCTTCATAATTAACCACCTAACAAAAAGTTTGAACGTTTGCGAAGAAGTCATGGGCGTTCGCAAATGTGAATATGAAACATATTAGAAATCAGGGATAAAATATCTAGGTGGGAATTTTTTCGGTTTTTGATATTTCACCTAGTTCAGAATCGGCCTACTAGCATGATATTTCAAGTAGGTCTTATATCCATGTCCGTGACCATCCACGACGTCTGGGCAAATGGTCAAATCTTCGATAGCCTATCTTGAACGGGTTCCATCCATGAACCATTCCCCTCATTCGTTTCTGACGAAGATTGAATTTTTAGTAACTTTGTAGAGCCGTGTTAATGCCTCTCTCTATGGAAACGAATTTGGAGGATGACCTGACCTAATTCAGTACATCCGTTCAACTGATGGTCGCAGAAGTAGTAGCAGAATATAAAATGTTGAAGACGCTACGTTCGGTTGATTTTACGGTTGCTAGACTGTGAACCGGTTTAAATAATTACTACGACTCTTGAGATTTTCATAGATGAACGATATTGTTGAATTGTAAGAGCAGATAACAGAGAACCAGGGAAGAATGAATAGCTAGAAAAGAGTAATATGAAAGAGGCAATCTATTAGTCAGCTGGCAACCAGGCGTTTTCAGCCATGGCATTAAAAGTCGTGTCGTAGCCACATCACCCCCCCCCCTCCTCCTCCACCACCACCATTGGTTTGAGTCTATCCGCTGAAATAGCCTGATGGTCTCGAGTAGTCTGCAGCCGGTAAACTTCATCAGGTCGAGAAATCACGCAATACGGGTCATCGTAGGTGGGTTGAAGAGGTCTTCTCACTGCATATTGCCGGACAAATACGTGGGAAGAATCTGGAAGCTCAGGATGCACGTAAACAGTTGTGGTAGTGTGATTCTTGAAAGGCACTGGGCGGAGGTTTCGGACGCGTTCTCGTAATTTAGATACAGCTCCGAAGAACAAGGCGAGGACGTAAAAAGATCAAGTGGGAGGCGAATGGGCTCTCCATATATAATTTCTGCAGGTGTTACGTCAAGTTTTGGAAGAAGGTATGAGCGTAACCCCAGGAGAATTGTAAGGCTGGGACCCAATCTTCCGTGAGCTTTCAATGCGCGCCTCAATCGCACCGTTTAAATAATTACTGCGACTCTTGAGACACTCATAAATGAACGATTATTTATTGTTAAATTGTAAGAGCAGATAACAGAGAACCAGGGAAGAACGAATAGCTAGAAAAGAGTAAGATGAAAGAGGCAATCTATTAGTCAGCTGGCAACCAGGCGTTTTCAGCCATGGCATTAAAAGTCGTGCTGGAGCCCCAATTTAATTCTGACTTGGGCTGCGGAAAACGCGAAAACGTGTTAAAACTGTCTGGTGGTCGGCAACACACTTTCCGTGACTACTATTCACGTCTTCATTTCCACGTATTTCTACGGAAGGACAAAATGTAGGTGCTAGTTAGTCAAAATCGTTAAGGAATCGTTAGGAAAATTGAAAAAAAGATCACTTTTTGATATCTCCGTTCAACGAAGTCACAGAAATAGTTGTGGATAATATTTGGGTGCAGGTTGCTAAAAGACCGCCAATTTGACTAAATTCTGTTATGCGGTTTTTTTTTCTAATTACGAAGAAACATTTTTGTGCACAGCACTATATAGTGAGATAACAAACAGTTGTATAAACAAATAACGTGAAATTTTACCTTAATTACTAGGATAAGTCCATGAACTACCTAGTATTGAAAAAAAAATCCGCGAGTACGTAACAACTGTACTGGTGAGTTTACTGCTCCTCTGAGCATGGCCCTTTTGGTTTATTATTCATTCTGAATAATAATCCTATGTTTTCGGTCACGAAAAATTTTTTACAACCCCCCCTCAAAATTTGATACTTTACGTTTCAAGACATGGAGATTCCAAATTTGCAATGTCCATCCGCCGTCCGCCGTCCCCCGTCCACCGTCCACCGTCCCCCATCCGCCGTCCGGGCCATTTTGTGCCTTTAACGTGGTCTAAAAAATTCGTTCTTTCGCCCAAAAATCCGATTTGGTATCTAGTTGTGCCCGCCATCTCGGCAATCCGATCGGACGAAGCCCATGGTTGTTATGGACAAAAAATGGTTAAAACAATTCACAAAACGCAGTATAATTCGCAAATACGCCGTGTTTCGTATCGTTTTCAACGTATTTTGTTCTACTTTCGTCAGCAGTAATCTTGGAACCCCGCAATCGACCATTTGCAATCGGTCTGTTAATAAATTGGTTGTGCACTGAATCCACGTTCCACTAAGTATGATGACGGAAATGCAATCAACATTTTTTGGACAGCTCAAATTTGTGGATAAGCCGTAGGGATCTTCTTTTGCAGCCAGCATTGTTGGTCGCACTTTTGAATTTAAATTTAAATTCATCATTTGTAGTTAATTCCATCAATTTTTCTTGTAACTGTCGAGAATCTTCTGTATTTGATTTCAATCCAACATTTGCACTCGGTTTATTTGGATGTTCGAGGCCGACGACCATAGACCCCCTCCGTAGCACCAGATGGGTTTGATTATGGAATTGTAGATAAGAAGCTTGTTTTTAATACTGAGATTTTTGTTAGTGAGGAGTGGTTTAAGATGGCTGATTCTATGGCGTATTTTGGCTGTTATTGCATTGATGTGATTTGTCCACGTGAGTCGTTTGTCCATAGTCAAACCCAAATACTTGACGTGCGTTTTTATCTCAAGAATGGTTGAGTCCATTTCTACGGGCTAAAGTTGCGTTTGTAAGCATAAACGCACAGATTTGATTTGGCAGCGTTTATTTTTGTTCTCCATTTTCTTGCCCATTTACTGACATCATTTGCAATCGCCTGAATCGACTCACTTGCATCTTCACCAGTCTGGTGTTTGGTCAAGTACGCGCAGTCATCAGCAAATTGGGCTGAGATTGTAATATTGTCGTTGTAATTGGGCAAGTCGTGGATGTAGAAAATGGATGTTATGCGGTTGCTCAGGAAATTTCAAAAACGTTCGAAAGAACCAAAGTGTGGGAACAGATTTGCTCTTATCTCTGTTCAATGGGCGGTCAGAGGAACATTATGCAGAACCAAATATAGACATTACCGGTTAAAGAGTTCCTATGAGTTTAATGAAAATCGTTACGGCCGTTTTGCCAAAAAGTGAAACATAAAATCTATTTTTCCCCAATAAGCCTATATGTTCGTTTCTCTCAATTTTCGCAGAGATATTTGTAGTAAAGAAAAGTTAAATACTGACTAGTAGAACATGGTTTGAAAGTTCACCCGAAATCGTAAGGACGTTTGCTCTCGTTTTGGTACATTTGATACCCCCCCCCCCCTCATAACCACATTTTCGCGTCATCTAAAAATCACGAACAAAAAAAGAACCAGCTTAATCAGTTCTGCCGTTATCCCGCAAATTGAACTATATAAAACTCGTCTCAATCTGGGTTTTTATTTTCGCTAGACCTGAAAACAGGAACAAAACTCAATTTTTTTGTTTTTACACGATCGGAAAGCAGTGCGTTTACCTTTTGGGTTGCGGAAAGTAAAAAACTTTTTTTTTTGACTAAGTATTTCCGCTTAACGTACTGCGAGGGGAAAGTTCATGTAGGTATTAACTAATTGAAGGCCTGTGAGGTTGATGTTAGTCCGTACAGCCGTTTTAGGTAATACAATAACTTTTTAAACTATTCTTTTCGGCTTCGTAGGCTTCACACCTTCATATCTCGTATTTTCATAGGCTTCATATCTCCGCTCATCAAATTTTGACACAAATACTCACCGAGAACAAATGTTAAGTAGAAGTTAAATAAAAATCGATAGAAAAATGCAAAAACTCCTTAGTTTTTGGTACATTTTGGGCAGTACAACTGTCGACGTTTTCTTCGCTTTCTCCAATGGTTTAATGAACAAAATCCCGCAAAACTAAGTACAGTATAGATCAAATCGTCGAATTTCTTTTGCAAAATCGGCTCAAAAGATTGTTAATGACTTGTGCGATAGTGAGACGTTCAGCTCGTTGAAAGCGCGCGACGCTGTGATTATCATCGCTGGGTAATCCTTAAAGCAATAACATTGGGAATTCGTATTTTACATTTATTTAGCGTTCTAAATAACGGGTGCCAAAAATGTTGACCGTGGACCTGTTTTGGGACACCTAGAAATAGTCCTCTGGTGTGCTACTACGTAATTAAAGATAAGCGTTATTCGTGGTGAAAATAGAGGAGTACCGATGCGAGGAGGGAGAGTCAGCTTTCAGACGAGTGCGGTTTCACAAAGACGTTACGAACTCTAATTAAACCCTTCAAATTTGTCTTCTACGTATTCGCCAAAAAGGCAGATTCGAACCGTCTAAACCACAATGTACTCTTCCATTAAACACATTGTTGGGACGAATCCAATTACGGTCGATTTGTAGCTTCCTCGATTCTTATCTTCAACAAATATAGAAAGCCGGAATAGTTTTGCAGCAGCCGGCACCTGTGCCCGCAGTATTTGTACGACCCGTGCCCGCGCGCACCTGCTCTTTCATTAGTTCCGATCCTGACGGCAAAACCTACGACTCCGCTTGATGATTTTTAGTGCTCTGAAGGTTGTGGAAAGCTTAAAACAACCCGTCCCGTTCAGAAGTAAAGCGACGGAATTTTCATGAGTCTGGACTGGAGAGTTATCTGCTTGCCGCGTGACTAATTTTATACTTCGAGTTGTTTTTTTTTTGCCCCTCTTTTTCACATTTTACACATCATCTGTCAATCTACCTTCGTATTTTTGCCCATATAAATTTTGAGCTCGGCCTGTAGGAAATTCGAGAGCTCGTTAGTCGAGGGAAAAATTGGGTAAACGTTGGTCTCGTAATGGGAGGAGTGGAGAACCATAAAGTGGAGGATGAATAATGAATTAATTAATCTTGCGAGAAGGTCTCATCTTCTCAACACCGAAGGCGTTTTCCGAGCGGCGCTGGCGTGAAAATGTCGCCGCGGCTTCTTTAAATACTTGGGGCCCCTCCAACCAATTCAATTTTGATCCTCTTGATGGATTGAATAAAGTTTTGACGTACGAACGTGTTTTCCATTTACTAAGCGCCTGTTTTTAAAAGCGAAGCCTCAGTTGCGGCGCCAACACATGGGATATCTTTACTGATGACCACGAGAGGGCTCGAATGCACATTTAGAGAATCAGATGTAACCTAATCGACCGTAAATATACAACTTAATTTTAAATTCTGCATGACGAGTTCGAATCGCAACGTGAAAATCGTCGCTGAAACCCAAGAACGAGACAAATAGAAAAGTTGAGCTCCCCACGCTTACCATAGCTCGGTAATAATTGATAGGAGTCCCCCCTCCCGTGAGGACAACTGACGTAACGTTTAGTAAAACTTGGCAGGAGGATTCCCTCCTATTGCAACACTTCCAGAGCTCTAACTTCAATTAGATCAGAATCGCAAGGTGCTGTACAACTATAGGGGTAAGTGAGTGCAATCATAGGAAATACGGTTAATAACTAATCGAGTAAAAATAAGTAGGGAGTTGAAAAAAGTGTTTGTTTAAACGCTACAAATTATTATGCAACGATTTATAATTTTCTTACACAACGTGATTAGTACTTATCCTTGTTATGAGGGAGGTTTGGAGATGTTCGGGGAGCCGCTGACTCAGGCAAAAATTACAGCGATCGCGAGCGGCGATCCAATACCCCAACTTTGTTCAGATTACGAGACCTTCGTCTTACCACAAGACTACCATTGCTAGGTGCCCTTAATGGGAGCCAGTCGGCACATCCTATTCAATCCAACGTCAAAAATATTAAGAATATAACCGTGTTCATGAGGTACATGCAAAAACTAAAGTTAACTTACCTGTTAGGTGAGTCCATCTCCTCTGACTGGTGAGTTACTGTGGGCAAGCCCTTTCGATGTAAAGACATCATCGTCTGGTCGATAAGTCAGTACTGGAGTCAGGTTGGTCGTGGTCTTTATATACAAAGAGAAAGGTAAATGGGATGGTGTGGCGTTGTGGAGGGGGGGAGGAGGTCATGCACCTCTGGGGAAACCCACTGGAGGTGAAGAGAAAGGAACGTCTTGAATAGTCTGTCAGTTGTCTTCTGTCTTTTTGTGAATAGGGTGGTCTGTAAATCCGTCAGTTGTTTGTTTTCGTTTGTGTAGTGTTTTGAGTGGTGTGAATATGGCGTCACATTTTGTGTTGATTTGTTCGTTTATGATCTATACATTGAAGTTTTTTTGTTTACAAATTTCCATGTTTTCTAATATGTTCAGTTTTCGTCCTTTGTATTGTTTATGTAGTAAGATGGTGCAGCCCTGTATTTTGGTAGGTTCATGTCCAGTTGTCACTCACCCAATTGCTTTAGTACATGCAAAAACTTATTCAAGAGCGATTTTTAAATAGTTTCTGAAAGTCATTAAATATTGACTCGTGATCAGATTGAATGAGTGATCTGCGATGTGGTATTTCAGTTCCATCTTAAACAATCTTAGGCTTGAAACCAATCGATTCAGTGACAGACAGACATTGCCAAACACCATACCAGAGCTGATGTTTCAATCCATATTTCTGATATTTTTGGTTATCTCGCGTGACGCTGACTCACACCCCGAAGACCCACCCCATTCAAAAAATACTAGTAAGCAATACGAAACGTGACCTGCTTACTACGAAACAACTAAAATTTGCGTTTTCTAGGCGGCGCTAGGCAATCAGCATTGTGATCGGTGGTTGGAGGGAGACGTGAGGTGGTGCGGTAAATGAGCGAAGGCTGGGGAGAGAACATAACTTTCGCGGTCGCGGTATTGTCCAGCTAGTTCCTTCAAGCAGTAGAATTTGCCTGACAATATTTACCATGATTTCACTATTTTCATCTAGACGTAGTCGAGCCTCTCTGAGCTCCATCCTATTCGTCTCAGCATCAAAAAAATTTCTTTTTTGTCTAATTGTTTAAGCCGTTTTGGTTTATTATTCATTCTGTTTTCGGTCTGGAAATTTTTTTTTCACACGCCCTTCAAAGTTTGATACTTTACGTTTCAAGACATCGAGATTTCAAAGCTGCAATGTCCATTTGGTATCTAGTTGTGCTTGCCGGCATGACGATCCAGTCGGATGAGGCCCACGGTTGTTATAGGCAAACTATGGTTAAGAAAAATAGCAAAAACGCAATTTTTGCAGTTTTATAGCAAATACGCCGGTTCGGTATCGTTTTCTAGGTATTTTTAGATGCTGGGTCGAATGGAACAATTCTCAGAGGTTTACGGCTGCGTGTAAATCGAAAATAGTGTAATCACGGTAATTAATGTGAGCTAAATTCTACTAATTGAAAGAACTCGCGGGCTAATACAACCAAAGTAATCGTTTTTTCATTTGTACTCCTTTCCTTCTCATTAAAACCACCCGCCAGCACGACTCAGGTCATGTTTCGTATCATTTACCGGCATTTTTCGATGCTGAATCGAATGGGATGGGTATCGGAGGTGTGAGACTAGATCAAGCTGATCGAGAGAATGATAAACCGTTGTGTTATAATTTGCAGGGATTTTCGCCCGTAACAACCGTGGGTTTCATCCGATCGGATTGCCTAGTAGGCAGGCAACTAGATCCCAAATGAAGCTTTTGTGCGAAAGAACGGCATTTCTCATCACGTTAAAAGCAAAATATGGCCTAGACGGCGGGTTGGACATTACTAATTTAGATTCCCCATGCTTTCAAATGTGTCTGATTTAGAAGGTGGGGTGAAAAACAAGATGTTTCAGACCCAAAACAGGTGAAGTGTTGGTTGAATAATGTTGAAAGCTAAATTTTAAAAGTTCGTTTTGGCGTTTGGCGTTCTGACCTATGATTTCGGCCAGGAAATGTTTTTGACAACCCCCCCTTAAAATTTGACACTTTCCGTTTCAAGGCACCGGGATTCCAAATCTGCGATGTCTGTCTGCCGTCACTCGTCCGCCGTATTATGCCATTAACGTGGTCAAAAAAATCCGTCCCATATTTGGGATAAGCACTGCGGCATGAAGTCTCCTATTATACCTGTCCTAATGTCTCACACGTCCCGCTGCTCCCAGAGCCACTTATCCTCACCACACAGCTCCAGCCCTCCAGGATTTTATATCCTTCTTGTAGAGTTGGATTCACCACCGTGAAAACCAATACAGTTCCAGTCCCGAATTTCCAAATAAGGTTTCTCTACGGAATGCCATGGAACTAATTATGGTGGGAAATTCGTTTCGAAAACTCGCTCGCAAACTTTTTTTGACGCGATTGCAATATCTTTTTTCGAAAATTAGCAAACTCGAACCGGGGGATTTAATAAAACGGAAAAGACATTTTTTTCAACGTGCAGAACGCGCTCCGAAAATTCCTCACCATGCCGCGTGCCGATAAATTAAAAACGGAATTCGAGAAACGTGCGGTAAATTAAACTCGGAATGTTAGCAATAAATGAGCGTCCAGAGTTGAATTACCTTTCGAAAGTAGAAAAAGGGCGCCGGGGAAACTTGAGCCACTCCCGCGAACACTGGCAGACTAAATATACCAATAATAACAACCAAGAGCCGAACTTGCCTCCCGGATTCGAAGTTGAGTATAAATACTCCCTTGAATACCTGTTGGAGGAATAACAGAAATTTCTCTTCTTCATACGGCAGCTTCTTTCGACGGATCTACAATATCGAACTTTAATCAAAAATATCAGGTGCGCCGCATCACACAAGTTTCTTTAGCTCTACATCAATTCGCTGGTTTTCATGGCTTTTGCTACCACTTAAATTTACTTTTCACTCGACCCATTTGAACTTGGTAGAACACCGCAGTGACAGAAAGTGGTAGCGCTTATAGTTCCGGAACGTATTCTGCTGCTCGTTATTGAGCGATTGGCGAACAGAGAATTAATGACGGTGTTAACTAGATTGAGCGGAGTTTGTGAGGAATAAAATGACGCTAAGTTCGATTTTCGTCTAAATCAATTGTGCTGCTCTCGTCATTTTTCCACAAATAGGGAATTTTATGGTATTGTCGTCTTACGAGGAGCTGTCTATACTTAATCGTTAGAGCCGTTTTTGAAAGAAAAAAAATTTGGTGTTTTAATCACTATGATAAATATACTTCGTTTTCAGGAAATTTTGTTCATACCCTTTTTTGACGTTGAGCTGATTTGGTTAAGCCGTTTTCTCTCTATTGCGCTCACAGACACACAGACCATTTTCCTAAATTCTGTTTTTCCGATTCTGTGGGGTCTGAAACGTAAAGATCTGAAGAGAACTCAAAAAGAAAAATTTCAGCCAATTAAATTTACGTACAGCCAAAGAAAATAAAAACTCGAATGGAAAATGAAAATCGCGCTTTTTTGCGTTTGAAAGAATTGCGGCAGGAATTGGAGCTACTGTAGACCCATCAAAAACCCGTTAATCAGGGTCTTCACGAGACAAGTTTGCATTGCACGGTACTAACTACGCCCCAGCTCACGAGAGATGCTCACAAGAAACTGTACCATCAATTCCTTGACTCTTGATACCTCCTGATATTCCAACAATTTTTACTCGAATTGCTTACTAGTTTTACATTCCGCTACCCAAAGGGTGAGGTAAGTATTGTAATCTAGCGAAAAAAATACGCGAGGGACAGCAACAAACAACTTTCCGCAACCCCCGTAAATTCGACGACTTGCTACATCTTCGTTCAACGCATTTCTACGGGATCATTTATAGAGAACAAAATGTAGAGACAAGTTAGTTAAGAGCACTAAATTAGTTTCATCGACATGGTTGCAGCCAGTTTTGAGAAAAATGGAAATCGGATAAATTAATATTCGATAAGTCTCGTTTTCCGAGATAACATGGCTTTTTTTTTTTTTTTTTCTCTTTGAAACGGTGGATGCAGGCAATACCCTCACTGCAGCCACAAACGGGCCTATTGTAAGGGCGTCCATGATACTCGGATCATGATCATGGCCCACCTGCACCACCCCCAGGCCCCACGGCACTGGTCTCACTTGGTGTGACGTCACCTATGCGCCCCCACCACCCCCGCACATAGCGGAGGATATCCGCAAGTTCTGCATTTGCCACCTCTTCGGGCTGAAGAAAGGGCCTCCCAAACACAGAACGGTGCGATGCCGCGAGTCCATCGCATACGCACAGCACGTGCTCTGCCGTCTCTAGCCCTACCTCGCAGAACCTGCATACCTGTACCTCGCACTTGCCAATATTTGCAAGGTGGTACCTCAGCGGACAGTGACCTGTGAACAGGCCACATATGATCCTCATATCCTTCCTCCCCAGAGCAAGCACCTCCTTGGACCTCTCTCTGGAGAGCCGGATAAAGAGTTTTGACTGTCTAAGGCCGGGCAGCCCCTGCCAATGAGCAGCCCTGCACCTATCCTCCCATTTGCCAACCTCTCTACGTAGATGGCTCCTGGTAGTCCCAAAAAAGGGCTCAGGGCCAATAGGGATCTGCTCTGATCCCTTCTTAGCCAACCTATCAGCCCGTTCGTTTCCCTCTATACCCTGATGCCCTGGCACCCAACACAGTGTTACACTGTTGTCCTCGGCCAGGGCCTTCAGTCCAGTCAGACATTCCCACACCTGCCGCGATGTAAGACAGTATGAGGCTAAGGCCTTGAGAGTGGCCTGACTGTCCACCATGATGTAGATTCTCTGCCGCTTCAGTCCCCTCTGCAGCAGCCGCTGCACACAGACTGTCACCGCAGCCACCTCTGCCTGGAACACCGTGGCCAGCGACCCCAATGGGATCGCTGCTCTGATCCTCGGCTCAAAGATGCCTGCCCCTGCAAGGCCACCCTGCACTGAGCCATCAGTGTAGTATACCAGGGCCCCAGCTTTGAAAGCGGGAGCTCCCCCTACCCACCTGGATCGCTCATGAATGAGTATCCGAAAGGGTAGCACGAAGTTGAACCTCGCGGGCATTGAGTCTACCACATGCAGTTCAGGCCCCCCCACCTTCACCTTGTCAAGGATCAAGTGGCAGGAACTCCTCCTCCCCCGCATGATCAGACCCAACTCCAACATACGCGCAGCCTGGAGGAACGCCATCCTTTTAACATGTATGTGGAGTGGAGCTAAATCTAGCAAGACCTCCAGTGCAGCCGTCGGGCATGTTGTCATACAGCCTGTAATGGCTAGACACGCCCTACGCTGCCGTTTATTTAGCTGCAACTGCACTGTTTTGTTTTCCACCCTAGTCCACCAGACCAGGGCTCCATAGGTGACTACAGGCCTAACAACCGCAGTGTACAACCACCGGATCATCCCAGGCCTCAGCCCCTATGTCTTCCCCACCATTCTTTGAGCTGCCCACATCACCACCGACGCCCGCTGTAAGGCTTTTTTCACGTGTGTGGCCCAAGAGAGCTTACCATCAAGAAAGACTCCCAAGTACTTGATGAGTCCTGCAGCGTAAGGCTGCGCCTTCTGGTGAATGGGATCAGGCTCGTTTTGTCTGGATTGACAAACAGTCCTTGCCCATTGCACCATGTCTGTAGGGTATTCAGTGCATGCTGCATCCATTCACTGATTACATTCGCGAATTTACCCCTGACTATAATTACCAGGTCATCCGCGTATCCTATTACCTTGTAGCCCTCCTCCTCCAGCAGCTCGAGAAGGGTATCAGCTACCAGTAACCAGAGGAGAGGGAGAGCACCCCCCCCCCCCTGCGGGCATCCCCTGGTGGGCACCACAGAGAGTGTCTCCCCCCCCAACTCCGAGAAGACCACCCTGCTACTCAGCATCTCGTTGGTCCAAGAGATTAGGTAAGGATCTACACCCTTCCTACCAGCCGCAGCCGTGATTGAGGCATACGACGTATTGGAACATGGCTTATATCTCCGTTCAACTGGAATAGCTGCGGGGAACAAAATGAAGCTAATGGTCGCTAAAAGACACTCCGCTAGATTGATATGAAATCCAGCGACGCACTCTCTTGGGAAATTACAACAAGTTCAAAAAACATTATTTTGAACACATTTTGATTTTTATATCGGTTCAGTGGACTGTCAGAAGAATATTTATTGAGAACAAAATATAGATGTCAACTATTTAAAAGCATTCTGTGAGTTCGGTGAAAATCTGAAAATCGTTACAGCCGTTTTTGCGTCATAGGCCTATAGTCTCAAAGGTGCACGACTGCATCTAGACCGAAAACAGTGAACTCGCAGTAATTACAATGAGCCAAATTCTACCAATTCAAAGAACTGGGCAATAGAGTGAAAGAAATCATTTCATTGTTCGCACTCCCTCTCGTCTAATTAAAACCAACCACTAGCTCGACTCGTAATGTCGTGCCAATTGCCCACGGCCGCCTGGAATATTTAGTTCTCGACGTTCCTATTGTAGTCAGGTCATGTTTCATATGGTATACTGGTATTTTTCAAAGCTGAAACCAAAGGGTTGAGGTTTGGGAGGTGTCACACTATGACAAGCTGTGCAAGAGAATAATAAACCGTTGTGTAATCAATTGCAGCGTTTTTAGTTCATTTTTCAGTCGATTTTCACCAATTTTCCCTCACTTTTTATTAATTTTCCCTAACTCGTTTCCTTGGGATTTCCAGCGACATTTCCTCGATGCGTCTACAATTATTTGTTGTATTTTCTCCACTCTGCATCTAATTGTAGTGCCCCTTCTTTTTGAGTTTACAAATTTTCTCTCCCTCCGATACGGTTGAAGTGTTTTGCCGAGACTTAGCGCTTTTATTTCCCGCTCTAATTTTAGCCTAGAACTTTGCGCAGATGGTGCTTTCTAGTTTTCCAACTTTTTAAGATTCAAATGAAATCGATCGCACACTTAGGCTTCATGCGGCTCGAAACCTTTCGGCAGCATTCGAACGATTATATTCATTGTAAACAATATTTTTCTGCCTACTCATCGCAATCAAGATCAAACGACAGAGCGCAAACGTTGAGAGGGGTGACGTGTGATGAATAATCCCTAAATTCCTGTTATAAGAAAGCTGTGGTTTTCCGTTACACAATTTTCTATACCAAACCATCCACATGACACCCCACATCGACGTCCAAACGAATTAATTGCTGAATTAATTAATTTCTACAACTAGGACGGGAGGGAGAGAGAGTCGACTGTAGGCTTCTAAAAAGAGTAGTAATTATTTTCCTCGATCTTATGGATGAGGTACTTGAGTTTATTTGACAAGCGGTTTAAAACCCCTTCATCTTCCGGAACTCGCATTTCAAACCACTCATCTCGCTGTACATCCCCCCCCCCCCACCGACCATCCCTTTCTTTGTGACTTTGTTCAATTGTTAAGAAAGAGTCCCCCTGACTCTTCCACTCCTCCCCTACCACGGACAAAAATGTGACTCTTTATTTGGTTTCGTTTTATTTAATTAAAATTGTTTCGTTGTAATTCATTTTCCAAGATGATAGAAAGTTTGTTTTGCCCTTTTCCTCGACGCCGAGTGTTTTTAGACTGAGAAGACATTGAAATGTTCAGATCTGAAGAAAACTGAAAAAAATGAGCTCATTGCAAAACTTTTCTTACGTAGGGCTAAAAAAGTAAATAGTTAGTCAAAGAAACGACGGGTTAAGTTCCGGAATTTTGTGAGTAGTTCCTAATTGTTTTATAGCCTTTCATTAAACTCTAATCGCGTGCATCAGAGAGTGATCAGAGGGCTAGTGTCGTATAGGTGGGATCTACATGGGGGAAAACTGCTGCTCTCCTAATTTCCTCAAGGATAGTAATGAGATGTTGCTATTGAGTTGTTTAGAACTGCCCACACTCGAAATTAATCAAAATCAACCAACTGACCCCTTTGGTTTAGAAATTGTTCGGTATTTTGCGGGTCAGATCAGTACGTTTCAAGGGCTACTGAGGCCGAAAAATACCATTTGGGAAAACCGTATGTGTGCGCGTTTGAGAGAAAACTGCTGAACCAAATCGCCTCAAATTTGACATTTAGCCGGAAGACTTCCTAGGAACGCCAAAATAAGGGGGTTCTGAGTCCATACGGAGTCCTCAAGCCTTGCGTGTGCAAAACAATATCCCAAAGGTTCGGCTAGGTCTCCCCACCCGCTGAACGGCGCACCTATTCTGTGCTCAGTTCCACATGCACCAAGATAAGGCATAACGCCGTAGTCACTGGCATCATTTACGACGCGCTTCGTACACTACGAACTATCTCGGAGGCGTAACTTGAACGCGCATCACGATATCTTACCTCCCAAAGCCGACCCTCGGAAAGGCAACTATTTTTACTGCGCACTATCCTGTCTATGGTGGCATGTGGTTCGCACACAGAAGGGTCCGATTATCCCGATTCGCGGGATAATGGTACACGAAAGGCCTGATATTTCCATCCGGCGTCTCCGGTGAAGTAGAATCCACAGCTCGCTAACTGCACTTCTGTACAGAGGAGATGAACAAATCACAACTTGACTTTAAGTGACACTGTTGCGCAAAGGTAAGTAGCTCTTATTTGTTCTTAGCTGAACAGGGACTCTGAATGAAGTAAGTGACATTCTTTCCGCCACGGCGGTTTTATGGTGTTCATTTTGACCCCCTCCAGTTCAAGGAAGGGTGGGTGTTTGTGAGCCTTTCGCTCTGCCCTTGACCTCAGGGGTGAGGAAAAGTTCTCTCACCCCTCCTTAAGCCTCCAACTTCTGTACGATGAGTGTACGTTTTATTGAGAATTTATTACGAAAGTCGGCACCACACAGGGTGTGAGCAAAATCCACCCAACCATGACTGTAGTTATCATAGCGATCAAACCACGACTACATTTTTTTTTTTCGAGAACGCTTCTAACGATTTTGATTAAATTTGTTGTATGGGCAGCTCCAATTAACGGAACACTGCCCATTAATAAAATTCCCATTGGTGGGGGAAAACGAGAGAGCACAATAGATAATGAAACGTTTCGAAGAAAATCAAATGGCTCTCAAACGATACAGAAAAATACGGGTGTGATTCCTATGAATTACCTATACGGCGAGAAATCAATAACTCTCATAATATGTTTAGTAGCAACCCCAGAAATTCCGTAACTCCAAACCCCCGCCGTTTCACTTACCAGCGTTTCTTACAGATTTTAGACGATAATTGCAAAACCTTAACACGATCCTACTTTAAAAAGTCAAGTTGACGCTTTCATGAAATCCCAGTGCACAGATTGCTCCACAGTGGCTCTGGCGTGACTAGGAGCAACTAGATAAATTCCGAAACCTTAGGCTGCACCATTTGCTACTGAACACCGGAAATTATGTTTTACCAAGTTCAAATGAACTGAGTGAAAAATAGGAGTTAAAGCCGTAAAAATCGCTGAATGTACGTCTAATTAAATTTTGGATTTTGGGCTGAGAAGACTTTGATACGTCAAATAAAATCTTCTGGTTTCTCAAGTTTTCTGACTATTTTATTTGTTAAGTAAAGTGGAAATTAGGTGAATTAATTAATACTACTGACGAAATGATTACGAGAAGTAAAAAGGCTAAGGGGAGGGGAGTGGGGGGAGGGGAGTGAAAAAACGTTATACTGCAGAATTATAAAATATTTTACAGTACATGTGGAGATCCCCCCATCCCGTCGATCTTAACTGCCTCTGAAGGTGTCCATGAGAACCCCTCATGGTGCTGCCTCAAAATTGGAATGAGCACCTTGGCCTAAAGACCTGTTGTGCCAGTCCTAATGTCTTACAGGTCCATGTCTGAATGCTAGGTATTTCCTACAAAAATCTTCTTTGATGTCCACCCTTGGAGAACACTACTAGAAATCGCTTTCTCCCAAGTCTCTGGTACTGGGTCAGGACGTGTAGGGAGTCTCCTCATCTATGCCACACCACCTAAGGTGTCGACTATGCCCATAACACGTGTGTGTTTGTTCATTCTGCAGCACCCGTTGATGATCCCCACAATCTGACTTAGGTCCTTCCTCTTCATCGTCGTCTTTCACTCTTCACGTTTGGAGTGTCTCACTCCTGCAGCATTCCAGACTGTCTGATTGATTCTCCTGGCATATTCTTCGACAGTCCTCTTGACTAGTGACAGAGAAGTCCCACAGTGGGAAAACGGTCCTGTAGGTGCAGCAGACGACCTAAGTCTGGCCAGATGATCCGCTCTCTCATTTTCAATGATCTCAGGAATCGCATAAACTTTCCTATATTTGTTTTGCCATAGAGTTGAGCCGCGTCCTGCTCTCCGTTGACAAATATATCGAGGGAAAGAGGGGAAACCATGATACTGGTTGGTGTGGTTTTCATCACCCCTTTTGGTTGCACGCTATACGGTGTATAGAGCAATAAATGACAACGAATATTTCAAGGACGTGTCGATACGGAGCAATTTCACCAAAAATACTTTCATTGTCGTCGTTGGAAGGAGAACTAGGTTTCGACGGCACGTGGCTGACAAGTTGTCAAGTGTCTGTAACTTTCAACAACAACTTTTTCGAATCCAACGTTGATTATCGTTGACGTACGCCATCCTCGGGCAGGTAAGGGGAAGACAGGACTTCACTAACGCCTAATGTTAGCTGTACGATCTTCGGCTTGACCGTGTTTAGTGGTTAGTTAACTATCATGAAATTCACGAAGAACGTGAAGGCATTCTTTTGTAATTTCCTCAAAATTAACATTCGGTATTTTAATTGACACGCCAACTCCGTTCAATGAAACAACCCCACTGTTCTTCGTTTACAAGCCTCCAACTCCTCTGCCAGAAACCCATTTAACCGACGAGGAAATGTCATGTAACTGCGGGTATCGGCACAAAAATAAACGCCCGAAGCGCCAAAAACACCTGCACAACTAGAGCGTTGATCCCCCTCCATGCCCCTTCACCTTCTATTTTCCTCTCAATTCACCCGAGTGAAAACATTGATGAACATCGCTAGACGGAGGCCAATTTTTATTTTTTTGGCAGCCCAAGGAACGGCAGTCATCAATCAAACGAACTTGGCAGCCGTCGTTACTTTTCCTGAGCCTCCTTTTTTCGACTATTATTTTGTCTTTCGGAGCCCTCGACTTATTTCGGAGCTCTTTTACTTCGGTTTGTCCATTAATCCCCTTGTCAAAGAAATTCAACTTAACTCGTTTGATGAAACAAATATCGAGTTCTGAAATCTTCGATCTATTAACAACTCAACTCAACCTTCGCCAACTCGTTGCAGTTGTCAAGAGTAAGGATCAGAAAATACACGGTGCGACATAACGTTCTGCAACCATAGATATTGACTGGTTGAAAACGTCCTGTGAGTTCGTTAAAACTTGTTATAGCCATTTTACAAATTAAAAAACCTACTTCTGCTTCATACGCCTACATCTCCAGTCCCCAACTTCACAGAGATATTTACGTAGAAGAAAATTTAGGTACTGACTAGTAGAAAGAAGAAGAAGATAGTTTGAACTTTACCCAAAACCCTGAAGCCACTTTCAAGAAAAATGCGAAGGCCCCACACGAATGGGAAAGCTTGATATCGAGGAATAAATGAACGTGGTGAGTGTGAGTGAGGACTGTATTACACTTGACAGAATAGCCATATCAGGTTGAGTATGAATATATACACTATACACGTGAACTGGTAGCTTGGAAAATAAGTGGAGAGAGAGAGTTGTGAGTAGTGCGAGACTTAAGAGACGAATGAGGGGAGAACAGGGAAGATGACTGTCGTTCACGAGTGCTCATGGATGACTGACTGACTTGGAAAGAGCTGTCTGTTGAGAAGAGAAAAGTAAAGGAGGGGTAGGGCAGGAGAAGGATAGTTTTTGGAAAGCTCAGAAAAGGGGAAAACGAGGCCTTCCGGTAGGCCTAGTAAATCCCAATAGGGCAAGTGTCGACATTTGGGAGGTCAAATACCCAGCTAATTCGGCCTGCCAAACGCCTCCCTCCAACTGCCGTCGATGGAAATCCCTTTTAACTATATTTTCGCCTCCTTCAAAAAATCACGAACAAGACAAAAACAGGACCAGCTCAATCAGTCAAGCCGTTCTCCCGCAAATCAATAGGCGAAATGAGATTTTGTGGATTCAGCAGGCCTCAAAACGTAAAGGTCTCTAGAAAATTCTTCTTTCTCATTTTCTTCTCCAGCTCAATACTTTCCTTGCCCTTTGAGTAGCGTAAAGTTTAAAACGGCGCTAACATCTGCACATTTTTGGATAATTTATAGTGTTTACATTTTCCCTCGGATGTGAGAAATTCCCTTACTGTTGCGTAAGAGCAACTGTTTTAAAGCTTATTAGGGGGGACTCTGACCAGTTTTCCGTCTTCTTCTCGAAAAGAGAAAAAAAATGTGAAAATGATATCGCACGCCGGAGCGTCGTCCAAAAACTTCTGAGGTAAACATTTTCCGTTGTCGAGCCATTCAAGTTGGATTAATGGGCCATTAGGGTGATGTTAAGGCAGCACTGTGCAGGTGGTTGGAAGGACGTGGCATCTCGTGTCACTAATGTTCCACGTCCTAAAGGAGAGCGCCGACGGCCTAACGAGCATCGCTTTTGGCTCAGATGTCGTACATCACACGTCGTATCTGCATTGCAGGATACGACCGGGCGTAAACTAGACGAGATTTTTATCTCCTAATTAGCGGTACATTACTGGGGGGTGAGAAAGAGTGCCAATCCTTCAACTGCGCAGTACTACGGCTATTTGAGGTCACACCGGGTTCCCTGGCATTAAAAAACCCGTTTTCCAACACACGATCCTCAACTAGGAGCTGGATTGAAAGAGTTGAAGAACTGCCCACTGACTATTTACGACTCTAATATAATTTACTGTTATTAGTATTAAAAATGGGTTCCAGAATTTCCTTCGAACTATTCCTCGTCTCTTGGATAAGTTGAGAAAGGGAAATAAATATACTTGTTTAATATTGGGGAATATTGAAACGAAACTTCCGGAAGTCGAGAATTTAAAGAGGACTGTATTTATTTACAACGGGATTACTCTTTCCAACAAGGCGTTGTGGCACTGACGTACTAGGTAGTCCACGGTACAGTTCCAGATACCATGAATGTTGGCCGACCAAACGCGAACTCCGATACGCGATTGACTCGAAATACGACGGTAAATGACGAACTAAACGGTTGAGATGGCGTATCATTAAGGTGACCAGATTTTATGTTTATCCAAAACGGGTACATCTTGAAACTGAGTCGAAGCATTGGTAGAGTGGCGCGGGGTTGGTGTACGGAGTCTCTCCAACACAATTTTGAAAACTAAGAGAAATTGTGAGTTTTGAGGAAGATAGTTGTTGATCTTTGTGCCCTTTTATTTTTGCTTTTTTTCCTGTACAACAATATTTTCTCCTCTGGCTTGTGAGTTACTGTGGGCAAGCGCTTTCGATGTAAAGACATCATCGTCGAAAGCGCTTGCCCACAGTAACTCACAAGCCAGAGGAGACGGACTCACCTAACAGGTACGTTAACTTTAGTATTTGCCTACTGGCGGACACAACCCAATTTCTTTAATACCTAACACAGCCAGTCCGGCTAAGGTACTACTAACAAGACTGACCAACAAGACCTCTCCCCGCCCCTTCCCCAACGCTCCATCACTCCCTTCACCTTTCTCTTTGTATATAAAGACCACGACCAACTGACTGACTCCAGTACTGACTAAACGGCCAGACGATGATGTCTTTACATCGAAAGCGCTTGCCCACAGTAACTCACAAGCCAGAGGAGACGGACTCACCTAACAGGTACGTTAACTTTAGAATCCGCAATCCCTTTATCATCCGACAGAGTATCACCATGCGGATTCTTAATTTTAAGAGATTCGCTAGTTTTCACTGTGCTCGGACTGTTTGAAGCCTCCTTGACAGTTCTCCAAAGCACCTTGGGATCCCCCTGAGCCTCAGAAATCTTGGCAGAAAAATGCATATGCTTAGCCTTAGTAATCAGCTTATTCAAAAGATTACGATGTCTAATAAAATACTCCAGGGCTGAATCTTCTGGATGTCTCTTAGACTCAATTCTAATTTTATCCCTATGCCTAATAGAGACAACAATACCATAGGTTATCCAGGGTTTTAACTTTTTTGCCCGACTAGAGAATGTTCTTGCATATGTAGAACCAGATATATGCCCATCCATTATTTGATTGAAGGAATCAAGCGCCTCGTTAAAATCAGTTAGCGAGTAAAGACACTCCCATTTCTCATTGATTAACAAAGATTCAAGCAATTCATAGTTAATCATACTAATAACCTTAGTTTCATTAGTTTTTCGAGCACAAACCGGCACATTTTCTATCTGTAAACCAGCAAGAGTCATATAATGGTCAGTAATGTTCCCTCTACATATCACACCAACCCCCCTTTCAATCATATCAGATTTAACAAACACATGGTCCAAGCAGGATTCCGAACTGCCTACCTGTCTGGTAATGTCATTAATGTAAGATAGAAACCCATGTTCAGCCAACACTTTCAAGTACATTAAGGAGACCCCAGACTCCTTCATTATATCAATATTAAGATCACCACCCAAGACATGGAGGGATTTTGCAATAAGATGGTGATATAAGTGTTCAGTAAACTTAATGGAATCCCTGACATGGTTACTGCCATGTTGTAGATGGCAGTAACGGCACATTTAACACCGTTATTGGAAAATTCAACAAAAATCGAGTTACATTCTTCAATTATATCAACTTCAACCAAATCGACCTTCAAATCATCCCTGATGTAAATTGATACACCTTCGGCTCGATTTACATGATTAGAATTAACAACAGCTCTATACCCCGATATAGGGTAGTGTAAATGATCATTATTCCACGTAAAATAAGCGTGTCAAGAGGGTTGGTCGGGACAAGGGGACATTCCTCTCAAAAACGGCTGGTCACCTTACTTATCATGAAACAACGGACGTTTCCAACCATAATAAGGCGGTAGTGACAAAAAGGGGGCGGAAAAAATGGCCGCGCACTGCGCGAGCGGTTGGCTCGTAATAATGTGTTTTTAATTAAGTGCTGGCGTCGCCTCGGGATGTCGAGATCCCGAACATCCTAGATTCGCGGCTAATTCCGCAGGCGGTAAATAGAAGTCGCGGTTAACAGTAAAAGAAAGAAAAACAACAATAAACTCCACGAACTGCAAATTTCAAATAACTGTCGGTAGGCAGTATCCATCGCATTCTCTTAAAAATGCTGTCCGGTAAAATATTTTTGTTCTTCTAGTTTGAACTCAACACACCAGAAAATATTAGAAATTTCGTTAGCAGAACAGTTTGATTTGCAATGGCTCGTCAATTAGTGAAAAAGAACTGAGCTGAGGGGTTTCTGCGTAGCCCTGACCTAACTACGCCAAACACTCTTCGGACAGATCCGCGTGAAACTAAATATCTGAATTGAGAATTAGCAAATGCTCAGAGAAACGAAGGGAGCTTGGGACTCCCAAGTTGAAATCGTCTGAAGAACAAAAATTATTCATGTTCAAGGAACTCCCTTGATAGCAGCCTCGAAAGCGAAAGAAGATTCAGGTTGTATTGAATTCATACATAATTTCTTTCAAACGCTTCAAACAGCAATTCATTCGAGCAGCCAAGTGGAAGGGTGTGCTCGAAAGGCCTTTTGTAAGCGGCGGGTTGGCGTTCGGCAAAAACCGCAGAGGCCCAAACGCATTAATTAATCTAGAAAGGGTATTCAGAGTGTGGAGCGTTGGGACGTGATATTTTCAGTGTCAAAGGGTCATAATTACGGAATTCCCGAGGAGACACGAGGAGTTCCCCTGTTTTATTGTGGTTCCTACCGAGTGCTTTTTGCTGCGATCATTCGTCAAGCTTTAGAAGAGCTTTGAGGTTCTGTTTACTGGATAGCGACCGCCAGGAGCAGAGCAGCCTCCGCTACGATTCCCCGGCGACATTTTCCCCTTATTTGAAACCAGATATCAAAAGTTTAATTTGGACGAACTACTACTAACTACTTGTTAGTCAAGGGGAGTTCTTCAGAAGCTGCGATGCATCACCTTATCTCAGCTAGTTTCAACGAACTTGTGTAGTTAAACTAAGTGGATCATTTCTGGCATAATTAAGAACTGAGTAATTAATAACTTCCGAATGGAAAGCCCCGTAATATTTGCTACATCCCGTCCCAGGCTCTTTCTCACAGTTCTTCCTCTTTGAATCCGAAAAACCCCTCTGGGACTCAGCTGAGAATAAAAGACTCGTTCTTGCGGTAGCTTGGGAATTTTGTGGAGACGGTGTTGATTTACGTAACCAGGAGAGGATTAGCCCCATAAAGGGCCTCTTTTAAGTTTCACATTCTTCGTACAAGGTCGGCAATAATACAATATACTGTTACATCTCCTAAAATTTGAATAATCCCGCGATGAACGAACCTCGAGGGAAATTTGTTATACAACTCCTTGAGTACTTTATTAAAGCTATTTCAAAAACTAGTTTGTGATTGTGATAGATTGAACTAATTTACATATTCATTGTACATCTTAATACAGTGCAGAAGGTAGCATTTGTCAGAACATGCTATGTCTTGGCATCTATGAAGAACTAGGGCGACAAATGTCCCTATGTGCACGAGCGTCCCGAACGTATAAATAGGTTACGGTTTTTAAATTGATGAATGTAATTTTATGAAAATTTTATCATTAAATAATTACAGCGAAGAAGGATACTGCAACAATTAGAATGAGTGTATGCGCAGTGAAAATAATGTGAGCTCTTTATAAACAGTATGTTCGACGCAGAGTCTTTGATCTCGGACTTCCCCGCGTCATTGTCTCCAACCGCCTAATTGTCTCAATACCTCATGTCTCCAACTATTTCAATACCTGCCTCTCACCAGCGGGAATCCCTCAGCTGCGGGTCCCCCAGCCCCATTTCCTAGGTTTTCCCCTTTCTTTATTTCTTTCTCCCAATTTCATTTTCCTATCAACGACAGAGCTCTTACAAAATCATTCTGCTTCCAACTACCGCCCCAGTAACTTCTCACTCTCTCACTCGGTTGCCCGCACCAGTTCACACGTTTCGAGTGCTGCTCTTGTGTCGTCCAGTTGTACTCCATTTCACCTCAATTTTAATTCTAATAAATTCCGTACGCACGTTTAATACAGTCCTCTTCACGCTCACCGAGTTTCAGTTTTATTGCGATCCTCAGCTCCCCCTTTCGTGCACCCAACACAGTATAGGAATAATACTACTACTCTCTCAAAATCAATCAAAACAAATGGAAATATCTGGTGCGACGCTTCACATAACTTTCCCTATGCGCATATTTGACGTCCGGAATTTCTGCGGTTGCCCTCGGTTATCTTATGTGACCCTTAATCAACCTTCATCGTGTACGCAGTTTATTATTCCACCACTCTGATTTTTTTGAGAACACTAATGTTCTATCACCGTGCTCATCCTTCCAATGTTTTGATTATTTATTGTGCTACTCTCGTCATTTTTCCACGAATAAAATTTTTTCAGTACTATTATATTATTTCGATCTTTCCGTACAAAACTGTTATCAAAATTGTAAAATTGTTTGAACCGTTTTTGAGAAAAAATATCTAGCACGACGCATCACACAACTTTCCTTAGCCCCCCCCCCCCATACATTCAGCAATTGTCGTAACTTTAGTTAAAAGCTACGGTCTATTTTTTTTAAATTGTAATAACTTTAATGTACTTGGTACGGGATGGTTAGGCTAACAAAGTTTATATAACCTATTTAGGGGGATTGAGAATATATTATACAGATCGATCGTATAATAATAATGAACGGTAACAATTCAAAATAATAGAACTGTGGTGGATTGACTAACATATGTAATTTACGGTAGGTTTTCCGCCAGATCCGTGCGCCATTTTCTTTTCAATCTTCTCGATGGTGGAGGATTTTCGTGACTTCAATGTCGTCGTCTGGATGATGTTGTATTCTACTATGGTGTTTGTTGTAAGAGAGCTGGAGAACATCTGCAACCTCTGGTATGCCTTAATCTATGTGAATTCTTTTATTCCTGACATACCAAGGTTATGTATGCGGTTATGAGCAGCAGAGCTCGATTTTGCACTGTTTGGACGTTTTTGATATGAGATGCTGCAGCTGAATAACAAATTACGCATCCGTATTGCCATACTGGTCTAATGAGTAGCAAATGCAACAACATTTTTTAATGCAACGGTGTAGCAGAGCTCTTTAGCATTTGCTTCAACAGGTGCGCGTGAGAACGCGTCTTTTGGACTTTTGCGGAAATGTGGGACGCCCAAGTAAGCCGAGCATCAAGGTTTAAGCCTAGATTGTCATTGTGATGGAGAGCTATGGAACGCTTGTGCGGTTAGTGAACCTTACAAGGTGGGATTTGGTCGGGTTTACTTTGACTCTCCACTTTGAGCACCACTCTTCGATCGCGTAAGCTAAGCTATGTGGACTCCCCATGGCCTCTTCTCCGCTTGACTCTTTCGACAGAGCTGCTACATCGTCCGCAAAGTGGGCAATCTTTACGGCATCGTTTGTTAGATACTCGTGCGGATAATTTAGGTACAAGGAGGGCCCAAGCACGCTGCCCTGCGGCACTTTTGCACGAACCTTGGAAACAACGGGAGACAGCATTTTCGTATTTTACAGCGAAAGTTCGATTGTTTAGGTAGAATTGGACGAGTTTCAAAAGCGTATCTGGTAATCGCTCCTTAAACTTAATGAGTGAGCGCTTGTCAGTATCCAGGAACTCGTAAGTTGAGAGAATCACATCAACTACACGATAAAGTTGTTGATCTGAATACAAACTGTGTTGCAGGAATACGATATTCAAGATGACAGAGAAATCTTGATAGAAGCAGTCGTTCGAAGATTTTTGATAGCAGTGACAACAGACAGGTTTATAGTTGTTTGAATCTGCCTTAGTTCCATTTGGTCTCGGGATGAGGATAACAGTTGCATAGTGGGTTGTTTAAGCATTTAAAGCTTCTGTGCGGAAGCACTTTCTGGGTAACTGTTTTTAGAGGGGTTGGACAATAAGGTCATGACCAGGAGTTTTTCTTGTGGGGGAGCTGCCAATCACTGTAGCAACTTCTTTGGAAGTGAAGAGGGTAGGTTGTGGGGGGGGGGGGCTGCACGGCTCCTCCAGTACGTATTTCCCTGAGCGTCTCACAGAATTGTCTATCAGGTGCTGGGTTTGATGTGAACTATACTTTCAGCCTTTCCGTAAAGACTTCCACCTTATTTTGTGGTGATGTGATCCACTGATTGTTCACTTTTAGGGGTGATGTGCCTTTGTTTTGGGTTATTATTCAGAATGTTATCTTTTTGCTATGTTTTTAATGATGGATTTAGTTTTCCTCCATAATGTACCGTCTTGTGGTGTAGCGCACGCAGTTCTTTCAAAGCTTTAAGTAGGTCACCCGTAGCTTTATTGTAAAGTGTTTTATCTGCAGGATGCCTTCCCACCTTTCTCGACTTAAGCGTTTAATTTTCAGAAGATGACTAATGTGCGGCGGTTGAGCTCCTCTTCGGCCAAGATCTGGTCTCATAGTGGTTGGGTTTTCACTCAGATCATTGGAACTTGGTGGTGGTCGCGCTCCCTGTCATGCCACGAAAAGCTTCCTGACCGCAGCTTAAGTGACCTACCTCACATCCAGACTTAGCCGATTAGTCGGGATAACGAGCAGGCTTTGTGGAGGAGAATGGAGCGCATCCTACATGGTCACAGGACACAGTGTTCATGCTAGCTGTTACACACGGTGCCTCCAACTGATGGGATAACCCTTCGAAAAGTATGAGGACCAAAATGGTTAGCATCCATCAACAGCAGCACTGCAGGTGATCGCCAACTGTCCACCGTTGGATCTGTCTCTGGATGCGCAGGTCGCACGGTGATTGATAGGAGAGCTAATCAGCTTGGGAATTTACTAGAGGGAGTTCATAAGCTGAACCTCACTGCACCTTCTATGTCCGTTTATCATGAACAATGTTGGCCCCTGTAGCGTGAATCGTTCCTTCACCGTTGTCCATCGGTTACGTTAAACAATCGTACTCAATCGTAAACAATGAGGATTGACTGAGGGCAGCAAATTGAGCTACAAAATGTGAACCGATTTTCATGGTTTGTAGCTCGTTCGAAACACGTAAAATATCAGCGATGACAATGCGTTCCATCGTGAAGCACCGACGTGATCAAGTATCAGGGAACGCGGAGGGAAAGATGAACTCAAGTGGGACTCGCGGTTTATCTGCCCTTCGAACCAAGTTGGAGTTCGCTCATCTGCTCGGAACTCAAGGGCTCTTCTGTTATTCGCTCAATATGTCCGCCCTTCGTAAGCTCTTCATAAGTTCTCGAACAAAAACCCAGGGGAAATGACTGCCCCCCCCCCCGTCCCATTGCAACTCTACTACATTTCAAACTCAAACAACATGAAACTCCCTGCCTGCGCGTTTCAGCGCATGCTGCCTGACGTACTGGGCTGTCTAGGCTGATAATTCGAAACCCGTGGATGTTTTTCTAGTTCGAAATGGAGCCTGAAGTTTTTAACTCTTAACATCCCCCTCCCCTGCGACGCACCACTCAACTTCCTTAGCCCCGCGTTCATTCGGAGATTTTTACCGCTCCAGCTACAAATTCGTATTCAATATGCTTTTCACTGTTTTTATGTGAGCCTGTGAGAACTTAATACATTCAACCCGAGCCTAATTTTACCTGTTCTACCCCAGGGCCGGAAGTGCTAAATTCTTGTTAAAATTGAAATTCTAAATTGGACGCCGATAGTCGGCCTCTCGGCTCTGGGCCCAAGGACATTCACGGTCAGTTAGGCAAAACCTGCAATACCGAAATTTCTTTTTAAAAAACAATTCCATTTTTTCAGCTTAACTGCATAACAAAGGATGGAAGAGATTAAAACAAACTAAAAACCATTTGAAAAAAACAATTTTTATTTTATATAGACTAAAGTTGACACTTACACGCGAGGTAACATATAATAGGACTTTTTTTGCGTAGACTAAGAAGGCATACAAATAGGAAAATATACCAAGAATCGAAGAATTTTTAAATAATATGAACAAGAAATATTGTAAGCTAAGAAGTACAAAAAAATGTAAACTTTGAAAAATACACATACATAATACATATCTTTACAGTTATTTGGATTAATTTTATAGCTCTAATGAATACATTTATTTATAATGATGAAAATGGCTAAAACATGTTTCGAGGCATAAGCCTGCATGATAGGGACCATTTTGTTAGCAGGAGGCTAATTGAACTCCCAGGGGGTAAGAAAGAGGGGGCACTCCCGAAAGAGCCACGACTTTTTTTAAATTACTTCAAATATAATAGAAAACCGAAAAAAGTTATGAAAACTCAATAATTACTTACCTAAAGTGTAGTTGTTTGTTTTATTTGAAGAGACCATTTGTACATTTGTAATGTTCCTCTATAGAACAGATATTTTTCGCTCTTAAATTGACACTTTAGGAGCACATCCAAACATGGTGGCTGTGCACGTACTCGGCACTGTATTACGTAATCTGTAGATTTTCATGCGGAATTAACAGCTTAGCTAAGACACTGAGAAATTTCACTAAGGATACGACACAAGCGTGAGTTCAACACAAAACGCGGTTGACCATTAGTTCGTGGGATCAGCAGGTCGGTGATACGCCTCGGGCCTAGTGAGTCGACGCCGTGGTAGGGGTTGGAACCCTTCGTTGACTAGAGGATTATGATTGTCGAGGTTGCGGGAGACAAAGCTGGCGAGGTGTTTACGCAGAAATATGTATGGGGAGTCAATATGTAGATCATTGTAAAGGGCCTCGTTGAGTACCAGCTATTCTTTTGGTTTATTATTCATTCTGAATAATAACCCTATGTTTTCGGTCACGAAATTTTTTTACAAACCCCCCTCAAAATTTGATACTTTACGTTTCACGACATGGGGATTCCAAATCTGCAATGTCCGCCCGCCGTCCGGGCCGCTTTGTGCCTTTGACGTGGTCTAAAAAATTCGTTCTTTCGCACCAAAATCCCATTTGGTATCTAGTTGTGCCCGCCATCTCGGCAATCCGATCGGACGAAGCCCATGATTGTTATGGGCAAAAAATGGTTAAAAAAATTAACGAAACGCAGTATAATCGCAAATAAGCCGTGTTTCGTATCGTTTTCAAGGCCCGCTCGACTCGCAGCGCCCTTTGGACTCGCAACGTCCTGCCAATTGCCATGCGAGGGTTCACTGGAAGCCCTCGTCCCACCCCTCCATTGGATCAGACGTTTACGGGCGCCTGGCGCCGGGGGAATATTTTTAATTTCCGTAGTTCCATTGTAGTCAGGTCATGTTTCGTATGGTTTACTAGTATTCGATGCTGAATCGAATGGGATGGGGGAGCAGTAATACTAGGTCAAGCAAGCTGTTCATGCGAATAATAAACCATTGTGTAATAATTTGCAGGGTTTTTTGCAAGGTGATGTTTTGCTGCTGTTCTACGGGACGGAACAAGTGCCCTGGATTTCTAGGCGGATGAGGGTTTTATATGTGAGGAGTCTATTTTGGAGTGATGTATATCTATTATTTAGTAGCTATTGTAGCTGATTAGTTCTGCTACGCAGGCGGTTGAGCAAGAGAGTTATGAGAGCGTTGAATGTTAGACACCTAGTTAGAAGTGTAGTACGTGCATTAATAGCTAAATTCAGAGGGCAACTGATACAGGAGATGTCTGGACGGGACAAGGAGTAGGACTGGAAGAGGGATCCAAGTCAAGTTGCTAACAAATACAATGAAAGCTGCTGATCAGTGGCCTGTTGGGCTGAATGTGTCAACTCGTTGTTCTATACCGAGAAGCTTAAAGCTCAGGAATTTATTACTTCAACTTATGTCGACCTTAATTCTGTACGGAACTATCAACGATCATGCTGAATAATAATCCTATGTTTCCGGCAGGATTCTAAATCTGCAATGTCCGGGCAATTTTATGCCCTTAACGCGCACTAACAAATCCGTTCTTTCACACCAAAACCCCATTTAATATTTAGTTGTGCCCGCGTGCTCGGCAATACGATCGGTCGAAGCCAAAGTGGCATAAAAAATTAACAAAACACAATTTTGGCAGTTTTATCGCGAATACTCCGTATTTGGTGTCGTTTTCAAGGCATTTTTAGATGTTTGGTCGAATAGAATGAGTCTCCAAGGTGTTCGACTGTGTCTAGATTGAAAACAATAATTAAAGTGAGCCAAAATCTACTAATTAATTAGTAAACGATAAAAAAACAGTTAGTGCACGAAGAGACTGCACTTACAATAGCGGAATTCAACGGGTTGCTCTTAACAGTCTCACAATAATTGTTAAACTTTCATCGTACAAGTAGCATGATGGACAACCAGCCATGTTTTTGGTTTATTATTCATTCTGAATAATAACCCTATGTTTTCAGTCACAAAAAGTTTTTTACAACCCCCCCCCCCCTCCTCAAAATTTGATACTTTACGTTTCAAGACATGGAGATTCCAAATTTGCAATGTCCGTCCGCCATCCCCCGTCCACCGTCCCCTGTCCCCCATCACCCGTCCGCCGTCCGGGCCGTTTTGTGCCTTTAACGTGGTCTAAAAAATTCGTTCTTTCGCCCAAAAATCCGATTTGGTATCTAGTTGTGCCCGCCATCTCGGCAATCCGATCGGCCGAAGCCCGTGGTTGTAATGGGCAAAAAACGGTTTAAAAAATTCACGAAACGCATTACAACGCGGAAGCTACAGCGGAAGTCAACGTTTCGTCGTTAGTACTCCCTCCCGCCCCACCCGTCTCATTAAAAGAGCAGCGCGCCTCCCGCTCGCTTCCCTCCCAACACTCAACTCCCCCCGGGGGGTCGCTTCGATTTTTAGATTCTTTCGTCTCATTCTCATTTTGGTTTTTTTCATAGATTTTTGGTTAAATTTTGACATTAGTATTTAGCGTGCATGATTTCATATTAAAATTCAGTTTTTTCTAGATACTTTCGTTTTTTTTTTTTGGTTTATTATTCATTCTGAATAATAACCCTATGTTTTCGGTCACGAAAAATTTTTTACAACCCCCCCTCAAAATTTGATACTTTACGTTTCAAGACATGGAGATTCCAAATTTGCAATGTCCGTCCGCCGTCCCCGTCCCCGTCCCCGTCCCCGTCCCCGTCCCCGTCCGCCGTCCGCCGTCCGGGCGGTTTTTTGCCTTTCACGTGGTCAAAAAACTTCGTTCTTTCGCCCAAAAATCCGATTTGGTATCTAGTTGTGCCCGCCATCTCGGCAATCCGATCGGACGAAGCCCGTGGTTGTAATGGGCAAAAAACGGTTAAAAAATTAACGAAACGCAGTACAACGCGGGAGCTACAAGCGTTTCGTCGTTTGAATTCCCTCCGCCCCGCCCGTCTCATTAAAAACCAACCGCTCTCGAGGCGAGCGAGTGCGACCTCCGCTCGCTTCCCTCCCAACGACCGGTCTCTCCCCATTCGCCTTACTCTTCCAATTTCCCGACGTTTTCGTTTTAATACGATTCAATTTTTTTAGATTCTTTCGTTTCATTCTCATTATGTTGTTTTCATAGATTTTTGGTTAAATTTTGATATTAGTATTTAGCGTGCATGTTTTCATATTAAAATTCAGTTTTTTCTAGATACTTTCGTGTTTTTTTTGTTTATTTTAATATTACAATTCAGTTCTTTTCGACCTTTTTTTGGGTTTCATTATGATATTTTTCGATGCTGAATCGGACAGGATGGATCTCGGAGCATTAATGCTAGGTCAAGCTGATTGTCCGAATAATAAACCGTTGTGTAATAATTTGCAGGGTTTTTTATTTTAATATTACGATTCAGTTCTTTCCACCTTTTTTTGGGTTTCATTATGATATTTTTCGATACTGACTCGAACAGGATGGGTCTCGGAGCATTAATGCTAGGTCAAGCTGATTATCCGAATAATAAACCGTTGTGTAGTCATTTGCAGGGTTTTTTTTTAGAATACTGGTTTCACTTTTGTTTTTTACTTCATAGAGCTATGTTTAGTGAAAACTGTACTAAAATCGATTTTCGTGATCGCAGTTATTCGGATGGGGGGATTTGAATTTTAAACAGGAAGGGAATGCGGGGCAATGACTGGGGAGCAGGCACGAACTGGACGCTCTTCTAAATAAACCCGTTCGGGAATTAATTAACAATTGTTGCGAAGCTCCTAGAATGGTCTAGACAAAGAACCGAAAGAGCTCGCTCCCAATCGTGTCGAAAACTTCCTAAATAGCTTAAATTTACTTATAAAGCGCTTTTAAAAAAGAAAGTAGTACGAAAGTTTTTAGAGATTTCCCTGTGTTATTTCTTTCCGAAGCCCAACAAAGAGGAAGGAGAAGTTACGTAAAAAAATGTATGTTGTTATAGTATTCTTCAGATCTGTACATTTTAAGGCTGCCCGGAAAACACCGTTTCCTCTATCTTACAGCGCCATTTGGATGAAATCAAAGTCAACTTCAATTTGATATTTATTCTCAAATCATCGTGAAATGCCAAAGTAAGGGTATAAGCCAAATTGGCTTAAAACTAACTATAGTTATCACGGTGATCAAAACTCCAAATATGTTTTCCTCTATAACAGCTCGACAACATTATTGATTAATTTTAAGGAATGGACAAAACCGTCATCCATCGGAAAATGACGAGAGCAGCCCAAGAAATTATCAACCATCGTTTTTGGTGCAGTTTTCACCTCATAAGTCTCGCTCATATGATAATATCCTTTTCAAAACAAAACCTTGAAAATTATTACACAATGGTTTATTATTCTCATGAACAGCTTGACCTAGTATTACTGCTCCGAGACCCATTCCATTTGATTTAGCATCGAAAAATACTAGTGAACCATACGAAACATGACCTGACTACAATGGGACTACGGAAACTAAATATTCCCCCGACGCCAGGCGCCTGTAAATGTCTGTTGTATGTCACTGGTGTGCTGAGGAAGTGGCCTCCGTCCCGTCGGGAAAAAAGTGTCGGGGAAATTGGGACGGGGACACGACGTTGCGAGTCGAGCGGGTGGCGTTGCGAGGCGAAAGGGCGGGCGGGTGGTTTTAATGTGATGGGAGGGTGGGAGGGAGTGCTAACGACGAAACGTTGACTTCCTCTGTAGTTCCCGCGGGTTCTTGCAATTAGTTGACTCTAATAATTACTGTAATTTCCCTATACGCAGTTGTACACGTCTGATACTCATTCCATTCGACCCAGGATGTAAAAATACCTTGAAAATTATACGAAACACGGCATATTTGCGATTATACTGCGTTTCGTTAATTTTTATAACCATTTTTTGCCCATAACAATCATGGGCTCCGTTTGATCGGATTGCCGAGATGGCGGGCACAACTAGATACCAAATGGGATTTTTGTGCGAAAGAACGGATTTTTTAGACCACGCCAAAGGCACAAAACGGCAGACAGACATTGCAGATTTGGAATCCCCATGTCGTGAAACGTAAAGTATCAAATTTTGAGGGGGGTTGTAAAAAATTGTTAGTGACTGAAAACATAGGGTTATTATTCAGAATGAATAATAGACCAAAATCAGGATGTTAGTCCAATAAGTTACCTAAACAGTTTTAGTTTAAGCGCGATTATAAAATATCTAGGATACATAATCCCTGAATCATTGGTCGTTTCTTTGATTAACGTTTTTCTCATGTTTGCCTCTTAACACTTACCTTCCCATTATTCTTATTGACAGTTCCACAAATTATCTATACGTTGATCACTCCACTATGGTCGTGGTGTAGGTACGTATGAACAGCCCTATAAAGTCCGGAACTTTAAGCGCCATATGTTCCGATGTAGAACGTTCAGTTATGCTTTGCGAAGTTCACATAAACTGGGTGAAAAATAGATCGAATTAGTAGCGACGATGATTGCTGATTTCAAGGGTAACAAGAGAAAAGTTGTGTGTGTGATGCATCGCAAGAGAAATGTGTACCCAATTTCTCAATGGGGCGGCAACAACCTCCTGCTGGTTTTCAACATCTTGGCATGTGAGGGGATCAGTCTAGAGTTGATGCTGTAATATTCCCTCTAGAAGCTGTAAGACGTGATATCCATTTCCACACCTCTTTAGAAGCTGGGACGCATATTTCACAAACTCACCCCCCTCTGAAGGGGTTGAAACACCTCCTACATCTCCTTGTAAGTCACTACTCGAGGTGAGGGACTCAAAGAACTAAAAAACCACATTTATAGTACTTGCACCATTATATTTGTTTTGTGTAGAGGAAATTTGAGTTTTAAAGCTTTTGAACCCCGTTGGGTTGTATCAGTCTCAAAGAACACATTTGAGAAACACGTTTGAAAGTTATTTAACATACAATTTCGAATTAGTAATAAGCGTAAGAAGCAGCGTAGTAGGGGCTGGCGTAAGTCGGAGAGTAGACAGGTCCAGACGTGTAATAAGCGCCTCCGTTGTAAGGCGACGCCAAATATGGAGCCTCGACATAAGGCGAGCTGACGTATGGAGAGGCAGCCAAGTAAGGAGACGCGAAATACGGAGAGATCAAAGTTCTTTTGCTTCTCACGGGCTTTTCGGCAGCAAAAGCTACGCAGCAGAAGGCGAACAGAAGAGCCACCTGCCACAGAAAGATATTTATGAGATTTTAAAAGTTGTAAGGCCCTAAAGCCACATTTCGACGTTTAATATTCAAAACAATATTGAGTTTTAAAATCAATCAGTAACACGCGCCTCGTTGGAGTTACTCCTCAAACCCCCCCATCATACCGAGCAGATGACTATGCTCGGAATCGTGCCGTGTACCTATACATTCTATGCTGAATTGTACATCATTAACGCTAGTGCTGACGAGTGTTTGCGAAGGGGCACGTCTACGTGCACTTCATGAACAGTCAGGCAGCTATTTGGACCCTTTTGTCTCCAGCCACAGAGCCCTTGGCATGACGCAAGGCTGTCGTGAGAATGAGAATGCGCTAGCTGATTTGGATTTCTCCAGGAGAACCATCAACCAGTGGATCATGAATTGAACCGATTGAAAAAGCAGAAGACCGAAAGGAGACGTTCAGAGCACAGTAGAAGCTGAACCTTACCTGAGTTTGGTGCAATTCGGTTTATATCCGTTCAGTGGACAGCTTTATGTATAACCATACAAAAGTAATGACTGGATGAATTTCAAAGAATTAAAGCGGGATGACGTCCAACCTCCACAAATAGCCTCCATCGTGCGTAGCAATTCCACCTACACTCACATGAATAGAGATTATAGAGAGTGAAAGATGAGGAGTGCTTAGTAGTTAATTCCTTGAGAGTCACACGCAACTGAAAGCGTATTCTCAAAATGTATTTTTGCAGAACAAAATATAGTTACCGACCAGTTCAAAGTACACTGTGAGTTTTATAAAAAATTTAGCCCTTTTTTGAGGAGTTTGTGTTCCTGATAATCTCATTTACCTTCGCCTTTTTCGTTTAAATCTCCATTTATCGTACGGTTAGAGAAATAGTTGTTTAATTAAAATCGTCAGAACCATTTTTGAGACAACACGTAAAACGAACTTTTATCGTTCCTAGAATCACATTTTCCTGCGTACTAATTGTCCGTTGAATGGGTGTTACAGTTCAGGGGGAAGGGGGGGGGTTATATTGTTGGTATAGTTTGCTACAAGATCCTCCCTAAGTTTGAAAAAATACGATATTGTGGAAAATCGTTAGAAAATACGTTTTTCGGTTGAAAAAATAACAACGAATCGCCCCCCCCCCCCGGTCCACTACTCGTAATGATCCCCAGGTGACGTTGAGCTCAAATCAAACAAGTGCGTTCTAACCAGTAATTGGTTCTATTCGTTCAAATATTCAATATATTTTGAAAACAATATCGAATTTCATCAATTTGTAAACGCTGTACGAGTCGCTTTTACCTAAGTAGCTTCGTTGAAAAAGTTGAAAAAGCAATAACCACCGGTTGTAAGTTGTGTCACACCCAAATTGAGGCCCTTGAAACTGTCTCAGCATTAATGTTTTTTTTTCCTTTTAAACCTTCCTCTGTTTACGGCTCGGCCGCAAACTAAAAAATGATTAAAAAAACGTGCTCTCGCATACCCTCCCGTTTTTTTGTTTTTTTTTCTCTCTCTCTCTCTCTCTCTCTTCTTTCTCAATTGAGTCAAATTGTTAATAACGCGCCAAACTCGCGATCTTGTTTTCAATATGGCGAAAGCGAAAGCCCATTTTCATCTCTTGGAAATGTCAGCGCTCGGGGATTCGGTATTTTAATTCAACTTTGAGCCGCGCCGCTTTTTGTGTCTTCTCCTTCCCCCCCTCCCTGCCACTGTTTTTGTTACAGAAAATTGGTAGGGTATTTTATGTTGGCAACAAAATCCCCCACCCCCCACACCATCGTCAACTCATCGCATCAGACCCGACCAATTTTAATAAGATCGAGACAATAGCGTCCCCACTCCCCCCTCCATGGCTATACCGAGTGGCACGTGAGCCGCCCTCTTTTTTATCGAGTTAACAATAAGCTATTCTGTACCCTTTACAAAACTTCCTCAGCACAAAAAAACGAAATGAACCCCCGAGAAACGAATTTTTTTATTTTTTTTCGTTTACCTCATTTATTAGGGATTAGCTGTTAATAACTGAAAAAATACTGCCCGACGTTGAATATGAACAGTTCACTGAACAACGGTTTTCAAAAGATCGGCAAACATTCGGCGCGAAGTGTCGCGTAACTTTTCTTCAGGTTGTCCATCGAAAAATCGATGAATCGAGTTGTCCAGTCAAAATAAAACTTCGTGACAGACGTACGTCAAACTGAGTGCGGCGAGTTACGTAACTTTCCTCGCACTCGCGTAAATTCGTTGAGACACCGGGGATGGGGATATGCTGTACTCACACAACTTCCCCCTTCCTCCACACTATCCTGTAAGTTCGATGATATGCTTGTTACAGGAGTGCTAAGTAAATGTTTATTGATAACAAAATGGAAACTGACGATATCCCGTGAGTGTGGACGTGACCGTTATAGCCGCTTTGGGGAAAATTGAAAAAACAATCTCATTTTCCGATGTATTTCTCGTTTGAATAGATTCCCACAGAAAAGAGGCGTGGGCAAAAATGAGGGTTTGGTAGCGGAAGACAGTGTATCAGGTCCCTCAAATTCAGTTAGCGGTTTACAACCTAAATCTTGAAAACACTAAAAAACAATCTCTGGAAAATTGTGGTCGTTATTTCCATTCAATGGGCTGTCCAAGAACATTTGTGATTATACTGTGATAGGGATAAAAATCACTAAGTGCCCTGACAACCATGGGGTTCAGTTCAGTGTCTCCTCCCGCGCATAAGGAGAGGGACATCCTCAGAATGATGTCCCCTGGCCAGTATCCTTAAACGGTTGTCCATCTCTGCAATTAGTCTGAATCTCAGCGTGTGATTCCGCCTGCGTTCAAGGTGACACACCATTTTAAAAAGGAGACTTTCATCTGGACTCAAACCCACATAGATGTTGAGATGTCCTGGTTAAAGCGTGGGGTAAAAACAAACTGGCTGAGTACCTCGAATCTAAGAGTCTGCTGATGCTGTCTTCGACCTGACGCGAATGTTGTATGGGGCCAAAGACGAGAGATTCGAGTCTGCGGTGGTTTTCCTCGACCTGCAGAAGGCTTTCGATTCGATCGATAGGGCCTGGCTCCCCTCATGTCTCGTGTATGTAGGATGTAGGCAGACACATGCCTGCAGCTACCAGTCTGAACGCCTACATTCTTAGATCAGTGTCATGAAGTAAAGAGCAGTTCGAGACAACTCTGTTCTTAATTTATATTGACCAGATGGCAACTTTGGCACCTGCTGGCGGCGATCTTCTATTCGTGGACTGTGCAGCCATAGTAGTCTCTGGGTCTGTGTAGGAGGGGGGTACATCCTGACATGGTTTTTCTGAATAAGATTAATGGCTGGCTGCTTGAGCATTCCCTTTCGTTGAATGAAGGAACAACCGAGTGTATGCTCATTAAAGGGATATTTTATATACGACACCTTCTCGTGAAATCTGTAGTCCTCTACACACACAGATAATATACACCATGCTGAGGGTTGCTGGCCTGCAAATCCAATCATGCGAGGATCCCTCTGTCCGGAGTGTAGGTGGGGAATTATGTCACTTGGAAAAACCAAGAGTTCAATATTGTCCACCTTATAATCCTGAATAATCGTCTCATGCTGTTATACACTTCGCTTGTACAGTTCTTACTCCTCTACGGGTTTTGACGAAGAGGGAGGATGGGAGCTCTCACTACTCACTGCACAAATTGATATATCGATAACCTTACAGATATTTTGAAGGCGATGTCCTCCGAACCTTGGAGGAGATTCTCAAATGATGTTGTCTCAGAGAGAACAAGATATTTTGTCTATACAGCCTTTTTGTGAAATATGTTGCCCTCTTCACACACAGATCCTCTACACATGTGGTATATGTGTGGTATGCACCAATATCACTTAGTCTCTTACCTCCAGAAGTTCGTGAAATTTAACCCACCTCATTACAATTCCCCTTCAAGTGGAAGCCCCAGTATTGGTGGCAAAAGGATTATTTACTGGCGAAAGGGGTTTTGATGGTGTCGTCTTCTGATGCTGCATGATCCCACACTCCTCAATGTCCAATCAACATGAGCGGCAGATGAGCCCCTCAGTAGCGGGTGGAAGCCTGGGGACCTCTGCCACGGCTTACTGGAGTCCTTCCGAAGCTCAGGGAGGGCAGTAAGTACAAACTACCTTGTCCTGGGAGGAGGAGAAGACGTAAGACGTGCCTTTGAAAGATGGGGCGAGCCAGTGACTATTCTGGCCTTAAGGCTTATGACCAAACATGGCACCACGGGAATGCACAGCCAGCGCGCTTGCACCGGTGCATTATGGGTTAGAGCCACGACAGGTGGCTGCCTCCAGACGGCAAGGTAGGTAGAATGGAGCAATCCAACTCATACTCTGAAAATGCGATTGCTCCGTGGACATCATGGTGGTCGCTGAAGGGTTGTTCTCCCCTCCATAATTTCGTTTTTCAACTGTGGGGTCTGAAAGCCACCCGGTTGGCACTCCCCGGCTCATATTGCCCAGTCAATGGGCCAGCGAAGTCGCATATTTAGACCAACATCTACTGCCCGCCTCGCAAGAACCTTTTCATTCAGGAAGAGGAATCCTCAAACCAAATTGAACTTTGTTCGAAGTGAAAGCCTGTGTTCAGCACATGCTGAAAGGCTGATTCCTTTACCTGGTGCATCCGCCCAACACTATCATTCCGCTATCAACACTCGTCCCAATAACAGCTAGCACTTTTCTTCCGATACAGTTTCCCCCGCCTGTAGTCCCCTTGTACCACGTTTTGTACACGAACTCAGCTCCATTCACACAAATTGCACGTATAATACAGTCCTCCCAATGCTCACCGAGTTTCTTTTCATTTCGTTCTGCAACTCCCCCTTAGTGCACCCAACAGCAAAATCTGTTGGTCGCGGGTTTGTTTTTCGAAATTTTGGTGTAAATGGGAACTGCTGCACCATTTCTTCTTCAAAATCTGCCAATTTAAGACTTTTTACAACACTATATATTTTAGTATGTTTCGAATTTAGTCCCTTGAAGCCATAAAAATAGATAAATACAAAAAATGAGACTTACGACTGTGAATTTCATTGTTGAGGTTGAGTTTGCTCGCTTTGTGCAGTTGGCTAACGACTGATGTTCCTCGACCAACCGTCTCGCGTTATATACGCAGTTTTTGAGGCTGATTGGAATTCGTTGAGAAGCGGCCGAGTGGACGGCGAACCGAGGCGAAGTTGACCAAGGGTGACATCACAACGAAGGCAGCTCGTGAGCGGAATCGTTCATCAGGTGCACGGGCCGATTGTCCGGGCATCTTTACAAATTTGTGAACATCCGCCCTTGACACGAGAGCGTGGGCGTATTTTGACAAGGTCGCCAAGGACTGGCTATTTTCGGTCGTACTGTTTGAACGATATCCGCAACATTTATTGCGTGACACTCAGGGCGTCCAATCTTAAAGTGCACGAATCGACTTTACGAGTACTTTCCGTCATAAATTGTCGTAAACAAATAATTTTGGTTGTGCTATCTATCTCACTTCACAAAAACAGCCATATTTCTCATAATGTCTGTTCTACTAAGAGGCCAGTCGACGCCCCCTTTTATTGCGGGACCGGCAGTCCACTGTCGGTTTCGAGGCCAAAAACTGTTCATAGTAAGTTCTGGGATTTCATCGAAACTGACAGTCCTTCTCATCACTACTTGAGTAGCCAAAGAAACTAATAGGAAGCCTACAAGGGATGCTTCAAGCTCTGAACGACTCTGAAAAACGTTTGACTCAACGCGGTTTTACATTTGACACGCCGCCCGCTGATCGCCTTTAAAACAAACTGAAAGCCGAAGATGCGGTTCGGAAGGATGTGAAATTTCTTGTCTATAACGTCAGTGCAGATTTGAACAGCAAAATATCTGGCGCATTACAACACCACCTCCGTAAATTCTGCCGTATATTCGTTCAACGCATTTCTACGGAAACATTTACTGAGTACAAAATTTAGGTACTTGTTAGTTGTGAGCGCTTCGTAAGTTTGATCAATATCGAGAACTGGACAACCGATAAATTAATATTCGACAAATCTCCTTTTCTGAGTTAATTTTGCTTATATCTCCGTTCAACAGACATATACGGAAATAATTACGGAGAACAAAATGTGGGTATGGGCGGCTACACTGTAAGATTGATCAAATCTGGTGAAGCAGTTACCTCCGAATTTACGGAAATGTTCGAAAATACATTGTTTTCGACACATTTTGATTTTAATATCTGTTCAATGGACTGTCTAACTATCCTGTGGGTTTGGTTAAAATCGTTGAAGCCGTTTTGCTTTGGCGTTTTTAACTTTCCTTGGCTCCTCAAAGTAGAAAGAAAAGTTATGTAATCGGCTGACAAAAAAAAATTGAGTTTTCTTCAGATATTTACGTTTCAGACCCTCCTGAGTCCGAAAAACACTATTTGGGAAATCTGTGTGTGTATGTGTGTCTGTGAACGAACCAAACAGAAAACCACGATACCATATCAGCTCAAATATGATATGTCGCTCGCAGGTTACCATGGGACGCCAAAATACGGGTATGGGCAAAATCCACCGAAAGATAACTATAATTATCATAGTGATCAAAACACCAAATTTTTTTTCTCAAAAACGGTTGTAACGATTTTTATTACATTTTTTATATTGATAGCTCTCAATAAGGCAATTATATCACAAAATTCCGATTTGAGGGAAAATGACGAGAGAAGCACAATAAATTATCAAAATTTTCGACGAAAAGCGTTTTAGCGCGGTTTTTTCCTTATAAACTCCGCCGGAATGTTAGTAGAATGTTTAAACAATTGGCATTGTAGTCCAATCCAATACCTGCAGGGTTAGTGTTTAAAAACGCTCATAAAATACATGGGGCTCACTCCAGAAATTCCTGAGTTTCAACTACCGCGTAACTAGTAAGCGTACTACCAGTTCTAAACGTTTTTACCCAATAACTCTGCAAAAGTGATTACTATCCTCTTCAAAAAAATTGTGTGATAAATGAATTGATTAAGTGGAAAAAGCCATGTAAAAAGTGAATTGACGTAGAGCCAAGGAAAGTTGTGTGTTGTAACGCACCAGATATTTTTAAGCGTAAAAACCCTATTTTTGCCTTTTACGCCTAACTCTCCGTAAATCATATTTAGAAAATAAGTAATAAAAATACTTAAATAATTTGAAAGTTTAATCAAAATCGTTTGAGCCGTTTGCGAGAAAAATGCGAAACCCCCTAATTACTTTCCTTGGGTTTACGAAGTAGAAAGGAAAGTTACGTAATTTTTTGTATATTTTCGACCCCCACCCTCCTTTCTCATCGGTGCAAATCACCCATAACCGTATTTTCTTCGAAAAATCATGAACAAAGAAAAAAAACCAGCTCAATCAGTTCTGCCGTTCTCCCGCCAATCTGACTACAGACACACAGACATGGACCACGCGCCGAAATCAGTTTTTTCAGACTCAGTAGGTCACAAATTGCTAAGATTTGAAGCAAACACAACTTTTGACACGATCGTACTTCCCATACCCCTTGCGTCGCGGAAAGTACAATGATCAAACTTCAGAAAGATTCAGGTTTTCTCGCGGTTGAGAACTCTGACGTGATTGCCGATTTAATTGGCAACTCCTGAGTTTGCAGATCAGTGGAAATTAAAAATTTTAAAATATAAATAAACCAACGACAGACACAAAATTCAGCCAACCCTTACGTTTGAAATGAAAAGAAAGCTATTACGTAGCTCAGTTTATCCTATGAAAGATAATTATTGAGCTATTTGTTTAAAAAAACAAACGAATTTACGATGAACCTTTTGTCAATTTGACTCGCCGCGTCCTGCCAATTACCTAGCGTCTCTTAGAAAATGTTAATTTCTGTTGTTCCCAGGGCCAAGTAATTTTTCTTACTGTTTACCGGTATTTTTCGACGCTGGGGTGGGTTTTGGAGGTGTAAAACTGCGTCAAGCTGCGCAATTTTGCTGAGGATGAGAATAATAAACCGTTCCGTAATAATTTGCTGCATTTTTTTAGGTCTCTTGAAGTTTCAAGGGCTTCTGGGTCCGAAAAACACCAAGTGGGCTGTGTGTTTATGACGCCAAAATAAGGTTACGAGCAAAATTTAAACAAACTACGGCTATCATAGTGATCAAAACGCCAAGTATTTTATTTCTCAAAAACGACTTAAACGATTTTGATTAACTGATTTTGTAAGTAGCTCCAAATAACTCTACAATATTTTAAGAAAAGCCATTCTTGAACTAGTGACTAGGGCGGCACAATAAATTATCAAAGTTTTCGAAGAAACCCGATTTTAGCGCAGTTTTTTTCTTATAAATTCCGTTGAGATAACACTAGAATTCTCAGAAAAATTAAGGTGGTAGTCCCGTACATAACATATGCGATGAGCGCTTGATAACCCTAATAAAATAATTAGGAGCAACCCCAGAAATTCCTTAATTTCAACCACCCCGTTTCACTTGCTACCATTTGGCGCAGCTCTGAAATAAATCCAAAACAGTTAACACGATCCTACTCCAAATAGTCGTATGGGCAATCTCAACCCCAGAATTCCTCGTTTACCAAAGCTCAATTATTGGCGGGCCATGAATAGGAGCGACTCAGTAACTTTATGCATAACCACATTCTTCTTGAAACTGGAAGGCGCTAGGCCTCGTTTATGGCCCATAATAACCCTGCAGCATTTCAGTGATCTTGCCTGTGGGCGCATCCTACTCCGCATGCAGTGGTCCGATTTTCCCTCTTTTTCTTCCCAATACTGCAATGACGCTTTCGCTTCATCAGCGATATGCCTTCCGGCGTATCTGGGAACAGCAGCCCAGATAGCAATGATGCCGCCCTGGCACCAGTCATCAGTGACGCGTATATGAGTCACCTCATGTCCTCCCAGTTCCATTTTCAGATCCTGTGGAGCTGGTATTTTTAGATGCGACGTTCGCCCCAGACTGAGGATCTCTCTTGTTCACTCCCTGTAGAGTTTGATTAACAGCCTTGACTGCCTTTGACACATCCTGCCAATAGGCAGACCTGCACTTCTCCTCCCAGCTACAACCTCCCTGGCTCTTGGTGGTTCTTACGATGGGCTCAGGTTCCACTGGGAAAAGTCCTCTCCAGTTTGTCAGCCTCCTCATTCCCTTCTATCTCTGTGTGACCTGGCCCCTAACACAGTGTCAAGGTGTTTTCCTTTGCTGCGGTCTTCAGGGCAGTCTGGCTTTCCTAAACCAGCCTCGACTTGATGGTATAGCAAGCCAGGACGATATGTGCAGCTTGACTGTCCGACATAATGCATATTCTTTTCCGTTTCAGACCCTTGCACAGGAGGTGCTGCACGCACCTCAAATATACGTCATTGCAATACGCCATATGCCTCAATTACAGATGCGGCCATGAGGAAGGGAGTATGGCCCCCATTGCTGCGCTAAAAGTCCTCTCCACTTACAGGCAGCACATATGCTGGAACTGACAGGCGTGGTAGAAGGGGGCTGCAGCAACTGGTATTGGGTAAGGTGTGTGTGTATTATACAGACTGGTCAATGAGGGGTGGCCCAGTAGGTGAAGTTGTTTGTGGGCCAGGGATTTGGACAACCATTCCACTGGACATCCACAAGTTCCAAATTCCTGACGATTCGAAATGCTAACAATAAAAAAAGAAGGCGATTTCAGGTAATGCAATTAAATGAGCGGACCCAAGTTAAGCTTCAATTACATATTTTATAATAAGACCACAAATGAGCACAAATTGAAAAAAATTAAAAAATGTTTCGGCAAACTGTACGTTCTTCGATAATACGTCGAATAAAAACACAAACTTGTCCCTGAACAATTCAAATACATGCGACTCACCAAGCGTCAACAAGGAATGTTTTGAACGTGCCAGTGCACAATAAATATGAATATAAAAGTTATCTCCGGCTTCAAAACAATAGTTTTTACAACCTCCTTCGTGAAGTTTCACGACATAAAAATCGTTCTAACTGATTGTTCAATCAAGTATGAAGCACTTAACACATAAACGCTTTATAAAAGAAGCTTTACGAAATGGAATGGTTGTCTTATAAAGTGAGGAATGTGCGAATTTCACGCTCAAGTGACTTAGTGAATCGTAATTTTATCAACAAGAATTTCATCTTTCTTGTTTAAAGGGGAATAACAACGATAACGATAGAAGTAATAATATAAGATTAGAATCCAGCAATGACCACTTAATCATCAACGTTAAACAACAGTTTGGTTTGAACATTTGCTGTTATTTTGAAGTTCACTAATTTACAATTAGTCGAAACTAAACAAATTTCGTACCAGTTACGACGACATTTACAGGCGACAGTCAGAAGGTGTGGAGCAGCACGTCTAAATTATAATTTGTGTTCTAGGTTGTACAATAAATATTCCTGGCATTAGACGACTGGTTTCGGTAACATCATCGATGCTGTTTGATGTAACCTTCACGCACCGCATCTTATTATGGCGTTTGGCTCAAAGCGAACCAAAGGATTCATGTTGCGTGGGGGTAACTGTAAGAGGTTCTTTGATACCCTTAAACGTCTATGAAACAGAACAGCCCTGTTTAAGGCATTATGCTTTGATCCCATTCCTTTGAAGCACTCATCATCAGAGCAGCCTCAGGGCCGACTTCTGAACTAGCATTTCTGGCAGAGGTCTAATTAGACAATTCTCTCCGACCAGAATTTCCGATCTGCAGTCAGGAACTGATTAGACAAAACCTGGATTCATCTAACATTTCGCTTTCCTCGGAAGGTACTAAAATGAAAAAGGGTTCTCGAAGAAGATGACGCCTCTGCAGGCAATTTGTTCGATCGAGAGACTGGTTTTAAATTTAAGCTCGATTTATCATCGGTAGTTTTACGACATGTGTAATAATACTATGAATATCGGGAGATACTTCTCCAATTATACAAGATCTTCTGTTAGTGAGACGTTGGAACGGGTATTAGGTGTGATATATTTATTCGCTGCTTTTGGTTTATTATCCATTCTGAAATCAAAATGTGACGTTTTACGTTATAAGGCATGGGGATTCCAACTCTGCCGTGTCCCTTCCCCGTCCACGCCATATTTTAACGTGGTCTAAAACCCCCGTTCTTTCGCACAACATTCCATTTGGTTTATAGTTATGCCCGCCTACTCGTCAATCCGATCGGACGATACCCTTGGGTGTTATGGACAGAAAACGGGTTAAAATATTTGTCAAAGACGACATTTTGTCAGTTCTATTGCAATTGCGTCGTGTTTGGGATCGTTTCCTAGGTTTTATGCGATATTCGGCAGAATAAGACTGGTTTCAGAGGTGTGGGACTGCATTTACATGAAATACAGTGAAATCCTAGTAAATATAGTGAGGTAAATTCTACTACTTGAAGGAACTTGGTAGACAAAGTAGCGAAAGTTATCGTATCCCCCTGGACTGCCTTCTTTCCCACGCTGCCTCCCGTCTCATTCCACCCGCCCTTCAGTTCGACTATTCAATCCGTGCCAATTGCCCAGCGTCGTCTGGAAAACGTCAATTTTCGTTGTAGTCCTGTCATGTTTGATATCAACGCTGAATCGTATGGGATGCGAGACTACGTCAAACGGTGCAATCAGGCCTTGCGATAGAATAATAAACCGTTGTAAGTTATAATTTGCAGCGTTTTTGTCGTTTACCTTGAACCCGAATTTCGCACCCAGTTTTAGGCTTTTATAAAAATGTTTTTTTCGTTCCTAATTCTACCCGTGTGGCGATCCCTCTGTACGTGGTTGCGTAGAATACGAAGCGGTTTCTCACTGCAGGTACCTCAAAGTGGTATTGGGGAATTCTTTCACTTGGAAAAACCCGCCTTTAAGCTAAGCTCTGCAAATTTCCCTTTGAGGTCCCTCTTATTTGAATTCGCTTGTACAGTCCTTACTCCAGTACGGGTTTTTGGTGGAGAGAGCTCTCACTACCCATTAGCGCAAGTTGGATATTTTGAAAGCGATATTCTCCAAACCTAAGAGATTTTCAAATGACCTTCTCCTTCGAGAGAAGACGACACCTTCTTATGAAATCTGAAGCCCTCGTCACACACATATTATATACACATACCCACCCAACCCAATTCCAGTATTATCAAAAAGGTTCATTCCTGATCGAATTCTATTTTCTACTCCTCAAAATTTTTCTTGGTCATTAAACTAGATTTTCGAAGGCAACTAGCTTTTTACTCGTGAAAAATACAGTTGGAAAATGTTGCTCAAAGAAGCCCAAATCCAAATCACTCCATTCGACTGAAATTCGTTTAGCCGTACCAACAGCAGAATTCAGTCCATTGGATCGTGGACATTGTGGGCTACAGGTAATGTTTTCAAAATCAAATTCTGCTGCGAACGACAGGAATGCTTCACTGTTTAGTTGTGAACAATCGTCACAGCCTAGACATTAAAATATTTACTCGATAACTGAGATAAGCTATTAAATAAAAGAAGAAAGAACTCATGGTGACAACCGATGTACTGGCCAGGGAAAATATAGGTTCATGTTTTAACCTCGAGGCATTAGTAGCGATGTATTTACGCTAATAAACTATTAACTGCGGACTTCCTATCATATAACCTCTGCTAATTCAGGCTTTGTCCAATTCATATTTAGTGCTGCTTACTCGAACCTAAACTCCAAAGTATTCAAAAACACAGTTTAAAACTGGTCTCTCGATTAACAGATTGCCTGCATTTGATCCACCACTCCGCTCCTTCGGGCTGAATGAAAAGTTCTCAAATTCCTCATCTTATTGGTACTTGTGACCGCTGCCGCTCCAAAACAACAAAACTCTCCAATCTTGATGAAATACGAAATGCTGTCGACGAATTCAACGACTAAATGATAAACTCCCCTTTGCAACATTTAAATTAACTTATTAGGCAATCAAAGCGCTTTCTGTCTTCATGCGACCGCAATAATATACAACTACCGTTGCTTAATCCTAAACCTGTCAGAGCTTACATAAATTCAACTTAAGGTCCGTGAAAAGCTTGAAATCGAATTTGTTCTTGGTAGTCTTTGGCAGTGCGAAGGTGCTTTTTGGATAACCTTCAACACTCTGAATGGTTGGCGAAGGTATCCAGAATTTCTTCGGCTATTTGCTTGTAGCGCTCTTTTTCAAGCATCAAATCATCTGGTAAAAAATAAAAAAGATTTGGTCAGAACTTTTTACAAAATGGGGGATACATTTGTAGAGTAAAACACCAAATAAAAGAGTCAACCACGTTCAAATACTTATTGATGGTTTTCAGTTTGGTACAGCAGTAGCTGATTCGTCCTGCTTTAAATTTCTGCAGTGAAGACTTAGAGAGATTGGTCGCTAATGAAGGGCTAATGAGATATAGAAAAGCGTGTTGTAAGGTCGGTTCTGGCGTCCTTCCTGATGGAGTCATATTACCAGGTTTGATTCCACATCAAAATGACTGTTTGTAACAAATGGCTTATCAGTCGAAAGTCTTGGAGGTTGTGGTTTCGCTATTGTGCAAGAGCCCAGGCTGCCCTGTTTCAAAGGGGGAGATCAACGGCAGCCACGTTTTTACTTTCCTTGCTCTACGAAGTAGAAAGGAAAGTTATGTAATCGGCTGAAAAAAACATTTTGAGTTTTCTTCAGATCTTTACGTTTCAGACCCTTCTGACTCCGAAAAACGCTGCAAATTATTACACAACGGTTTATTATTCGGATAATCAGCTTGACCTAGCATTAATGCTCCGAGACCCATCCTGTTCGATTCAGCATCGAAAAATATCATAATGAAACCCAAAAAAAGGCCGAAAAGAACTGAATCGTAATATTAAAATAAACAAAAAAAATGAAACGAACGAACTATTAATAAATAAACCAAAAATAAGCGAATAATGAAAAGTTCAATCGAAGATAACAGATATTTTGCTACCGTTGAGACGGAGAGAAAGAGTCATTCGTGGAGGTGAAGACGAGAACAAGGCAATCGGACGATAAAGAGACAAATCGTAGTGCCAAAGGTTATATACGAAACACGAGCGCTTCCTAGGTAAGACAAAAAAAAAAAAAACCCGGCGCTAATTGGGCGAACGCTGTGAGTCGAGTGGAAAGGGGTGGCGGGCGGCGGTGTTGCCGGACCAGTGACGATCGCTTTTGATGGGCGGGAGCGAGGACTTCAAAGACGTAACGCGTTATACTGCGTTTCGTTAATTTTTAACCGTTTTTGCCCATTACAACCACGGGCTTCGTCCGATCGGATTGCGGAGATGGCGGGCACAACTAGATACCAAATCGGATTTTTGGGCGAAAGAACGAATTTTTGACCACGTTAAAGGCACAAAACGGCCCGGACGGCGGACGGCGGACGGGGACGGGGACGGGGACGGGGGACGGGGACGGCGGACGGACATTGCAAATTTGGAATCTCCATGTCATGAAACGTAAAGTATCAAATTTTGAGGGTTGTAAAAATTTTTCGTGACCGATCATAGGGTTATTATTCAGAATGAATAATAAAGCCAAAACACTATTTGGGAAATGGTCTGTGTGTATGTGTGTCTGTGAACGATTTTTAGAGAAAACCACCGTACCAAATCAGCTCAAACTCGATATCTAGCACGCAGGTTAGTTACCATGGGACGCCAAAATAAGGGTTTGAACAAAATCCACCGAAAGTTAACTATAGTTATCATAGTGATCAAAACACCAAATTTTTTTCTCAAAAACGGCTCTAACGATTTTGATTAAATTTTTTATATTGATAGCTCTCAATAAGATAATTATACCATAAAATTCCCATTCGGGGGAAAATGACGAGAGCAGCACAATAAATTATCAACATTTTCGACCAAAAGCGTTTTTAGCGCAGTTTTTTCCTCTTAAACTCCGCTGGAATTTTTGTAGAATGTTAAAAAAAATTGGTATTGTAGTCCAATCCAATACCTAAAGGATGAGTGTTTAAAAACTCTCATGAGATACATGGGGGTCACTCCAGAAATTCCTGAATTCCAACTACGTTTCGCTTACTACCAGTTCTAAATGTTTTTACCCAATAACTCTGCAAAAGTAATTACTATCCTTCTTCAAAAAATTTGTGTTTACAGCCTCATTAATTATCTGTGTACCAATTGCTCAATAATGATCGTGGAATGAGTACGAGCAGCACAATAAATTCCGGAACTGTAAGCGCTACCGCTTTTTGCTACCGTGAAATGTTGTTTGACCAAGTTCAAATGAACTGAGTGGTAAATGAATTGGTTAAGTGGACAAAGCCATATAGAAAGTGAATTGACGTAGAGCTAAGGAAAGTTGTGTGTTGCATCGCACCAGATATTTTGGTTGTCACCATCTTCGCAAGCTGGATGAAACAGTTATAAGCTTAGCTAGTAGCTGTCAAAGCTGGTTGATAACTGTCACTCACTGTTGACATATAGTGAAGGGGTGGGTGGAGGCACATAATTTCTTCTTTCTTTTGGGCTGGAGTATTAAGACATGCAGGGTGGAGAGCTTTTGAGAGAAAAGAAAAGGACCCGTGCATTGAAGTCGCCATTTCTCATAAGGAACTGGGTTGTCCAGTCGTCTAGCTCAACACACTTTCTCGTAAAACGTTCATAGATGTTAGCAAACAACTCATAACTCCTGATAATCCTCAACCCATTGACGAGGATTCCATCTCACTGGCTATTCATCTAGTACAGCAAGTTTTTGTTCAATAGGGCAGTCTACGTAGAGTTCAGCCCAGAGTAGGGGAAGCTCCTCTTTCACTCTCCACTTGTCCTCTCCAAGTCAACCGGCAACTGGCCAATGATCACTTGGAGTGCTTCAGTGGGTGCGGTCTTGTAGGACTCAGTGATCCACAGGAACAAGCAGCTCTCTTTGATTGGGCCAGCACTCTCCTTTGATTGACAGTGAGTTTGCAACCCCGGACAAAGGGGCAGTAACCAATCACACCTAGGTAAACTGCTTTGTACATGAGGTTTGTGTCATGGTAACACTCGCTCCAAGGGGCCGAGCCGAAAACGTCCAGTGCTCAAAAACTGATAGTAGGGAAAATTGCGAACTAGACACACATCAGGAAGGAAAGGACTCAAGGTCGAAATTAAGAAGCGGCCTTGTTGCAAAGTATCAGTGTAACGTAGTACTGAATTTTAGTACTTGGATAGGACAACAGAAGGAATGGGATGAGAGTTTGGGGTGGGGTTTAGAGCTTACTGGAACGAATTGAAGGATGTCACGCCTTGATACTTGCAAACATTTGTGATTAATTTTTTCCCCTTCAATAAAAACAATTACTCGATTACAAAACTCGACAGGTATGAATTCAAAATTAATCATTGGGCATCTCACACGAGGAACAAGATTAAGAAGGCCAAATCACCGCTCATTGGCTCCTCTAACAATGCGGTAACCTATTGCGGGAACGAGGCCAAATATTTGGGCATGATGCTAGTCCTCAAGCTATGATCGATATAATGAATGAAAAAACGGACTGAGCATTAAAGCTCAAAAGAACGGACAGGCCCGTTGTGGCGGCCAGCCGCCACTCTCCACAACAAAAGTCGCCTCATTCCGACAGGGGACTCCGACAACTGGTGACCCCGACGTGATGTTTACGCAACTTTCTGACACTTCCACCAAGGCGCCTTTTGGGGGGAGCTATGTGGCGGCCAGCCGCCACTCTCCACAACAAAAGTCGCCTCATTCCGACAGGGGACTCCGACACCCGTGATGGTGATTACAGTTAGAAGTAAACTGCCTCTCTAGAATTACATGCCAAAGCCCATTTGGGTTTATGGAGCACAGTAGGGAGTAGAATAACTAACTCACAAATCATCCAAAAAAACACAGTTGGGTTTTCAAAACTAGGAAATACCAGTGATGCCCTCTGGCGAAACTCTCCACCTTGGGCTCAAAGTGTTGGGAAATGCCGTGAGGTGGAGGGGCCACAAGTTAAGAAGCTGCTGTAAAGCTCCTTTAAGTGCTAGATCTAAACAGAAGCTGTCCAGCTCTGGAAATATCATGAATTCAACAGTCATGAGATAAAATTAGGATCTTGAATCCTCAAACACGACGTACTATATGTTTGATTAGTGTTTTTAACGAGTTTACTACCAATTGAAGCTTTGCCGATGAACAAAGAGACATCAAACTTGCTGCAACTTACTACAAGTATAAAGCCACAATACTGGACTGGTTGTGATATTTCCCCGGGCTAATCCTACAGGTCTGTTTCATATAGTAGAAACTGCTTCTTACCGCCCTGATCATCATCCGTCCATAAAGAAGTCATCAGTCAGAGGCTAACCTAATAACTGGCTTGAGTGGAGCTGGTTGTAAGGTGTGAACTACGAGGTCTGTTCAAAAAGCATCGGACTTTCGTTAATTAAAAGGGAATTTATTGAATTAGAGCCAACTAACCCTTGAACTTCCAATCCCCTTCAAAGTAGTCCCCTTGGTGATACACACACTTCTCCTGGCCCTTCTGCCACTGCACAAACATTGATGGAAGGCATCTTTTGGAGTTCTGTTCTTGAAATCGAGTTCCTTTCAGACTCGAGGAAACAGCCAGGAGGGAGCCATTTCGGGGGAGTGCGAAGCTTGGGGAACCGGAGGAGCTGTTGGATTTAGCGAGACAACTTTGAATCAGATGTGCACAGTGAGCAAGTGCTTTGTCATGATGGAGCTGCCAAGTTTTTGTTGCCCCCAGATTCAGTCGTTTGCGCCACACAGCAAGATAGTATTCTTTTGTGATGGTTTGGCCGCATAGCGCGTAGTCATGATGCAAAACGCCAAATTTCGTGTTAGTAACGTTTATAGCTAGATAAAAACCGCCGAGCACAACAAAGAAGTCTACTGCCAGCGACTGTCATGACACGAAACTGTGCATGCGCGTGCACGACAGTTCCCTCCGCCGATGGTCCAGTACTTTTTGAACAGATCTCGTTCTTTTGAAGAATGAATACGTCAGCAGGAGGGTCGAACAGAACAGTGGACACAATGATTCGCTCAATTGGCCGCCTCATCAGATAAACTCATCTCCCATGTGTTGGAAATTCCATCCCAAAACAACGTCCAAAGCTTTTTTGTCTCGTCCCCGATTGAGATGAATACTGTGAGCTACTAAAGGTGTTTCTGTAACAAGCTGTTAATCGTCCTGTGTCCCAATATTCCCATCGTTTGTGTTTCGACATCGATTGTTTTTACATTTATGACATTAATGAATAGGAAGTGACGTATTTGCTTCCTTCAATTAATTCTAGTGGGTTTATATTTTTGTATAATTTCAATCATCCTGCTTCCGAAAAGGTATTATTTATTAGTGTTGTAGAAGTAAGTTTGTGTTTATTTTCATTCCATTCGCCGACGTTACACAGTTGAGTCTTTGTAATTGGAACCGATTGGTTCTGTGAGTAAAAGGCTTTAACTATGTTGCATGAATTATCTTTACCGTTCTGTATGTTTTGCCCTTTTTACTTTCCTTGGCTCTACGAAGTAGAAAGGAAAGTTATGTAATCGGCAGAAAAAAACTTTTGAGTTCTCTTCAGATCTTTACGTTTCAGACCCCCCTGAGTCCGAAAAACACTATTTGGGAAAATGGTCTGTGTGTATGTGAACGATTTTTAGAGAAAACCACCGTACCAAATCATCTCAAACTTCATATCTCGCCCGCACGCCACCATGGGACGCCAAAAAAAGGGTTTGAACAAAATCCACTGAAAGTTAACTATAGTTATCATAGTGATCAAAACACCAAATATTTTTTTTCTCAAAAACGGCTCTAACGATTTTGATTAAATTGTTTATATTGATAGCTCTCAATAAGGCAACTATACCATAGAATTCCCATTAGTGGGAAAATGACGAGTGCAGCACAATAAATTATCAAAATTTTCGACGAAATCGAATTTAGCGCGGTTTTTAGAGAAAACAACCTTACCAAATCAGCTGGAACATGATGTCTAGCCTACAGGTTACCATGGGACGGAAAAGTAAGGGTATGAACAAAATCCACCGAAAGTTAACTACAGTTATCATAGTGATCAAAACACCAACTATTTTTTTTCAAAAACGGCTTTAACGATTTTGATCAAATTTTTTATATTGATAGCTCTCAATAAGGCAATTATACCATAAAATTCCCATTTGTGGGAAAATGACGAGAGCAGCACACTAAATTATCAACATTTTCGACGAAAAGCGTTTTTGCCGCGGTTTTTTCCTTTTAAACTCCGCTGGAATGTTTTTAGAATGTTAAAGAAAATTGGTGTAGTAGTCCATTCCAATACCTATATCGTGAGAGTTTAAAAACGCTCATGAAATACATGGGGTTCACTCCAGAAATTCCTGAATTTCAACTACCGCCGTTTCGCTTAATACCAGTTCTAACAGTTACTCCACACACCCAATAACTCTGCAAAAGTGATTACTATCCTCCTTCAAAAAATCCGTTTTTACAGCCTCGTCAATTTTCTGTATACCAATTGCACAATAATAGTCCTGCAATGAGTACGAGCAGCACAATAAATTCCAGAACTGTAGGCGCTACCGCTTTCTGCTGCTGTGAAGTGTTGTTTGACCGAGTTCAAATGAACTGTTTGGTAAATGAATTGATTAAATAGAATCAGCCATGTACAAAGTGAATTGACGTAGAGCTAAGGAAAGTTGTGTGTTGCAGCGCACCAGATATTTAGTTTATGATTCATTCTATCAGGTACATCAGGTCAGGAACAATTTTTTTCGACCCCTCCCCCCCCTTCCCTCCTTTGCATAGCCTTTTTCCCCAGTTCCGTTTGAAACGTTGCACTATACAGCTACTGACGTTTTCCTCGTCCAAGACGATCTTTTCCTCCAGGAGGAAGTCCACGTTGTGTTTGCAATGCGCGACAAAGACAATTTGTTCTCCCAAGGAGTTCTGCCCACACTCCCAAACGTCAACACCATTCATCAACTGATCACCTCTACGTCTTCTCCACCATCGTCACCCGCAATTTATCCGAACAATTCGGGTTTAATTTTCCAATTTATAGGCACTCAATTAAGTAGCTCATCGGACATGTTAATAATCTAATTATACTATCCTTCAACTTCTTTCTCATCTGTCTCCACTTGATATTATACCCGCTTTTCTATTGAGGGAAAAAGTTGAATCGTTCTTCGAACTCCAACCCCAACGCAAGGCGATTCAAGGATTCCAAATCTCCAATGTCTGTCTGCCGTCGTCCATCTTGCCTTTAACGAAATCTAAAAATTCTATTTGGTATCCAGTCGTACCTACCGGCTCGGCAATCCGATCGAACGATATCCATGGTTGTTATGGGCAAAAAATGGTTTAAAGAATTAGCCGAAAAGAAAATTTTGGCAGTTTTATTACATTTAAGTCGTGTTTGGTACCGTTTCCTAGGATTCGTTTAGTACTGAGTCGAATAGGACGGGTGTCAGGGGTGTAGGAATCTGTCTAGATGGAGAACAGTCAAATCATAGTAGAGTTGTAGTGAATTCTGTTAGTTGAGAGGACTCGTGTGACAATGTAGCGAAAGTTATCGTTTCCTCCTGACCTGCGCTCATTTCCTCTCGCTGCCTCCTTCCTCACTTCAGCCACCCATCTCGATATCATTTTTCTAACTAGTATTTTTCGATGCAGAAGAGCTCCACAAACATTACCGTTCGCATGTGAGTTGTAATTTCCGGATTGTTGATATTGCTGTATATAGCTGTTACATTCTGGATATTTTTCGACTCTGGATTAAATATTATTGGTCCCCACAATGCTATGCCAACCGTTGTGTAATAATGTTCAGCGTTTTTCAGCCGTTTTAATGTGTGAGGTTGTAGCATATTTTACGCACTTCTTTTCATAGGACAAGGTATTTAATGTCGCTATGCTCCTGCCAGAGGCGATGAGGATCAGGCAGCCCCATCAAGAAGTTGAGGGAATCATCATCAGCTGGGCATCTCTCTCCTCCTCTCGGATTATTATTATAATTGAGTTTATCACTATTTTGTTCTCAGGACTTCCACGCTCCCAAATTTGGGTGTGGCTGGTGCTTTTCACCCACTCCAACCAGGCAGTCTATGTGTGGACTGTTGGAATAGTTGTAGTTTATTAAGTATGAATTTAGGAGGTATTTATTGTGTTTTTTCATCAGTCAATAACTTAATAACGTAAGAAGCATGCACTGTAATCATGTATGGCTCTAAGGCATAATGCGCTAGTAAGGCTTTTGCGATAACTTAATATAATCCTGAGTATAACGCACTGTATTACATTTCATATAATGCTTATGATTGAATTTATAACGAAGAGCCCCCTCCACACCTGGGAGCAGTAAAGCTTCTGCAGACCAGTATTATTATTTCTACCAGGGCAAAGGCAACTCTCCAAGGAGTAGAAGAGGCAGTAGTCCTTGCCACTGACGTCATGCCAGAGCGGAAGAATTGTCAACAATCCACAATTCACTCACAGGAACAGCGGGGGAGAACCTCTCTTTGCAACTGAGGTGGCCACGGTGTTATGGTACACTTATGGTTCTGTGGTGGCTGGCCTGGGTATTGTAGGACCCAATTTGAGCCTTACAAAGGTGTTGGGAGAGTACCCCCACGATATATCAAGCAGAAATCTAGCCATAAATACATAACTACCTGCGCACAAGAGATCCTGGCGAAAGGACTCAAGGGTAAGCGGTTCTATATATTCACGGACATCCTGGCTGCCTTAATGGCCATCTCAGCCAACACTTTCAGACCCAGGCTTACATGGGATTGTCTCCAGGCGCTCAAACGACTGAGTACCCATAATATTATTAAAGTTATATATAAGGCTAAAGTTAACGTACCTGTTAGGTGAGTCCGTCTCCTCTGGCTTGTGAGTTACTGTGGGCAAGCGCTTTCGATGTAAAGACATCATCGTCTGGCCGTTTAGTCAGTACTGGAGTCAGTCAGTTAGTCGTGGTCTTTATATACAAAGAGAAAGGTGAAGGGAGTGAATTTCTTTAATACCTAACACAGCCAGTCCGGCTAAGGTACTACTAACAAGACTGACCAACAAGACCTCTCCCCGCCCCTTCCCCAACGCTCCATCACTCCCTTCACCTTTCTCTTTGTATATAAAGACCACGACCAACTGACTGACTCCAGTACTGACTAAACGGCCAGACGATGATGTCTTTACATCGAAAGCGCTTGCCCACAGTAACTCACAAGCCAGAGGAGACGGACTCGCCTAACAGGTACGTTAACTTTAGTATTTGCCTACTGGCGGACACAACCCAATTTCTTTATATATAAGGCTTACATTTTCATGGATACTGCTATGGAAAGAGGAGTATAGAATCCCTACCCATCGACCCCGAGCCTCACAAACAAGCGACAAAAAGTCACTTAAATTAACAAGAGACCTACAAGAAAAACACGCCCATTGGCATGGCCAGGCACATCTAAGACAGGTGAAGAAACTCATTGGGCCTTCCCGTTCAAGGGCGAAGGCAATGCTCACTCACCAGATTGGAAATAAGTCCTTACTGGTTCCTTACAAATTGAACGCAGATGGTAAGGCGAGGAGGACGAAGCGAGCGCCCTGTTGTTGCAGCCAGGCGCTTCAAACACTGTTCCAATGGGTTCATTGAATCCCTTACCATAGCAGAGTCAGTGGCGAAATACATACTCAGCTTCCTAGAGGAACTGGTTTGTGCGACGTATTTTATTAGGTAAGGATCATCATCACAACAGGCCCAATGTGTGGCTGCAGTAACAAAGAGGCTTCGTGCGCCGCGCATTCAATCTCTCTCTCTCTCTCTCTCTCTCTCTCTCTCTCTCTTTCTCTCTCTCTCTCTCTCTCTCTCTCTCTCTCTCTCTCTCTCTCTCTCTCTCTCTCTCTCTCTCTCTCCCTGTACATAATCACTTGTACTCTATGGCACCATCACTCTCTGTCCAACCTACCAGAATCTTCTTCTAGCACAGCCCACCTTCATGACGCCATTGTCAGCAAAGTCCACACAACGTGCATCATCTCTGGTTCAACGTTTTGTTTTCGTCTGCACAGCAACAGCAGATTATGGTTAACTAGTTGTCATTGTTGAAGTTTTCTTTATAACAGCTGCTACCTGATTTGAACTAATTTAAGACTGACAGAGAAACCAACGTGCCTGTGCAGTCTTTATGGTTCGTGTGCAGTGCCAAAATTTAATTGAACTGTTCTGAGGGCAGCGTGCAAAGTGTAGCAGGTTGCACTTACTATAGCTACCACGCCTTAAAGCATGGACATGTTGCTTTAAAGTTGAAGAGACGGAAGCTCTCAAAATTAGAGGGAAAAAAGACACACACAATAGAAAATGGGTGTTTGAAGAGATGAATGGATTGTGAACATTTCTCAGTTGATGGGCGACGGAGTGTGTGTTCCTATTTATAAGTTAGTCTGCATAGAGACAATCGAAGTGCAAACTGCGGAGTGACTGAGCGAAGCGTGCTTCATTTCTATAAGCTATCAACAGAACATAAATAGCTGAGACAGTCTAAACGCAGCAGAATATAACACTAACTCCTATTTTATACTGAATTCTTACTTAAGCGCTACTCTCAGCAATTTGTTTAGCGCGCTCTGCGGCACTCACGAGCTCCTCTGAAATCATCAAATAGAAAGAGGAAGATCTAATGGAAAGAGTTGACTCTGTGAAACTTGAATTGAATCAATAAAAGTGAGAGTGCTGAGTTCAAGTGGGTGATTTCTTGGTTAAAATATCAGGTGCAACGCATCACGAAACGTTTTTCGTACTCCAACTTGTCTCCCCCACTCCTTCACTGACACATCAGAATGTAATTCCCTGTAGTGAATTCGTTGAATCACTGCCCACGAAGGTACTTCTAAAACATCAGCTGCAGCATGTCACAGCTTTCCATACTCACGAGTAAATGCAGGGATTTATCTCACCCTGTCCACTCACCAAATTAGGAATAAGAGTAATCAGCATATTCATTTACTTTCCACTCAGATGATGAAATGAATGAAAGCATTCATTCACCAATTGTTTTTGCCAAAATACAATTGGTACAACAATGAGCTAAGCCCATCTACTGGAGGAGCCCATCTCATTGTTATCACCATGCAAAATGGCAGTCTCTGAGAGCCAAGAGCGCTCCAAAATCTATTTTTCTGAACTTCCCAACTCAGGACACTCCTAAGTCTTCTGGGACACCCAAGTTGCAGAGTGAGCAGGTATCACTTACAGTATCCAGAAAACCCTGGGGGTGAGAACGAGCCTAAGAAGGCCTCCTCTTGTTCTGCATACCCATCTCAGAACGAGCATGAAGGCACTCTGCCAGTCAGCTGTGAGGTCGACACGTCGAACGTCAAAACTCAACAGCTAGTAAATTCTGTCCTAAAAAGCCCTAGCCCTATAGGCAGACATCTCCCTCCACACACATCCTGCCTTTTCCTGAAGCTGCCCCAAGTCAGACCTCTATGCACCGAGACCCACAAAGGACTTTCTAATCGTGCACCCATGCAGGTGGGCAGTCTCTTGACGCCTCTGTACCAAAATAGCAGCTGACAAATGATTTCCTTACCAACCACACTAGGGTAATGACTATCAGGCGTTCCCAGACGTTTTAAATGACAACTGGAATGAAAGGCAAGTGTGTGGGTGATAAGAGGGTGGCCCCATGTCTCCAGAGCAATGAAGTAATCTGGGGTATTCCATGGCGGGGGGGGGGGGGCAGAAAAGCCTCTTGATGAAATACTTCACGACTTGTTCCACCATCGCCTACACCATACACAGCTGGACACCCCAAACCTGAGTAGAATAGCACAGCACTGAGTGGTAAAATTCCATAATACCTGGTATTTCGATTTGACAGGCACATTCATAAACAGTGAAGACGCTGAGCCTTGAGGCTGTGGCCCTCTCCCTCGGGCGAGTTGCAAAATCCAGTCATCAGGGTGACTCCAAGGTACTTATATGTAACTAAAGTTAACGTACCTGTTAGGTGAGTCCGTCTCCTCTGGCTTGTGAGTTACTGTGGGCAAGCGCTTTCGATGACGGACTCACCTAACAGGTACGTTAACTTTAGTAATTTGCCTACTGGCGGATATAACCCAATTACTTATATGTACATACCACCTCAATTGGGTCTCTCCTAAATGCCCATGCTGCAGAGACCTTCTACCTACAACCTTTTCTGAAGTTATCCAGATTGACCAACGATCCCAATAACGCTCAAGGGCCCTCATATTGTGTTGTAAGTCTTTGATGACAGCAACGATGAAAATTTCGTCTGCGTAGGCTAATAACTTAATAGTTGTGCTACTGACACGACTCCACAGAGGATTGTAGATTTCAGATCGTTCAAAAATAGGGCAAACACCCTGACGAATGCCACGCTCGATGGAGAATGTACTTGTGACACCTTTTTCGCTTCATACGGCAGCTCTACTCTCTGCGTATAGTGAGGCTAGCCACAGAGTTTACTTCCAACTCACTCCAATACCATTATAAAGCTGACCAAGGCGGACACAGTCAAAAGCAGACTTGAAATCATCGAAGAATGAATAAAATCGTTGCTAGAAGCACTCCCCCCGACAATTGCCATTCAGGTCAGTATAAATACACAACCAGACCGCTCAAATGATGGTCTTGAAAGCGATTCTCAAACACAGCTCGCAGTGCGAGGCCCGTGTGAAGATAGTTAAAATTGTATTAAAGAAATTGGGTTATGTCCGCCAGTAGGCAAATTACTAAAGTTAACGTACCTGTTAGTGAGTCCGTCTCCTCTGGCTTGTGAGTTACTGTGGGCAAGCGCTTTCGATGTAAAGACATCATCGTCTGGCCGTTAAGTCAGTACTGGAGTCAGTCAGTTGGTCGTGGTCTTTATATACAAAGAGAAAGGTGAAAGGGGTGATGGAGCGTCGGGGAAGGGGCGGGGAGAGGTCTTGTTGGTCAGTCTTGTTAGTAGTACCTTAATAACAGTACCGTAATAATACCTAACACAGCCAGTCCGGCTAAGGTAGCCACCGGACTGGCTGTGTTCTGTACTACTAACAAGACTGACCAACAAGACCTCTCCCGCCCCTTCCCCGACGCTCCATCACCCTTTCACCTTTCTTTGTATATAAAGACCACGACCAACTGACTGACTCCAGTACTGACTTAACGGCCAGACGATGATGTCTTTACATCGAAAGCGCTTGCCCACAGTAACTCACAAGCCAGAGGAGACGGACTCACTAACAGGTACGTTAACTTTAGTTAAAATTGTTGCGGGGAAAAATGTATAGTAATATTATTACCGATGGGTTGTACTGGAAGTACCCCCCAAAGACGAATAGCGTGCTCACAGTAAACGCATGGTGCTCAAACTCAATTCTATGCTCACAGTTCTGCAAATCAGCCAAATACTTCCAAATATACTTCGTAAAGCCTTTGCTTCAGATAGCAAAAACGTAATAGCAAGTTTGATTCTCGTGAGGCACTACAGGCTCTCACCCTATTGCTGGGTTGACACTAATTGATTCAGTATTTTTGTAAACATTCCTAGTTAAACGATTGTCCTACTTTAAATAAATGAGAGGTGCTCGCACTCGTTGAGGACCTCTCAGGACTTTTTGACTGGAGCTCTGTTCTGCACTTGCAGATAACGTCAAATGCCCCTAATTCGTACTCGTTTCTTCAACTCTAGTGTTTGGTTCCAGTTTCCAAAAACACCTCAAACACTGGCCTTTCTGACTAACGCGGCTTAGGGAACTGGACAGGATAACAGCAGTATACATTTCATATTCTCAGGTTGACGTCTCGTTTTACAGGTTCCGCAGCTATCAGTTATCTCATGTCCCCACTCCATTGGATTTCCTTCCATCAAACACTGATGAGCCTCAATCAATAACAATACAACACAAAGGACTACCACTTTTCCTTTTGAGTACAGTCGTACGCGTTTTATATTCTTAAACTCTATTTGACGCTGTAGCCTGAAAAGATACGATCAAACAGAATTCACCTTGCACCCTACATACGTATAATACGTAGTACTACTAAGCTACTGAATACCAACTACAACACAGCAAACACTACTTAACAATCAAACCGAACGTCTAGAGCATTCTAATAATAGTGAAGGTGCACGAAGACAAACTCAAAAGGCAAATGTTGAACAAGTCAATATATTTCCAGCTTCACGTGAACAACATCGATCGAAATAAATTAAATGAACATAAAACTGGAAAAAAGTCGCCTCAAGCGATTAAATTTTTTTTAAAAAGCGCCAAATAAAAGATAATTGCCAATTTTGTTTCATGCGACAAGGTGTGCAAAATATTATTCGTAGCGACTCTCACGTTGAACTTCCGATGACATTTTTTTTGAATCGTAGCGCTTTTTGTTAAGTGAGGTGTTAAACAATTTTGTTTTTTTCCTTCAATTGAAATACAATAATAAAAAGAGGCAAACACGATAAAGTGGCGGGCAAAAGGAATCAGTGCGTCGCTCAACCGACAAGTTCGGTGAAAGTTTGGTCGAGGTCGTCGCAGATGTACTTGTACTTCTCCTTCTCTTGTACGAGCTCGTCTGTAAGGAGTCAAGATTCGGTTCGTTTATCGAAAATGAAACGTAATTGATTTGGCACTCAACAAAAAAAAATTGTTTTTGTTTAGTTTGGAAGCGAGGGACGCTGGCAATGCTGACAGTCCTAATTTTACTTAGTGCCCTCGAAGCAGGACTATGACGTACCGTTGGAACATTTAAAGGGGTTTCACATCTGAGTGTCTTAAAAGTTATACCTGTACCGCCTGACTCCCATTAAAGGCACCGTGCGATCGTGGTCTTGTGGTTAAGACATTGGTTCATAATTCTTGATGATAGCCAGGAATTGTGGATCGGAGCTCTGCGCGATTTGCCGTAATTTTTGCCTGGGTCAGCGGATCCCCAAACGTCTCCAAACCCCTCTCGTAACATACCTGATAGCCTCCTCTACAGTCTCAAAGTTTCGTAATTTTTCAGCTTCCAGTGCCTGATATTAGAATCTCATTTACATTAAATGCAATTTAGTTTAAGTTGTTTCGTCACTTGTCCTCTTAAGAACACGTACTGAGCTCCAGGCAAAGTGGAATATCAATATGTACCTGCACATTTCTCCAAAATACATCCCTTGAGTGGAAATCAGTGATAGTGATTGATTATGGTTCTGCCTACTTAGGAGTCAATGTAGGTGAGAGCAAGGCGCTTCAGCCAACATCTCCAGTCTCTCAAAGGCAATTCCATTGCAAGGTTTGCCTCACTACGAGCAAGTATTAAGGCCACTTGGAGAGTGTATAATCGTGACAGAATCCTCATGTACAAGGTCATTTACGTGCCCCATTGTCTGGGGTTAGCGAACTCATTGTCTGGTACTGGAGAGCTGCGCTCCTGTGGATCACCCCAACCTATAAGACTGTATCAACAGAAGCACTCCAAGTGATCACTGGCCAGTTACCAGTTGACTTGGCTGTTGAGTACATGATGCACAACTGGAGATTGAAACAGGAGCTTCTCTGACTCTGGGTTGGACTCCATTGACTTCCCTATTGACCAAAAACTTGCCGCACTAGATGAGTGGGCATTAGATAAAAGACAGTAGAGATGAGAATCTCCTCAAAGGGACCTGACAAGTACGAGTTTTTTCCCCAACATCCGTGAATGTCTTAACAGACAGTCATTGAAGCCAGACCACTAGACGAGCCCCTTCCTTACAGGATATGGCGACTTCACTTCCCTTCTTTTCTCTCAAAGGCTCCACTGTACACACTCTACAACAGTGAGCAACCAATCTTGACCAGTGGTCTTGTTGCGTTAGAAGAGCAACCAATCTACCAGCATTGACTGCTGCTTGGTCACAGTTGATGCGTCCCTTTGATGGCAGTCAAATAAATAGTTAGATCCGCTTGCAAACCATATTAAGAACCTCTCCCAGGTGTAAGGATCCCTAGGGTCATACTTTCCCATGTTGACTACCAAAATGACAACCTGCCATACCTCCACTGGGCTCGGTGGATGCTGAGTGACTACCTGGACTAGCTAAACCACAATATAACTCTCAGCAACAATCATGTTGATAAGTAAATTAGATACGCTAGTTATTAGATTTCCAGCCTGTGAGGTTCCTACAAGAATGAAAAACCAACATGTTCGTAATTGAGCACACAGGGGTAGATAAACCGTTATTCCCATTGAAATGGAAGGAGATATGACCATCACATGTCCACGAGGATTGGACTCAATTCATGTCATGCCCCGCGCTCAAGGCATCTTTTATTCCTTGCCAGCTCTTTTAATAGTTACATAACCTGTGTAACTGACTGAGCGTTGTAAATTCAAGTTTTACTTCCTCAAAGCAGCCCTTTACAGAGTAGGGCCTTTTTGACTTATCTGAAAGTTTAACGTTTGTTATCTGTGTGCCTGTCGTAAAACTGTTTAATATCCCAAGTTTCAGTCTCTCTTTTACTATCAATTTTTCTCAAGGGTTCGTTCAATTATTTCTTTCCATTCAATATAAAAATCGCTCAACACTGATTTTCAATCACAATCCCTTAGTATTCGCAGATTGTGCGCAACGAGATACGAGTTGTAGGGAAAATTGTAGTTTCATTTCAGTTTTTGGTTGATTCCCAAAACAAGGGCCACGAGTAGATAACGAAGTAACTTTGATTTGGGATTTGTAACTGTTATTGGCGTCACTTTCTAGCGTGTTCTTTGAAATTCAAATTGAATCACTCGACCAACTATTGACCTACGGAATCAATCTGTAAATTCCACTCTTTGTCAATTTTCCGTTGTACTTGAACATCGTCCTTCAGTAATGAGTAGCCACCAAAGTGGATCGTACACGATTACACTTTTTTCAAAGCCATTATGGATTGGTGTATGAGCGTGAGTTTCATCTCAATGTCATTTCATGTCCTGAATGTCCAGACCCCCACCCCCTAACTAGAGAGATGAATGATATTTATATTTATTTTTGTGATCAGCAATGTCTGTTGGTTCACGTTATTGTTTACACTATTCTTGTTATGCACATTGTTTGCAATCACTTTTACGACAAAACTTTGCTCAACTGTTACCACTACTGATAAGTGCATCAGTAACAGTGACGCTAGTAACAGTTTTGAATCCCGAATGCAAGATCTAGCTTTATCTACTCACAGCCTTCATTTGGGAAATCAATCCAGTTTTTTTATAACTGCGTACGTTATTTTAGTTATTTATTTAATTTGGACCACATATCGTGAATTACAATTGCCACAACACACAGTTCACTAATCAGCCAATGTGACTTAATCGGTTAATCCTGGATGGCTTCAAACTAGCCATTAGGACCTTCACGAGTTTAATTGTGCTGTATTGGCCTGACTATTAGGCCAAGTCAGGAAACGAGGATAAGTCTGTTTGTAAATGTTTCTACAAATCCCCTAAATTACTCATTAAGATTATTTCTCAATGAATGATCAATAGTTAGTAATTGGCAAACTTCATACTGCCTTGAAATTACCACTCGAGTTTGCGTGTGATGTGGTTTTTGATTGGTTCTCTTAATAGCACGATCATCTGTGGTTGTGAGGTACCGAGTTTATTTCATTCATTCTAAATAGGGAACACCTCCGAGCACAATGCGGGTTGGGGAAGGGGAAATGAAGCATTTCGTTCCAGAAACTGCTGCATTTTACCTTCCTGCAGGGACCTGCCCTAGAACAGGTCGCAGAGTGTGATTTCGTTATAAGCTGAATTAAGGGCCAACTGAGTAAAATAGAGATGGTGTGCCCATTACATAAGAGAATCAGCACATTGAGAGGGTATTGCTGCCTTCAAATTCTGGATATGCGGTTCACTAAGGTTCACATTGGGGTGGGTTGTAGTTAGGTGCATGATAAATACGTAATTCGCACGATAACAATTGCCATAAAATTGCCTGTCAGGTTTCACCTGAGTGGATATCAGTGCGTATGTTACTGTTCTACACGAGGGAGTCTCAAAATCACCTGTTACACGACTCCCTCGACTGGCTACCCCATGTGCATGAATAAAGTCTATCTGTGGGTGTCCTAAAGTCAAGTGGAATTTTATTCTCGCTGCCTCAACGAAGACTATAATGCTCCTGAACCTCCCAAGTAGGGGACGTAGGGAAACGGCGTAGAAATCAAGCAGAATTGGGAGAAACAGCCCCAGACTGGTGCTGTGCTGCAAGGTGTCACTTTGATGTTGGATTGTGTCTGGTATCCCCCAGCTCATACCCCTCCCCCACCCACCCAAAGACCACTGAAATGAACCCCCACGTGTGTCTATAAGTTACTGTGTACAATTCTCAAAACCTTTCGTTGCATTCCCCTTGAATGAATCCTCAGTTTTTGTTAAGGTTTGTTGGTCCAGATCTAAGTGACTAGAAACTACATGTGAGGCAGTCTTGAGTGAAAAGGAATGTAACTCATACCCCTATCTATTAGGCTTCACTTTGACTCGTATGTTGTGAGACTAGAGTATTAGGGAGTTCCTGTGAGATGGAGGCTGGTTCCTTTCCTTAAGGAACGTGATCCCTCACTAGGAAACAACACTATTAATGTAATTAGTGAACATTTAAGAAAAATTACTGTCTTAAACCCAAATCCAAAAGTACAGTGTCGTTGAATGAGAAAATGGGCTCATCAAGTCATCTTAAATAAAAGTACACCCAGAAAGGTTATAACTACGTCATTTAAGCCAGCATCCCTAAGCTTCAAGTATCACTTAAACCAAAACATGAAGAGTCTGCATCGAAAAAAGGCAACGTGTCCAGGTTCTGTTGAATGGGCCTCGCAGCACAAATTTATGCTTTGTCAATTGATAGCAGGCTGGGTACTGGCTGATAGAACTCAGACTCACACAAGTCTCAAATCTGAATAGTTTTAAACGTTTAGGTTGTGAGTTGATTTAAGAGTGAAGGGTTTGTGTGTTTAACAAGTTGCCATTCAGGTCAGCCTTTGCCTGTTTGTCTCAGTTGTAACAAGTCTTAATGGGTGTGGTTCCTTTCTCTAAGCTACTGATGAACCTCCAAGGAGACGTATTTAGCGCGATGATTAGGAACGTACAACACAAGAGTTCCCAAACCTTTTGAGGCGATTTAGATTGTGATGTTACCTAAGGAGCACACTGAAATACCTACGAGATAGATTTACTGCATCAGAAGTGTGAACAAATTGAACGCGTAGAGCGCTCAAATGATGCATTGTACAATAAAATCTCTGCCTAGGCGTGAACAACTGGAATATTATCCTCACTGCCCCAACGAAGACTACAACGCAGGGGACGTAGGGAAAAGGCGTAGAAATCAAGCAGAAATGGGAGAAACAGCCCCAGACTGGTGCTGTGCTGGGAGGGGTTACTGAACCTTGGCGAGTCTTGCGTGCTGATACAACCACCTATAATCATATTCTCTCTGAGAGTGGAGGTTTTCCATTCCCCACGGTGAGCTTTTGGCGTTGCACAGTCCACAGAGAGGTGGATGAACACAGGAAATCAGTCGAATGAATGGAAACATCCATGGTCAGATGAGGCCTATTTCCTATCTCCCCTGGACTCATTGGGAAGCGATCCCTCACGACCTGGAGGTGGATGAGGGAAGATGTCTGGGTGGGAACTGAACCAGAGACAACTGGTCTTATCCTCGCACCCCCACACACATATAGCGCACAGGGGGTGGGGGGTGGACCTAACAACCTACTTCCCATGATCTAGGCTTCTCATTGCTAATAGGCCAAACAATACTGAACTGTCTAGGCAGGCAGTACTCACTAGGGGAATTATTATGAAGGAGGGTTGCGATTTTCTGTGGTTCCATCAATATATTTGAGGATCGCCCTCCATTTTTGTGTCGAACGTTGGGTGTGAAACTCTGGTGAGACTCATTTCCGTCACACAATCAAACCTATTGATTTTCTTATTTGACCTTTGTTAACACGTAGGACCTCTTTGGAATCCTCGTCAAAGGGACGTGACTCGTATGAGTTGGTCCAGAAGTGAACATGTTGGAACGGCTCCACTTCTTTCCTCTCAGTTTCTCCGACCTGCACGTGCGGCGGGGCTGGCCTCATACCATGACAAAAGACAGACGTAACCCTCTTTGGGGGGATATTTCATAAGAAAACATCTTCATAGTATCAAGAGGCTCTCGTCACATGTGTCGGATTATTATCATTGTAATTGGTGTCGTGACTCAGACCCAAAGAGATGATTCCTCCATTGATTAAGCTTTTCTCGTACTTCCTGTGCCCTTACATCCTCTTCAGTGTGGCTATATTCCCTCCCTAGTAGTGTCTGAAGTTTTCTTGTCATTTAGACTTCCAACTGTTCAACCCTGCTTGGAAGATTGATTTCTCAGGCTCCAATTACAAAACATAAAACCCCAGTATAGCTTAAGAATACAACACACACAGTTTAGTGTAAACCTCCTTCGTTGACATTTGAATCATAAACTAACATCATCCAACTTTCTCGTACGCCCCTTCGCCAAAGCGTTCAAATATTTATGGAACTTGTGTATCATTTTCCTATCTTTATTGCCAATGATACGTCCATACTGACTTACTAAACTGATAAGGCGTATTTACACAGAGCACTCGCCCATAGTGCCCCACCAGAAAAGATTAACACTAAAAGTCCAGTTCAACAAAATCCTACGACACGGGTCACATTTTTCGATGCAGAGCCCACGAGAGTATTCGAATATTTCACTCATGACGACCTTGGTGAAGTAATTACGACCTCGTTAATTAATTAACAAAATATTTACTAGTTTTGTGTACTGTAACGACGTATCCTTGCTTCACATCGAATCTCGTGAAATGAACCCTATCACTGAGCGTTGAACTTCGAGTGGAATGAAACTGCAGGATTTGCAGACCCTCCCCACCCTTCGTCGCAAAATTGGAAACGCTGAGTTCCCCAGGAGCTGATCTCAGAGCACAAGGTTGATGATTAGAAAGCCATCAAGAAGTCCAAATGCAATCGCTTTATATCAAAGCTGAAAATAAAACTAAAAAAAAAAAAGTAGAAGCCGTGCAACGTGCAGAAGTCAAAGAAGGCATAAACCAATTACATAATGGGGAAGGTCGTGGGCACTCTCAAAAAGCGTGTCAACACTGCTTCCAGACTCAATTTTCTGTACAATTCTCATTCGATTTTCCAATCATTTTTACCGAATGTCAGGGTAATTTATACTACCCTCTCCAACAATGTGTTTTCAATGGTGCAATTATTCTCACTTCATTACCCAACTTGTTACGATAGTTGCCCCGCTCACCAATCATTTGCACACAACCCAATTTTTTCCCCAGTCTTCAAAAACCTTTTAGTAACTTCCGCGACAATGTTCACTCTAGTTGCGACGTTTTTGTACATAAAAGGGGGAAGTTCGTGTGCAGCCTTCAATGAACATCTCTACACAGTCAGTATTAAAGTCAAAGTTTGGTGGTTATGTCTTCTCTGACTGGTAGATTGCTGTGGGTGAGAGGTTTCAATGTAAATACATCACTGTGACCAGTACTTTGTCAGTTAGTTAGACGTGGTCATTATATCAGAAGAGAAAGGAGTATGGGGTGGGGGTGGGGAGTTGGAAGAGAAACGTGACTGGTCACTTCCTCGAAAATCCGTTGAAAGTAAAAGGAAAGGGGCGTAGGGCCAGTTTTATTTAGCTTTAATTAGTATGGTTTTGAACCGGGTGGTCTGTAAATCCGTCAATCGATCATTTCCGTCTGTGTAATGTTTTGAGTGGTGCAAAATATAGTGTCACATTTTGTGTTGCTTTGTTCGTTTATATCGGTCCACTGTTGTGTATGTAATACTACTTCAGTGGCTAGATCATAAACGAAACAACACAAAATGTGGCACTATATTTGCACCACTCAAAGCAAGGCCAATTGATGGGTTTACAGACCACCCTATTCAAAAAAGACTAATCGACAATGAGCAGAGTAATTGAAGCTAAATAAAACTGCCCGTAAACTCAGACCTGTGGAGGTACAGCAGGTATTTGGTCTTAGCCAGTCTCAACGTAGAGAGCTGTTGCCCGTGTGTTACCGCGCGGAGGTGACCACTTGAAGAATCCCGTACCATCTGGGAGGAGTTCTTAATCCGGTTCCCTACCTGATCTTACTGTTTACTTGGGTGGCAAGTTTCAAAAGGACAGATCAACTATGACCACGTTTCTTAGCCATCACCTTCTTTGCGAACTTTGCAAAATGGTTATAGGCTTGCTTTGTAGCAGTCAATGCTGCTAAGTTCGTTTGCCCTCCCAACAACTGTTGCTCACTGTTGTAGAAACTACAGTGGAGCAGTGCATGGTTTCTTGTTTCCTCCGCACTGGAGGCACAAGACGTGCGTAATGGAGAGTCTTTCAGAGAAAAGAAGTGGAGCCGCCCATTGAAGTCACCATGTCCCGTGAGGAACTGGCTTGTCCAGTGGTCTGGCTCAACCCATTTTCTTGAGAGACGTTCACGGATGTTGGGGAAGAACTCATACGTATCACGTCCCTTTGACGAGGATTCCCATCTCGCTTGCCATTTCACTAGAGCCCATTCATCGATGGCGGCAAGTTTCTGTTCTGTGTTGAGATCTGCACGGAGTTCAGCCCAAAGCAGGGGAAGCTCCCATTTCACTCTCCACTTGTCAACCATGCACTCAACAGCCAAATCAACTGGTAACTGACCAGTGATCACCTGGAGTACGTCTGTTGATACAGTCTTGTAGGCCTTGGTGATCCACAGGAGTGCAGCTCTCTGGGATTGGGCCAATACTCTCTTTTGATTGACTGTTAGTTTGCTACACCAGACAACGGGGCAGTAGCCAATCACACCTAGATAGATGGCCTTATACATGAGGATAGTGTCTCCACACTTGTCACACCCCATCACATTGTAACGGCGAGAACAACATGAGGTACAATTGCCATTGTACTTCAGATAAATCCTGGAAGCAGCTAGGCACACTACTCTCTCCGCAGACTCAACATTTTGCTCCCCAACGGTTCTTACAGCCTGGAATATTAAGTCTCTTTCACTTCTTGTACAACTGTGTGGAAGTTGGGCCAGGATCACAGCTACAGTTGTTCAAAGAGCTCTGAGGCGTGAAAATGCCTTGGCACTACGCATTAGTTATTCTTTTGCAGTACTACTGAGCCCAATCATACATCCTTGCACTCTCACTAGACCAAGTGAGTGATTGCTCACTGTTTTGAGCGCCTCCGCTATCATTAGTTGGAAGTGCACCTGGACACATTCATTCAGCAGCTTCAATTTGGTCTAGTGGCAACTTGCAAACATGTGATAGAGGGTCGAAGAGAAGCTCAGAGATCAGCCAAACCCGAGGGAACATGACCAATGTCGTGGCCACAAATGGGCCCGTTTCCCATCACCAAACTGGTACAGGGATTCGGCTTTGGCTCCTAGAACGGGTACCAGAATCTTCCAGTATGTATGTCGCCCTTATCTATTGTACATCCACTTTGTCTTTCTAGAGTGGTTCTGAACCATATTGGGCATTCACATATGAAATGCTCTATCGTTTCTAATTCGCAACAGGAGCATCGAGCCCCAATGGTCGAGTTGAATCTATGTAGCGTGTTCCTAACTGCGTAATGTCCCATTAGCATGCCTATTAGTCGTCATAGCTGATTCCTGTTCTTTCGTTTGTTGTAGCTTGTGGTCCCTGTACGCTTAGAGAACTCAAGGCCTCCATTGCTATCTATGTCATTGCTAACTCTGTCCCAGAGGGTATTATTACCAGCTTTCTTGACTGTAGCCATCGTTACTGCGTTCTGGCCCATAGAATGGATGAGCCAACCCATCTTTAGTCAGTATATCCGCTCTTTCATTCCCGCTGTAGCCCTTATGTCCTGGAATCCATTTCACTGTCAGGGTGTTACCCCTCAGCGCAAGTTCCTTCCCTTCGTTTATGGTGTCCTCAACTAGTAGGCTCCTAACAATCGAATTGGCCAATGTTTTTATTGTTCGTGAATATTGTAATTGTCTTATTATTGGTGTTTTCTTCCATCATCTTCAACCCCACCCTGTTCCCGTTCTCCTTTCTCTTCATATATAAAGACCACGACTAACTAGCTGTCTTCAGTACTGATGTAACGGCCGGACGATGATGTCTTTACATCAAAATCACTCACTCACAGCAATCTACCAGCCTGAGAACCCCCAAATAGGTACTAGACCAATTACTTTATTATATCTACACAGCTTCCAGGCTCGATTTTCTAAAACTGTTTTCTCGAATTTCCGATGTTTTCTCTCTGACGCTCAACTACTGCTAAAAAATCTTCATTCCTCATACCATAAATAAATTCATTTAATGTCAATAGCCCGACAATTTTTCCTTTATCCAACTTCGACTGAGCTGAAATTGATCCTGAAGAGGTTTAAAAGGTACTACTTGCAACTACGGCGCTTTCAAGTGACAGTGCCGCCTGAATTCGTACCGGGCGCTACACAGCAATGCTCAAACGTATTGCGGGACTGCATGAGTCAGTAGGCCATTATTTGCCCTCAACGCCCATCGCATCAAGTAGCGCGAATTCAACAACTTTTCAGGCTTTCAAATGGAGGTAAGTGTTATAATCAGAACCCTCGTCTAAGGGCCATTCTCGACATTAAGATTTCAATAACCAATGATAAACGAATCCCTTAGGGAGTGCATTGTGCCTGACCGCGTAACTGCCCTTGCAATTATTATCCCCTACAAAGCTCAGCTTCTTCGACTGATATGCAGCACTACGACTAAAATAAACGTCCAGGCTCCCCACCACTCCTTCGACTGTCCCAAAACCTGCCACTTCGCGCTTCTCAAATTTGTTGCTACAACATATTCCCGCAGTGACCCCCCCCACCCCCACCACGTGCACCCGATTGACTCAACCAAGAAACAATAAATAAAACTCGTGGTTCCAAAACTGCGAAAAAAAATATATTTAGTAATATTGCTTCAACACGCACTGTCCTTTGCATCAAAAGTCAGTACCGAGTAATAAATATCAGTTAATCCAAAATCATAAACAAGCGGTTAGTGATTAAAGTCGAATACAGCGTCGAAATTTCTGGACAGCTCGCTACAAATCAACCAAACGACATTTTGGCCTTAGAAAAAGAAAAAAATTGTCAAAAAAAAAAGAAACAAGCAAAAGTGTACAAATTGGATTCAATTCCAAGTTCTGTTTCAAAATTTAGCGTCACACTAAATCATCTGTACAATTATAGAATTTATAAATTACGCAAAGCTGAGGCGATGCATAACACGCAACAAAAGAGTGAATAACATGTTAACTATATTATTTATATATATAACGTGCTATATCAAAGAAAAGAGTAGAAAGAAGAAGAAGAAAAAAAAACAACATTAGAAAGCAAAAATTACTGTCTGTCGTGCGTGCAAAATATTTTCGAAAGTGGAAACATTACAATTTGTAGTTGTTGTTTCTTCAAATGTCGTACAAATTGATAATAATAATAAATTAAGTGGAGGGTCGAATGAAGCCCTCATTTTGTTTAAAGTCGGATGATGGCACACACAGGTGAGGACTTTGCAACTATAATGAATTCCCTGTCGTAATTGTTAAGCGTTCGAAGGGGAGTGAAGTGTGGAAAGGGGTGAGAGGAGTGGGGGGGAAGAGATGTGATTTGATTGCTAATCATCGATCGGGGTAAAGTGTTGAAGGGGACTTTTGAGTTGTTTATATGCCGTAAAGCTCATTAAACGCCAGATCCAAGCCATCCCCAATTTCTCTGTAATGCTCCTTTGCGACCACAATTTCATCTGAAAAGAGAAAACAAAAGCGAAAAACGTGAAAGGGGAGGAAGAAATGGGTTAACGAAAACGCGTAGGAAGCGAATGTTTAAATGAATCAAATTTGACGTCATTTATTTCTCTAGTGAACCGCGCAGAATGACATCTTCAGGAGACTGAAAATTCTGGTCCCATTAGAATGCAGTTAGTAGAATTACTTTGCAGTACGTCCTGGTCCATTCCTAAGTTGAGTTACGACGTTTTTGAGGAACCTGGAGATACCTCAAGGCCATCCTGGACACAGGAATTACCTCTATCTCCGAGGCCATTTACTCTGACAGGTCAGTTTCCTCACCATAATGAATGTGACTTAACTTTCATAAGAGTCATGGAAGTTGCACTACCTCAGACAGCCGCCTAACCTCGCATCAAGGCCTCCATGGCAGATGTCAGTTGGGGAGGGACCAGCCTGTAGGACTGAATGTCTTGCTTTTTTCTTTCCTTTCAGCCTTGGATGGTTGTCTAAGTTGTGACTACGCTGCATATGAGGGCCCTGGGTTTGAGGGACTTGTACTAGACGAAACTGCCATCGTAGGCCTGGTTGAATGAAAGCGCCCGGCTGTGTGATTGGGACCACTGTCTGGAGTACAAATATCCAGTTAGCCCACCTGATCACTTAGTGATCACTAATCCAACGAACGAAGGCCGAGTGGCAACTGAAATACTGATTCAATAGAATTCTTATCATGCTGTAGTACTGTGGTAACATCACTTTCAAATGGCAGGTGTCAATAAGAGATCAACTCCGTTCTAGAATACAGTGATCGCTCATGCACTTCATTCTGGACAACCAGATCCACTGCCTGAGTCGAGAAATTGTTCAAAAGCCTCTTATTCCTCTCTGAGGCTGTCCAATATTAGCTAACAATCCAAACAGTCCAGAGAGGTGACTCATCCACTGTCAAGTCTTGTGACTCATCACAACCAATAGTCAGGAGGAAGGTGCAGCAGCGCAGCGTCAAAATCAGCGAAGTAGTGAAGGGGCAAGCAGCTCAACTTTATGGCAGTTCCAATACAGTTAATGTTAACTGCGTTCTAGAGCACAAAGGAACTTACTAGGGATAGGGAAGGGCTAAATGTTTTATTTCAGGGCCAATGAATAGAGTAAAACCGAGCCTTCTGCTGATGACTAGGAAGGACGTAACGCAGGCAGTAGGAACCCTCACTGGACGTAGCAAAATGAATGAATATCTGTTAGTGATGGGAATAACTGAGACCCCTCCATGGACAAAGGATTGAAAGGGGGGCTGTCGCAAGGAGCCGAGATTGGTAGAGCAAGATATTAGGACTAATACAAAGCTTATGTCAAAATGGAACGTCAAATTGCAAAAATATTTCCTCTGTTGTCTACATCCTATCGACCAAGACGCATTTCAGAATCTTGGCCACAGACAGGAAAGGCGAGGCTCCCAGCCCTAGACAACTTGGCTTTTGTGCAGTCCTCCAATCCCATCATCGTAGAAAGCCAACACGGAAGGACGTCAACAACGACCAACATCACCTCCACAACAGATGGAAACCGCATTCAGGGACGCCTGGTGGGAGCGTCTAGTGGTCCAAAGAAACACTTCCTAAATCAAACCAAGAAGCTGCCAAAGCAACGATTGATTGAACAATGGCAACTGGAATTTGTAGACACGAATTAATGTCACTTTTTTGAGGCGTCGCACACACACACCTCCACACTCCCCAAATACTGGGATTAAATGAGTGACGTCTGTTTCTCCACTCGCCCTCTATTTCCCGAAGATGCTGAGAAATGCCAATTCACCCAGAGAAATGAATGAGAGTTAACTCACAACGAGATGAGGAAAAAGTAATTATAAAAGAAATATAAAAAGCAATAAATAATGACAACTTATTAAAATAAACAAAATATGTAAGATATGATGAGAAAGTAAGAAATAACTGAAGTGTTAGCGGTTCGTTATGAGGAAAATGAAAATTAGTTCAGGAGTGAACAAGCTTTTGTGAAGTGAAAGGGAACCTCAAGGCTGTAGCTGTGGTCACGAGTTTTGAATGATTGACAATCACCTAGTTAGTTAAATGCCGAACTTGTGCCAAAGGGGGGGGGGGGCAAAATGAGCAATGTTGAGCAGTTCAAAGCTGCTTTCTATTCTAGCGTGCTGACGATTTTTTGGCCATAGTTGTTGTAAAATCAAAGATTTACCACTTTCTGAAATAACGGACGTACAACGCCAGGCACGTTCTACAGTTAAAATATGCGTTGGTTTTCAAACGAGTGGAAATGAGGCAAAAGACGACGTTATTGCAGACTGGGAACAACTGAGAGCGTGAACACACGGGATTACTGATCATTTAGTCGGTATTCAGCTCTCTAGCGCTCACTTCTTCGTCAGACAGTATCACACTCACTTATGAGTCTTGCCTTTCATAGCAGCTTCCCACTCTAACAACCTCCTTACTAGCCTTCTTCCACTACACTTCACCCCCCCCCTTCTCACACATCTACCCCTCTTATCGACTTATTACTCCGCTCACCCACCTCCACAATAATAGCTCAACATTGCACAATAATTGCGCAGACTCCAAATATATGTTCCCAGGTTAAAACTCTAGAATAATTTCTCCATCCTCGCTGGACCTCTTGCCAGCTGCAGAGCCGAAGCCTTCCAAAACCCCCCAACTCGACGAATTACCATACTCGTTGCTTCACTCCTCAAAACCCAGCTTCGAGTCAATTCTTCCCTCCGCACACTCCCAAAATTGCATTGCATTTGCATTGTTCCGTTTATTATGTTCAGGAGTACTTCGTGCCACCCATAAAATTGCAGTCAAGCGCGTTTTTGGGGTTTGGGGCATAATTAAACCTACCTACGCAGCAAACTGAAAAACGCAGGGGATCGCAAAATAGAGCGTGCTATTATGTATGTCCTGAAAAGTGTTTAATTTGACTAGACAAGACCACAAAAGCTACAGCATTGAAGGGGAGTGTTAATAATAATAGTGGAAGGTGTTTTGTGAGGCTCTACACCGAATAAGATACCCCCCCCCCCTGACACAACTCTAAAAACACGTCGCTTTAACGCTTTGCAGCGAGTAAACTCATCTTCTGCCACTTGAAAGCTCATTAACAAGGGCAATATCTCTCCTATTTATTCGAAGGAATTTTAGGTCAATTTCTTACCATTTCCACCTCGGCAATTGTGAAAGTAAAAAATTAACGTGACTTTTGACTTCAGACACAATAGGCTTTTGAAGAAAACGTGGCGTCTCGCAGTTTGTTCTTAATGAGCCCTCCTCCATCCAAAGCTAACTCTGCTGACAATCATGACAATTCCCAAATGAGTTTGAAACAGCTTGACAGTTCAAGGAGCCAGTTGAAGCAACGCTCGTATTCCTTTGTGTTCCAATCTGGACCCAATGTATCACAATCACACATCTTATGACGAAAACAGCCTGTAAATACAAGGCAGGCCTCGGTAGACGACGTGTGACTGACTAATCTACTGTGGTTCACCCATAGGTTCTTGGAGTTTAACGCTGTGCTATTTCCAATAACTTCAAACTGATGCGGGATATACTTGAAGACAATGTGTCAACATCTTCCAAGGCTTTAGGTACAAGACAGTATGGTTTTTGTTAATATTTGCAGAGTAGAGCGTGAGAGCGCTATTGTTATCTGGCAATTTGGGACACAACCTCAAGGTCTGGTTAATCAATGTCATTTACAGGCCCGAATAAAGGTCGAATAAATCAGCTCTTCGAATAACTCCCAATGACCCGTTCATAAATTTACTCTGACGGCCAGTTAGCGCTAGGGTATCATTCATCCACGTTTGATAGTTCAAATATCGTTGACCGACGGCCAATTCGACGTTTTGACTGGAGAATTGATAAATTGGCCATGAGCCTTAGGACTTAAAAATTTTTTACCGCTTCACTCCGTTTTTATTCATCAGTCCAAGCAGCTAGTAAACTACTAGCATGTTTACAATAAAATAGAGCGAGGAAGACGTAATGTTGGGACGGATTAGCTCAGGGCTCACTGGTGCTAGAGGGGAATAGTATCACGTATACCAGGCATATCAGCCATTTAAAGTAATAACTGTACAAATTACGAGTGCAAAGTGCATTGTCCTGGTCATACAACTGTGCTATTTATAAAGGTCCTCCACCCAAGGCGGGTGCAGTAACCATGGAGGTAAAACACCGAGTAAAAGTCACAGGTGATTCTGAAATCCAGCACCTGAGACAAAACAGAGTGCTCAGTGTAATGGAGGACCAAGCAACACAGGAAGTTCTTCCACAATGATGTGACCACTCTCCACATGTGGTTGGGCTTGCTTGGAGACCTTCCACCATGCTACTGCCATAGGCCAGACTGCAGCAGTGTACGTTCATAAACTCATTCATGAGGCAGTTTTGTTATGGACGCTTCGAAGATAGTTTTCTCCTCGTATTGAATTTACTGCTACATTGTCCTCAAAACCCACGTCCTCCAGAAGGGTCAAATGGCCCTGTCAGTGACCAATAGTGCAAGCAAATAGAAAACAACCTCTGTCTGTAGCCAGCCAGGGCTGGGCTGGCTATAACCTTTAATTACGCTGATCCACATTGTAAAAACCCATCAGTGTTGACTTAATAGTTAATATCGAGGAAGACTGCCCATTTCCCGCCTAATGCTCCCAAAATGAACTCTTAGCTACAGCATAAAACCCCTATTAAGTAGTTTATCTCCTCACCTTACCCCCTCATTTCCCGCAAACTCCCCGAAAAACCTCTGACCGCTCTCATAATCCAAACGAAGAGACAGATGAAAAGCGAATTGAAGTGGAAAGTACAAATAAGGGGCGACATAAAAGAGAAAATCGTAAGGATACAAATAAAAATTGGTGCATCGAACCTTGGAGTGAAGGTTTACTTGAGGTTAAATATCGTGCTTGATGAGTGAAGGTGGTGGTAAAGGAAAATTAAAGAGTAAATTAAGAGTTTGTCAAAAAGGATGAGCGGAAAAGGGTTTGATTAAACACATCGAGGAGGTTTGTTCATAAGGAAGTGGGAGTTTGGTTTAGAACGGGTTTGCGTGTAACGGGAGAGGGAAAACTACGGTCGGGGAAAGGGTTTTTTTTTGTTTTCTTTGCGTTATTCGTTTTACATGTTCTGAATGTCATGAAGAGTCGCTTCCATTTCTTCTTGGAGCAGTTTGTTCTTCTCTTTTTCCAGAACGAGATCGTCTTCAAAGGCGTTCGTCCAATTAGAGTGAGAAAGGGCCACACACCAACAGACAGCACAAAAAACAGGCAAGCACAAACAAAAACGCAAATCAGAAAGGTACAAACATGCTTTACAAAAATCAAAAGTTAAGGAATCAAATTCAAAACCAAACTGTTAACGTTTAAATCAATGGCAAAGGAAATAATCCACTTTGACACGTGGGAAAGAAATTGTTATCTCAGGTGGGAAACGAATCTTATTGGCCTCGCTACCTTGGATCATGTTTTTCCTATATATTGATACCAAGGGGGTGGGGGGAGAAGGGGAGATGACACTCCTCTCGTCACGACTTCCCAAGCTGGGAAAGTCTATTAAAAACTTTACCCATCTCAATGACTTACTTATTGTTGTTGAAGACGTCATTGTAACCTGAAAAAAAGGCGCAGCGAGTGGATAGAGTGGTGTGGGTGTGGTGCCCTTTCTTATTTGAAAAGCCACACTGCAACGCCCACTTCCTGGAAATGAACTGCAGTTCCAGCATTGAGCTCAGAATTCTCTGGTCAAGCTGCTGAAACTGTCTAGTCACAACTGCCAGGCATACACATAGTACATGCTCAGTAGTTTCAGCCTCTATATTACATAAGTGACAGAGGATTGCTTCTAACCTGTTCATTTTGTTCCGATTGTAATGAACAGACCACGTCTTATATGAAATGAGTGGTCCTGGAAGAGCAGATATTTCATATTTCAGGCCCTGGAGTCCCAGGGAGACCTCATCTGTCCCAGACACTAGCAGCATGGGACCAATTGGAAGTACGTAGAATCCAACAGATTGTCCATGACCAGTCACCTTTCTCTACTAACCACCACATCCCATTCTCCTTTCTCTTCCTATATAAGACCAAGGCTAACTGACTGACTTAAGTACTAACGTAACAGCCAGATCATGATGTCTTTGGACCCACCAATCCATCGAAGGGGGGGGTTGAGACACCAATCTCCATCCTTTTCCTTAAACGTCCTCATGACCTATCGTTCGCCCATATGCTGCTATGGGCAGCCAGAAATGATACTAAAGGAGGGAATGGGGCTAAGGGCAAAGTAGTCCCAAGCTGACCCGAACTTAAGGGACAAGGATACACCAAGCAGTTGACAGTCTGAGATCAGTTACCCACACTACAACAGTACGCCTGCCTTTGCATAAGTGGTGCATGCACCTACCCGACAGCACGTGGTCTTTTTGGTTCCTGTTATCCTTGGGCAGATTAGAATGGAACTCCTTTGGCGACGTAGCAGATTAGCAAGGTGGCTCTGGGAATGAGAAGGCAGACTGGGTGGACAAGGAGGGAGCCTCGGAACTTTCAATTGGCCTATCGAGTTGCACTTGGAAATGGCCATATGAACACCCACATTCTTTCTGGCAGCAACCAGCACATGTGGTAAGTACAAGATTGACGTGGGACTGCTAGTTTTCATACCTTACGCTCCCAATCAAAACGTAGTCTAGTACCCTTTGCGTCCAGAAAGAAGGCGAAAAAAAACGGTCAGTAGTTCAAACCAAAAATTCATTACAACCACTTTGTGTTAAGTAAAGTCGACAAAACCACATCAAAGTGAAAAATATCGAACTGCTGCGAACCTGTGCTCTGATCATAACTCAATACTTACACATCAACGGCACACGATTTAAACGCTATCGTAAACATTACGTCTACGAAGGGAGCAATTACTAGAAACATACTCAACGTTTACAACATTTACATCGCAATAATAAATCGAAATGTTCTACGCAACTGACGACGAAAAGGGAAATGAAGAGTTCATGCTCAATAGACAGCAAGTGATACGACACTAAAGTAAAATATAAAACCAAAATTGTAACGAGTGGGGAGCGCGGTGAATTCATGGGCAAATTGAGATGTGAAAAAAACGAATGAGACGGACGAGGGCGAGTACTTACCTTCGAGCCTGTCAACCTCTTTCTGTAATTTCTGAACGGCACGTTCAGCAAACTCAGCTCGTACCTCAGCCTGAAATACGAAAACGGTAAAATGCCAATCAGTTCGAGAATAATAAATTCCGCGGATTCATCCTAGATTTGAACATGTTTGGGTATCCATACGAGTACTGAGAAGGAAATTAGATTAAACAGGTAGCGTGACGTATGAATAATTATGAACACATGGGACTGAAAGATGAGGAAAGAAACTATCGAGTACACAAATAACTACCAATTACTCATCATTGGACTACCCACATTCTGATTAATAGCGAACCTGTCAGGATCCCCTGAACAAATGTCGACTTTTGTGGTACTTATCCGTTAGCCGCATGCAAGGCCTCCATATCCTTTAGACGTACGCATGTTTCCACACGCTCCTGTGGGCTTTTCGCGTTAACACCGTTCTATCTAGCAGTTTATTCCAAGACTGACGGCAGATGTACAGGAAGCTTATATAGAAAATGAATTATAAAACAGCCTCTAAAATATACACGAAATGACGTAATAAACAGCACCGGGGCTGTGGACTCTTATTTCGCAGACTTTATGCGGAGAAATTCACGACAGGAGGAAGTCATTTTGGAAGATATATTACGCGCGATGGCAGAGTTATATGCCCATGTATGAGCTCGAGAGGAAATTAATGTACAGCCATTAGGAAGTACATGGAACAGCGAGAGTCACACAGATTCACAGATGGATCGAAAACTCCGAAAGGAACAGGCTCCGGGGTGTGGATAAGTGGCTCTGGAAAGAGTGGGACGTATATTGCCCTAGGCCCCACTCCATCGGTTTTTCAAGCAGAGATTTATGCTATTATCGCAGGGGCAATCCTAATGCATGAGAAAGGCTGTAGAAAGAACTAACGGTATATTGTCAAGCGTTGTGCCAGTCGTTGATGAACTACTGCACAACGTCCAAACTGGTGCGAGAGTGCAGACTGTGGCTTAACTCCTTAGCAAGTGCGAATAGAGTTAATGTGTATTGGATTCCAGGACACAAGGGGATCATTGGAAATGAGTGGGCGGACCATCTGGCCAGAGGCGGTTCGTCTACGATACCAATTGGGCCACCGCCCCATTGTGGGATTTCTGTGTCACTAGTAAAAAGGAGTAAAACACTCCAAACTCTTTGTCTCAGAGCAATCAAGTGAGATAAGGCACACCCTTCTGAGGATGGAGAGGAAGGACTTAAGGCAGATTGTTGAGATCGTAACTGTGCACAGCAGAATGAACAAACACATGTATGTTGTGGGTATAGTCGACACCCCTCGATGCAGGTGGTGTGGCACGAATGAGAAGACTCCCTACAATGCCCTGGCTTAGTGCCGGAGACTTGAGAGGCGACTTTTGGTCTTTGGCACCACTTCTCCCAGGATGGATACCAACGAGGACTCTTTCAGGAACTACCTGGCTTTCCTCAGAAAACTAGGCCAATGCCTGTTCAATGCGCCGGAGGTACAGTAATGTAAGACATTAGGACTGGCACAATAGGTCATCTGGCCATGGTGCACATCCAACCACTGGGAGAGTCAGAAGACATGACAGGAGGAAGTCATTTTTGAAGATACATTACGCGCAATGGCAGAGTTATACCTTCCTGCATATATTGATGATTTTATGTTTATTATATTCCGTTTGATTGTGCACTACTAGATAGAATCGTCTAGTCTCATTCTACTTCCCCGGATACTTTACTCACGAGATGAGACACAAGTATCAATGTCAAAAGTGTGCGTACGTCAAAAGGATATGGGGGGGGCCTAACCCACATACTTGCGTAAGGCTAAGGAATATGTACCACTCTTGCTGTTCTACCCTTCGAAATAAATCCTCAGGATCATTCTATTACCCTAACTCGACAAACACTGGCCTCTTCTAGTAGGAAATATCTTAGTCACTAGCTATGTACATCTCTTGGTTACCCCACTTTATCTAATAATTATTCTCGCAATAATCGCAATTCTGTTACTTAATATAAGAAACGTAACACTTTTCTTTCTCTAATGGGGCGGGAGGATGACTCGTTGAGCGATGGGTCTCTAACTGAAAAGGATCCATTTTTTCTGGCAACCGGAATTTCGATTTTTATGATTTCTAGAAGTCAATTGCCGAGTGACATCTTTCCAACTATTTCCAAAATTTGCTAATTCCCACCAGAAAAGTCTTATCAAAATGAAGAATTGAATTCAAACTTGTACACATTGAGGAGCTCCCATTGAAATAGTTCCTGTGATGTTCAGTAACACTCGAAAGTCTTGATTTCAGTTTTTTTTAGTATGGAACCTTATTTGATTCAACTGCGCAAAGCCGATGCTCACAGTGCATCTATTGTTTGATTTGTGCATTCATTATTACGAAGCGTGATTCCGTAGTAGTGAGAAGAAAAAAAATCTTACGATAACGTCACACAACAAATAAATTAAATTTAAAACGAACGTGCACAAGATATTGTCAAAATAGGAAGCACCGCAAATTACGATAAAAAACGATTAGAAAGTATACACTCAAAAGATATTTGCAACCACAGGTAATTAAATGTATTCATTCCGTTTAGAAGGATAAACACAAACCTGTTGTTCCAGTCAACCATCAGTTACCTTCTCTCGCTCCCCTTTTTGAGCCGTCACAATATTCCTGCCTTAACACGTTCGCTGCACAAAACGCGCCTGAAAAGCCTGAATTTTCGAGTGTCCACTTCACTGTGTGCCAAGCAGGTGCAACTAAAAGGGTTTCCCATATTCAACAAAATGCCAATTCGCTCAGTTTTGAGCAAGGTTGAAGGTTTGTATACCGTGGAGCCAAAGTCTGAGATTACTCGGGGTTTCCTAAATTATGATAACGGGGCGATTCATTTCCGATGTGTTTTGCACTAGTTCGTTTGTGGTCATCGCAGTTTGTCAAGATAAACCTAATCCTAACTTCTGGAATCTCTTCACGTTCGTTTATATTTTATCTCAGCCGCCTTCAGTGCGTTCTTTTCCCAAGTTTTCTACGTATTTTGCGACTTTCTTAAGATCGATATGGTGCTTCTATTTCTGTAAGATGTCTAATGATGTCTCTTCATGAGACATACAAGAATCTCATCATACGCCTGGCGCGTGCTAAGCTAGGTCCAGCTTAGTGACTGAGAGGAGCCAGCCAAGCACAGCTCATCATTCGCCCGACTGGAAAAGTTGCTTTTATAGATTCTTTCAGGGATCGTTAATGTAGGACTGTTCCCCTGTCAGTAAGCAGCGTCATGGTATCCCTCGTGTAGGTGGCAAGAGTATTCTGACACAGCACCTAAAAAGAGCTCTGCAACTCTGTATACAGGCAGGTTGAACCAACCAGAACCAGAGTATATTATAACCAATAAATTTAGTTATTTATTTTACGAACTAATGTTCAGGTCAGATACAACTTATTGAAATATATCAACTATCACCATTACTTTACAAATATTAATCATACAACTATATAAAATTGAGGTTGATTCCCAGCAGTTCTCATACAACTTCTTACTCAACACTCCATTCTGTAGTGATTGTTTTTTCAACTTCCCAAAGATTTTTACTTAGTTGAAGAACTTTTACGTGGTTTCCCACATGGAGGGAGGGGGAGGGGATTCAACGACATTTACTACTTTTTACTCCGTTTCCCGAAATTTAACACAATTTATTCAGGCTCGTATAACTCGTCCCCATTGTACAAAGTAGAGAGCTGAACTTATGTGTGGGGTGAACAGACATTTGTGCGTAACGTGGCAGTTTATCGGGATGGGTGTGGGATACAATCCTGCTCATCGAGGCAGCCCACTCTTCTCCCTGGTTTAGTCATTGCGCCATGGTTCTCTCCCTTGTAGCTCAGGGTGTGTTTGTTGAGGCGGGAGGCTGGCACTTGAGACTGCCTCCACAACCCATGCTTTCCAGTGTTCTGGCTTCCCTCCGGTATGGCTATTTACCCTCACAACAGATGGTCACCTTGGAGATACACATTCGGCCTGTCGACGCTCATTCTGGGAGGTGAGCCAGTCAAAAATGACATGGTCTTCACCCTCCATTGTTCCAATATGTGTGACCTGAGAGGAGAGGATTCGCAGGTATGGTTCCCGGATAGAGGGCAGCAGCACATGCAGATGATGGGCCATACTCGCAGCATCGTTCTCAGTCTGCTACCAATCCATGACCCACTGTCGTGCAAGCTCCACCCTGGTGAGCATTGGGATTAATGAGTTCAACTGGCCAACATACGACGCCCCCTCTTTATGTGGAATTTGATGACTTCCTTATCCACGAGCCATATTTTTCTCACCTTAAGCTGCCTCACTCAACTGTGTACGAGGCCTAAGTCTATGCTAAGAATTACTCATCCAATCTGAAAATTTACAAAAACTAAAAGCGTAAAAATAATTGTGCGGTGTTTATTATGCCTATTTAAAACGAAGCAGTGCCCCAGGATGCTTCGAAAGTAATAATTACCTCTTTGAGTTGAGTGGATAGGACTTTTACTTGTTCCTCAAAGGATTCCTCCCTTTGTGTCGCCTGACGAGAGTTAAAACAAAAACAAGCATCATACGAGTTAGTGCAAAATAAAACGTCCACTGCACACCAAATCAACACAACACAAAGGTAAATAAATGTATCAATCGAAATACGTCTCATTCAACACACAAGTTTTGGTTGAAACTATAAATAAAAAACGGCGAACGCAGGGGCGTAAGTGGGGAGAAGTTATTAGCATTCAAAAACGACAGAGGAGAGAGGATGAAACACTCATTAGACTAAACAAACTCAGTCCATCACTCAGTACCTCCTTGAGACGGTTATTGAGATTCTTAATTTGGTTCTTGTACTCCTCCTCACGTTTGTTGGCCTGAAGAAAAGTGATTCAGTATAATAAGCACCAAAAATCTCAAGACCACGGTGGATTTTCACCAATTATGGTACACACGTACAAACATATTGTAAATACATTTAGAAAGTCACCATCAAACTCCATTTGATTCGGCGTGATGTGAGCCAACACAGTGCTGCGTGCCCAAATCAACCTCTCTGCTCACACAATATGACTTGGTGGTAGCAAATGAAAAGTGCTGCTTTGTGTACATTTGTTGAAATATATTTTATGAGACTAGATGTGGCCTCAGAGTATGCGGCACTTGGTTCGCTCTAGTCAGGTTCAGAAGGATTTCCATAATCCATAGAAAACATTTTGGGCTGTACGATGCATTCCGCAGATCTTAGAACTCCATTATAAGCCATTGTAGAAACGGGTTAATGATTGTACTTGAATGTGGCGGTGCCACTTTCCAATTGCTATTGAGCATTGTAGTGTCCATGATATTTTCTGTGGATCTCCTTTAGGTCTGTTTTCTCCCACAGTGGCCGCTCTTAAATCCCCAAACTGGAATCTTGTAATCAATAAAGAGGGATATATCAGCGCCTTATGCAACAGGGGAGTGACTGTGATTTGGGCAACAAAAGCTGTAACGAGTTAGTAAACAGCATCTTAAGCATGTGTCCTAACTTGGCCCGACACCTTGTTTACCATGGAAGCCACTAAACAGCACGTAGCTTTACTCCCAGATTGTGTGAAATTGCCCTCATTGCGATAAGGAATACTCTTCGGGAGATGGAATGAGTTCATTTCGAAACGTATATGGTCATTTGAATCTCAATTATTCGAGAACTATCGCCAAATTCCAAAGCCGAAGAAAAATTCTTAGTTCAAAATAGCTGGCGACGTTTCATTTTTCTACAACTCCTGTAGAACATCGAGAGAACTAGGGCGTAGCGGTAGTTTAGAGGTCGCCCAGGGAGTCAGTTGAACTTTCAACAGTGTCCCTAAATGGGACTTCAAGGTTCAGATACTTAACATATTCCTAGCAAGAGGAGAGTATTTACCTTTTCTTCTGACACTTCAAGGGATTTCAAGTTGTTGCCAACGACGCGGAGTTCCTCTTCAAGCTCAACGATTTTCCTGCAAAGTCGAAGAATCAAATTTAAATTTTTGGGTGATGGGAGATGAGAGCAGTCAGAGAGTTTCTGCAGCAACAGCGTGCCTCTCCGCAGGACAGAAATGGAAGTGTGACATTCCAAGTGTAGCTGGGAGGACGATGAAACAGGACCCATTACAGTTACTGAGCCAGAGAATGTTCTCGGCCTTGCTTACTATTTTTATCCAAAATCGTTTGTCTTTTCATTGACGAACATCACGTTTCTCTGTACAATACGAAAAACGGTTTCTGCAGAAACTCTCTTTTAATTACAAAGTGCACGTTCAATCATGCGAGTATTAGGAGCAAAATGTTAGGTGCAAAATACAGCTGATTATGCAATTCTAACTTTAGTGCCTGCACAACTGCTATAAACTCAATCAGCTGCTATTTAGCTCCATTTTACGAAGGGAGCAGGAATGACACAAAGATTCTGATATTTGAATTCCACCCCACCTTGTCTTCATATTTAATAACAGAGTGTCGAGAGGAACAAAAAAAAAATGTCTGGAGCGACTCAGCACCACATACATTCGATTTTCATGGCTTAGGCTAATAATCCAATCTATTTTTCAGTCACTTCATTTGAACTTGGTTAAACACAACTTTGAAGGATCGCATCTTCCATTTTGGAATGGAAATGGTACTAAGTGAAACTACGGTTGTTGAGAGTGCAGAATTTATGGGATATAATTTACCCTATGCGCGTGATTAAACGGCAGCACGTATAATGAGGCAAACCTGGACCTTGCGAAGGTAGTGTCTTTAAGGGACTGAAGGTGTTGGCTGAAACTCCACCTCCCACTTGCATTGACTTCTAAGTGCTTGACTTGCTTTTTAAGAAGGAGCCTATGGCCGCCAAAACGTACCCTTGGTTGGTTTTTTAATTTTCCCTTCGAGAGGATGAGCCAGGGTTTTTCCTCAGCCACCCACAGCTTGCCATGCTCGCACCATTGAGTAACAGGTTGGAGCACTTGATGGGGTTTGCCTCACTTTGGTGGATTGACAGTGCACGGATCAGCAGCCAGCTCGTCTACATAGGTGTATGGACCGTAGTCAGTCTCCACGAGGTCTCTGAGATGACTTTCGAAGAAGGCGATTTTTAAAGTGCTAGTCTGAAGACCGAGCCCAGTGAGCACTACTTCTGTATTGTTCTCTGGACTGAGACGTGTCTGCCTTCGATCACAGCAGTTCTATTGGAGTGTTACATGCACTATACTCTCACCGAGGCTCTCATTAACCAGGACTGACCAAAAGTACCACTTACTGCTCCCCACAAACCAATCCACAGTTCAAGGGGAATTTCCTAGGCAACTACTTACGTCCAGATGGCTGCAAACCAAGGAACCTGTCCCAAAACACTCATTTCACTTCGACAATATCTATATCTGGCAGGAGAACCCAGCGCTTGCGAAATATGGACCCCCCCCCCTGACCTCTTTTCATATCACTCATACAAACAAAATTGTTCAGAAAGCTCTAAAACGCAAATTACCTATGAAATGTTTGAAATTTGAGCACAATGTGTCATCCCTCCTCAAACGAAAACTCAATTTTCTTTTTATCTATTTTTATTTCTATTTCAAAATATTTAGTTAAAATAGGTCAAAGCTAACAGCCAAAAAAGTGTTCAAATTAAGCAACACATCACAAAGTTACGATAAAAACGAAATGCTACGTGCAAAAATTAAAAAACGCAATTCGGCAACAAAATAAAGATCTACTATGACGTGTATCTAGAAGAGAGGCTTGGAACTGCGGAATGAGAAATAATTCTGTACTTAAATATATGAAAGAGAGGCGACATTATGTACTCACTGTACACTGCCGACACGTAGAGCATTGTGTTGGCATATAATACAAATTTGAATCAATTTCGGTTTCTGTAGAGGAGAAAAACAAAATAATTGTAAACTCACAAATCACTTTGTTCTGCTCGCTCTTCCGCTCTTTCAAGGTCCTGCTCCATCATAACAAGCTTCCTTGCAACCTAAAGCAATCGTGGCAACAAACAAAAGAGCGGTGATAGAAACGCATGCAGTTAGAAAACAAAGCAAAATACAAGTCGATAAACAAACAAACTGTACGAAATGTCAATTAAAAATGCACAATGCAGCGAGAGAGCATATTAGAAACAACATTGACAAAATATTTGGAGATATGTGCGAAAACACTGAAAAACAATGTCACTCGTCAAACTAGTGACTTCCTATAATTCAAAGGGTAAGTCAAATAATTCGGCGTTTTATTAAAAAACGACGTCAATCAACAATCATGCGATGACAACGCTGCAGCATGTTGAAGGTCGAGGTTAAATGCTGACACGAGTTATTTGAAGACGATTCAGAGAGTCCACTCGCAGGGGATGTTGTCGTAAGCCCTTTTACATCGTTTAGTGCCGTACAGGAGCCAGACTATAATGAGTGATGCTAATTTTCAGCTAATCGAACCAGTCAATATTCTCCAAGGTGAGACGAGATCCCCCTCAGACTCCCACAGGAGCTTAGAATAAAGAACTTGTTGAAAGTGCACTATAATGACAAAGTGAAACAAATCTTGACTCAAACTATGCCTTGAAGAAATCTTGATGCCTCAATGCGCTCCTCTCTCGAGTCTTTCCTACAGGAATTGTCACATTCCGGCAAATCAAGAACAAACTTGAATGACTGGTAACGCTTTTCAAACGCTTAAAAAGTAGAGCTATGGGAGGCCCTAGGAGTGAGATAGCGCTGGTTAATTGGTTCATTGTCTACAGCTCCCCAGATAATGCTCAACAAGAGCTCTGGGGGATAGAATACAGAATGAACTGACGCCTGAAATGCCTCGATGGAACCCAACAGGTTGGAATGAGAAACCTGAGTCGGCAGGCGTGAGACCAAAACTTCCCATTATGAGAAGGTTGATTGACAGAGGGGGCACCCACGTACTGAGGAAGTGAGCGCATGTTGGCCAAGGTTCCATTGAATTGACAGCCTCTGGGCTGTCTGCCCCTGTGTCCACACCAATCCTCCTCCCATAGCTCCATTCACCGTCCAATTCATCACAATCAATAACAGTGAGAGCCAGCATCTTTGAAATGGATGAGACTGCAGTTCTTCCTGCACCACTTTAAGGGCTGGTGGGTCAGGCGTACTGACTCAACAACACTCACGATAAGATATGATATATCTTATACCAACTACAACGTGCTTTCCTCAATAAAGGTAATGCCGCCACTGAACACACAACTAAAAATTACACAGTTCATCCTACGACAACAAGTATTTCCAATTACTTGCGCATACTCGAAGCCAAACTCAAAACACAAAAAAACTAAGATGCGATTACAATCAAAAGCTGTTACTACCAACGACTACTATCGAGCAAAATACGACGAAAATGGAACAAAAATTTTAAAAAAACAACAACGAAATTGACTCAACAACTAAACAATATAAATACGTTTTAGGACAAAAAGTGCACACTTCAACCTATTCATTCACGAAAAAAATTGCCCTTACGATTCACCGGACTCGGCACGCTCTTCAGCTCTTTCCAAATCGGCCTCAACCATAGCCAATTTACGAGCGACCTAACCAAATCACCCAAAAATAAAATACAATTAGAACAACTTTTCACCGTTCGCACTTCAATTAACACACGCAGAATCGCATGCAGTTTTGTGATTTGAAATTTAATAGGTACTGCAACGCTAATATTTTCGCAGTAGCGACAAATAATATCTGTCCAAATAGCGAAGAGAAACTTATTGTTGGCACTGTAAAATTGCGCATATTAGAAATCTCGATCATAATGAACCTTTGCGGTGAAAAGGTACGAAGAGCTTCAACATTGCACCATCGATCGCACCGTCGCTCCTGTCATTTCTTCTTCAACATAGACGATGAGCTCACTTTGGAGACATTCCACTTCGATTGTTCCCAGCCCTGTAACGGGGCTTTTAATTGTGTACCAGCGCTAGGAGCATTTTCTCCAGTGAGAGTAATGATAATTGATTCGAATAATATGATCGTAGACGGCAACCCTATAAAGATGCCACACGTTCGCCCAATAAGCTGATGATCTGATTTCCAATGACATTTAGGTACAAACTGACTTATTGTGACAGATTTCCCCACCTGCTATAATTATCTTGATAGTAGGCATTGTTCTCTTTATAATCAATGGAATACTAAAAGGAAAGAACTGTACTGGTTAAGTATCGACAACTCACACTACAGCTGCATTTTTATGATCTTCTGATTCTTTTGCAGGCGGATAGCTACTGACGCCTGTCCCAATAGATTGCGCACTGAGAACCAAATCGCCTTTTTTTAAATTATTATTATGAGTTACTTAAGCGCCAAAGGAGGTAAAGTGAGATGAGAATTGTTTGTACAAAAGCAAAATGTGATTTTGAAATCTAAGAATTGCCGTCTGAATGCGAAAAAACAAAAATTGTTGTTTCTTCTGGAAATAACGGAGGGTCAACTGCGAAGGAGTAACGTAGGCTAGCGAAACAGTGTATGTGCCCCTCTACGTACGCTTCACGCATCACTCGTTTGTTTCATTCCACTCTGCGAGGGTGCGATCATCGATGGTGCTCATTGACAGTGATTCGCCTTATATGGACTTCAAAACGGAACGAGCCGCAATTTTCGAGAAAAAAAAATCGTTTGAAAAAAGATTAAAAGTGGCCATCGATCAAAGCTTTCCAGCCTTATCTGTATTTACAGAGCGATAAGTTGAGGCTGGAACAACACGACAGAATTCGTTAATTCAATTTCAATAAACTCAAAATCGAATGATTCAATATTGAGTGATTCGTAGGTTCGTTCCCGACGTTCTTCGCTGAGTAGACCTCTTAAGGTGACTGCTGCTCTTCGTCGACTAGTTGCTAACAACACACATTGATACAATAAATACAGTTTGTAAACTCAATTTACGTTGAAAATCTTGATGTACAAGATCTTTGGAATGAAAAGCAGTCAAACAAGTAGGTCGCTAGAATCAATCATACGCCATGTCCGAAGGTGTTTCGACGATTTCCTAACAATTTATACAACAATCGCTCGGTTAAAGTTTGTTACATCTGTTCAGAGGGCACTTTTGTGGAGAAACAATACATGGATGTTAACTAGTTGAAGATCCCCCGGTGAATTTGACGAAAATCGTTGGAACCCGTTTTTCCAAAAAGTTTAAAAACGCATTTAGATTCGGAGGCTTATATTTCTGCTCATCGAATTTTCACAGATAATTATGGAGTTAGGTACTGATCAGTAGAAGACGATTTGAAAGGTTATTCGAAATTGGTTTTCGTGAGCTGCACCAGTCAATCCCCCCACCTAGTGGTTTTATTTAAAACAGAGAATTGCTGACACACTACACAAAATTACTGTATGGAGTCAATGAAATTTAAATTCCCCTGGGAGTGGCGTTGAATTTCTTTTAATAACAACAAACATAAAGAAGAAATCAGAACGAAGAATTGAAAATGGCTGAACTCACCATAACTTGCCTGAAAAAAATTGCATCGAGTATTTTACTTCACAAGACCAATGATTCAGAAAATTAACAACAAATTTCGTTAAACATTTATTAGACTAAAACGTATTTTTTGGAATATTTTTTTTGTTTAATTATTAAATTTGATTACAAAAATGACAAGGCCACTCATTCTCGATCGTCTAGTAGAAAAATATAACTTCTTCTAGCACCTAAGAAATTAAATATCAAAATTCAGGAAAAATCTTAAGACACATGGAATGGGACGACAACGGTTAAATAGCTTACATTGTGAATCTCATTTTTACAGAAAAATCCTAGGATTATTACTTGTCTTAGAAGCATCTTAGATTAGTACTTGAAACTTTTAAGGCCGCTAAATGACGATTGCTACAGACTACAGATCACAGTGCTTTGATACAGTTGAACGTCGAATTGAGATAATTTAAAGGACGTACAGTGGAAGGATCAAAATTGACTTCAGATTAATTTTGACGCAAATTATTGCTAAAGTAGATCTAGATTTTGGGGAAGCATCAGGCGCTAAGTGCGATTCCGCTTTTCTTGCGCTGACTAGTAAGAAGTTAATTAATTTAAGAAGCCGTGAAATTCGACATCGACAATTAATCGTGGAGTGCGGAGATTTATATACCAAGTAATTGCTTGTGTTTTGAGCCTGGTTTAGACGCAGTCAACTGAATAATAATCTATGAGAAAATGAGTGCTTCCGTGGTTGCAACTGAAAGTTGATGAGTGCTGGAAGTGATGTGATAGCAACGTAAGAAGGACGGAAATCGAACCGCTTTGACACCACAAATCTGCGTATTCCCGGGGGGAGAGCACACTGCTGTTCATTCAGCATTTAATTCATCGGTTCCCTGAGGAACGATTTTGGAAATCACTGATGCCCTTTGATGGGCGGGCCATGCCAACATTTGTCAACCAGTAATAATGAAAACTTGCTGCCAAACCAATTCCACTCCTTCGCAAAAGGGTTTGACACCAATCGACGTTGGTGTAGCTACTTGCGGATTAGTCCAAATGTTGATCGCGTAAGTTCCTCTGACTTCTCAGCAGCGCGACAGAGTTTACATTATGGACTCCTACTCCCTAACGACAACCCTTAACTGAGTCGTAGTGCCATAGTTTTGGTGAGTGCTTTGAAGTTTCATACGTGTATTGAGCTGTTTAAGGGACAGTTTTGAACAAACCTCTACAATAATCCTGGACTGACAGTGCAGTGTCTGACAAGGCAGTTTCCCGATTGATGAGCTTCACTACGTGGATACTTGTACTAGGCTACCATTATTTTGTGGTGAGGATTCGTTGAAAAAACGTGCCTGTTCTAAACACAGTAGTTTTAGTGGTAAGCCTTGAATGATGTCTTGGAATGAAGACACTAGTTTGGGAGGTGGCCAGAGGTCACTGGAATTCCCAAATTACCAGCAACTAGGATTGCCTTTAAAAAACGACCCCAGTCACCGTCACACAAGCCAACCCTAAAGCACTCCTGAATAAATGGCTCATGGTACATAGGGATAATTTCCCTAACTCTCCAATCGCTCTCAAGGAAGTCGGCTTAACTGTTGCCCAGATGGAAGATTGAGAGGCAATCACGATGCCTTGAGACGAGATGTACACAAAGCTGTGTGGTGTAGGGTGGCGAGAATAAAGTTATTATAATTAACGAGGAAGCAGTAGCATCTCAGAACATTTCACACAGCATCTATCTGTTCCAACCAAATTGTGCCCTTCGATGTCGAATTTTTCAGCAAATAATTTGCTTTTTAAAACACTACGTGACATAGTTAACATAACATGCGCTGATGATAGACGATTTGAGAAATTAAATACAAATAAAATTAAAAACAATAAACTGCAGGGAAGTTGACATTCTGGAAACAATTTTCACCATCTTCGTTTCACTGATCACAACGCAAACGGTAACGCTCTCCCCCCTCCCACCACACGAACCCACCCCCCCCTCGAACCGATTCGCGCACTGGACCGATTAAATTGTCCGTTCGTAGAAGAGAAGAGTTCAAAACGCACAAACCTAACAATATATAATTTTTAGTCGAGTAACTGGCGACACTGAAAAAGAAAAAGAACGTGGCACAAATTTCAAATAGGTCGATTCGCTCGTGTCAAGCCTCCCTCTTACCTACGAAAGGCCCGACAAAAGTGATTCGCCAAGAACTTCGCATGTTAATACACCGAGAACATTAAGGCAAACCATGCTGATAAGAGGCAAATCACTCAGGAGGGCTAAGTGGTTATAAGAGGAGAAAAAAGTATGTAAATCAGTTGAGAGTGGGCCAGCAGTTGTACTATTCAGTCAAGATAAGAGTTTCTCGATCTTCTTGGTTATTAAAATGACAACTAAACTGAAGTAAAGTAATTAAAGTAACAATGTTGGGTTAGTTCGTCTTCCCAACCTGAAAATCTTATGAAGTGTTCACGTCGAATGCACTAGTCCACAGAACCCTGCCAGAGAAAGCGAGAACCCAGCAGGAAGTTAGCTTAGATCAGACACCTGCTAATAGACCTGACCTAACCCTCACTATAACACCAATAGTAAAACAGTGCTCTTTGGAACAAGCCGTGAAGCAATACTATAATCGCACGGAAGATGTCACGGACAGTCTACTAGCTAAAAACCACCAGTACACGATGTACAAGCAGAGGAACAGCAGAACTCCTGAAATGAAGCGGCGGCACGTTCAAAAACATTTCTGCCTGATGGTGTAGGCTTGTACAGGGCAATTGTATGCACAAGCCTCGCACTTATCGTGGACTCCTCATTGGCCCAGAGTTAGTTTACATCTTTATATTAATCAAAAGAACGACTAACCAGTTGTTCTAAATCCAATCACCAAAAAAAGCAAGAGCTGGCGAGGCGCTTTCTAAGCCAGTACCTGCTGGTTCATCGTAACAAGGGGAGTGCTGATGAGTGGTGGCAGACTTTACTTCCTCCTAAGTTGAGATGTCTTCATTGCAATGAAATGACTCAGATTCAACCAGAAAGTTTCTGCAACTAGAGCGATACGCTCATAACAAGCCACAGATGACTAAACCTAACGAGCAACTAGCTTGAGTCGTTGACAAGCTACTGCACGAGGAAAAGTTGCAAGTAGGAAGGTTTGACTTTTCCTCCATAGCAGAGAAGCTGAGCCATGCCACATAATCATTGATAAAGTGCTGTCATAGCCCAGGAAAGAGCTTCTCTGCTCAAACAGTAGTCACCTGAGTAATGCCGCTCAATGAGCTAGGTCTCTTTGATTTTCTGTGGTCCTCGAGGGCTGTACTAGTGTTTCCAAGAACCCAACAAAGCACAATACTGAGGAAATGCATAAAAGTAACCCCCCCCCCTCGAGGGTATTCTACAATAGTCACTTGTTAGCCCCATTATTACAGGACTTGAATTGAAACTGCCTAAGTGATGCTTGTTCTACTGAAATACTCCAGCCGATATTTGGTAGGGTGACAAATACAAGAAGTCTGGCAGCTGTTTTCTCCCCCCCCCCCTTCCATCGTTTGAGTGATCAAGGGAACGAATACGATCCAGTCTCCCACCGTTATAACTATTACTGCGTCTAAAAACACAGAAACTAGATGAGTGAATTTTTACTAAACCCTAAACCGTTGAGTTTGCACGTAACGTATTCCAAACTAGTACTTGTAGACGCCCTTATAGCTCTTTGAAAATCTATCAAGCTAACAACAAAATATCCAATCTAAGATAAAATGTGTTTCAAAAACAAATATTAGTCAGCAACAACGTGAGAGGCCCACTACTCAACTTATTCTCAACACCGGGGAAACAAACTTGAAAAAGAATATCCCAAGTTCACCTCATCGTATTTCTTATCGGCTTCTTCAGCCAAGAATCTAGCTTCCTTGAGCTGATTTTCAAGAGCGTCCATTCGCTCTTCATCGGCCAAGCTTCTGTTTTCAAGGATCTTGCGCTGTCTGTTGGGGGAATTCAGTAGATATCGTTTAAGATCTTCATCGTTAGAAATATCAGGAATAAAAGAACTAGAGTTCTATACAGGAAGAAGGAAACGACGCAGAACATAATTATTGCAGCGTCCTCGCAATTTAATCAAACCAAACGTTGAATTAACGTTTGAACTATACAAATAAAAACCATCTCAAAGTAATCTTGATATACAAGCGAAGTGGTACGGATCTTGTAAGTTAATCTACGGGATTACAAGATTATCTCAGTCGTTGGCAAAGGGATTATGTGTGCCTAGCGGCTAATGGGGTTTAGCCACGACAAGCCCTTTTAGTGACATACACAGAAATGTCATAAGTTCACGAAACATTCCTCAACGCTGTGAATTCGATGGCAAAGACCCTATACTTGCTCGTCCCGCTCTTACAGAAGAGTTTACAGAACGCAAAATGTCGCGTAAAGTATTACTTACGTAGAAATTGTTAGAGCTGTTTTGAAGGGGGGGGGGGAACTTTTTTTAATATGCGAAGAATCTCATTAGGCATATATCTCCTCACAATGAGTGGGTAGAAACAGCAGTTGCAAACGAAAGAAAATGAGAGATGGCATGGGAGGAAATTGCGAGGTTGGAAAGACAAATATAAGTTGGTATATGGAAGGTGCATACTTTCTCCGAGTAGCTCCAAGCCAACGCAGAAGCGTCCCAACTGGAAATGGCTTCAAGTAAATGAATTTCTTTAAGCTGTGGCTCCTGACCTTATACAATTTCATCTCTCCTTACTGAACTGGACGGATTCATGCAGTCGACCAATCAGGTTGATTACAGAACCCATGATATTATATGTGGGCGACTGAGCAAAGTTGTCGATCCACCAAATTGAGGCAAAACCCCATCAAGTGCTCCAAAATGTCAAGCTGCGGGAAAACACCCAGCTCATCCTCTTAAAGGGGGATTAAATAGCCAATCGTCAATACGTTTTGGCAGTAACAGGCTTCTTCTTGAGAAGCCTGGAGGCGTTTGGGCCAATACCTTCAGTTCTTCGCATGGTTTACACATCATTACGAGCAATTAGCACCACTTGGAGTGTGGGTTACCGTGATACTACCCTCGTGTACTTAAGCGTGTTGTCTGGGGTAGCGAAATCATAGTCAATTAAAGGACTGGCCCGTTCCCAGAGAGCAGCACTCTTGTGAAAAATTTGAATCTCCGTCAAAGGACCGTGACACGTATGAGTTTTTTCTCAACACCTGTGAGCGTTTTGAAAAAAGCTGGCGAAATAATTCCATTTCGGGATCCTAAAAATTGACCCACCAACCCTTATCTTGTAAGCAGTTCTCTGATATTTTCACCATATGAAGGAATGAGAGTCGCGAGAATTGTTTTACGTCGATGAAAAGGTGAAAGAGTATGCAACGAGCTTAAAAAAATCTGACGCCTAGGCTAAAGAGTTGCATGATTCACGGCAGGAATCAATGAGGAATAAAAGCGTGAACATGACCCACAAATTTGGTTGAAATACGTTTTCGATTTTAAATGGCTGTCGTAACATTTTTTGTGGGTACCATTCGTATTTAAAAAGCTCCTAAACTGCACCCGCAAGTTCCTATTATTTAATTTTAAGTCATAAACGAGGACGAGAAATAATTGTTCTGCATCGATAAGGGAAAAGGTATGAGGAATTAGGAGCCCATCCTGTCGTGATACGAGAATAGCAAACCTCCGGTTAAAGTACTCGTAACTTCCCATTATCAGCCACCGCCTTGTAAGTTTGCCGTTTATAAAATATACTTGGACGGTCCAATAAGGCCGTTTAGCGTTACTCACCTCTTCGTATTTCTTATCGGACTCCTCAGCGATGAGTTTAGCTTGTGCTAACTGTGCCTCGAGACTACCAACGCGGTCATCCTCCATGTTCGTCTTGTTTTCCAGTGCTTTCCTTATCCTTCAAACAGCGAATTGCAGAGAAAAAAAAAACAACACCGGTTAGTGAAACACAAAACAAACCAACACGGGTATGAGAGCATGCAGATTTCAAGCCACCCGTTGTGACAATGTTGAAGTACAATTCTTGATGACACCAAGAATACTTTCGAGTCAATAATAATCATATTAGAAAAAGCATTACTACTTTATTTACTAACAAACCACAACCACAATTCTTTATGCGTTCTCATCATTGCATTTGTCGCCAATTTAGCCTCACTCAACTTGTACGAGTTACTGTTCCAGTCCTGATAAGTGTAATAATAAATTTTAATATTTACCGACCCTCTGTGGCAATTTCCTGACTTTCGAACTGGACTGTGTGGATGTGTCAAAGGATAGAAGGCGTCAATGTTTTTATTCCCCCACCCAAACTCTCTTTATGGAAAACTGGAATGGACCGTTTGGGTGTCCGTACCAGTCCTTCCGTACCTTAACACTGACCTATTAACTGATCCGAAAGAAACGACGATAGACATGCAAAAATATGATACCGCACGTGTGTCGATAATTATGCCCTTTCCTTGAGGAGTCTGGGGGCTCTGTAGAATTATGTCCAGGCTGTCTCGTTCAATACCTTGTTCATTATCCTTCATGTCTTGTTCATATATTGTGTTATTATTTATGAATATTGTTGCCACAATCTACTGTGTCACACTATCCGTATGTTTTTTCTATTATTAGGGATCCTAACTGAGGGCTTCACTGACCACACAGCCAAGACAGCCAATTAACTGCAATAGCAGCCCAACACCCTAAAGTATCTCGGCACCCAACAAGTTGTCATATGCCTAATTCGAAAGATGCCTACCAGGGAGCATCTAATTCCTTGTCTTCATATCTCAGCCCTCAGCTTCCTGTCAGCGAGATAACCTCTAGACAACCTCCACAATACTCTGACACGTGAAAGTTGTCAACGTTAAGAGAGGAAGAAGCCACAGGCAGCGTAGTACTAGTAACCTAGTAACTAGTTAGTTGCTCCTCATCTTAAACCTAAGCTAACTGCTGCTCGACGAGTTGAATTAGAAAGAAAAGCGCTTGCAGACCAGCACAAAGCTGCATATAGCACACAACATTATTGATGCGCTTACACGCTTTCGCAGGATTAAAGCAAAATGCCCTATTTCTGTTCATTATCTCGCTTTTGTGTTACTCGGGGTGTTGTCGAGTTGAACTGGGCCACTAACTCGTTCTAGGAATGTCCTCCTAATTGAGGGAAGTGATTTAACCGTTTAACCCAGATTTGAAGGCTGAACACCCCCCCCCACCCCCACCCACTCTCATCACTCTTTCGTTCTCTTGCGAGATTCCATTTGAATTTGAAGTGAGCGTTTATCATTTTTGATGACTTTCATGACCATCCCTATTCAAAGATCGTGGGGTCGCCAAGGAGCTGACATTATGCAGATAACAACGTTTTAACTAGCTTCGAAGACACTGGCCGACAAAACAGTCCATCGACGATTTGTGTTTGGTTTCCGAAGTAATTTTCGTTTAGTTTTTTGCATGTCTAACCTGTTGTTTTAGTGAATATTCCTTAAATAGTGAAGCTTTTCCAATAAGGGTGGGGTAGTATTAGTATAAATTTTAGAAAACGTTTCGTACTGAAATCCAATTCAAGTCATTTCGTAACAAATCGTAAACTTCCATGTTTTTAGACGCTTAACGACAATTCCTAATAGTTTCAAAGCCAACAAAAAACACAAGCAACATCGATAACCTCTGGTAATCCAAATTTGTTTTCATAATTCGTGAAAATATCGGGAATAGTCAAGTACGACATGGCGCGGGAGGGGGGGGGCTATTTTGGCGTATTTCTAACATTTCGAGTCGGAAGTGCTCAACAATATCCTGGTGCGCAGTTAAACTCATTAGCAACCCTCCTCCACATTTTTCTCTCGTAGTTGACACGACACTCACAGCGGTGTACTCTTCTGATGAGAAAATAGTGCACATGGATATAAAACAACCCTTTGACGAATTATGAGGCAAACGGTTGAATATCCATTACGAGTTCCCTCGGAAGACTGAGCCACTCCAGCGATCTGCAGCCTGACAGTGGAATCAGCTCACATTCTTTGCCGTGCCCTCTCTATCCTAAGATAGCTCGCTGTTCATTTAGTTTTTCCCACTGCCCGGCGTAGACAATGTGTTTGGTCTCTCATTGGTGGGGTTAATTGAAGAGCTGAACTGCCGAAGGCGTTCCTGTGTAATTTACCCTGTTCTCCTCCTTCGAGTCATCAGTCAAGTGAGAGGATACGGTTTTTATTTTCGAACAATAATTCATTTTAACAAAACGAGGGCTGATTGTGAAGTATGAAGTCAACCAGTCTGCTTCCTTCAGAGATTGATTTGATTTCATCGAAGATAATAGCGTTCTATTTGATTAGATTTGACACCTAAATCTCTGCGAACCCACGTATTAGCTGATTCTCCTTTTCTATTTTTATCCACCATTTTCATGGTAGGTAGCACACGTTACTAAGGGAAGGCGACAATACTACGCGTAGCACACAATAGCGCTTTAGTCAGGACACAGAAAAACGATGTTTCCATTTCCACACAATTTAAATAAACAAATCCAACCGACACCGACGTTTTAGTATTGTTTTAATGAAATCAAAATCGAGGCCATTTGTGAAGAATTAAACCTGTGAGTAACATAGAACCTCATGCCTGTACAATAAAAATATATAATCGCCTTTCTAACAAGACCAAACGACAATTCAGAATATTTAATTAAGCTCAAAACCAAACGGGTTATTATTTAGAAAAAAAAAAACGAAAACCGATGTTAAAGGTTTGGCTAATTCCACAAATACTGACCTGATCACCCAGCAAGTTAAGTCGTTTCACGACGAGCAAAATTATCTCTACAGGCAGAAACTGATAATGCGAAGTTGATCGTGAAACGGAACGTGAAAGAAATTTAACCAAAATAAGAGAACGACTCAAATTTACTAGGAACGAGATAAGAAGACAGGAACCGTGAGAATGGGAGAATGCGGACGTGAAAATGATATACAAAAGAGTGAGGCAGTTCTCTACGAATTAAAATGAAAGTAGTAAGTTTAATCGTTTGAACAAAGCTTCGCGTAGAGAAATGCCTCGAATGTTCTATCACCTTAGTGTTGAGGAAACGTGACAAAAACATGCATCCTTCACAAATAGGGCTTACAAAATTATAAGAAATAGAAAGTAGAAAGAAAGGGAAAATATACGTTAAGGAATGGAGAAACGTTATCCGAAAATTAGATGTTCGTGAAACCTGCTCTCGGAAATGGGTGTAACTCGGTCGCCCTTTTAGAGTTACTTTCTCTAATCTAGAAATTGAAGATTCGCCTAGTCCAGTTGAAAGTTCTAACGGATTCAAGACGCCACGAAATTGGATGATCCATCAGCACCAAATAAGCGTACGTTCCGTACGAAGCAGCACAGCTTTCCTTACATTACCATGCGCTGGACAGAGGAGCGATTCCGGGGATTCACGCGCTGATAACATAATATTGTCTAATTATCATGAACTAAGGCAGTTTTGGAATTATCGTTCAAAGCTTTTGGTACCGAAACATGCTCCATGGCATTCCGTACACATCTAAATAAAGTGTGTACAAAAAGACACAAATTCTAAAAACATTTGACGTGGCGTGGAACTTGGTTAATTTGTGACCTCTTCCAGGTGCCGTTTCTCAATTATCATGTTAGCGATGACCCGTCCTCGTATGGGATATACGTATAACCAAAATATCTGGAGTGATACACCATACTCGGCCCCACATGCATCCGCGATTTTCGTGGCTTTAGTTACTAATCCAATCTAGTTTTTACAGAGCTTATTTCAGCTTGGTAAAAGAAAACTAGACGTGTCACGGAGAATGTGGTAACGATGTTCCCGAATTTATTGAGTTGCTCCTACTCACGCCACGACCATTATTGAGATATCAGAGCACAGGGAATTTATTAAGCTGTAAATACGTTTTTTAGAAGGATCGAGCCATCTGTTTTAGAATTAAAATGTAAAAACATTCAAGGCGCGCGGGGGTTGTCGAAAAGTAAGTTTAGCTGAGGGAAATGTGCGCTTTCTGGGGAAGCACGAGGCTCTCATAACGGTGGTTTGGAGAACCCTCATTTCAGAGAGCTTATATGAAACATGGATGGGATCTATCCGTCGAAATGTTGAATGCCGACGCGTTGAACATCAGAAAAACCTCCGGAACAACAGACACCGGTTGCCACTTCAGGGAAAGAGAAGTAAGTCACGACCACTCTTTGCAAAGCGTACGTGATCTAATGTGCAGTAGGCTGCAAACTCTGACGTAAGAAGACGAGAATGTTAGGAGACGGCTCAAGTGCACCCTTCCGCACAAAAGATAAGCTGAAAACATCTCACGCCTCAAAATCAATAACGAATTAAATTACGCACGTTGCGTAACAAACCAGACAACGTGTAAATGACAACTCTCGGCGTTATGTCACCAACTCAGTGCTGCCGTTAAAAGGGCAGCTCTCTAGAGGGAAGGAGGAAACCAATTATTCGTTTCATAGGAGAAATCGCGTTAGCAATTTCAATCCATTTTTACTTTCCGCGTTTTTTAGGCATACTGAGACGGAAAATTCATTTTAACCCGTTTCCACGAAAACTACAGAAACAACATATGGCTTGAGAACATGTTCTTAACTTGATCAGATTGGCTGAGTTCTTTCTGTGATGCGTCTGGGAGTGATACCTCTCCTTCTCCAGGGTGTTCAGAAGTAGTAAGAAGTAGTGGAGCAGCGATGGTGGTGGTGGCTGGCCAAACCACTGCCTTCCCCACTTGAGGAGTATCTCCCTGCACACACTTATTGCCGAGCCATCCATTTGAGCTGTTCCAGTACAATAGATGAGGCCGACTTTCTTTATTTTCCCTCTGTGGACAGGACTCCACTTCTTGGCATAGAGGGAGGAGCTTCACGACTAACGCTTCTCTGAAGAATTTTGAAGGGATGAACCCCGTATCATATCCTTAACAAATAACTATATGAGATATGAGACTGAACCGCAACACTCCAGATCCAAGGTCAATACTGGGACTGGCAAGGAAAGTCTTTGGATCAAATCTCAAGGGGATTTAATGCGATTGAAGGGTGTGGGGATTTGCCAAAAAAGAAACCTGCCACCAGTCAACCAGGGCTTTAGATCTGCAGCCATAAATATTTTACGATTATCACAAGCCCGCAAAGTCTGCAGTAACCAAAGACGAGGAACAATAATGCTTTCCTTCTAGAAATCAGGCCCAATGACCAGAAAGTTTACGCAATTAACTTTCCCCAACGTTCCAGAGAAAAATGGTTCTTATTCCCTCCAAGGGTCAATCTGAATAGTCCTGAATACGTTCAGCCAACGAGAAGGCGCTGAAGACTCGCAGATGGATTGACTCACAATCGTCTATCTAAAACTGTCTTTCTTTTTTTGTGATTGTTCTTTTTTAGTTTCTAAGATGGAAATTGACTGTAAATACGATTTCAACGAGAAAAGTTCATGAAAATTTGTCCAACACACTGGTGCTTCAATCAAAATGGACTTTGTCTATCTAATTCACACATTTTGCCCGCTAAAAGGTAGACTGGCAATAATACTGCTCCTTATTGTGATCTAAAACTCTTTTGAAGGCACAAATCCGAAGAGCAACGTGGGAGCCCGAGTATAACGAATTCGAACATCAAATAACTGATAACAACAAAATAACTGATTAAAATAAATTAGTACAACATCTATCGAACCTTTCCGATTCATCAGCAGCTTGGGAAGCCTCGGCAAGTTTGGCAGTGGCGGTGGCCAACCTCTCTTCCGACCTTTCCAAATCTTCTTCCAGAAGTTGGATACGTCTGTTGAGGGCTGCGACTTCACTCTCAGCCTAAACAACAAGAAAACAAAAAGATGCCATTAATCAAATTAACAGTACAATTGCATGACAATAACGCTGAAATGATTATATTATTATAGAACAAATTAAACGACGGCTGACATCAAATTATCCGATTGATTAACTGCACGGGCATGAAATCATCGTCAATAGGCCGACAAATCTATTTCAAGCAGAGATACGTCTGTTTTCTCCTCATATTGACCGTTCTAAACTCTCAGGTGTGAATCTTCAAGCAGAGACAAGCCACCTAGCAGTACCGCTTGCTGTTTGTAGACTTCAAGTCCGACAGAATAGTTCTAAGCTTCTCAAATGCGCATCTTGTACTCCCCTCCATAGCATGTGAGCTAGAAAGACTCAGGTAGCCAGAGGTCATAGTCACCCTTCCCAATAATTCGTCGGAATGGCGATATACTTTCCATTCCAAGCTCGCCTGCAACAAGTCCAAGCCTTGGTGATGCATAACTTTGACTAACCACTGGCATGATAAGTAACAGATTCCGATACTTCAACACTCACAAAATGCTGTCATCAGATTTGTATATCGTTTAAACACGCTAGACGTCTCACCATTATATATAAAATTGAAGTGGCTAAAAATTACATCATGAACCGCTAATGTTCAAACGTTGTTAATTAAAATTCTGAAATTGTTGACACCAACTTATTTGCGTAACTTTTATATCACAATGAGTGACATCGAACACCATAGTACCCGTAATGGTAAGTCAGTAATTTCAAATCCCTTTTCATATTTAATAAATATTTCCCAGCAAACAGCATCAGATTTTAAAATGAGAATCCCGAATGCGTCAATACCACCATGCCAGTTTATGAATTTTTGTCGTGTATTTTATTTTTGTTTTTTTAATAATATTTTGTGAAAGCTGTAAGAGGTTTGGTATATTTATTTTCAGGGTTACTTTTTTTCTACTTGGAGGATGTAGGTTATAAAATCTCTTCCTGGGTCAAAGTAAGTGAGGGCTTTACAGCCCTAACTGTACTGTACCCTGCTTATTAAATTAACTTGAACTCCTACACACATAACGTTCTTTGCTGCAACCAGATATAAACAGGAAGGTTGTCTCGTGCATTATTCATTTGTTAACAATATCAAGGCTTGATACTCCACATTCAAGTACATTGAGAAATGGGAGAAAGTTGATCCATGGATGGCAAACAACTTTGCACGATGGTGCAGTGCGTAGCAGCTCTCTGAGAGATGATCCGACGTATTCCCCACACGTCACACACTCTCAAGCAAATCTAATGCATTTCGGAGCTTGAAGGGGTTCGGATAAACGCATTTCTCACCAATAATAACACAAGTAATTTCCTTGCTCGTTTAGAAGAAGCCTATGACCTCAGGCAATTTTCCTCCAAAAAGGATCATTTGAGTGACTTCCTCGGCCACTAGCAATTTCCTTCACAGGGTGACAAAGCGTATCGTCAGTATTCGCTTCATTCTGGCAGACTGACTGTACAGGGCGGGCTGTGGTCCACATAGGTGTAATACTAACAATCTCTGAGTAGAAAACCTGAGCAGGCCTTCAAAAAAGGCGTTCGACGGGAGTGGCTCAAGAACAGCAAACCTCGAAGTCTCTCAGCACTGACTCTTGGCTGACGATGAGCATGTAGAAGTTGGAGGGATTCCCTACCCTTTCACTCTCCAAATGCCATGCTCTCGCTCATATCCTAACCACACAACTAATAGTACAGTGAAGTATTACGCGGTTAGTTTTAAATGGTCAACGGTAGGCTAATCCTGTTTTGTCGAGCTTCAAGACGCTTTTGATTGTATGACACATTATTAGCTTGTCTGTTTGTAACATCATATAACTTTTTTTAATACCGCACCAAACTATCACTTGCTAGTATTCCAAGTTAAGCAATAAATTACTATCCGCCAACTCCCATCTGGCGCCTCGACCCCTCACGAATGAGATTACAAAACTGAGACGCACAGAAAACGTTTTCTCAGTAATATTGAATCACAGCTGTCAGGAATAGAATTTCCTGAACTCGTGAGTGCAGATAGGATGGAGTCGCGTCACCATATAATAATTAACACGCGAGACGCGACTCTACTCTACTTCTGCCATTAACTGTAATGCCACTAAAAACGTCAATTATGCGGCGTACGTTGCAAAATTGCAGGACGATACGAAATAATAAACACCTCAGTGTGAAAATTTTATGAAACTATCCGTTTGTTTGAATAAGAATGTTCATTAGTCTCGAACCGGTTTGGATGATGCGGAATGTTCATCTTACGAGTAGGAAGTCGGTTATAAGATTTTATGAGAGAGCTTGCTCAGGGCAGTGGCCGCGATAGTTGGGCGGTGTCAAGGATGATAGCAGCCGTTTGGTTATCGCCGTGTAGGTGATTTAAAGGACAGTCAACTCTCTTTTATTCCCTTCCTTGAATTTGAGGCTCGTCTCAGAGGAGAAACGAAACGCATCGTCTACCGTATTTTACACTTTACGCTCTCCACGATGTACCACAGTTTGTACGTGTAAATGTGAGCAAAACCCACAACTATTTTGTAGAGAATGAGGGTGAGGAAATACGCATACGATCATAAGAAGTACATTAATTGAGAGAAAATCGTGCAGAAAGGGTAATTGAAATTGAGAACTTCGCTCGAAAAACTGTTAATTGTTGGTTCAGTGGGCCCAAACCCCCCCCCCCTTTGTCTTCATCTTCTATTCATCCCCTTCCCCTTCCTATTTCTCTAATGCTCTTATCAGACTTCGTAACACGTGCAGCTTCTCAAAGTGTGCCTCTAGGGAGTCTCGAGCACACATTTTCACGTTTGGGGGTTTCAATACAGTTAATGACTGCATTGCAGGCCCAAGTTAGTGTACCGAGTTCTGGTTGTGATTGCACGCGGCACGGTATAAATGAAAAAAATCGCGAATGCAGGAATAAATGTCCTTTCACGCCCGAATGAGATATAACAAAGGGGGATAGTTCTCGATACTCCTCTCCTTCTCCTAATAGGCCTGAGAAAGCTGCTAAAACAGTTCATCCACGCTGCAGCTGCGTCCGAGTAATCGAATTTCTGTTAACATGAAATTGGGTCCGTTTTGGATGCTTCGATCTTCAAATCGAGGTTCGTTGAAAACTTAAATGAAACGCACGAAGACCGCGTGCGCGAAACGAGTGCAGACACCATCTTTGGCTAAACAGAACAAGGATAACGCCGATGGAACCTGCTATGCAAAGTGAATTGACAATAAAGGGCGAGGCGGCGGAGAGCGGACAGAGGCATCAGAGCTACGAGCGGTTAGAACGTGCTCGACGTGGCCGGAGATTCAAGGCACGAAGGCCGTGAGCTCAATTACCGCCAGGCATACAATAAACGGATCTTCTGCAGCAAGCCGATGGCTCCTTCCAACCGATGGAATTCCAATGGACCCCCCCCCCCCGCGTCGTCCGTTCCAAAATACAGGAGATGCCAGACTCATGAAGCTACTGAGCTAAAATTGGATATTGCCTGGACTTTTGACTTGATAGTTGTTTGAATCTTCGAAAAATCGTTAGTAGAGCTTTTCTAGTCCTTTTTTCCACCTGTTAAGTCAAAGGGTGATCCACTGAAAGGCGTTTTAATTAGTTTACGGTTGTATTAGTAATTAGGTTTTTGTTTTTACGAACGAAAATTCGTATTTTTGCTTTTTAATTAAACTCCAGGCTTTCTCGAGATATTTATAAATTTGGTTCTGTGACGCTCTGTTCTTTTTTCTCTTCTCATTTTCGGCTCGTGTGAGCAAAACGCCTTAGGAATTTTTACTGCTCTAAACGAAAGATATTTTGAAGGACACTGCTCCCTATTTCAATTGTTAATTGAGGCTCAACTCTGTGTACCGGAAAAAAGTGCGCGTCCCTAGGGCTGTATTTCTATTTGTGCCACTACTGTGTTACCTTCGTTGGCACTATTCCCTTTCGGAACCTATGAGACACCCAGCTCTTATTCGTTCTTCAACCACTAGCGCAGAACCTACGCATCCCATCGTCCGTAACCAACACGCATCTTAAATGAGGTTCGAGCTTACCGTTACCTGTCAGCGATCGAGTAACGATGCACTCTTAATGAGTTCCTAAGACTGAGTCGCTCCCAGAAAGCACTTGGATCGCCCACACCCTGGAAACTACTCAAATGTTCGTTACTAAGACTAGTTTTCTTTGCCTCAAATATCCCATCTCTAAAGTGTTGGCGTATCTCGCAAAAACACTGATCAAATCAGAGATTTTCGACATTCTGCTTGGAATTATGCTCACGCCATAACTGGTTCGGTCCGCTGACCAAAATATGCTTCTGTCGCTGCTTACTGGGGTCCTTCCAAACCCCAGGGAGGCCAGAAGTCCTAACTGTCCCACCCTGGGGAGAGGAAAAGCCTGAAGTGCCATAGTAATGGGGGGGGGGGGGTCCTGTGACCTTTCTGGCCTTAAGGGTTGTTCTACCCAAAATGGTACCACGGGAATGCACAGCCCGCAGCCGTGTGCCGGCGCATTATGGGTTAGGGCCACGTCAGGTGGCTGCCTCCGCATGTAGGTAGAATGGAGCAATCCAACTCCTACCCAGGGCAAGGCCTGACAATGCTGGAAAATGCGCTTGCTCTGCGGATATCGTGGTGTCGCTGGAGGGTATTAATCCAGTCCCATTCTTCGTTTTTAAACTGCGGGGTCGGAACTCCCACAGACATCCCCCAAGTGCAGAATTATAATTGACCAAAATACGCTAATGTTTGCCGCACAGGGTCATTCTGGAGAGCTACGCCGAGAGTTGTCCCGGAGAAACGATCATAAATCCCGAAGAAAATCACAGAAGTTAAGCATTATGTGAGAACTTCACATGTTTGCATCCGCAATAGTTGCTACTGGCGCTGAACCGCATCATGCGTAAATGTAGTCATGATCTCACAGTTGTGGGAGTTTTAAAGCTAGCTAGCAACTAACTGCCAACAGTCACGGGATCAAATTTGCACAAAAAGCTTTGGATTTGGTGATATTTGGCACTGGGGAAAGTAGATCACTGAGTTGCAATTTTGCCATGTGTAAGTTAGTAAGTGCCAAAACAGTTGAGAGTGTACAGTGGATTTTTTTCTTATATTTATGAAATATCGCGACAGAGTATAAAACTCGTCCATTCTGAACTAAAAAATGAACGCGTCAAACCAACGTCAGATAAGAAAGTAGCACGCTCCTTCCACAGAAGCTAAAAAATACCATAGATCAGTTTCAAAAGGGTGATGAACGGAATAGGGGAAAAAAGTTGGTTTGCCAGACGTCGTACATTACAACTGGACGTCTCAGCGAAAGAGAGAGCAATGCACTCAATTGACAAGGTTGAGGGGGCGTTCATAGGGAAGGCGAGGTTGACACTGACATGAACGAGGGGGGAACGAATTGTCTCACGTAATAACTGCGGTGGACAGAACATCCCACCGACTCCACAACTCAATCGAGACCTCAAAAATAAGTACAGTCCTCAGAACGTAGCGCAACGCAAAAAAAAACAAACCTCCTGAACTGCCGCAACTAATGTGTCGTTAAGCGTTCAATATTTCAATTCGTGATTTGACGACGAACCAAAGTTTCCAAAACTCTGCAAATTCCCCTTTGTAGAGGCTCAATCACTACAAAAAAAATGTGCACGAATGTGGTACAATTATCCAACTCTAAACCTTTTGAGACGCGTCTTCAGTCGAATGCTACACGCGCAGGAAGTACCAGAGCAGCTTTGAGTCTTGAAGGCCTGTTAACGTGCGTGCCAATGGTTACCCTCAGCGCTTTTCTAACAACACACCAGATTTTCCAACATTTTTCCAACTTCTGACACTGTCGTCCAAAAACCAGCCCGTCAAGCTTCACCTTATTGACTTCCCTAAAATCCTGGGCAATGGAATCCACGATATCTCGTGCCTACATCTTGGCACATGTCACCAGGGTTTGCTTATGGAAGCCTACGAGGTGAGACAGAGTATAATATCCATTAAGAACAGTGTCAGCACCCAGTGCTCCAAAAATCCTCTTCTTCAAGAGCCGTGTGGTTTTCGTTCTCACCTAGGTACCTATCGTTGCAACTCCCCGTAGGAGCACCTGAGGAGACGCCATACGAAGGGAAGTCCGTCATAGGAAAATGAATGGTAAATGTCGATTTACCAGCATTAGACTACTGATAGGGCAACAAATATCAGCAAAACAAGAGACCATCCATCATCAAAACCCCTCTATTTGGTCGGAGGGGGTCCGGGTCTCAGTAGTCAATAACCCTTACAGTTCTTCCATTATTCCTAGGGAGGTTTGAACCCCCTTCAGCTTTGAACGCTGTTGAATGAACATGGTATTTCATGCTAAACCACTGCAGATTGACAACGAACGAGTAACCATCACTGACCGATACATTCAAATGCCGAGTTACGGAACGTGGGTGGTGGAGCGGGGGGGGGGGCGACATTTTTTACAAAACACCCGAAAATTATGCAAAAATGGCTCCTAGAAGAGCAGGGATAGTAAAATAAAAAATCGGTCGTTATCGAACGCAGTAAAGTAAAATAAGCCGTCGAATCCACCTGTCGTTCGATAAATGTCACGGAACGGCGGACAAGAAAATCATAGTCATGGGAGGAGGACAAGTGAAGAGATTCGTTCCAGAGGCTGCTCCAGTGTCCAGCCCGACAAATATAACGATACAGTAAAAATACGAGCATCGCTATATGAAAGCCGGCGAGCGGACCGAGCTCGGAGGTCAACTACAGAATAAGCGCAATCAGTTACTCCAAAACGTGCATTTAATAACTTTTATCGCTGTGTTTGTCGACAACAAAGGGACGATCAGGTTTAAATGTTGCTTCCAGTTCCGAAAATTAGTTTCGAAGTAAACACTCTGAAAGTATTGTGAACTTGTAACATTTTTTATTAGTTTTTTTCTGTCCCCTACGTTCAAGGTGTTCGAAAACTGAACTAATTCACATTTTCGAATAAATTTTCACTTTTCTTTGTCAATTGAAGTAAAAGAGAAAGTCGGAGGGCCTCTGAGTCTTCACGTGTGTGTGTGTGTACGATGAAATAAAGGGGCGCAGCCATGGACAGGATCAGTCTTCTTAGGCAATACTTGCGGTCAAAAACCAACGCGAGTATAAGACTTGCATCAATGGAGCAAGCTGGAGGTCCTCGTTTTCTTTCATGGGGTGACTGACGCTTTAGCGAGGTGTGGGAGTGGGAGAGAGCGGGGCTCTGAGTAAAGAACCTAGTTTTCTGACACGTCAAAATCACCTCCCTTAGCCGTCTTCAGCCTGTCTATTGGAACTTCGGGGCCCTAGAACACCCCGTAGGAACTCCGGCCTCCCTTCCCTTTTATTACCCTTTTCTTTATTATCCCTAGCCACCTAACTGTTTGTCACTTTTCACTAGAACTTGACGTTCTGTAAACCAACTGGTACAGACGGTTCGAAATTTACTGGTTGGCTCCTAGTCATGTCACGACCTTTAATTAACGGATAGATAATTCATGAGTCCACTCACTACGATTTTTTGGAAGGGTTCTTGTTTACAGTTTTGGAATTACAGAGGGATTCAGGAATTTCTGACGTTGTTCCTAATTATCTTACGACCGCGATTAAACTTCCAGCGTATAGGTAAACCACCTTACGTTTTTTCCCCACCTTGAGTTGGTGGGATATTTTAAAGACACTCCGACAACAGCGACTCGGTATAATCAATATACGGGTGGGAGTAGAGGAAAAAATAATTTTTAACCCGTTAAACATAGTAAGTAGTGTACACATTGTTGGCAGTTCACTTGAAAATTGTTTGGATATTTTAAATGTAATTGGACCCTCTCCTCTACAACTTTGCATTAGCAAATTAAGCACAAATGTTAGGTAATCTAAGTGGAAAATTGTTGGGCAAGTTCAAATTTACCCCAACCCAATCCGTCGTAGGCACGTTCTTGCTGGAGCCTGGGGGATTGGAAGACTAAGGGACACATGTTGCATTACATTAATTGCATATCAGTAATATACGGCGACCTTCTTTCGCCACGAGATGAGAAAGAGATGCGGCGTTCAACTTGCTTCGGCTTTTAAAGGATTTGAAATCGGGTCGAAGAGCCTTTTAGGGGAAGAGGATTGAGTTTCTTCAGCAATTCTTCTTGGCCGCCGGCTCTCCCCGTTAGTTTCTCCCCTTAAATGGCAACTTTTGGTCGGTGGGTTTATGTCATATGATTTGTTTACTCAGCAGCCGCCTGCTGGCGATCTTCTCGGAAATATTCGAACGTTTCCCCGAACGCCCAATCCAGATGAGGTTCTCGAGCCCGAAGAAGACGATGAGACCGTGCGAAGGGATTGGTCCGGTTCTCCAGCGGCAGTTTTATTGTTCGCCAGCCAGCAAGTTGGAGGTCAACGCTGTCGCCGCCTGGACTTTTTCAGAACGAGCTTCCTCTTCTTTTTTTTCACTCTTTCTTAATGTTTCACTGGCCTTGTCGTTGCATCACTCAGGCTCTTCGCTAAAAGCCGATGTGGTTTTAGTATTTAGGCAGCCAGTCTTCATTATTTTGGCTTCTGGGCCCTGGCGTAGCAGATTCCTATTAGAGGAAATTACAAAGCAACGTAATTGAAGTCTTAGTAACTGACAGGGAAAGTCAGGTGCACGGCGACAAGTGAAATCAAAGGATCACCTTTTGCTTGTGACGAGCCCTGACATTTATTACAACGCGGCGCCTCCTCCATGTATTGTACCAAAAAGCCTCTTTAATTTGAGCTGCTATGTCGTTTCCTGGACGCTGGATGCTGTTAATCCGATAAACCTCCGAGTTATTCAACGAAGAGCATGAGAATATCAGGAGGGTTCCAGTACATTCCAAAATGTTCACTACTAACGGCTCTACGATGTTGATGAATTTCGCTAGCGTAGGCCCCTGAGAGTTCAAACAAACAATTTTTGGGCGTACTCTTCAAGTTATGTGAGAGAACAAATCAATTAGCAGTTCCCCTTCAAGTTTAGAGCTCGCCGGTTAGCTAGACGAAACCGGAGAAAACGCCCAATTAGAATGGAGTGAGGGGAGTTGTCAGAGGCACCTGATGTTTTATTTATCGACATCTGAATCGTATGACCAGGTCTTGCAAACGTATCTACAAAAATTATTCAATGTATTCGGTGTTATGTAACATTTGGTTCACGGTAGATAGCTACACTTCTTACAAAATGCATATTCTGAAGTTTCTCTCGAGTTGCAAGAGTGTAGTGTTCTGCAAACTTAAGTAACAGCTTCTCTTAACGTGTCTACTCCTGTGAGTAGTCGAACTAGATGAACTCATTCGTGTAAATTGGGTTCTTTCGCAACTTTTTTCATACTTTGAGAATTACATAACTCGTTGAAGGACGATCGTACCATTCCCTAGTCATTAGCTAGTGAGTAAAGAAAACGTCCAAGTTGAGTGCGAGGTTAGTTTCCTCGCTTACTCCTCTCTCTATCATACGTCTCAGCATTGTTCCTCTATCAATACCTCACTTTCATTCTCTCTGTGAAAACGCGGACTTGAAGCCCTAAGAAGCAAGCGATTTTTTTCACACTTCCCAAAAAGATTCTGTGCAAGCGAGGCAGAGATGTGAAGGTTAGAACGACAGAAGCAAAGCTGGCGAATGAGAGAGAGAGGACTGTATTGTTACATTTGAAATAAAAGAGTGATATGAGTATGAATTCAAGCAACACTAAAGGGGTCAGTGAACTGGTGTAGATGAGAGCGAGTGAGTGTACCTAGACAAGAGCGAGCGTAACTGGACAGATGACAGTCGTAGAACCTGGCAAGGGTTAAGACGTGAGATCAGAGAACGGATGAGGGACATGTCAAAGAGTTGATTGAATATGAGTGTATCTAGAGCGACACATACTACAACATGGGCGAGTTTAAAAGGGGCATATATAGGTAAAAGAATTTGCGAACATTTTCAAAGAAAACAGTTTTTGGTACATTTCGGCGGCTCGTATCTCAGTTCAAAAGGTTGTGAGAGAAATATTTGCTAGGCGCTAATATACGGATATTGGCGTGCTGATGGATTGACCTTGTGAGTTTGATCCAAATAACAACGAAAAAGTTGAAACTACCTGCTTTACTTCGAGGCTTGCTTCACAGAATATCAGAAACGCTTCAGAAACACAAAAAAACACGTATTGCTTAAAACTACTTGGGAAACTAATGAGTCGTTAAAGCCGCTTTTGAGATAAGTTAACCCCCCTTCCACCCTCTCTTTCTCCTCTAGCGCTCTCTGTCTCTCTCATTTTGCTTCGTACACGGAAATCACCAATAATTGTGGAGTGGAGTATCATCGACTTCGATAGTTATTCACAGCTGGGGCTTTGGTTAGCTAAAATATAAGCGAGCTACGTCATAACGCCGTACCAAATTATTGTCGCGTCATGTGCTGTACTGTTGGTACCTCCTTCTTAACGCTCCCTCAGCTCTCTTCACTTCATGGTCTCTACGATAGCGTTGGACCTCAGTTTTAGGTTGACTTGCTGACTCACAGCTCCTTTTCCACGGGCTGGCGTCGTTTTCTGTTTCCCCTCGTTTCGCAAAAGGCCCATATGCCGATCGTTATCCTGACCGACTGTCGCCGCGGAGGGATCGTCAAAACGAATCGATATTTGCCAGCCGTCCAGAGCAGCCGAGCCGAGCGTTGCCCTTGTTCAACCCAGCGGATTCCTTTCCCCACAATCCGTTTACAGTCTGCGATTCGCACGCCTAAATTAGCTCTTCAACGCGAAGGAAGTTATTTACAAGGTCGATGAGCTGCCCGTACATGTGATGTCGAAGAGGTGGAGAGTGAGGAGGAGGGAGTGTTACTTTCCTTCAGCTTTTATCTAGAGTTTGCATCAAATCTTAACGTTTCAGCCCATTAAACCTTGAAATGCATTTGTGACTGTCATCTGGCTTCGCAGATCCGGGAGCAATACAACACTACTGTTTGAGGTAACTCGAGCGCTACAAAGCCCAACGAGTCCTCGAGCTCAGAAGACGAACAACTGTGGAAGTTGTTACACACGTGACATAATTTTCAAGTTCAAAACGCAAATACGTGAGTGAAGTGAACTGCCAGAGGCACATATGTACTGTCTGAAGTCACCCTGCGACTTAAATATAAATCGTTACGGCCTTTTTTCTGAAACTGAAAAAACTCTTTTTGCCTCTCAGGCAAACTTATTTTCACAAAAGTTTTTTTTTTAAAGTTAGGAATTGATTAGTTGAAAATACGTCTCAAGTTTAATCGAAGTAGTCGGAGCCATTTTGGAGAGAAAAAACTCATTTTTGGACCAATTTCTCAGCCGATTGCAATGCTTTCTGTATCGTTTAGGTTGGAAAGAGTAAATGCGAAACAAGTAAATGTTTGATAACTTTCTAGTGACGAAATTATCAGGAATATGAAGTGCAATCGCTTAAGTTATTGACATCACTCTTCGTGTTCGCAATTTCTTTACCCTAATTGATAAACACTGTGTCAAGCTCAATAGACTCATTACACGATTCAATATTATTTTTGGGATGACGGAGGGGGGCTTGAAAGGAAGACTTCCTCAGAAGCGGGAAGCAACAGCGGCGACGGGATGACGAGTAACCCAGTTGTGAGTGAATGGCTCGAACCATCGACCCAACTTGAGGGCATTGGCACTGAAAACGAGAGTCCCTTCGAAAAATGAACGAAAAGCAGGGGGTGGTTGGAGAACTCACGACTTCCAGGGGCGTGAAGTGAAAGCTCCCAACCCCATACCACTCTACCAACAGCTGAGCTAACAACGTGTCTCCGTGAGATGTTGACGACGCTGAGTCAAAAATTGGTAAAATTTTCGAAAAGGTGGGTATAAACGGAGGGAAGAAGGTAGAAAGTCGATTCGACTAGTCGACCGAGAGTCTGAAGGGCATAACGGTACATTCCACCAGCCCATTGAAGGATAATCCGCTCCGGTCGATAGGCTGCCTATTAGACGTTGAGTGCGTGTAAGTGAAAGGGTAGACAAATTATAGGCAGAACAAGGAGAAGGCAGGTAAGTGACAAGGAAGGACAACGAAAACCAGAATATATTGCGCAGCACGAGGCCACTACGACGACGAATTCGCCCAATTCGACACTATGCAGTTCTTATTTCGAAATGGAACTCCTATCTTTCGGTAATTTGCCAATGGTCTGGTTGAAGTATACAAAATTCAGGACCGTCAATGATCACATCAAACAAAATCACTCAGCAGTGCAATATGTTTGTTAAACACAAGAAAAACAGAATGTTTGGTCATTTCGTTTAAATTGGCGTGTTTTTCGATTGTTTGTAATATTGTATTCAGGTCCCTCACACTAGTACACGCAGGTAACTAACAACTCTGTTCGTTTTCACAAAAGCACTAAGCCGGGATACAAGGACTGCTGAACCAAGGGCCAAGCCACGAGACCTTACGTGCCATATATGATCGGGCTGTTCATCTGGTGGGAATTTGATTGCATCAATCCCAACTACGCGGTATGCTGGCCATTGCCTCTCTATGGATCGCAAGATTCCTGTAAAGGGTTCAATAACAGTCGCTAAGAAATAAAAGAGACCTGCGCATGACAGTTGACATTGTTGCAAGCGTAGAGTTTGATGTAGGGCCTCCAAAGCAATTTCGACGCTTCTCACATGATGTGGCAAACAAAAACAAACCGCACATGGACGCTGAAAGGTAATCAGTTTCCCGTCTTAATTCTAACGAATTCGCATTGTCCCATCACATCCTACTCTTGAGTCCTCGAAATCTGCTCAGAGGTTGAGAACACGGAGGTGCTCGGGATGCTCTAGCCCAGGTTTACATAAGCTGAAGCAAAAAAGTAGGATCGTGAGGGAACAATTGCGACGGAGGTCAACGCTGATGACAGTTTTTAAGGCGTTGCATCCGTCGATCTTTCACGTCCAGAGATTTCTCTTGGAAAAAGAAGGGATCCTGGCGAATATCGATTGGAAGGTAATTTTCACTTAAAAAAATGGGAAGAAGGAAGCAGGATTTCGTTGATGTTATAAACTGGGTGGGGGAAGAGGTTCCCACAGGGCAAAAGGTTAGCAACCTCGGGTGTCCACCTGTGAGAAGTCCACAGATCCGTTTGGCCCCTTTTTTGATGAACGGGGGCAGCTTAATTAAAATAACAACCGAACGTCCGCAACTTATCAATCCGATACAAAAAGGAGGGAAGTCGAGAAAGGTGTGACTTTCAGAACTCCGAGTCGACAATGGAAGCCCCCCGAGAGCCTCGCCCAATCACATTGTATTGTGTCAATGGAACAACCGGTGGTAGGTGGATGTCAGAAGAGGGAATTCACGCATTACTATCAAAACGAGGAGGCAGGTGACGTTGATGGCTAATAGCCTGAAAGCAAACGGCGTCGGTTCCCTATTCAGATTTCGATCCAGAATCGCCGACATCCCAAGGTTTTGTTTGGAATCAACCGATTCGCCTGCTTTCATGCTCCTGCTGTTCCAGATAACTAGTTGTTCCCATGACGCTTGCCAGTCCGCCCTATCAATCGAAAGTTTAAGCCTAAACGACGACGCACCACGAACATTTGAACAAAAAATTTAATATCTGGTTCAACGCAGTACACATCTTTCCTCGACCCCACGAGCATTCAGCACGTTTTATGATCCTAGCAATCAACCAAGCTGTGTTTCGCTCAGTTTACACTTTGCTCAATGCTCTACATAGAAACTGTTTGAGGCTAAGGTTTGGGAATTTATTGGGTTGCCGCTATTCATCTGACGACCTTCATTCAGCGACCATTGCATACCTAATGTAAGAGACTTTTTTTCTAACGTTCCAGTACATAGTTCTGGGATTCCAGGAAAAACGCCTTGGAAAACTTTTTTTTTTAATAATAACTATTTTTAAAAAGCAAAACTGAAAAATAAAATTTATTCCAAATCCAAGCTTTAGCAAAACTTTTCTAAGTCATGTTTTGTTTTTAAGAGTATTGCTTATTCGTACAGTGGTTTAACAGTATTGTTTATACAGAACAAAATGTGGATGTGGATTGATGAAAATGTGATATGAGTAATTCAGCCCTTCCAGGCATTTTCCCCCAAAACAGTGACGAATAGCAGCTTGGTACTAACCAGTTCCTGAACCCTCAAATCTCAAAAAGCACCAGCATGTTACGCCTCGAACGTTTTTCGTTCGTCATGAAAAAAATGAAGTTCCACATGTATTTGGGATGTTTTATCACACACTGTTGTGTGGGTTTAATGACAAGGGACGCAGTTATTTTCCTGGCGATTGGAGAGAAAATAGTTGGAATGTTCGAACTTCGTTGTCAAGAGTTTTGGTTTTCTATTTCCATGTTTATCGGATCGTTAACGAAATAGTACAGAGAAAAGAAGGTAATTGAAGTTTGTTCGACGTAGAATGATTAATTTTAAACGAGTCAATAACACGTTTTTAGTAAATGTTGGCTTTTATCTCGATTAAAATTAAATATTGACATGTTTGTTGCAAGATGTTTTTGTTTCTAGCGTACACAGACACAGGAATCGAGAACAAAAAGTAGGTATTGACCCCTAGGGAAGATATGTACGTTTATCCATATCCTTGGAGTAGTTTTCAACTGAATATCGACAATTTACAGCCTTTTTGTACATTTTGGTTCCCTCAATCCATTCCACGGAGATAAAAGCCAAAATGGACACGATAAGGTGATAACATTCGCCGTGCGTTACTCTAGTTCAATACTGTAACTAATAAATGCATTACTGGGCGAGTTCCGTATTACTGAGCTCAAAAGCCGAGAGAAGACCTGAGAACTGGATTTTACTCGTCAGAAAAAAAAGCAGCCTGGGGGGGTTTGAACGCAGATACCAAGTTATGTCTAGCACCCAGAAACCGGAGAACTCAAGGACGAAATTCCTCCAACGCCGCCGATCTTGTTTATTAGTTCTCGACCACACAAAACCGGCATCGATCCTCAAAACCCCGGTGGGAAACGATGACGACTTCCCATTTTTTGAAAAAAAAAACTGGCTTTTTTGAGGGATAACGGGAAACTCTCAGCGGCTGGTTTCACAGAGACGAGGTGTAATTTGTCGGATCCGCCTATTTGATGGAATTGTAGATAAGAAATTCCGGAGATAACGAAGGTTTTTGAGTGGGTGTGGCGCTGACAAATGAGCAACGAGTCTCAATTCTTAGGGGCAAACAAGAAGCGTGACGGGATCCAGAGAGCCCACACCGGCACACACTAGAGCGACTAAAACGCGACGAGAACGAAGAATATTTTCGTGGAGTTGTGAAATTTTGAGTAAACACGACTCTCCACGTTGACAGGGCATTTTGACCAAAAAATATATACTTAAAATGACAACACTCACTTCCTCCCGTCGCATCATTTCCATCTGAAGCCTTTTGTTGAACTCTTCACATTCCTCTTTGTACTTTTCCATTTCCTCTTTAGTTTGCCTCATCTTTTTCTTCAGAACGTCCAGAAGGGAACCTTGTTGAATATTGGTAGTCATTTTTGATGAGATTGAGAAGGTTGTCGACCGAGCGGAGGTTAAACAATCGAATAACAAGAATCGACGGGGTTCGGACAGGGGAGACGACGATAGGAACGAAACGCACGAATTTCTAATTCAAAATCGACACAACGAGAGTGAAATGTAACCAAAAACTAAACCACAAAACACCAAATTCAAAAACCCGCCGCTAACGAGTTGTACACGAAACCCCGAACCAGCCCAATATGGAGGAACAGCCAACTCGACTGAGCTCTCCTGCCCCGTCGGGCTTGTTGTGCCTTGTGGTGGGGTTGATCGCAAAACGAACAATCGATTGTCGATCTCGTTCTGCCCTTTTGCTTGGGTCTTATCGATTACTTTGTTGGCGCCCTATATCAAACCTCCGGAATATCTGCCGTTGAACGATCACACAACTTTCCTCACTCTCATACGAAATTTAGAGTTCTCTGTTGCTTCTTGAAGAACTTCTAATCTCAGCCTAGAACACGTTTCCTTACCTTTGAAACTTTTTCTTTCTTCATCCTTCCGTCCATAACGTATGTTTTTTATTAGCGACAAACTATTTAATATAGAGAAAAAAAGAAGGATCTACTGAATTAAACTCGGAAAAGGAAACAAGTAAAAAGAAGGTACAAAATACAATAATGTTTCGCCTTTCCGTCACCATCCCCATTTCGGAATTGCAAGAATTTCCCTCAGTTATTTCCCCTTTTCCCATTTAATGATTGTTGTTAGCGAAGAAATGTCTTGAATGCCATGTATATTAATATGTAGCATTTCCAAGTCGAATGGATAATTTTTCAAGCAAAATGAAAACTTTTCCAACGAATTTCCCACACTAAGAATGTCCTAAACAAAATATTTGGTGGATCATACAACTTTCGTTAGCTCTACGTATATCCCCTGGTTTTCAGGGTCTTTTTCTTTACTATTTCACTTTATTTTGCGCTCAGTTCATTTGACCTTGGTCAAAAAGCTGATAAGAAAGTGATGACAGAATTTCGAAATTTATTCTGGTGATCCTGCTTATGCCTTGATCATTATTGAGCAAACAATGCACAGAGTTTAAATTCTCGTTTTTTGACACTTTGTGGCCAATTGCGGTGAAAAATCAATGAAGACGATCAAGCGATTTCTCAAGTGAGGCATAGTAGTCAAAGATCTCACGAACGTTCAAGTCGATAGAATTTAACTCACTATGACATGTTTAATTTTCTTCGAGTCATGGCTTCGTACGTGCCTTGTGTTTTTGATTGCATTAAAACTTAAATTTCTTCACGAAATTCATTATGACACGCAAAGTTGTCCATGTGACCATACCCATTGCAATTTCCGGAAATTTAACCGCTTCCGTCATGTTAATTTGAAATTCAGTTAACGTGCAAGTGATTTCGGAAATTGCAGTTGGGGTCTTTAGGAGTTCGTTTTTGATTATGAATGAGCACACGTATACAAAATTTAACGCTGAATTAAAAAATGTGAACAAAGTTTGTTTTAAAGTGGAGGGATGTAGGTTTTCAAGGGAAACCCCGTGGTTTTCTAAAAAATGAGCATATCTTGGCAACGGATAAAGATTCATAAGTGCGGTTACCAGCATTCTACTCCATTATGAGTCTAGTTTCACACAATTGTTTTTGTTACAAGAAGTGTTTAAAACATTGTATAGAAAACTGCGAATTTATTCACTGTTTCCACCCACATAAACGCTATATTTAACAAAGGGGGGAAAAACGAGAGAGGAAAGTTCAACTGAAATCATTTTCATCTTCTAATTGTCTCACTGTCAGTGGGAACGATACGTATATAAATATTTTAAACCTTTATCGATTTATTTTGGGGGATTATGCGAAGAAACAAAAAACCCTGCAAATTATTACACAACAGTTTATTATTCGGATAAACAGCTTGACCTAGCATTAATGCTCCGAGACCCATCCCGTTCGATTCAGCATCGAAAAATATCAAAATGAAACCCAAAAAAAGGTCAAAAAGAACTGAATCGTAATATTAAAGTAAACAAAAAAAAAAACGAAAGTATCTAGAAAAAATACTAATATCAAAATGTAACCAAAAATCTATGAAAAAAAACAAAATGAGGATGAAACGAAAAAATCTAAAAAAATTGAATCGTATTAAAACCAAAAAAATGAAACGCACGACCTATTAAATATATAAACCAAAAATAAGCGAATAATGAAAAGTTCAATCGAAGATAACAGATATTTTGCTAACGGAAATAGTTGAGACGAAGCGAAACAGTCATTCGTGGAGGGGAAGACGAGAACAAGGCAATCGGACGATAAAGAAACAAATCGTAGTGCCAAAGGTTATATACAAAACACGAGGGCTTCCTAGAGGAAGCAAAAAAAAAAAAAAAAAAAACCCGGCCCCCGCCCGTAAACGTCTGATGATTTTGCCCTGTCGGGTCAGGGAAATTGGGCGAACCCGTTGCGAGTTGAGTCAAAAGGGGAGCTGAGTGGGGGCGGCGTTGCCAGTCCAGCAGGCAAGCGGTTTTGTTGGGGCAGGAGGGAGGGAGGGAGTACAAATGACGAATTGTTGACTTCCGCTGTAGTTCCCGCGTTGTACTGCGTTTCGTTAATTTTTTTAACCGTTTTTTGCCCATAACAATCATGGGCTTCGTCCGATCAGATTGCCGAGATGGCGGGCACAACTAGATACCAAATGGGATTTTTGTGCGAAAGAATTTTTTGGACCACGTTAAAGGCACAAAACGGCCCGGACGGCGGATGGTGGACGGGGGATGGCGGACGGACATTGCAAATTTGGAATCTCCATGTCTTGAAACGTAAAGTCTCAAATTTTGAGGGGGGAGGGGGTTGTAAACAATTTTTCGTGACCGAGAACATAGGGTTATTTATTATTCAGAATGAATAATAAACCAAAAGGACTGAAAAAGTTTTCAGATTCCAAAGTGTTGACTGGCCTATACGAAAAACTCAAATACTCAACTCCACGAGGGAGGAGAAGTAAGATGTATTTAGCGCGTGTTAGATTTTGGAAATAATTGGACGTTCCAGCACCAAATTACAAATTATAAGACCGCGCATCCTTCACTTTTCACTCCACGAAGGTAAGGGTAAGAATTTGTTTGGTTAGTTATTTTTCTAATTCGACAATAAATCGGTATAAATGGCAGTTCCCGACGAAGGGGGGAGACCAAAAAGTCGTGGAGGTTTTTTGACACTTAATCGAAAACCGTTTTAACAGTTTGTATTAAACTTCCACATTATCTTCAACAAAATGTGCCAAACACATGTTTTTCGGCATTTCAGTGCCTCCTAGAAACCTATATCCATCGTTTGTTGCATATAGTTATTACTGTTACTATGAGTGGAACGGAGATATAAAATGAGATTAGCCAAACAACAAATCATCGTTTTTCTAATTTTCTCGAAAATGGCTACAACGATTTTGATAAAACTTATGGAACGCATTCAGCTAAATATTGTTTTCTATAAACATTTCTGTGCAAATGGGTTCAACTAAGATAGAATAATGTATCAAAGCGCGGTAAATAAAAGAAATCAATAATTTCCCGCTAAGGAATGTTATCAAATGATGGTGGATGGTGCTTCCTGTGCCACGCAGCAGGATGGTGCTGCCAGGTATCACACGGTGTAGGATGCAGTCGAATGTTGAATTCTGATGAAAACTTGAGTCCATTGCTCTATTTTTCGCAGGCACCGCTCATGCAGGAGAGGATGGAGCTTGCTGACCTGGTGCCAGTATCTCAACGCAGATAGTGGCTAAAATGTATTTCTGCCGAGCTTTGAGCTGAGCTAAAGAAAATTAGCAGGCCAGATTTTACGCCCTTTTTATTCAGATTTCTTTACTGAGAAATACTTCTTCTTAGGTTCATGAACACAGTGTAGGTAGAGTTTACATAGTTAGGTTCCTAATTGTTTCGCAAGCAAGCAACCGACCAGTGAGAACAAACGAAGAGTTACGAGATGATTTCCATCAATTAATCAGAACACGAATAGCGTCAGAAATGGCAAACAAATCGAACGAGGTCGTTTCTATTTAAAAACATTCACGATCCTTCGAAATACTCGTAGTTCATTGGCATTCGGTTCTCGCTCCGCAACGCCAAAACTTCACTCGGAGCTCGTGAGGACTGAGCCTCTCATGAATATGACAAAAATTCCCTTCGACCGGAGAAGGTAATTCGTATGATCGAGCTGGACGATAGGCCTGGTCCTGGGCCGGCTGGTTATGAGCGAAGGCGGCCATCGAAAAATTAATAATAGTTTTCGAACCCAAGATTCGTACAGTCCTTGAGTTGAGAATTACCGAGCGTCCTTCCAATTTTAACTCAGCTTCCGAATGATAGAACTGAGCGGTGCGGAACGTAATTTCGTTGCCTTCATTTCGCCTCGCAGAGCCAACTTACCTTTTCTGGACTTTTACTCTGTAACGACCTTCCAACTGAATGGCTGCTATTAAAATCAGGTGCGAAGCATCTCACAAATTTCCGCATTTCTGGCAAATACAATGACTTAAAGGCGATGTATCTTCGTTCAACGCACTTTCAGGTAAACATTTAATCAGGACAAAATGTAGGTACCAGTTTGACTGAATTCGTTGAGAAAATCGGGAAAACGATCATTTTATGTTCAACAAATCTCATTTACCGCAGCTACCTTGGATAAATACAGAAAATGTTGTGCAGAACAAAATGTGTATATATGTTGCTAGAATACACTCCGTCAGTTTGATCAATGTCAGTGATCAGTTACTCTGTAATTTGAACATATATTTCTTTAAACTTGACTTTTGACAGATTTTTTATCTCTGTTCAATCGGTCCAGCTGCTCTCCACAGATGGAACTGAAGGCACACACACACACCATTTGCTAAAATTGGGTTTTCTTCGATTCAGTACGCCTCAAAACTTGAAGACCAGAAGAATTTATTTTCTTTGGCAAGCAGAGAGAAAAAAATTGATCAAAGAAATGACAGTAGTTTGCATGCTGGAATTCATTCTGTGGTGACACGCAGAAAATCCTGTTGTTATAATCAGACTTGGTTTAGGGACGACTTTCCTACAGGTCTCGGCCAGAGACTCCCGAGTGAGGGGTTGAGCGCTGCAATTGAAAGCGTTATAGCTAAAACTGTTTCCAAGCAAGAAGTTACTAATAAATCGTGGTTGATTGTGGGGTATGATTCTGGTAGGGGATTGGTGTGTACTGTCTCACTTAGAAGAAATAGAGGACTTAGCCAGACGACGCACATGGCGCTCGTATTTGAGCGGGAACCAGAAACATTCACAACTAATCGATTAACGAAACCCGTTCGATTGTCTCGATAGTCTGCGCCAGAGCCGGGAAGTCGTCGTCGTCGGGGAAAGTGGCCTCTGCAGGCGAGTGACCTCGCCGGTATCTCAGTTCTCCTCGTTTTGTCATTCCGAAACCCAAACCGGCGTTTTCCCCAATTGCCGATTATCAGAGAATCGCTTCCACACAAATTGACTTAAGCGCTTGGAAAGAGGAAATTTGAATTAATGTAGGTGAAAAAACAGCGGACTTGTGGCGCAGAAGGGGAATATTAGTGGTGGTGGGGAGAGCAGCGAAGGAAGCGGGGAAGGTTCCAGATGCGGAGCGCGCTTTTTTTCGAATCCACAGGGCGACCGGATTTTCGAATGAAGTGGAAGGACGAGGTTCTGTCTGAGTCATCTCGTTCTCTTTCCTTCGAATTTGTCGGGAGGGACACAAATAAAACGGCAGTCTGGAGGACATCCCATCCAACGGCGTCTATATGTAAACCAACATATCTCAGGAAACGCACCAGCCACATCCAAGATAACACACCAAACAAAGGAAACTACCACAGGGCTGGATGTGTGAACTCACGTGGGCACTTGACTTACGAAACTAGGTGTGGACACGTCATCCAGATAAATGGAAGGTGCCGCTTTCTCACTTATCGTCACTTAGACGTGCGTGATTAATTTATTGACAAAATCGTGCGTCATCACTGCTTCGTAAAGATTACATCAACAATTTAAGAAAAATAGTGAGCAGTTGTAACAAAAATATTTGGGGCGATGAGTCACACAACTTCACTCTGTCCCACGTACGTGCAGCAATTTTCATGGCCTTAGCCAATAATCCAACGTATTTTCCATTCAGTTCATACAAATTTGATAAAACAACTAGACGTGCTACGTAATCACTTAAAACTTCTGGAATTTATTGAGCCCCTGCTAATCATGCCGCGGTTTTTATTAGAAAGCCACTGTATAGTTAATAAATGAGACCGTCGATATGGTTTTTCTGGGAAGGGTTGAGACTACAGTTGTCAAATTATAAGAGAAACACAGCGGAAAAATTGGTCGACCAAACATTACTTTGCATTCTGTAATATCTGTGGTTCCTCCTGACTATCCATTGTTCATTATTATACTCTCTTCCGATAGGTAGCATATCAGACTGCCACCGTGATTTTTTTGGGAACGCTGGCAGCATACGAGCGAGATTTTTTTTGTAAAGTGCACCAAACAAGCTTTTCGTAGACCACGTAAAAATTATTAATAAAAATTTTATTTAATAAACCTCAAAGGTATCCATCAAAGATTTATTTAGGGAAACTAAAATATTAACGTTTAAAAAATCTACAATAGCTATTATTTATAAACAATTGCTAGCAGGAAAAATTAAAAGAAATAAAAGTATTACCAGATTGGCAGACAAAATACAAGAAGAGATTCCAAGTAGGATGACAACAGCAGGTCTCAGAAGTTTCAACTATTGGGGCAAAACTATTTTTGATGATCAAAAGTTTGTAGACCAGCTTGAAGAGGTTCAAATTAGAGTTAAAAAGAAAAATTAGATAATTTGAGGTAAAAAATAAAAACTTAAGGGCTTTTCTGATTACGTATGGAAACTTTGTTTACATTAAGAAAAGCGATCTTATATTTAGTTTTTTGTTTGTTTTCTTTAGGGTTTTTGTACGATTTTTACTTTCCTTGGCTCTACAAAGTAGAAAGGAAAGTTATGTAATCGGCTGAAAAAAAAATTTTGAGTTTTCTTCAGATCTTTACGTTTCAGACCCTCCTGAGTCCGAAAAACACTATTAGGAAAAATGGTCTAAGTGTCTGTATGTCTGTGTGTCTGTGAACCATTTTGAAAGAAAACCACCGTATCAAATCAGCTCAAACTTCATATCTCGCCGGCAGGTTACCATGGGACGCCAAAATAAGGGTATGAACAAAATCCACCGAAATTTAACTATAGTTATCATAGTGATCAAAACACCAAATTTTTTTTCTCAAAAACGGCTATAACGATTTTGATTAATTTTTTTATATAGATAGCTCTCAATAAGACAATTATACCATAAAATTCCCATTTGTGGAAAAATGACGAGAGCAGCACAATAAATTATCAAAATTTTCGACGAAAAGCGTTTTCGCCGTGGTTTTTTTCCTTATAAACTCCGCTGGAATTTTTGTAGAATGTTAAAAAAAATTGGTATTGTAGTCCAATCTAATACCTAAAGGGTGAGTGTTAAAAACGCTCATGAGGTACATGGGGCTCACTCCAGAAATTCCTGAATTTCAACTACAGCCGTGCTTTCGCTTACTACCAGTTCTAAACGTTTTTACCCAATAACTCTTGTTCTTCAAAAAATTTCTGTTTACAACCTCATTAATTATCTGTGTACCGATTGCTCAATAATGGTCCTGAAATGAGTACGAGCAGCACAATAAAATCTGGAACTGTAAGCGCTACCGCTTCCTGCTGCCGTAAAGCGTTGTTTGACCAAGTTCAAATTAACTGAGTGATAATTGATTAAATGGAATTAGCCATGTACAAAGTGAATTGTTGTAGAGCTAAGGAAAGTTGTGTGTTGCAACGCACCAGATATTTTGCTTTGTATTCTACTGCAACTCCTACACAAGTTCTCTTAGAGGGGTTGTCGCATTAAGGTATAATTTATAAACGAGTGTATAATTTTTGTCAATAAATAACTTCATTTAAAAAAAATTTATCGTGCTGCACAGGCCATTGAACCACAAACGGGAATTGAATGGGACATTCGTATTATTTCAAGCTCGTGAAAGTCGGTTTTGAGAGAAAAAAAGTTGTTGATGTTTTGATAACTGTAGTTACTTTTGCACTGATTTTGCGTATGCCCTTATTTTAGTGTCCCTGGGTGAGCTGCAGGTTAAATATAATATTTGAAACGCGATGATACGAAGAAAACTCAAAATACGTATTTTTTAAGCCGGTTACATAACTTTCCTTTCTACATCGTAGGGTTAAAGTCAGTAAAAATGCCATGATCAAGATTAGTCGAATATTAGAACTTTTGAAAATCAAATACGAAGGACTTCAATTATCCGATTCTGCGATTTAAAAAACTAACATTACTTAGGAAATCATTGGAGCTACTTTTATGTAGCTGTAAACTTCGATTTTTTTCACGTTTTGCGTAGCGTTTTCTCCATAATTTCAGAACAGTAAACGTGAGCCTTCTCTACAAAACCAGTATGACAGTCCCAGAACTACCAACGTACTGCTTACTCATTTACGGTCGTCAAATAAGTAGGGGCTACCCAACAAATTTCCGGAACGTTAAGCACTTCTAGATTCTTTGTGGTACGTCAAGTTCTACCAGGGTCGTATAAACAGAAAGAAAAATAGGTTGGATGAGTTGGCAGAAGCGAGTTTAAAAAAAAGAGGAATGTTGTGTAATGCGCCGCACCAGGTATTTACTTGTTTTATTTTATTTCTCAACTATTTATTTAGATTTTATGTCTGTTTTCCGTGGGTTTCTGTTCCTTGAACTCAATCGTTCTTTTATTTTACTTTTACTCCCAAATTTTGCTATGATTTCCATTCTGGTTTTCACAATTTCTTAGTTAGTTTTACAAGGATTTCCAATAGGAATAGTAATAAATAGACACTAACGGGTGTTTTGCAGCGTTTTGGGTTTCGAAATTCTAGAATGTCATCCGCCATTTAACTTGACTTTTCCTGAAGGTCTGCAGACCTGTTGTTCAGAGGACGATACTTGAAGGCCCTCGCGCAAAGGACAAGTGGACGAGTTGAGAAGCTTCCGAATTCGAAATAAGGCGACTAACCAAACCAGGAAGACTTCTCGTAGGCGTTCGCCTTCGAGCCCTGCTGCCTACGTTCCTCAAGTCCTTAGGATCTCAGATAAGTCTAATTAGCCGGCAAGTTGGTGAATGGCGGCCGACCGCTTCAAGTTATTCAGCGGATTTCGTTCCCGCCGACCTGCGAATACCATTTAGATGTTGAGGACAAATTAAACAGTCTCGCCACCGAATCCAGGCGGTGAGTGAGCAAGTTCAAGGGCGCAGGAACTCAGGAGTGGCCTGCCTCGTTTGGTCAGAGCACCTGGCTAGACTCAGGGATGACTTCAATTTAAAATGATTCTGCACTTTGTAGCAAGCGCCCGAAAACTCAACAAGACCGTATAAACCTGTGCATTATTATCTTGAATGAATTTTTCCCATAGGTGTATAGTTCACATATATGCGTGAACGAGCATTGCATTAAATGAGCCTTGGTTTTGTTTCCTTAGTCCTACGGTATAGAAAAGAAAGTTATAAACTCAGCTGAAAGAAAAATTGAGTTTTCTTCGGATCTCTACGTTGGAAGAGCTAGTGAGTCCACAAAACACCATTTCAGTGCGTACGTGTGTGCGCCTGTTCAACACCTCCAGTCCCTCAAAGGCTCTCAAGGTTTGCCTTACTGCGAGCAATTAGTAAAGCCACCTTGCACCCATGACATGATCCTCATGTACGTAGGCACGACTGGCTACTGCCCTGTTGTCTGGGGTGGCAAACTCACACTCAATCACAGGAGAGTGCTGGCCCAATCTCAGAAAGCTTCCTCCTGTGGATCACCAAGGCCTACAGAACAGTATTGACTGAAGCGTTCCAAGTGATCACAGGTCAGTTGGCTGTTGACTTGGCCATTGCACACAAGTGGAGAGTGAAACGGGAGCTTCCCCGACTCTGGGCAGAACTTTGCATAGACCTCTCTATTGAACGAAAAGCTGCCGCACTAGATGTCTGGCATTAGATAAATGGCAAACGAGATGGGAGTCCTCGACAAAGGGACATGACACTTCTGAGTTTTCCCCTAACATCTTAGGAGAAAGTGAGTTGAGCCAGACCACCAGACGAGTCAGTTCCTTATGGTACATGGCGACTTCAATGGGCCGCTTCTTTTCTCACAATTGTGCCCATCTTGCACCTCCAGTGCGGAGGAAACAAGAACCTACCTACATGCCGTTCCACAGTAGTTCCTACACCAGTGACCGTCAGCTGTTTGAAGAGCAGCCAAACCTACCGGCATTGACTGCTACTAAGCCGGCCTAAAGCCGCTTCACCCACTTTGCAAAGCAGGAATGGCAAAGAAACGTAGTCATAGTTGATGTTCCCCTTCGAAACTTGCCACACAAGTAAATAATTCAATTGTGTGGGAAACCAGATTAAGAAATCCTCCCAGGATTCCTCAGGGGTCATACCTCCGCACAATAACACCCAGGGAACAGCTCTCCACCAGTAGACAGGCAAAATGACCAAACCTACCATACCTCCACAGGTCTGGGTTCGGTGCATGCTGAGCGACTGGCCAGTCTCAGGCACGATAGCGAAACCACAACCTCCATGACATTCGACTGATATAAATCTCTCTGAGGGTTCGGGAACGGTCATACAGTCAACAGACCTGCTTGTGCATCTGTGAATTCGATTGGGCGAGAGAGCTGAATCAAATACATTCTGATTTGATATTCAGCCTGCGCCGCCTAAATAATTGTTTGGCCAAAATCGGTGGGAACGAATTAAAAATATTTTTTCTCAAGGGAAAAATGATTTTGATTATTTTTGGGTACGAAAAAAATTACTAAGACAGTACCAAACAACGATGCTCGATGGAAAACTGACCAGAGCAGCACGATAAATTAACCAAAATTTCGACGAAAAGCGTTTTTAGTGTGGATCTGAACCTCGCTCGAATGACACTAGCATTCCAAAAATATATTCAATGTGCTAAGCCAATAAGCTACTGTGAGATTTAAGTGTAACAATGGTCATTAGATATTCAGAACAACCCCAGAAATTCCTCAGAAACGGGTCAGACAATTAATTTGTTTTATGCTGACAAAATTAACACTAAGCCACTTTAAATTTTATATTTCGCATGCAGGTCAGTATGGGACGCCAAAATAAGGATATGAGCAAAATCGACCAAAAACTATCGTCATCATAGTAATCAAAACATGTTCGGGAAAAATTATCAAAAATTCTGAAATTTTTTCCAGATAAATCTCACTCAATGATCCTTTGATTCTTGAAAAATCAAGGCGGTCCAATAAAGCTATACGATGGGCGTATAATAACGCTCAAAAGATAATTAGGAGCGACCCCAAAAATTCTAACCACCGCCGTCGCAGTACCATTTCTCACAGGGTTTACCCGATAATTCCACAACAGTACACACGATCTTGCTCAGAAAAATCAGGATGACACTGATCATTCAATAATGGTCGTGGCTTAGGCAAGAGCAAGTCTACTAATTCATCAACACGCAACGCTACCACATTCTACGTAAAATGTGAAGTTGTATTACTAAGTTCAAAAGGGCCGAATTGATTGAGTTAGTAGGAAAAATCACGAAAAGCGGTGGAAGTACATAGGGATAGGGAAAGTTTTGTTAGATAGCACCAGATATTTAAAACGTATGTTTGAAGTTCTCGATTTAATGAGTTGTATCGGGGAGGTTTCAAATTGAGTTTAGAGTCGATATATCGAGCGGGGAAAAGAGAATCGATAGCAGTGATGTGACAAGTTAATGTCGAGCTAGGACTAATCGATTCTCGAGCTGACGTTTACTCCTCCGCGTCGACATCAAGCGAAGACACCTGTTACGTCACGGTAATGGCGGGGAGTGGTGCGGAGGGGAGGAGAAGTGTCAAATCAGCTGATCAAATGGGGACCAAGTTGTAAACAACGAGCAAACCTAAAGGTTAACGTATAAATTAACGACTTACGTATTTGTTTTTTACTAACCCGACGTAATTGAGAGTTTAAAATGTTGTGCAGCTCGTTTTTAATTATGTTAAGTTTCATCATCGTATCCGAAGAGAAGATGGAAGAGCCGAAACTGAGACCCGGGTAGTCGGTGCTCCGCCGCTGCCTCTCGCGTCGACGTTGTTCGACCGCCGCGACGACTTCTGTAGCGACGCTCGGACACCGAAGACGCGACAATTCTTCAGTTTCATGATCTTCGTCGTCCGACCGCGAGCTGCCGTCGCCAGCCGACCGCTCCTCGAGTCGCGGAAGCCCTTCGCCGCTGCCCCCATTACCGAGTCCCGGCCCCGCCGCGGTGTCAGCTGGCGGCGGCGACGATTTGTTCGATTTGGACGACAACCGACGTCGATTTTTCGTTCGTTCGAGGATTTTTGAGGCGAGGTCGTCTTTTTTGGGGGATTCGTTCGGTTCCATCGCAATCACGACGAACCTCCTGCTACGCTGCCATCTTGACGACTAAGGGGCGAAAGCCGATCGTCCCGAAACCTAGCGGACGTCTCTGCGCACTAAAACGACGACCTCTTCGCCATCGACCGCAACCTGGCGGCTGTTTTTTCAACTCCTCCTCGTTTCCCGCCGATTGAACACCCCTCGACATTTCATCCCCTCGCACACGAGCTGCTCAAAAATTCGTTCGAAAATACCTCAAAAATTGGAGCTATAACGCAAAATTTGAAATACGAGATCGGTAAAGGGGTTGGGTAAGAAGGAGCGGCTAGAAGCGTCGGCGCGTTGGCCTTATTAGGAGGCCGTGGGGGCCCCTCGCGACGCTAAGAATAGCGGCCCCACACGAACCGCTAAATTTAGAGGAGCCGTCTTTCGACTTGGAACGGATTCCGTTGCAGAAGGCGCGATGAAACGGCTCCAGTCGAAATATGCGGCAGAACGCAGGTTCGAGGGAATCACACACATCTCCACGCACCAGATTCGTACTACAACGATACCCCTTGCTGTCAACTTCTACTAAGTGAGCCAAGATAATGTGGCCTCCGCCCCAACGTCATTTAAAGGTGCAATGCTGCACTCGAGGGTGTATATTTGGAGTTTTTTTTTCCTTTTTCACCCCATTACTGATTCCACCCTGACATCGCCTCTGCGGCATAACTTCAGGGTGAAACTATAGCGGGATCGTACTGCTCATCCTCTTCTATCTTTCACGAAGCATGATTCGGACCAAGCCATACACGGCCCTCCAGCTCTCTACGCTCTCGATCATGTTGTCGAGATGAGGATGGCTGCAGCAAGGCCTGGACCATTTTGGAGATAAACAATTGCGTGTTCCGTGCTGTGCTCAAAGGGATGGAGGGGTGGGGGGGGATAACTACAGTAGGGCGCCTTTACATTTCCCATTTTGCGTAGGTATCTCTGTAGGCAACCGTGGCCTGTCAGAAAATGGGTGAGGTAAATACGTACTTCATCGTGCTCTCTCTTAACCTTGCACCTGGGGGGGGGGGAGGATGAGAATGGTGGTTTACCTCCATATATTTGGAGTTTGGACGATATAGAGGCAATCAACCACCACCTTGATCCATTGAACCATCGGAGCAACCAAGAATGGCGCCCTTTACAAGTTAGACAGAACTATAATGATGACTATATCAGGAGCCTTCCACAGCACACCTACTGGAAGTATTGCCTCTCAGATGAGAGGTACACAAGAAGCTATGAGCTGAGAGGTTACTCTCAGACTGAAGAAAAACGGCGAATGGTAACAGGTCGCCTGAAAGGGACATAGATCTATCGGGCCAGATTTGCACAACATCCTTGAGGTAGCAAACTACCCGATGGATGACAGGAAGACAATACACAAATTCCAGACGTACATCAGTACGGAAATATGTCCAAAAGAGACATGGGAGAATAGAACGTTTGCAGAGGACGACTCTGACAATATGTTACGCGGATGGGTCGAAGGACCAATGCCTGCAATGGGTTAGGAGGAATCTACACCACTAGATATATCTACTCCATCAGTCTTTCAGAGTGAACTGTTAGCAACTAACCGATGTATCGACAAACTGATGAAGGAAAATACCAATAATAAGGCAATTACAATATTCACGGACAGTTACTGTTATGCATTCGGGGATGTCTGTGGGAATACCGGCCAGGTGGCCCCTACCTCCCTCAGACCCTGCAGTTTAGAAACGAAAGAAGGGGATTTCTACTCTCCAGCGACCCCCCGACCACCGCGATGTCCACAGAGCAAACGCATTTTCCAGCATTGTCAAGCCTTGCCCTGGGCAGGAGTTGGATTGCTCTGTTCTACCTACCTAGCCCTGTGGAGGCAGCCACCTGACGTGGCCCAACCCATCATGCACCGACGCAAGGCCGCATTTTGGGTCAAACAACCCTTAAGGCCTGAATGGTCGCTAGCCCTTCTTTTGATGGTGCTTACGACTTTTCCTTATCCCAGGGTGGGACGGTTAAGGCTCGCTGACCTCCCTGGGGTTAGGAAGGACCCCAGTAAGCTGCGACAGAGGGCCCCAGGCCCACGAATAATCAATCGTTGATAAAAACACTGGCCAATCCAATTGTTAGGAGCCTACTAGTTGAGGACACCATAAACAAAGGGAAGGAACTTGCGCTGAGAGGTAACACCCTGACAGTGAAATGGATTCCAGGACATAAGGGCTACAGCGGGAACGAAAGAGCGGATGTACTGGCTAAAGAAGGATCGGCTGATCCATTCTATGGGCCAGAACCATACGTACAAGTAACGATGGCTACAGTCAAGAAGGCTGTTACAGAGTATGCACAGGAGTATAACAGAGTTAGCAATGACATAGATAACAATAGAGGCCTAGAGTTCTCTAAGTGTACAGGGACCACAAGGTACAACACACGAAAGAACAGGAATCAACTAAGACGACTAATAGGCATGCTAACGGGACATTAAGCAGTTAGGAACACACTACATAGATTCAACTCGACCATCGGGTCTCAATGCTCCTGTGGGGAATTAGAAACGGTAGAGCATTTCATATGTGAATGCCCAATATGGTTCAGAACCAGACTAGAAAGACTAAGAGGACGTATAATAGGGACGACATACTAAACAGCCTCAAATTTGCGGAGAGAACTGGAAGATTCTGGTAACCGTTTTAGGAGCCAAAGCCAGATCCCTTTATCATTTGGGTGATGGGAAATGGGCCCATTTGTGGTCATTGTTCCCTCGGTTTTGGCTGATCTCTGAGCTTCTCTTCAATCCTCTGTCACATGTATGCAAGTTTAGGCTAGACTAAATTGAAGCTGCTGAATGAATGTGTCCAGGTGCACTTCCAACTCTTGACAATGGAAGCGCTCAAAACAGTGAGCAATCACTCACTTGGTCTAATGAGAGCGAAACGCTGTATGATTGGGCTCAGTAGTACTGCAAAAGAATAACTAATGCGTAGTGCCCAGACATTTTCCCGCCTCAGAGCTCTTAGAACGACTGTAGCTGTGATCCTGGCCCAACTTCCACACAGTTGTACAAGAGGTGAAAGAGACTTTCACATTCCAGGCTATAAGAACCGTTGGGGGTCAGAATGTCGAGTCTGCGGAGCGAGGAGTGTGTCTTGCTTGGAGTGGAGAAGACATAAAGTGATGGGAAGGGGGAATTTTACAGCTGCTTCCAGGTTTTATCTGAAGTACAATGGTATCACATGTTCTTCTCGTCGATACAATGTGATGGGGTGTGACAAGTGTGGAGGTATGTTAGAGAGCAATAGATGACATCGTGCAGCCAACACTTGTGTGTTACAGTGAAACAATGATTGACAGTCCTTGGGGAATGGTTAGGCGAGACAGCCAGCGCATTTCGTTGTTCCTGACGCAAACAAGGCAGCAATTGTTGCCACTCTAGCGACCAACGAAACCTGTTTTTCATTGTTTTGGTACGAAGCTCAACGTTCTACACAGATACTGGTGACCAAAGTGGGTTCAGCCCGACCACTAGACGAGCCAGTTCCTTACGTGACATGGCGACTTCCATGCGCGACGTCACTTTTTTTCTCTCAAAGACTTCCCATCATGACCGTCTTGCGCCTCTAGTGTGGAGGAAACAAGTAACCACATGCTGCTCCGCTGCAGCTTCTAGAACAGTGAGCGACGGTTGTTGCGAGGGCAGACGAACTAAGCAGCATTGGCTGCTACAAAGAAGCCTAAAACCGTTTTGCGGAAGAAGGTGGTGGCTAAGAAACGTGGTAACAGTTGCCACCCAAGAAAATAGTTAGGTCAGGTGGGAACCACAATTAAAAACTCCTGCCAGATGGTACAGGATTCCTCAGGTGATCGCCTCCGGGCGGTAACGCACAGGCAACAGCTCTCTGCTGCGGGGGCTGGCCTCTTGCATATAAGCAAAACTGCAACTTCCATGACTGATATAAACCTCGTCGAGGGTTTAGGGACAATAATTTAATAAGGTCTTATCAGATGTCAGTTTGGGGTAAAATACCAAATAATTCAGCAGTACAGGTTCGTCATTAGTGCACGGCACTGAACGAACTAGAGATATTGGTTGCCGATGAGCAGCCTCGTGACTGGAGTCATATCACCATTCAGCCTGCAACTGGTCGGAAACCCATGTTACGAACTGGTTTGGTTCATTTCCTGTAGCACCCTGTGCATAGGGCCTTATATTTCCATGGAAACGCGTTGAACGAACATCTTCAAAGGTGCGTTTTCTGGTGAAACTTTATTCTATGGTTGTTTAGGATGTCAACAACTGTGTGATCCCCGAAATGATCTGAATCTGTTGACTTCGAAAATGCAACAAAGTTTTGGTTTATTATTCATTCTGAATATTACACCCGTGTTGTCGGTTAGGAAAACATTTTTGCAACCCTCCCAAAATTAATACTTTAAGTTTCTATGTCCGTCGCCCGTTCGGGCAGTTTTTAACATTTAACGTGGTCTAAAAATCGTCCTCTCGCACAACAATCCCTTGTCAGTTGTCGGCAATCTGATCAGACGAAGCCCATGTAAAAAATGGTTAAACAAAATTAAATATCTGGTGCGTAGCAACACACTACTTTCCGCCACCCATTTAAGTTCGAACACCACCTACACATGCGGGCGCTATATCTTCGTTCAACGCATTTTTACAGGAACATTTATGGAGAACAAAATGTAGGGACTAGTTAGCTGAGAGTATTCCGAAAGTTTTATCGAAATCGTTGGAGCCGTTTTTGAGAAAATACGAATGCCGATAAATTAATATTCGACAAATCTCCTTTTCTGAGTTAACGTGGCTTATATCTCCGTGCAACATATATATACAGAAATAGTTATGGAGAACAAAATGTTGGTATGGGTGACTAAAAGACACTTCATTAGGATTTATCACATCTGGTGAAAAAATTACCCTGGAACTTTCGGAAATGTTCGAAAAACGTTATTTTCAACACATTTTCATTTTTATCTCTGCTCAATGGACTTTCAGAGGAACATTTATTGAGAACAATATGTAGGTATTAACTATTCGAAAATATCCTGAGAGTTTGATGATAATCGTTGAAGTCATTTTGCCAAAAAGCTTAAAAACCTATTTTTGCTTCATAGGTCATTATCTCCGTTCACCGTATTTTCATGGAGATATGTATAGAGAAGAAAAGTTAGGTATTGATTAGAGAAGATAATTTGAAAGTTTAATCAAAATCGTTAGAGCCGTTTTCGAGAAAAATGCGAAAAACCCTAGTTTTTGGTACATTTTCGTCCCCCCCCCCTTCCCATCGGCCAAAATCGTCCAGAACCTTATTTTGGTGTCTACAAAAATAACGAACAAAACAAAAAAAGAACCAGCTCAATCGGATCAGCCGTTCTCCCGCCAGTCGAACTACAGACACACTCACAAACACACACACAAACACACACACACACACACATACACACGGACCACGCGACGAAATTAGGTTTTTTAGACTCAGTAGGGTCTGAAACGTAAAGATCTGAAGAAAACTCAAATTTTTTTTTTGGGCCGATTACTATACTTTCCTTCCCTTCGGGTAGCGGAAAGTAACAAAAACGAACTTTCTGCAGTTTTATCGCAAATACGCCTTGTTGGATATCGTTTTCTAGGTATTTTTAGATGCTGGATCGAACGAAACAATTGTCAGAGGTGTAAGAATGCGTCTATACGTAAAATAGTGAAATCACATTAATTATAGTGGGCTAAAGTCTACTAATTGAAAGAACTCGCGGGACAATAACTACATCGATGCACGGGTATTAAATAGGCTAAAGTAAAATGTAAATATTACGAAAAACTGCTCACGTTTTGAAGAGCTTTGTCTTTGTCTTCGAGTTTCGTGAGGACAGATGTCAATTGCTCCTGGGTGGTGTCCAACTCGTTTTCAATGGTTTGGATCTTCTTCTGAAGAGATCTCGCTTCCTCCTCAGCCTTTTCCGCTCTCAAGTTGGCGTCTTTGGCCTGTTGCTCGCACATGAGCGCTCGGTCCATGGCGTTGTCCTTTTCAAGCTTCATCGCTTGCATCTTCTTCTTGATGGCGTCCATTGTGGTCGGGTTGGGTTGTTACCTGAAATCATCCAATGATCATCGTTAGAACGTGCAAATTTCGGTACCGTAACTATAAAATTAGGCGGACTGTAGGCAGCCCTGTTTTCCAACGCATCGCTCAGGCTCCTCACTGTCGAGGTTTCCATTATTAATCACTCAAATGAGAGCTTAACGATTAAGCACCATGGCTTACAAAAGGCCTAATAATTGAAAGAACTCGCGGGACAATAACTACATCGAAAGTTATCGTTGTACACTTCCTCCCTCCCGTCTCATTCCGCCAGCTCGACTCGCAACGTCGTGCCAATTGCCTGGAATTTTTGTCGTTTCGTAGTAATTAGGTTAAGACATTCAGCCCGAAGGGCCGCCGATCACTGTCTTCCATTTTATTGTTAGCAACCTGGCCTGTATCCGCCTTCCAGTCCTATGCGTTGTCCCATAGGAGCAGTCGCCTTCTGGATTTAGCTATTAGTGCATGTACTACACTTTAGGTAAGTAATTATTGAGTTTTCCGTACGTTTTTTGGTTTTCTAATATATTTGAAGTAATTACAAAGACGTATTCATACTCTTTGTCACAGAATTGGCTGAACAAGGTCATGGCCCTTAGCTAGTTCAGGAAAGCCTGCCGGGAGCCCCCTCTTTCTTACCCCCTGGGAGCCTATTAGCCTCCTGCTAGCTAACAAGATGGTCCCAATCATGCAGGCTTATGCCTCGATCCGCGCTTTAAACATTTTCACCGTTATGAATAAATTCTTGATTACTTCACGCATTTCTTAGAGCTATAAAAATCCCGGACATCTCCAAACCCCAACGTTGGTCGCCAACGCCACGAGGGTGGTTTGGAGATGCTTTTGAAGATCCGCTCACTCAGGCCAACATTACTGCAATCACGAGAAGCTCCGATCCAATAAACCGACGTTGGTCGGATTATGAACCGTTGTTTTAGCCACTAGACTTTGATCGCAAAGGGTGCCTTTTAATGGAGTCAGTCAGTACATGTTAACCTAATTTCGGCACGTGGTCCGTGTGTGCGGGAGGACAGCTGATCTGATTGAGCTGGTTCTTTCTTTGTTTTGTTTGTTATTTTTTGTAGAGACCAAAATAAGGTTATGGGCGATTTCGGCCGATGGTAAGGGGAGTGTGGGACGAAAATTTACCAAAAACCAGGGGTTTTCGCATTTTTCTCGAAAACGGCTCTAACGATTTTGATTAAACGTTCAAATTATCTTCTACTAATCAATATCTAACTTTTCTTCCCCATACATATCTCCATGAAAATACGGTGAACGGAGACATAGGCCTATGAAGCAAAAATCGGGTTTTTACGCTTTTTGGCCAAACGGCTTCAACGATTATCACCAAACTTTCAAGATGTTTTTGAATAGTTAATACCTAAATATTGTTCTCAGTAAATGTTACTCAGACAGTCCATTGAACAGAGATAAAAATCAAAATGTGTAGAAAATAACGTTTTTCGAACATTTCCGTAAATTCTAGGGTAACTGCTTCACCAGATGTGATCAATCTTACAGAATGTCTTTTAGCCACCCATACCCACATTTTGTTCTGCATAAGTATCTCTGTGCACATAGGTTGAACGGAGATATAAGCCAAGTTAACTCAGAAAAGGAGATTTGTCGAATATTAATTTATCTGTATTCCAATTTAGTCAAAAACGGCTCTAACGATTTCGATCAAACTTACGGAGTACTCTCAGCTAACTAGTCCCCACATTTCGTTCTCCATAAATGTTTCTGTAGAAATGCGTTGAACGAAAATGTAGCGCCTGCATACGTAGCTGGTGTTCTAACTTAAAGGGGTGGCGGCAAGTTGTGTGTTGCTACGCACCGCTCGTTTCATTTTTCAAAGTTTTTTTTGTACTTTTTAGCTTACAATATTTCTTGTGCATATTATTTTTAAATCCTTCGATTCTTGGTATATTCTCCTATTTGCAAGTCTTTTCATTTATATTTTAGTCTACAGAAAAAAAAAGCCCTATTATAGCCCCTCTAGTGTGAGTTTTAATTTTAGTCTATATAACATAACGAACGGTGAGTAGCAACACACAACTTTCCGCCACCCCCGTAAGTTCGAACACGAGCTACATATGCGCGTGCTACATCGTCATTCAATGCATTTATACAAAAATCGTTAGAGCTTTTTTTGATAAAAATGCGAAAAGCCCTAGTTTTTGTTACATTTTCGGATTTGCGGAAAGTAAAAATTGTTCATATCAAATGGCTTTTAGTTTGTTTTTTACTCTTCCTTCCATTCGGTGAAAAACGTTTTTACAAACCCCCTCCCCCTCTAAATTTGATACTTTACGTTTCAAGACATCGGGATTCCAAATCTGCAATGTCCGTTTTGTCCTTTTAACGTTGCCTAAAAAACCACGAAAATCCCATTTGATATCTAGTTGTACACGCCTGCTTGTACACGGCAACTTGATCGGACGAAGCCCATGGTTGTTATGCGCAAGAAATGGTTTAAAAAATTAACGAAAACGGAATTTTGTCAGTTTTATCTCAAATTCACCGTCCAGTATCGTTTTCCAGGTATTTTTAGACGCTGGGTCCAATAGAACGAGTCTCGGAGTTGTACAACTGCGTCTAGAAATAGTGAAATCACAGTAACAAGCGAGACATCGAAAGTAATCGTTTCATCGTTTACTGGTATTTTTCGATGCCGATTCGAATGAGATGGGTCTCGGAGATGTGAGACTAGAACAAGCTGTTCAAGAGAATAATAAAAGGTTACGTTATAATTAGCAGGGGTTTTCAATATGAAACACTTTGCTAGTAAAGGTTGAGCTGGTTTTTTCAGAAGTTATAGAAATTGCCAATAGTTTTTAATTTAACTAACACTCAAGGTAACTTTAATCATAAAAAAAAGAAATGTTTATTCGTTTCTCACTTTGCTAAGCGGATATAATTTTAAAATATTGAAAATGGAGTTGAGCTGGTGAAAAAAGTGAATCTGTTGATGGAATTAAATTGAGGGTAAAATCAAAACTCATAAATTTCAAAAACGTTACAGATAAGCATACAAAATTATTATCGAAAAAAGAAAGAGTATGCTACACAACGGGTTGTACGAGAAAACATATTTTGTTTTTATTCAGCTGCATTGTTGACGTTTCTTTCATTTGGTTCAAATAGAACTTCTTATAACAGAAGCGGCTGTTATAATACGTATCTTGAATGGTAAACTCGTCTTTCGCCACTTTGAGTTGTTATAGGGTGCTGTTTAGTGGCTGATTTCAGTTTGATAGAAAGAGATTGGCACTTTAGCCTTTGCTAGCTGAAATACTGCAGGCGCGAAGGTTCGGAATCGGAAAAAGCGAACACAAGCCCTTTGAATCCCTAAGTAATCCATTCAACAGCGTCCGAACCAACTTGCTTCGATATGGATTCCAGCTTTGCGCCTCATCCACCCACCGTTTGCTTCTTTGTCGACTTCTCCTTACGCCAGGCATTGCTTGTTATTTTCTTTAGCCCAACAACATAGGAAGGAAAGTTATGTGATCGGGTTAACATGTTATAAGAACTGCTCTTGGCAGTGCAGCGGCTTGTGACCACAACCTGTCAGTACTCAAACTGTCAAGCGTTACTGTTAGCTCAGTTAAGTTCTCATTGGCGTGATCTTACCCCTTCCTATCATATACCACTTCAGAAACGTCGAATTTTAATTTTGTTGTTCCTTTATACTGAATTTTGCTTTCGGCGACTCAATACTCGCACTGGCAATCATTAGATGAGATAGAATGAAGTGGGCCTGTACTGTGGCCACTCAGAATCTTCTCCAGTGCCATACTTGCCACAAATATTTGTTTTCATATTCGTTGCGTGGGAGGTCAGAGAACAGATTCGCAAGCCTATTAGGCTACTGGGTCAGATTAAAAAGTGATCGAAGACAACCCACCCGTTGGCACTTGGACAGGTTGGTGTCACCACTACTTAATGCTTATTATGTTGTTCATACGATCCACACACCCTCCACTGATCTCTTTAAGTGAGGGACGCGGTGAATCGGAAGGAGTTCCCCTCCCTTTCAACTGATTAAAGAGCAAGGTTGGTTAAACGCCATTTGTGTGGCTTTTATTCGGTCCCTAACCAACCCGCGCAAATGACGAAAATGACGCCTAGCTTTGCCGTAACCATGCGGACTACCAGTGGGGTTGCTACCGCAGATTCCTTCCAGAGACTGCAACATCGAAATCGCTAATTCTTGCCTGCTCTGGGGTGGGAACTTCATAGTTACTCACGAGGTACGTAGTTAGGAAGTTTTGAGGTGTCACAACAGTTCATTTACCTATGAACGTGGTTATACCCCAGGATCCGTCAACATTGTAGATGCGTTACAAAGCTCCGACATTTTCTTGTGTCCATCGGTGAGCAATCCTTATTGTTTGTCTCTTGCACATTTGGAGCGATCGCTCCTGGGATATTAAGCCGTTTAGAGAGCTATCGACGTGGGACATCGCAATCATCCCGTTTTGAGTGGGCGAGAAAAGGTCGTGGTATTTCGACTCCTCTGACTCCTGCTTCCTCCTGCCTTTCTCTTGCAAATACGAAGCCACTTGAACGAAAGTAGCCGCGACGATTTAGCTTAAAATGTCAATGTCGCGGAGGCTTTAAGAGCGCAGATGTACGGTATTCATCAGATCAGTAGCCCGTTGAACGTATTGCATTTCATGGTTTGGCACAAGCGGCTGCATTAGTGTTTCAGTGCCAACCTGTCATCAGATGCTCCCCGGGTGCTCTTATTGTGTCCGTTTACAGCCAGTCCCACAACAACTACAATGGGCACGGAGATCGCGCCAAAACTACCTAGCTGTTTCTAGCTTAACAAGCCTAAGCACCAAAAAGGGCACTCACGCAGTGAGAAGAGTCACTGTAGTCGAGCTGAGACCAGCCAGTGGTTACTTAAGCTCATTACCGGTGTAGTTCGGCACAAGTAGTTGGTTGATATATAATTTATTATATTTCTGATTGAGAACTGACTTTTTATTTTTAGTTCTTTTAATAGTTTTTCTGAAAATACCAATTACGTAAATTTTTGGTGAACCCGATGCGACCTCAAAATAAGAGTATGAGCTATATCGCTTCAAAACTAACTATAGTTATCATACTGATCAAAACAATTAAATATTTTTTCCCCAAAAACGGTGCCAAACGATTTTTAGTAAATTTTCAAATTATCTCCTACTAATCAGTACCTAAGTTTTGTTCCATGTGAACATCTCAGTGGAAATTCGGTGGACAGATACAGACAGGCTTATGATGTAAATATCTGGTGCACTGCAACACACAACTTTCCTTAGCTCTACAACAATTCACTATGTACATGGCTAATTCTATTTAATCAATTCATTTATCACTCAGTTAATTTGAACTTAGTCAAACAACGCTTTACGGCAGCAGAAAGCGGTAGCGCTTACAGTTCCAGATTTTATTGGGCTGCTCGTACTCATTGCAGGACCATTATTGAGCAATTGGTACACTGATAATTAATGAGGCTGTAAACACAACTTTTTTGAAGAACGATAGTAATTACTTTTGCAGAGTTATTGGGTAATAACTGTTAGAACTGGTAGTAAGCGAAACGGCAGTAGTTGAAATTCAGGAATTTCTGGAGTGACCCCCCATGTATCTCATGAGCGTTTTTAAACAGTCACCCTTTAGGATTGGACTAGAATACCAATTTTTACTTTCCTTGTTTTTAACATTCTACAAAAATTCCAGCGGAGTTTTAAAAGAAAAACCAGCGCTAAAAACGCTTTTCGTCGAAAATTGTGATAATTTTATGTGCTCCTCCCGTCATTTTCCCACGAATGGGAATTTTATGGTATACTCGTCTTATTGAGAGCTATCTATATAAAAAATTTAATCAAAATCGTTTAAGCCGTTTTTGAGAAAAAAAGTTGGTGTTTTAATCACTATGATAACTATAGTTAACTTTCGGTGGATTTTGTTCATACCCTTATTTTGGCTGCCCATGGTAACCTGTAGGCTAGACATCATGTTTCAGCGGATTTGGTACGGTTGTTTCCTTAAAAACCGCGCTAAAACCGATTTCGGGAAAAGTTTTGGTAATTTATTGTGCTGCTCTTTCCCATAGATGGGAATTTTACGGTATAGTTGTCATATTGGGAGCTACCAATATGAAAAATTTAATCAAAATCGTTACAGCCGTTTTTGAGAAAAAAAATATTTGGTGTTTTGATCACTATGATAACTATAGTTAGCTTTCGATGGATTTTGTTTATACCCTTATTTTGGCGTCCCATAGTAACCTGCGGGCGAGATATGAAGTTTGAGCTGATTTGGTGGTACGGTGGTTTTCTCTAAAAATCGTTCACAGACACACAGACGCACAGATCATTTTCCCAAATAGTGTTTTTCGGACTCACGAGGGTCTGAAACGTAAAGATCTGAAGAAAGGCCGGTTACATAACTTTCCTTTCTACTTTGTAGAGCCAAGGAAAGTAAAAATGGCTAGACCACCCTCTGACACCAGATTTTTTGGATTCTTTAATCAAAACGTTATTTTCTTTTATCATTGTTCAGCAGGCCAAACTAGTTGGGTCTTTGACCTCCAGAATATGCGCACTCACACTTAACAGTACTCACTGGCCTTGCGGAAAGTCATTGTTTCCCCAAATACCTTTCTATCTCATCCCTTTTGTTTTACCTGTGGAAGTCCCGCTCTTCAGTTATTTACAAGTGACAATGGATTTCCCCCTTTTCTGGACTTTCCCAACTATCTTTTCCCATTTCTCAATTTTATATTCCTCTCCACAACAATCAGTTCCTCCCAATAGTCAGTCAACCATCAGCACTCGCGAATGACAGTTGTCTTCCCAGTTCCTCACTCATGCTCACCACGTCCATTTATTTCTCAGTTTCACGCTCCCCCATTCGTGCGCCCAACAATCATTTAGTTAATTTTTTAAATATTTATTAATACAAAATTAATTGTATATGCCAACGTGAGAGTATGCGTGATTCGCCATTCAAATAATTTTAATTACGTTAACTTTTAAAAATATATTTGAATTTTTTAAAAACAAAATAAAATATCTTGTTGACTGTTGTACAGTTGACGTAAATGTGACACAAAAATACATTGAGTGTCATAATTAAAAATATATTTAGTGATTAGTGAAAAGTTAGTTAATTAAACTTTGGAATTCTCATTTCACTTCAATTAAAGTCTAATTGAATTGAGCGTCGTGCTTTTTTTCTGCTAATTGCGTCAAGAAAGCGAGAATGAGTAGAGCAGGGTTTTTTTCTCTAGTTCCCAGCAGCGCATTCGAGAAGACCATCGGGGGCATCCAAGAAGCGGAGGAATCAACAATCTACGTTCCCGTCATTCACCTGCCCCCCCCCCCTTCCACTCCCTTCGCACCAGCAGAGGTTTCCTCCATGCGTTGCATTCGCCGTGACCGCCAGGCAGTACTTTCGGAGGGAAACAAAATTCTCTCGCAGGGAACAATATGGCTACGTTCAAATGTTGCCGCACCAAATAGGCCCCAAAACTGCTTAAATTCGTGTTAGCAACGAGCGCTTATTTGGGCGAATGCGGACATGCACGGTTGTTGGCGCTACAGTCCAATAAGAGCCTCTGGCAACCCCAAACAACAGTCCTCCACCGAGCTGCCACTTTCTTCTAGGCTTGTCATCAGCACCAGCAGAAACCGGTTAAAAAAAAGATGTTTTGAGCACTACGAAAAATTTAGTTAGTTTTAAGGCGATTATACTCTCACCCTTCCTTTGGCTCTCTGTGGAAACTTGCAGATTAAATATAAAACTCGCGTTCACAAATACTCCCTTTTGACAGTTGTCTACGGAAGAATACGTTTAGATTTTGTAGTTAACTGGAGATTAAGGCTCCCGTGTACGGTAAGGGATTCCCCAGGTGTTTGTGATGCGAAAGCAGTGACTGCTGAGCGAATGCCTGAACAACCGCTTAACTTGTAAATTCGCGTCTCAGGATGGACTAATAAACAACGGCTCATACGACGCCCTTTAGATCATTTGATTCCTGTCAGAGGATTAAGGGGCAGGATTGGTCATATCAAAATAATTGTTGGATTTGTCGGCAACCCGGGAAGTAGTTAACGACTGGTTTCAAACGTTGCGAGAAAAAATAAAAACTTTTCAATGCTACTTTCCAATTCAGATTTTTCGCTCGTTTGAAATGCTTCGCTTCCGAACCCATAGATTCTAAATATGACCTCGTCCTTGGGCCTCTACTTGCTCTAACTGGGTCGAAGGCTGTTCTTAAACTTGAAGAAGGATGTTGAACAATGGCTCGCCTCGAACAGAGCTGCTCGAATTTAGTTGATAACAATACTGGCTTGGGCTTTGAATGAGCTTATTCGAAAGGATTCGTAACGGTCATCCTCCTACGGAATGAGCGAAATTACCGATCGCCGATAATTACCCACGCATGCTCCAAGAGCGAGGTCTCTCGTCAATGTTCTGCCCACTTATATCCGTTGTTCGTACTCAGCAATGTTACGGACTCTAATGATCCAAGGAAGATATGTATGTGCTAGTCCCCATCTACCGACTTGTGAAGTTTGAAAATTAAAACGACTTAAAGAGTCCGCTGAGGACAGTTGAGCATCTTCACACCTTGAGATACAACCCTGTCGTCAAGCTCTCTGCAAAAATGCTGGGGTTTGTGTTACCAAGACTCTGTGTTCAAATCCATTCACTCATGACCAATCAAAAGAAATTGAGGGGGCAAGCATTCACCACCTCTGTGTATCACTGGAGCCTAAAAGATTTGTGTCTATTGTGCCGTTTTATGCGGTCACTCTGTTGAGATAAGTAATTTCGCAGTTTTATTTGAATTTGAATGTGGGACCGCCCTTCTTATTATTTTCCAATGTAAGATGCTATTGGTGGATGGTGATGTCACCCGCATCCAATGGGACGTTGTGTTTTGTTCTCGTCCCTTCTTCTTTTTACTTTCCTTGGCTCTACGAAGTAGAAAGGAAAGTTATGTAACCGGCCTTTCTTCAGATCTTTACGTTTCAGACCCTCGTGAGTCCGAAAAACACTATTTGGGAAAATGATCTGTGCGTCTGTGTGTCTGTGAACGATTTTTAGAGAAAACGACCGTACCAAATCCACTCAAACTTGATATCTAACCTGTAGGTTACGATGGGACGCCAAAATAAGGGTTTGAACAAAATCCACCGAAAGCTAACTATAGTTATCATAGTGATCAAAACACCAAATATTTTTTTTCTCAAAAACGACTCTAACGATTTTGATTAAATTGTTTATATTGATAGCTCTCAATAAGGCAATTATAGCATAAAATTCCCATTTATGGGAAAATGACGAGAGCAGCACAATAAATTATCGAAATTTTCGGCGAAATCGATTTTAGCGCGGTTTTTAGTGACAACAACCGTACCAAATCAACTAAAACTTGATGTCTAGCCTACAGGTTACCATGGGACGCCAAAATAAGGACATGGGCAAAATCCACCGAAAGTTAACTATAGTTATCATAGTGATCAAAACACCAAATATTTTTTTTCTCAAAAACGACTCTAACGATTTTGATTAAATTGTTTATATTGATAGCTCTCAATAAGGCAATTATAGCATAAAATTCCCATTTATGGGAAAATGACGAGAGCAGCACAATAAATTATCGAAATTTTCGGCGAAATCGATTTTAGCGCGGTTTTTAGTGACAACAACCGTACCAAATCAACTAAAACTTGATGTCTAGCCTACAGGTTACCATGGGACGCAAAAATAAGGACATGGGCAAAATCCACCGAAAGTTAACTATAGTTATCATAGTGATCAAACACCAAATTTTTTTCTCAAAAACAGCTCTAACGATTTTGATTAAATTTTTTATATTGATAGTTCTCAATAAGGGAATTATACCATAAAATTCCCATTTGTGGGAAAATGACGAGAGCAGCACAATAAATTATCAAAATTTTCGACGAAAATCGTTTTTAGCGCGATTTTTTTCTTAAACCCTCTGCTGGAATGTTAGTAGAATGTTTAAAAAAATTGGTATTGTAGTCCAATCCAATACCTAAAGGGTGAGTGTTTAAAAACGCTCATAAGATACATGGGGCTCACTCCAGAAATTCCTGAATTTCAACTACTGTCGTTGCGCTTACTACCAGTTCTAACAGTTATTTTCCAATAACTCTGCAAAAGTGATTACTATCCTTTTTTAAAAAATCGCGTTTACAGCCTCATTAATTATCTGTCTACCAATTGCTCAATAATGGTCCTGCAATGAGTACGAGCAGCACAATAAATTCCGGAACTGTAAGCGCTACCACTTCCTGCTGCCGTAAAGCGTTGTTTGACGAAGTTCAAATTGACTGAGTGATAAATGAATTGATTAAATAGAATTAGCCGTGTACAAAGTGAATTGATGTAGAGCTAAGGAAAGTTGTGTGTTGCTACGCACCATATATTTCACTTTAATGGCATCGTCGTATTCTGTTGTCCCGTCATCGTTCAGTCTTTTTATAAAATATATTAAATATAGAAATGTTTATTGTGCGTTCACGTGGCAGTTGTAATTTAAAACCTCAACACACTCGTCTTTCCTAGATAGGAGAGTGAACTCTTGAAATGTCTGGTGCGACTCATCACACAACTTTCCTTCTTTCATCACATCTTTTCCGTTTTGACTACTAATCCAATCTATTTTTTACTAACTTCACGTTTTACGTAGAACGCTTTAAATTCTGGAATTCATTGAGTCCTGCTCCTTGCTCGCCCATTATTGACTAATGAAAAGCACATGAGACTGTCAACTCGATTTTTTTAGTGGAGCGTCGTGTTTTCTGTTTCGGGAATTATCTGGTAAAAACTGTGAAACGACCGAGGTTCGCATTCCGGAATTTCTAGTGCTTCTCCTGATAACCTTATGAGCGTTATTAAATCATCATTCTGTAGGCTGTTTATTTGCCCTGGATTTTCCAAGAACGTATCATCGTAATATATATTTTAGCGGGATTCACGAGAAAAAAATGTCCTTCGAATGTTTCAATAATTTATTGTGCTGCTCGGGTTATATCATCGCGGATAAGAATTACGTTGTACTGTTGAATCATTTTGAGGTGTTCATTCAAAAAATTTAATCAAAATCGCCGCGGCTGTTTTTAAGAAAATAATATTTGGTATTCTTGATTATTATGGTAAACTAGCTGACCCGACAGACTTCGTCCTGTCAAAAAGATTTGTAATGTGGCAGTTTTTGTGCCTACGTATTTTAAAAAATTCTCCTGAACAGAACCGTCACCCTGGTGATAGGGCGTTGTGAATAAAAAAATAATTAAATAAAACATATATAATGATTTAAAAGTGAGTAATCGCTTTATTGTTAATCATAGGAATCATAATTATTATTATTATCATTGTAGTGCTTTGTGGTATACGATGTTTTTTGTTTGATTACCTGGCGCATAGATAAACAAATCTGATGGTTTTCCAACACGGGAACAGGCAACATACAATTGACCATGTGAGAAACATGGGTTTTCTAGATTAATACCACAAACACTTAATGATTGCCCCTGGGACTTGTTTATAGTCATAGCAAAAGCAAGCCGCACTGGAAACTGTAGTCGTTTAAACTCAAATGGCACATCAGTCGGAATCATTGGGATTGGTAGTTCGGGAAAATTTTATGCCAACTTTCAAGGTATGTATTATAGCAGTTACTCATAATTATTTTAGCGAACAAAATTTTCTGTCACCAAAGTTAAGGTGTGTCACTAATCTTCAATTTCTTAATCATTACGAAATATATCACTTAGTCATCATATTATATGGTGGTAAGCGCATAACTCAACAACACCTGAACCAATTTGGCCAAATCTTTATTTAAAATTAAAATGTTCGTTGAAGTTCTAGGATAAAAATAAAAAAAGTTGTCTGTTACCAGTCATGAAATCATTTGAAAGCAATTGTTATACCATAGCAACAATAAAGCTCAAATTGACTACGTGGCTATTTTTAGGGTTTTTCCAGCAATAATTCTAATTTTTCTCGCCGTAAAAACCATCCTTGAACTTCAACGAACATTTTAAAAAAAGATTTGGCCAAATTGGTCCAGGCGTTGTTGAGTTATGCGCTTACCAACACATTTTGCGATTCATTTTTATATTATAGATACAGTTAGTTTTCTGCGGATTATGCTCATACTCTTATGTTGGCGTTGCATGGTGACCTGCAGGCTAAGTGCAAAAATATGAGTTGATTTAGTTCAGCCATTTTCCCTCAATCGCGGTCACAGAAACCATTTACTGTGATGATCTGAAGAAAATTTAAATAAACACTCAGCCGATTACATAACTTTCTTCCTTACTACGTAGTGTTAAGCAGCTGGTGGGGGCGGGGGGGGGACTCAGTCAGACAGATAGATTGATCGAGACGTTTATTAATTCACCGTGGGGAATTACGGCCCTCTCTACTATTTCCCCTGGAATCAACACGCAAAATCCTCTTACGTTATACAGTCTCTGAGGCATACCTTTTTCACTCCATAACAATCTCGACACATCGCGATCGCGTGCTGTATATTCGACATGACTGCCTTAAATGTTCACAAATACTCTACAACATGAGATTTCGCATAAATAAATAAGCGATTAAAGTAAGAGCAATTTGAATAATAGCGCGTTGAGCCTCCAACTTTCGAAATAGTAGTCGGCAAAACATCTTGTCAGGCTTGAGAGTTTGCAGTGATCGTACGCATTTCCTCAGTCGGGAGCCGTGTAATTATTCCACGTCTGGTTTTCGCTTCTTTTTTTTTATTTCTCAATTAACCTATTTTGACTGTGCGGCTGCTCGCCAACTTGATTTCCTATTAGAGATCTCCATTTTCATTACTTTCTTCAGTTCCTTAGTTTGCAGACGCCACTAAGCAATTTATTGCCCGACGTCGCTCTTACCGGTAAATCGGTTAGTAGCCACTTTTGAGCTCGCTTTTATTACCCGAAGGCTCGATTTGAGTTTCTTCGCAGGAAACGGGTAACGTAGGATAAAGTCGTACGAACCTGGCGGTGGCGTGGGTTATTACGAAAGCTCAAAATGGCTCAGACACTGAGATTTTTTCCAAATGAATCCTTTAGACAGATGTAATGTACGTTGAGCGGTACTTCACAGTAGTACTTACATTAACACATTACAAACATACTCATTTCACTTTGTATTTATTCACTTTTATACTCGTATTTTATTTCTCAACCAGCTGTTGAGTTCGCGAAATCAGAATAAATAGCGCAACACTCGCCGTTTCCTTCGGCGTCATCACTTGTAGTAAATGAAATGTTGCAGACAATAACACACAAATCTATTTTCTAGACGTGAGAGCCTCTCTAGAAACGATCTTAATAATCCCATTAATTAAAGTCCGACTGTAAGAGAGCTGCGCTATAAGAAACGGAAAACGTTTGATGGCTTTTGAAAAAGTTATTAAATGAAAGAGAAAGCGCTTTCTTCTCTACGTGAAATTCTGCCTCATTGTGTCCCGGGAACATTACGCATAATGAAGCAGGTATGTTCCCACAGGCTCAACTATCTTCAACGAGAGCTGACGGAGTTGGAGATTTAATGACTTTTCATGACAGACGATGATTAAATGCCACGTTCGAATGCGCTAATGAACTTGTGTTCTAGTTCTAGTGAATTTGAACTACTTGGACTAAACCTGTGGCCAAAAACGAGGAATCCCTGACTCGTACGCTTACCCTTGAATCCCTCCACAAGCACCCAACATTGGTGTTTCTTCTATCGAAGGAAGTCATGGTTTCAAATGTGTTGTTTCGGTGTGGGAGCGGGGTTTTTTTTGTAACCATTTCAGGCCTGAGCTCCTATTTGTGTGGCTGTTAATTATTACCATTATTTTGTATGTATATTAAAATGATGTATTCTCTCTCTCTCTCTCTCTCTCTCTCTCTCTCTCTCTCTCTCTCTCTCTCTCTCTCTCTCTCTCTCTCTCTCCTCCTCCTCCTCCTCCTCCTCCTCCTCCTCCTCCTCCTCCTCCTCCTCCTCCTCCTCCTCCTCCTCCTCCTCCTCCTCCTCCTCCTCCTCCTTGCTCTATTAAATTTTATTATTGACTATTAATTATAATTGTATATTTAATTAATTTTTAATGAAATCTAACTGTTCAGCTAAGCTCAAGCCAAATTGTTCATAAGTTCGCAGTTCCCAATCAGGCTGAAGCCGAGGAAACTCTGAAATACATCTGTCGTCCAACCACCTTCATTCTTTCAATATTCTGAACCCTACAAAAGACGAGGATTAATATCTCTAGAGGTGAATCATTGGAGGTTTCCTGCGAATTTTTCCCCTTATCGCACTTCTCACCCCTTACTTTTGCTACCACCTTACCACCGGAATGCGCTAAAACTCGTACAGTTAAACACAAGTCCCTCAGTTCTCATCAATACTCGGAGCAGTTCAACTAAACAGAGACTCTCTGTGTCGTGTGAACTCTGTATCCTAGTTACTTTACTCTTATTCTATCTCTATTCTACCTCAAATGTATTTTCTATCATTACAGTCTTCCTTTCCTCATCTTATTCAGCTAATATTTTTTGCCTTATTCAAGTTCATCTCCCCCTCATTCCCACCCAACGCTAGTTAAGTATTTTTCATTTTTCTTATTATTTGTATTTTTATTATTAATAAAGGAAAAAGAGGGTAAACTGGTAAATTGTGTGTATTATTCATGTACGAGAACATTTCTGCTGCATTGTAGCCAGGCAGAAAAGAAGAGAAAGCCGAACAGCTCTAATTCTCTCTGGTGGTTCAACAAATAAACTAATCTCTCTTTCCCTCCTCCTTTGTTTCTCCATCCCTCTTAGTTATTAACACCGAACGAAGTAAACCAACGAATCGAAAGCAATTCCAATTTCAGACTGGTGTTAACGTTTTAAGAATTTTCGAAAAATTCAAAATCCAATTTGGAGAGCTCTCGTTGGCACATTGTGCTGGTTAAAAATCGTGGTTTGGAAAATGAGAAGAAGTATTTTTGTTCCAAATTTGAACGCCCTAGTTAACTACTTCTGAGAGCAAGCCATCTCGTACGTCTTAAGAGAAGGTCATGAGTTTTGGAGGTTATTTTTTGAGTTTTAACTGAGAATCGCTTCGGTCTCACTTGTAATAACTCCAATTTTGTGAGGCATTCGGTAAATTTGGTACCGATTGTGAACAGCCGATGAAAAATCGTCTTGTTATTGAAGTAGCTTGTTATTTCACAAAGCAACATCGAGAGAATTAGTTTCTTAAAATTCTCATTATCGTCCTTCAGCTGAGAGGACTTCGCGAGCTACTACGTCGGGTCCTCGGCGTCGCTCCATCTGCATTCGTTCCAGTTACTTTTACCTGCGATGACTCAGGCTCCACTCAGATCAGATGCTCATCGTGGGCGGTTGCACTTCTCGAGAGTAATTTCTTCGGGTGAAGGTAGACCGGTTGCTCCGACTGGCGCTTAGCAGAATTCACCGCGTATTTCCTCATTTCGGCTCTTTTTATTGCTTTGAGCTAAGCTGAACGGTTGTGAAGCCATTCAGAGGGCAAAAACAGAAACGGTGCGAAGGCTTTGGCAGCCGTTTTGAGAGCTAAGTACCTCAACCACAGATTAACCAGGGGAGTGAAAAGATAGCCAGCGATCATGCGGTTTTCCTTCCACGTCTTCTTAGACACCTCATTTTCGTAGCCCACCGACAAATTTCAATAAAATTCCTTGTATAGAATTCCGTTTTACGGCATTCTGCACAGTTCTCACGCGATAAGGCAGTCAGTTTCAAGTTATCAGTTCTGTATTTAACCCCGTACCTGCCAATTGAGAAGGTTAGTTAATACTTTCTTTTAAATATTAGCTGCCCAACCGATTAACCTCTTTGCGTGCTCTGTTCGTATTCACCCTCAGAAGTAGCATTACCGATTTCGTGTTTATGGTGGGGGAACAAACCCTATCAAAACATATTTGGCGCACACAACTTTCCCCAGCCCCTCGTGCATTCAGCGATTTGTATAACTCTACGCATTAATTCATTCAGTTTATGAGAACTTGGCTGCTCAACGCTGTACGTAGAAACCAGTGGCGCTAAAGGTTCCAGAATTTATTGAGTTACTCCTACTTATACGCCACAACCATTATTGAGTGCGAGGGTTTTGTACTGAGAACGTTCGTATTCACTGTTTTGGAATTATGGGGAATGATGGTAAGGGAATTGGCGGTAGTTGTAATTCCAGAATGTTTGGAGTAGCTTCTACTTATCTTATTAGCGTTATTGATCACTCATCTTATAAGTCATAGACTACAACCTTTCTAAGAATGCTCTAGTATCATTTTAGCGGGAATGTTTTAATAATTTATTGTGCTGCCCTCGTCATTTTCCCAAGCGTGAAATTTTATGGTACTCTCGCGTGATTTGAAACAGTCTGTACAAAAGGTTTAATCAAAATCGTTATAGCCGTTTTTCAGAAAAAAAAAATTTGGTGTTTTCATCACTATACATGTATCACTATGATAACTATGGTTATTTTTGAACTTATTTCGCTCATACCCTTACTTTGGCGTATCATGGCGAACTTCAGACGAAATTTAAGTTGATTTGATTCAGCGGTGTTCTCTCAGTCGCGTGTATAGACTCCCGGGCCATTTCCAAAATGGTACTTTTCGGTCTCAGTAGCCCTCAAAATGTAAAAATGTGAAGAAAGCTCCAAAAAATTTGTTTAGCCGACTGCATAAATTTCCATTTTACTCCGTAGGTCCAAGCTAAGTAAAAAGGAGATTATCGAGATTTTCTCAAAAACGTTTCAATTTGTGTGTGATTTAACGTTGAACTGGCACGCTGATAGACAGACTTATTGGTGAAGTAGTAGAGTGGTGTGAGATGAGGTGGTGGTGTGGCGAGAAATAGACGCTTTTAGATTTTATCCTGATCAGGCATACCTTCGAATTGACTGGGGTTGAGAAAAGTAGTGGTGCTTCGCACATTTATGTATAAAAAATACATCAATAGTTTCAGAAAGTGATTTAGTAGCCTTACGCATCCAACAAATTTACTCGGTAGGCTCGACTCGAACATCGTAGACGAATTGGGCCGAGTCTGAAATGTCAGTTCAGGGTCAAGGAAACTGATGTATTTAATCGGGTTGACATTAATAATCGGCGTAACCAGAACAACTAAACAGGGCGATTGGGGATGAGAGCGGTCCCCTTGACCGGGTTGAGGAAACCCGCGTCTTGAGCTGGCGAGGGGGTTTAAGAACTTGAGAAAGTCATATCCCCATGTTTGGTGAGGCCGCGAGGTGTCTGCCATATACGGACTATCCCGCCTGCAAGGTCCAAGGTCTTCCCCTCGACAAGCGATACGTCAGTTTAAACGGCGGTGCGCAGGTACGAACGACATTATTACTTCATTATTCGTTGGCAAACCTCACGATTTTGGGCCTCCGACAAATGAAGAGGGGGTGACTAAGAAGAATAAGGGATGAGGATGCTGCGGGAATAACATATGGAGACGAAACGAGGGCAGCGGCCAAAGAACCGGCTCTAACGGGTACTTTTATTTTATGAGTCGAGCACTTTTCTAAATACGGTCAACGAAATCGAATTTGTGTGACAGTGAGAAGTTGTTAACGCCAGTTTCATTTTACAACACCAAAAGAATCCGCGTAAAGCACTAAATATTGAAAACCACAAAATAAAATGTCGAGTAAAGAGTTGCAATCTGTAAACAAATCTGATGCGACTCATCACACAATTTTCCTCAGAACCACGCTAATTCGCAGATTCGCATCGCTCGACCAACGATTTTTGTTTGTTTTTGGGATAACTTAACGAATTTATTGATATGCTACCGCGATCAAAAGAGTCGATCGAAAAATGGTCCCACTAAGATGAATCCGTCAAAAACCACTCGTCAAATATTATTTGTCATCAAATTGTGATTAAGCGAACAACCGAGGCAGATGACGTCAGGCCTAGCAGCCTCATACTTAACAAGAAGTTGATGTATCTAGAACGTTTGACCTCCACCATCGAGGAAGTTATGGCAAGAATGCACATTCCCAGGCCTCGCCTCATCGCACGTTAAACGATTTACGTGAACGACGCTCGTAATGGCATTGTGGATGTCAAATCTAATGATCAGGAGGAGACAAATTAAATATTTAGTGCGTTGAGTGTTATCTTGGCTTATACCGTTCAATGATTGTCACAGAAACAATTGTACAGAACAAAATGGGGATATAACTTGCTAAAAGACACTCCTTCAGGTTGATCACATTCAATTATGCAATTACCTCGCAAATTTTGAAAACATTTTTTTTAAACACTGTTGTGGGGTCGTTAAAAAGTTGTAATTTGCTCATTTCGCTTCATACGCACATCTATTCACCTCTGTTCACCGAATTTTCATGGAGATATTTACGGAGCACAAAAGTTAGGTACTGATTAGTACAAGATATTTTGAAAGTTTCATCGAAATCGTTTTGGTAACTTTTGAGAGAAATGCTCAAATCCCACCTTTTTGGTACATTCCAGTGCCCCACTCCCTCAATCTCACGATTATGGAAACCCCTCATAACTTTATTTTCACGCGTAAATCACGAAAAATAACCGGCTCAAGTGTATTTGAAAATCCTATTCCAGAACACAAACCGGATTAACGACACAGTGGGAAGGAATTTAAAAAACCATTTTTTGCACGGTTTAAAAAACAGGAACGATTTAGGTTGGAATTCTCAGATCGCTAACAAACGTGGCATATCCGCTACCAGTTGGTATGGCAGCCCAACCGTCGTCAATTTGACTGACTCCAAACCTACTACAATGAGGAATAGCGACAACTATTAAACGCCGAATTACCCGAACAACAATCGAAATAGAAGAAGGCTTAACATTTATTTATAATTATTTACTTATTATTGTAATCATATTTATACTTTCGACTCATTGACACTTACTTTCATAAATATTTAATATTTTTGCTGTACAAAGTCTTCTTGGCTCTTCAGATCTTTACCTTTCAGACCCTACTGAGTCCGAAAAACAATATTCGGGAAAATGTGTGTCTGTGAACGCGATTGCGAGAAAATGGTAGAACCAAATCAGCTCAAACTTAATATGTAGCCCGCAAGTCACCATGAAACCCGCTTAAAACTAACTACATGATCAAAATTTGTTTCTCAAAAACGGCTCCGACGATCGTGAATAAATGTCTAGTATAAATAGCTCAGAATAACACGACAATGTCATTCAATTCTAATTTGTGGGAAAATGACGAGAGCAGCACAATCAATTACCAAACTTTCCGTCGAAAGTCGATTTCAGCGCAGTTTTTTCCTTATATACTCCGTTCAAATGCTACTAGAATGTTTTTATAAAATTGGTGTGGTAGTCCGACTAAACACCTATACGATGAGTATTTGAATACCGTCATAAGATACGTAGAAGTCACTCCAGAAATTCCGGAATATCAACTCCCGCCGTTTAGTTGTAACCCGATAACCCTGGAAAATTGATTATTATCCGTCTTAAAAAAATCGTATGTACAGCCTCATGAATTCTCTGTGTACCGATTGCTCAATAATGGTCCGGGAATGAGTACGAGCAGCGAAATAAATTCCGGAACTGCCATATTGAAGTGATGAAATAAATTGAGTTAGTCGAAAAAGCCATGAACACAAGTGAATTGACGTAAAGCTGAGGAAAGTTGTGTGAGGCGGCGCATCTGATATTTATTTGTGTTACTCGCGCGTATCTATCTATTTATCTGAACGTATTTCTCGTTAATCCGTTACGCCGGTGTTTCGTCGATTTGTCGTCCGCAATGAAACGTTTATTCTGAAAGAAATGTCGATGGGTAGACCTCTCCGTGCCAATTAGACTCTGACTACCCCATATTTGGTATAAGCACCGCGGCCTAAAGAATGAACTCAGTAACAATAGTACTAGTTATTAGACGATTGATGAGCTGGTAGCACCCTGAAGAGCTACTCATTCCATTTCATGAGGTTTCGAATGGCCACAGAGTATTACCCATTAAGAGATTCCAATACCAAAATGCGACTTCTTTAAAAATATAGCTTCAAGATTTGTCGAACGAGCGTCGGTGCGCGAGACATAAACGACACGTTAGCTTCAAACCAGGTGGTATCATTCTTCAACATGTGGCAGCCCTTTCGTAACGGCCGCCTTTCGTCTAGAACTAGCCGTGGGATCATGAATCGAGCGAAGCATCAGTAAACGCCTCATGCGCGCAATCTCGAACCTGCCCCTGGTCCATTTTTGGATCGGAAGGCGATGTGAAGTAAAATAGCGGGACGGGCGATGAAGAGAGAAAAAAAGAGAAACAAAATGGCATGAGACTGAAGGGGGAACTGGTACTTGCGAAGAGGGCGAATATCGTTGGACATGTCAACATTCTGGTAGATCGAAGCGTTGAAAAATTCTTTCAATTGAAGGCTCCTCGTGGATTGAGCACCTACGTCAAATTTGGCCTTTAACGCAACGTATACCTTGTCGCCTGTCCTCATAATGGCTACTGTACGCCTTGGCACTACCATTTAGGAAGGAATTTTCTATAAGGGGTGAAAAACAAAAGAGTTGGTTTTCTCATTCACGTTTCAGACGCATCTTGTTATAAAATATCTAGTAACTTATAAAAAAAGTGAATCGCTGAAACGACAGTAGTTTGAATTGCGGAATGTATTGGGTTGCTCCTAATTATCGTACAATCACGGTCAAATTCATTTTATACGTTGCACTTTCGAATACCACCCACATTTGAGCGGAATTTATAATTATTTTTAAAGCGCACTAAAATCGATCTTCTTCAAAAAGTATGATAATTTATTGCGCTTCTCTCGTCTTTTTTCCACGAATGAGAATTGTGTTGTACTGTCGTGTTAGTTGAAGCTATTCATACAAAAAATTTAATCAAAATCGTTGGAACGATTTTTGAGAGAAAGAAAAATCACTAATAACTATAGTTAGTTTTGAGCCGATTTTGCTCATAACCTTATTTCGCGTCACGTGGTGACACTAAATATAAAATTTGAGCACTTTTCATAATGGTGACGATACTTCATGAAGCTAAAAGAAAATAAAATTGCACTAAAATCGATATTTGTACAAAGTTTTGATAATTAAGGACGATAAAATCTCGTCATGTCCACAAATATGACACTTTTTGGTGCCGTTGGGTTTTATGACTGTCGAGACCAAAAATGTAACAAAAATCGTCAATGCCGTTTGTGAGAAAAAAAATATTGGGCGTTTTGGTCATTAAGATGTAACACAGCACACACAAAATTTGAATATGGTTTTCTGTTCGTCTAATCCGCGATTTCTCCGCCTCTCCTCCGCTTCCATAATTTCTCTTTAATCTCCCCAACCTTCTTTTCAGTGCACCAATAATGCGTCGTACGCCTTTTCTCATACTAACAAAGAGAAAGCGGTTGGTCGGCGGACTTCTCCGGGGAGACAAAGAAGCACATCTTTTGCTCTATCGTCTCAGATGTATAGTCACGTCGGGCGTCTATTGATACGGCACGGGGGTTTCTAACAGTTTTTTGTTCGGCAGTTGATAGCGTAATATTGTCAAGATGATACGAGCGTTTCGGGTAGAAGCGTTTACGACGTGTGAGAATGGAATTATTTATTTTGAATTCAGGTAAACGCTGAGAAGATGGTCGAATTTCTATTGAGCAATTGCTCATTGACAGGGGGCTGTCGAGAATGACTATTATTTATTATTGTAGGTGCAAACACGTCTGCAGATTAGTTTCGGTTCATTTCCAAATGCTATCGAATCTTGTTTCTCTTCGTTCATTGTTGTAATTCAATTCCTGAAACCACGCACTACGCTATAGGTTAGTTATTAGCGCTAAGGGATCGAGAGCTTTCGTTGACAAAGCAATTTTGAGCGTCAGACGCAATGCGATACGATAAGAATTGGCTTCACGTGGTTAACCGTGTGCACAAATTTACGAAGCTTGAAGTAAAGACAAGACTCGTGCTGTCAAGACACGCTAACCACTTTTGGTTGAACGTCCCCCATTCTTGACTATGCTTGCAGCTTCACATCTTCTAACGTCTGACCTTTTTAGGAGGAGCTGAAAGGCAGTTTATACCAGGTTTTTTTGTTGTTGTCCATGTCCAAGGTTTGAAATTAGTTGGAGAGACGGGTTTTGTCTAGCGATTAAATAAATAAACATATGCATTGGAAACACAGCGAATGGAAGGGAGATCTCATATTTTAAGAAGTCCACAATTCTCTAGGTGCTCATAAATTACGACTAGTTCGGCGCTGGCGGCGAAAGATGGATTCCAAACCCTCGGTGGAAGTGACGCACTACATCGGCGCGGTTTCCGATTTCTTTTCCGAGGAGCGCGTTCTCAAGTAGTGACGCACGTCAAGAGCCTTAAGCGACGAGCTCGAGCTTCCAAAGGACTTCCAAATACGCACCGTAACTCAGCTTCGAGAAATCGTAATAACGAGTTGTTCCAAGTGTCGAGCAAAACGTTCGACAAAAGCAGAGCAGAGCGGAACTGCGGTGAGGAAATGGTCGTCGGATAGCTCGATTTTGATTTTCCAAGGCCCGACCTGAGAGGAAGTTTTGGCGTCAGAGAAACTAGTTCTGAAAAAAAAAAGTTTCCTTCGTACGACGAACTTCACAGCTTTGTTGACCCTTTAATGGCTTCGCGTGAGAAAATAGTTTGAGATCGAAATTACGAGAAAACGGCTGGATCAAATCACCTCAAATTTCATGTCAGGATTTGAGTAAAATAGGTCCAATACTAACTAGAGTTGTAATAGGGATCAAAACACCAAACTTTTTCTCAAAAAATTGAATTTTGTGAGAGCACAGTTTCAAATAAAATGTCAACAGCGAAAATTGTATTTATGGAAAAACGAAAAGCGGAGCACAATAAATTATCAAAACACTCGGCGACATTTGGTGTTTTTCCGATATAAATCCTGCTAATACGTTACTATCAGCCAATAAAAGAAGGAAGCCTAGGAAGAACACACTAAACTCCTAAATTATAGGTGTTCATGTAAAATGAAACTAAATGTATTTCCTTAAAACTTGCTGACCCACATACAACATAGACCACGGAAACACTCCTACTACGCGGAAGTAAGTAACGTGCTGTGTGGGGGAGTTGATAAATCGGGGCTTTACAGAATAAGATAAGACAAAGTTTCGTATAGAATAGAAAATGAAAATAGTTATCCACCTAAAGGACGACTATACTAGCTCTATCTATAACTTGTTTAAAATTCTTGAATTATTTTTTGAATTTAGATTTCTCTATTAGCATTATTAATTCAACACAAACCATTTTTTATTTAATTATTTTTCCCATTATCCCAATTTTTCTTTTTCTTTATACGCTTTGACATCATACGTAGACACCTAAGAACATTCACAGGCAAGTGCTCCTTTATCTGTCTTGCGCTCACTGTTACTTGTGGACTGAGGGGTTCGGAATGATGCAGTTAAAATACTCATGACACAGAGCGAGCCACAGAAAATAAGTCGGGTCATTTCAACTTGGCATGTGGAGTGCTAAAATGAAGAGAAAAATAGAAGATCGTTCTCACCAACGATTTATATCCTGTACCTATCCTTCTGCCACATCCTTCTCAGTGCTGACCATGATATTCAACCAAGTTCGTACGAACTGAGAGAAAAGCAGATGGGATTAGTAGCCACGGTCGGTAGAAGAGATCTCTTCTACCGACCGTGTTAGTAGCTACAGCGAAGATAATTGCTGAATGCAGGGCTGAGAAATATGTAGATGCGTAGCCCCTGGTATTATTAAGGACATGAACTGCGATACTATATTATAATATTCACTACGAAATTCTCCTATCCCAAGTATAAGGTATTATGAGCTCAATTAAAAACAACGAAAAGAATTTTCCGGATATCCACCTGGCCACAACTACAAAATACTGTTCCCCAAAATCAAAAAGACCACCTGGTTCGACAGCATCTCTGTAGCGAAGCCGAAATGCTTCTATAAAACTATTTCTCGGCTGCGTTTATAATAACTGTAAAGGCTGTATGAATGTACTTCGTAGCCAATAAAAAAATAAATTGGCAAACATTGCTGTTGCGTGAGAGGGGGAGGACAACTGTATGATACGTCGCAACCACTTTTTTAGTGTTTTTAGATATACGCAAGGTTAGAGTACTGTATGATTTCCACAATGCCACGATGAAAAGAACTTCCCGCACTCCAAACCTCCATATCTACTCAACGTGCCCAAGTCCCTGTCAAAGCTTCGTTTCTGTCCGCTTCGAGCCCCGTTGCGCCTGTAAACGTCCGTGAACTGATTTTCGATCCCCAAGGCCGTCTGACTAATCGAAATCTTTTCAAACAGTCGTTCAAGTATCAATTGCGATGCCTCGTCTCCTGTTTAGGTGAACGACACCTGATCCGTTTGAGTGAAAAGTGCGGGGCAGAGCGTAATAAAGCCGAATATCTAGCTGGAATCGGGCCACAGCTGCAACCGAAATAGACGTAGGGCCGGCCCATACGAGGAGCCAACCAGCAACGCGAGAGGCTTTAACCTAGAAAACGTCTATTTGCGTCTGTTGAGAGCTCAATGTGCGGATGAGCTCTGTTTCTACTGAGTTAGCGAGTTGTCAAATCCTTTAAAAGCGGTTTTAAAAAATTAATATCACGTAGAATGGCGAAACTCTTCTAAACGAAATTGAAAGTCATTTACATTTTAATAAAGCGCCACGAACACCTAGCGATTGCACGCTGCCCTTAAAGTTCCGTAATTTATTGAGTTGCTCCTACTCATTCCCTGCCCGTTAATGAGCGCAGGAGGCTCAAGATACTGTCAACGTTAATTTTTTGAAAAAGATCGTGTTTACTGTTTTAGTGAGAACTGCGAGGAATCATAGTGGAACTCTTGAGTTTCTGGAGTAGCTCCAAATTATCTTATGATCGTTACTAAATACTCATCAAATGGGTAGTTTATTGGACTACCGACTTTTTATTTACTTTCCTTTGCTCTACGAAGTAAAAAGGAAAGTTATGTAATCGGCAGAAGAAAAAAAAATTTGAGTTTTCTTCAGACCTTTACGTTTCAGACCCCCCTGAGTCCGAAAAACACTATTTGGGAAAATGGTCTGTGTGTCTGTGAACGATTTTTAGAAAAAACCACCGTACCAAATCAGCTCAAACTTCATATCTCGCCCGCAGGTCATCATGGGACGCCAAAATAATGGTATGAACAAAATCCACCGAAAGTTGACTATAATTATCATAGTGATCAAAACACCAAATTTTTTTTTCTCAAAAATGGCACTAACGATTTTGATTAAAGTTTTTATATTGGTAGCTCTTGATAAGATAATAATATCATAAAATTCTCATTTGTGGGAAAATTACGAGAGCAGCACAATAAATTATCAAAATTTTCGACGAAAAGCGTTTTTAGCGCAGTTTTTTCCTTATAAACTCCGCTGCAATGTTGGTAGAATGTTAAAGAAAATTGGTATTGTAGTCCAATCCAATACCTAAACGGTGAGTGTTTAAAACCGTTCATGAGATAGAAGGGGCTCACTCCAGAAATTCCTGAATTTCAACTACCACTGTTTCGCTTACTACCAGTTCTAAAAGTGTTTACCCAATAACTCTGCAAAAAAATTACTATCCATCTTCCAAAAATTTGTGTTTACAGCCTCATTAATTATCAGTGTACCAATTGCTCAATAATGGTCCTGCAATGAGTACGAGAAGCACAATATAATCTGCAACGTAAGCGCTACCGCTTTCTGCTGCCGTGAAATGTTGTTTGACCAATTTCAAATGTACTGAGTGATAAATGAATTGCGTAAGCTGAAATGTACAAAGTGAATTGACGTAGAGCTAAGGAAAGTTGTGTGTCGCAACGCACCACATATTTTGTATGAAAAAACTGCGCTCCGATCGATTTTTGTCGAATTTGTTGATGATTTATTGGGCTACTCTCGTAATTTTCCCACAAATATTATTTTATGGTACTGCTGTACTTTGGAGCTGCCCGCGCAAAAAACCTAATCAAACTCTATAAAGACGTTTTTAAGGAAAACACTTGTTTTGTTGTTGTCTCTCTCTTTGGCTCTCGTTTCGCATTATTTTCCCCACAGTTACGTTTACCGTTCATTAGACGTGGTAATTGTGAACATCAAAAGATATTTATTAATGAAGAGCAGTTATAATGAAAGAAATTCGTCGAAAATGCGATTGAAACGAAAATCCATAATGCTGCAAATTATTATACAACAGTTTATTATTCTCTTCGCACAGCATGACGTACTATCCCACTTCCCAAACTCATCTCATTCGATTCAGCATCGAAAAATATCAGTAAACGATACGAAACATGACCTGACTACTACGAAACGACAAAAATTGCATTGGCAGTTGGCACGTCGTTGCCAGTTAAGCTGACGGTTGGTTGGAGTGAAACTGGAGTGCAAATGATTAAACAATTACTTTCGCTGTATCGTCACGCGAGTTTTTTCAATTAGTAGACTTTGGCTCACTATAATTACTGCGATTTCACAATTTTCGATCTAGACGCAGACGTACACCTCTGAAACTCGTTCCATTCAATCCAGCATAAATACCCCCCAAAAAAATCGATACCAATCGTAATTGCGATAAAACGCATGTCAAGTGGCCGCATTATTCATTTTCAATAATAGACCAAAAGTAAGTTGTGCGGAAGAAATAATCACTATTTCGTGCTCACAGGCGTGCCACACAACATTCCTCTGCATCTTGGTACATTCTGTACTAATCCAGGTTACATATCTCTGATTTAATAAGAACTGGTAAAACAGTTGTTAGCGCTTGACGTTTCAGAATTTAAGGGGCTGCTGCTACTTATGCCATGACCTTGATTGAAAAAAAAATCAACGTTTAGGTAATTAATTTGGACTGTCAACATTACGTTTTTGGAGTAGTTTGTGTTTACAGTTCTTGAATTATAAGAGAAACCCTGAGAAAAAAATGTGTTCGAATTGTGGAATTTCTGAGATTGCTCTTGATTATTTCATAAAAATTATGAACTTCTACTTCTTCAGTTTTTGAGAATTAACAGATAAAAAAAGAAAATGTTCGACGTTTATTCTTGAATATTGACACATTGGTTGCATTTTGGCACGAACCAACGATAACTCCCGGTCAGATGTGCTGCGGGACTAGTTTCGAGAAGTTGGAAATTGTTGAAATAGTCAACGTAAAAGTCGTAAACGCGGTTATGTTATTTATAATGTGGCGTTGGGCGGTTAACAATTCATCTATCTGCGGTGCTGTATCGTGGGCCTTGAAACAAGTTGATCTCAATAGTCTCGAGGCATGCGAAACGCCGCGTTATCGGAAAATGTCGAGAATCTCTTGGTCGGATGAAGTAATTTAATGTGAAGGTTTTGCGTAGGATCGGAGTGGAATGCAAAATTAACTACGCCATAAAGAGGTATAAAGCTGGTATATCTCGGCCACATGTTGAAAGGTATTTGCGGTATTACTGACGGTAATACTGCAGAGTATGCGGAGCCCAGGCCGCGAAATATGAGACAGCAGTTTGCTGCAACCCCGCAGAATGATTGCCGCCAATAAAATAAAAATATAACGAAATACTTTCGATAGGAGGCAGAACTGAACGAAGTTCAACTCGCTCATCGAACACCAACATTTTTAACACCAAGTTTCCCATTGTAACAGGATCGCGTTATGGTGGCCACGAATTTTGTCGAGCTTGCGAAGGACATTCCAAAACAAAACTGTAATTTTTCCACTCAGTCAACGTTATTGTTTTGTTGTTTTTTCCCCAATCGGAAAGGCAACGAGTCAACTTTCCAGAACAGCTGAACAGCAGCGAGTTTTTTTTTTTCATTTTGCTCGCTATTCCTCTGAGACGCAGATTTGAGATAAGGGGGAGGGGAGGGGGTAGATTCAAAGAGCAGACATTCTACAGGCTTTTTTCGCACAGGCGAAGACGACTAGAGCTGATTAATAATAACTTTGGTTAAACTAACAACGTAGGTATATTTTAACAATCAACAACTAAACTCCATTCTCTTGAAAAAACCTCAATTAACCGAATTACACACCTAAAAACAAAAGAAAAAGGTTTTCTGGTTAAATATTTTGCGAAAATGGCTCAATTAGGCAGTATCACGATACACGCACCTTTGCAGTTCGTTCGACAAAGATTTTTACCCTGTGTTTCAAAATTGTGTTTTGTAGAATTTTTCTGTTCAAATGCAAGACAGCCTTTGACCAACAGACTGTCAGTCTTCAATCAATAGCTAAAGCTCGTTGTCTACAACTATTCTCTATCTGTTAGTGGAAGGTACGTTCAACACCTCAGACCATATCGCTCAAACGTCAAAAAGCGTTTTGTTTTTTTCGCGTTTTCCAAAGAAAACAGCTTGAAAATATTTTATTTAAACCTGCAGAATAGTTTTCCGACGTAGGACCCCAAAAAACCCATTTAGCGAGCGTGGGTGAGTGAGAACGGCGGAGTCAAATATGCTCAAGTTCGATATTTAGCCTGGGACTATTTCGATAAACCGTCGCAATAAGGTTGTGATCTTTTCCCTCCCTATTTTAGGGCCTTTTGAGTTAAAAAAGGATATGTCGAGCGAATATCCGACTGATTTAACTCTGTCTCGCCCGTGTAAAATGTGCAAAAACATTACTCAATTACATAAAGAAGCGCTGTTTCAACGCATTTGTACAGTAACAATATTCAAGTACGAAACGTAGTTACTAATTCTGGAGAAAATGTAAAAAAATCTCGTTTTTCGATTTATTTTGGTTCATATCTCCGTTCAACGGACTGTCACAGACACAGTTGAGGCTAAAAAAAAACTATAGATTGCTGAAAGACATTTCATCAGGTTGATCAAATTTAATTATGCAGTTATCGACCAAATTTTTAAAAACATTTAAAAACGCGGTTTTTGGCACACTTTATTTCTGTTCGTCGGAACGTCAATTAGTAACGTATTTCCAAAAAGTATGAAAAAAAGGAAGGGAAAACCGTTTCGCTTCATTGGCCTGCATACTCGTACACCCAATTTTCACAGAGATATTCGTGCGAAGGTCAGCTCAAACTTGATATCTAGCCCGCAGGGCACTACGAGATGCCAAAATACGGGTATGAGCTAAATTCGCCCAAAACTAACCATAGTTATCATAATGAACAAAACTGCTTTAACGAATTGATGAAATTTTTTATATACACAGCTCCTAATAAGACGACAATACAGTAAAACCCCCATTGGTGGAAAAATATCGAGAGCAGCGCAATAAATTACCAAACATTTCGACGAAATTTAGAGTTTAACGTACTTTTTTCGTAAACTTCGCTCAGAAAGTAGTAGAATCTTCAGAAAAATCTATCGAGTACTCCAACTAAGCACCTATACGATGAGCGTTTAATAATGGTCGTAACATATACGGGAACCATTCCAGAAATTCAGGAATGTCAATGGCCGCCGTTTCACTTACTGCCATTTTTGAACGTTTTTACCCTGTAACTCTGCAAAAGTGATTATTATCCTTTTCAAATAATCGTGTGTAATTCTCTGTGTACCAATTGCTCAATAATGGCCCGGGAATGAGTAAATTCCGGAACTGTAAGCGCTACCGCTGTCTGCCACCGTGAAATGGTGTTCTACCAAGTTCTAATGAGCCGCGAAAACATGTAAATTTATGTAGGGCTTAGGAAAGTTGTGTGAGGCGGTTACTCCGGAATTTTTTTGGTGAATCGTTTAAACAGTGTAGCGTAACATTTTTCGAATTGCGGTTCAGATAGTCCTGTTTCCTTTTAAACTCCGCTCAAATTTTACTAGGATCTTCAAATTGAGGTGTCCAACCAAATACCAATGCGATGAGTCTTCGACAACAAATTCCATTACGTCCAGAATTTCAACCATCCTCGTTTCACTTACTACCATTTCTAAATGTGTTTACCCGATGACATGATACTTTCTTTATCCATTCAAGGTACCGGAATGTGAACATAAAATCGACCCAAAACTGACTGTATTGTGTGTCACAGCGATCGAAACATCAAATATTTTGTGTAACAAAGGTTGATTCTTTACATTCAAAGTTTGATTAAAGTTTGTGTACCGATAGTTCTAAAAATGTGTGCATAAATGTAAAATGTTCACTCTTGGACGAAAACAGCACAATAAATTATCTGAAAATTTGTGATAATCTAATTTGTTAAAAAGTTCTCATATAAATGCGTAAGTACTTGCTTCGTGCGTACCGGTTATTTCATTACGTTCAGTACATAAGTAGAAGCACCTCAATAAATTTCGGATCGTTTTATTCTTTCCCCTCAACTCGAGGGAACAGATTATATTACTCGGTGGAACGATAAAAATGGCACGGGACGAGGAAAGTTGTGAGGCGTCGCATATGACGTTGTCTCGACAAAGAAGTCTTCGTTCCATAGGACTGTTACAGGCCACACCACTTCAACAATCTTCCTGTCGAAACCAAGGCCTCTAGATCCGTCTTAAAATTGACCAGAAACGGGCAAAAGTAAACACAGATGCTTCGCTGCTTCTTTAAATGGCGAAGTTGACTCGACGCTCTTTGCATCATCGATTTTGTTTGTTTTTTTTGTTTTTTTTCTTCGACGCTCTAATGAATCTGTGCGTTCAGACGAATTGTTTAGAATCAATATGCCGTTTGCTCGGTAAACAGATAGGTTTTTTTAGTAACCGCGATTTGACGGTCGAGGAAGCAAGCTCGAGTTTTGGAGCTCGGCTTCGGGTCGGGTAATTAGCATTGGCCTCGAGTTTTGAGCGGAAATGACAAAAATAAACATCATTTATGGGATATTAAAAAACGCAGCTGAACAGACATTCGATCTACAGTATGGTCATTTAAACACACTGACGATCTTGGTTTCATAAACGTAGAACGAAAATATCCATTTAAATCCCCGCATGACTCGTCTAATTCAGAGCTGTGAATTTTTGAAGCGTTTGTGCTATCCCATGCCCCTGATTCGTCTGTTGAGGTGCGCAGTATTGGGAAATGAAAAACTAGAAAAGAAGAAGATACGTATATTTCTACGTTTTGTTGTGAGGCGATAAAAGCCGTAAGGCATCAAAAAACGAGATTCGTCCAACGTCTTTTTCATATCTTCTCAAAAACGGCAACGATTTGGATCGTATTGAAAACTATACGGTAAATCTTGTTCACTGGCACGCTCCGTTTCGCTAAACGGTGTTTCATGGACTCAAGGGACTTTGAAACGTATAGATTTGAAGATTCGATTGAATTTTTTTTAAATTCTGAAAGTTCGAACTATTTGAAGATTTTTTTCAAGATCAAATAATTGTTTTGGGCGGTTACCTATTACTGAAGGAAGTAACACCAAAACTACGCACACTACGATAATTCTTAATGGAGACTCAGTTAAATATCCGGGAATACATTTTTAGATGCGAAACTCGCAAGGGCCCTCTCACTTTACAGCTGCCAAAAAAAGAGATATCGTAACCCGTTGCTCAACTCACCGTTTCCAGCATATACCGACTTCGTCTTAATCTGAAAAGATCGCACTACTTCGCTTCGTTTGTTACTAAAACTGCGTGATTAATTAATAAGATCCCAACTGTTCCGGCTCATAATTGACACTCCGTTGAGGTGGTTCAAAAAAAGAACTAAAATTACGTCGCTCCTGTATTCAGCTGCGGTATATATGAAAATCACTTCAATTTCAAAGCGTTCTGAAGGTCGCCTAAGCGTATGTTTTCTTTCGTTCCACACCAGAAAATTAATTTGTACCACTGTTTTCATTTATTGACCTATCAGCTTTCCGATGGCGCCAAAAATTTTCCACGATACTGTACCTCCCCCCCCCCTCCTGCAATTGTGGACAAGGGCTAAAAATCTACAACTTTGTTTACAATTCCGTCGTAAGACTCCTATGAAGGTTCAAAGTTCGACGATTAACTCCAAATATGTTAGTTCAGTATTTTTCCGTGGGACAATTTCCTCGCGGTACAATTAGCTTGATGAAATAATTAGTTTAACAATCCCTAAATCCCGACAAAGTAGTTGTCAAAAAGAAAATTTACGATAACCCGAATTAGCTGGGTTTTTTTACCTCCGCACTTGAAGGTACTCACTGGCCCTACAGAATGTCTTTCATTCCCCAAACACCTTTTAGGTCTCAACCCTTTTGTTGTACCTGTGGGGAGCCCAGCACATCAGTTATTTCCGCGTGACAATGGATTTTCCCCTGTTTTGGACTTTCCAAAATATCCTTTTCCCCACCCCTCAATTTTACATTAGAGCTCTTTGCAACAGTCAGTCATCTATCAGCTATCGCGCACGACTGTCGTCTCTCATGCCTCCCAATTCATTCGTCTCTCAAGTCTCGCGACTCACTCGCCTCCCAGCTCAGGCTACTCACAACTAAACTCTCTCTCTTCCTCCACTTAGCTTCCCACGTAACCAGTTCACGTGTATTTAGAGTTCTCTTGTTCGCGTTTATACTCCCACTCAAACTGATATTGCTATTCTGTCAGCTGTAATACAGTCCTCACTCACGCTCACGACGTCCATTTATTTCCCAGTTCAAGTTTCACCAAACCTTGTGCCCAACCTATGCGTGTGAATTAATAGGAGAATATTTTGTAATATATTTGATTTTGTTCCTCACTTTGTGGGGCTAAATTATCAGAGAATATTTTTAGAGTCATCAAAAAGCTGGCACGTCAGTAAATGAGAACAGGGGTACAAATTAATATCTGACGTCCGATCAACTTTTTTTTCGATTCTTAAGGAGGAAAAAATATGGATCAATAAAATACGCTAGGGCGGCCTCTAAGACGCAACGAAGTCGGCTGAGGACTTGGCAGCATCGTTTTTTCATGTATATACACAGCTTGGAGGAAGAGAGCGACGCACTTTGAGAGCATTTTTGGTTTTTAAACCACCCTACTCTCCAAGGTATGTTTGAAATAGTCCATGTTTACCTCGATAAGCGCTTAAAACGCAAAAATCACATTGCAAATATCGAGCGCTATTTCTCTCTATAAATTTACCACTATCTCTCCCCTCGCATCACCAGTTACTTATAATACGAACAATAATTATATGTGAGGCTACCGATTCTTCTGGAACTACCAGACATTTGGCCCATTGGTACGAGCAGAGCAAGGATGGAAATACTAGGTGCGACGCAACACACTACTTTCCTCAGCCCTTGTAAACAAGACGACAGTATACATGGACAGGCGCTGTTTGCTTCGTTCACCCTTATTTCTCGACTCCTTGTTATTTTGAACCAACTTGTTGAAGCCATTTTTGAAAAACGTTTAAACAACCTCTTTAGCTCATAGTATTTCACACAACGAACGTTAGGTGCTGATTATTTATTTTAATTTTTTTACTAAAATCCAAGGGATCACTGGACAATCACCCTCTGACTTGGCAGGGAGGAAAGTGAAAAGGGAACTTCCCCTACTACTAGCCAAACTTCGTGTAGGCACCCCAACCAAACGAAAACTTGCCACGCTAGATTAATGGGTAATAGATAAATGGCAAGCGAGATGGGAATTCTATCCAAAGGAACCTGGAACCTTTGAAGAAGGTAGGTTGAACCAGACCACTGATTTCCTTATGGGATACACGGCGACTTCAATGCTCGGCTCCACTTATTTTCTTCTTTCCCACCAGCGTGAGGAAAGAAGAACTCTCTTGTTATTACACTGTAATTCCTTCAACAGTGAGTGACGACAAACAACAAACACCCCCCACCTATTTGATACTTCTTGTTTCAAGGCATCAGGATTCCGAATCTGCAATGTCCGTCTACCGTCCGGGTCGTTTTGTGTTTTTACGTGGTCTAAATATCCGTTCATTCGCACAAAAATTCCATTTGGTATATATTTGTACCCGCCTGCTCGGCAATCAGATCGGACGAAGACCATGGTTGTTATGGGCAATAAAATGGCCTGAAAAACAAACAAACACGCAATTTTAGCAGTTTTCTCGCAAACACGCCGTATTCGGTATCGTTTTACAGGTATTTTTAGATGTTGGGTCGAATGGAACGAGTCTCGGAGGTGTATATGTATATTTAAACCACTGTAATTATACTTAGCCAAAGTCTACTAATTGAAAGAATTGCGGGACAATAACTCATTTGTACTCCCTTCCTCTCGTCTCATTAAAACCTCCCACCAGCTTGACTCGCCACGTCACGCCATTTGCCTACAGGCGCCTGGAATCTTACGTTTTCGTCGTATAGTGACGTCATGTTTCGTATCGTTTTCTACTGAGTAATACGTTTGTAACATGAATCAAAATGTTTTGAACAGTTTTCGAGAGAAAAAACTCATTCTTGGTAGGTTTTCCGCTTCCAATAAATAACGAACAATATACAGAACATCGAGCTCAATCTGTTTGTCCGTTTTTCCGCAAATCCGACTACACACCCACACAGGTGCTTCGGATTCGGGTTGCCTCAAAAACGTACAGGTCTGAAGAAATCTCTTCTTCCTTCGGGCAGTGGAAAGTAAAAATGAGGCGTATTGGTGCAGGTTCATACACATAATTAGGTTTATACATCCTACCTTCCTGTTACGCTCTTAATATCTAAAGAAAAACTAGCGCCAATGATTTCACTCGTCCTCCACACAAATTACTCTGTCAGTGAAAGGTTGATAAAGCTCAGTAAGAGAATCGGTGTGAAGTCACGTCATTAAGAGGCCTTCGACCGTCCCAATTTTAATTATCGACAAACTCACCTCATTTTAGCCCCAAAAATTAACCTGATTGACGATTCCGAGGACGATTAGTACGACTCACGGATGATTCGCCTCATCGTCTCACTGGCGATTAAGACAGAGGTGGCCTCAATTGAGAAGAAGGTATGCGCCACGGAGAGCGTTGCCCGCTCAGAATGTTATTGTTTACAACAATTTTCCCCAAGGTCATCTCCTTTTGTCAACTAAGAGGTAGAAATATTGTGAACCCGACGAAGGACAAGTCTAATTCGGCGGTTCCCCGACAAATGTAGTGTAACAAAACTCGAAAATTATGAATTTCGTACGGATATTTTGAAGTAAGGAAATGGTCTACTGTCAACGAAAACCGCCTTCTGTCGCAGCTTACTGGACCCCAGTTAGGTCAGCGAGTCCAAACTGTATCACCCCCTGGGATAAAGAAAAGCTTAAGTGCCATCGAATGATGGGGCGGGCCTGTGACCATTCTGGCCTGAAGGGTTGTTTGACCCAAACATGGTACCACGGGAGTGCACAGCCCGCGGCCTTGCGCCGGTGCATTATGGGTTAGGCCTTGCTGACGTCCCCCGAATCCTTGTCTATAACCCCTCGAAATTCAATCAGCTTCAACACTTTTGCCAGTTTTCCTGAAAATTATAACAATTTTCTCAGCCCCAAAATGCGTTCAGCTATTTTATCACTCTAGCAACTAATTCAGTATGTTTTTCACTTAGTTGAAACTAACTTAGCGTTAATAGAATTACTTGGTTCGCTACCACTAGTGTTATGACCATCATTAAACTACCATTATACAGGCAGCTTAGTTGATAAACACCCTGATAACTCTAGTTTCGTAGAAGAAGGATTTACGAGAAGAAAAATACACTAAAATCTATTTCCATCGCCGTTTTTGTAATTTATTGTGCTTTCTCGCGTTTTTTTCGCTGATGAAAATGGTTAACATTTATTACGTGATCTACAGTCGACCACACAAACTATTTAACCAGCATGGTAACTGGCTTCTTTGAGAAAAATTGGTGTTTGGATGACTATGATAACGTTAGTTAGTTTAGCGGATTTTGCTCATACACTTTGCTGGGTGCTTCCCGTTCCTTTAATAGCTTATGTACACCTTGGACACGAAACTGATATTTAACTCTCTATTTACAAATGAAACTGAAAAAAAGAAAAAACATTAGTCCAGTGGTCCTGGCGTGTCTCATTAGGGGATCTAGCTGCGGTTGAATTAATGCGCAGAGTGCTCGAGTGCCTGGAATTCTGACGATAGAACGTCCTCTGCCACTGTGATTGTCTCACAACCTCCAAAATCTTCAAGGAATGGACAAAGCTTTCGTACAGGACGGGAAGTAATTCGAGATGGAGTTTGAACATTGGATGTACATTTATTATCTTCCCCATAGTCGAAAGGAATGGAGCCGTGTTATCGACGATAATTAGGAACAAATCTCCAAAGAGAGCGGGCCGAACACTGGAATGACTTTGGAGCTCAAGGAGACACAATTTCTTCCATACAATCTAAACACGTTTGACTCATTCGTTGAGAGGAACGCACACCTGTCTGAATGGCGCGTTAACAGCTAACGTTGTAGTTTTCATTGGTCGGAAGATTAACGTTCTCGCAGAAATCCAGATGTTACTAACAGAGGGGAACTAACCATCCCGCACGGCCAAATGCTTTCCTAGGGAGAAGAAATTATTGGCAGTGCCAAGCATCCAGATGGGATAATAACGTTGTGGATGCTCCCTGCAGTGGCTACAGTAATCACTTAAGAGTCACTAAATCATGTGGTGTGATGTGTGGTTCTCCCTTCTATATGACACGATTTCTGTCAGAGGGTTAACGTGCAGCCACTATGATACGGCAATGACCTGGAACTCATTGGCCACGCTAAAGATCATGGTGCTATCTGCAAGCAGGTTGTCCTGTCCAAAAATCTGTCAGGTATCACAAATTAAGTATCATGAACTAATGTTTAATATGGGTCCCTCATATATCGAAAACCTAGGGTTTTATACATTGGGCTGGTTCAATCCGTAATACAATATGGAGCTGCCGTGTGGAGCTCGGCGTATGGTATATATTTGTCACGAATTCTGTTGCTCAGAAATTAGTAATTAAACTTGTTTTGCAAAAGAGTTTGTCGTCGGAAGAACTATTCAAGCTGCTTCAGGTACCACTGCAAGACATAATCGACAAAACCACCATACATCTTATTTACAAATATTACAGATCCGGGTCTATTTACGCAGTATCCAACACAACTAGGTCCCATTCTTTGTTGATCTTAAATTTTGGATTTAGAAGGACCACGATGGGGCAACGGTCGCTAATGTATATAGGCATCATATTATTTAATAATCTTCCCACTAAACGCTGTCGCTCCTTGTCTGTCATTAAATGTGCCATTAAAAGCACCCAAGATCTGAAGTTACTTAAAATGTGTAGAGTAGTTTTCTCAGCATTCTTCCAATTTCTTCATTGTATGTTCGCAAAGAAATTGTTTCGTAAAACACCTTCGGCAGCAACAGTTTAGTAGAAACTAACAGTGGTAACAACTTCTACTTATGGTTTCACGAACCTGGTGGCAGTGTGAAGAACTAAAACTGTCAGTATAAATCATTAACCAGTAAACATAATTGAGAGCGAACGGTTGGAGTGATTTGCCTTTAACTTGGTATCTAACCTGCAGTTCAACAGGGAGCGTCGAAATAAGGGGTTGTCGTAAAATAAGCAGCACAATAAATTATCATAGGTTTCGTTGATTTGTGCCCCAGGGAGATATTGCCAGGGAATCTTTCTGGAGAAAGTGTTGTTGCTAGCGATACCACATTCCATCCTGCGTAGGAAGAAGGGGAAAGTCATCAAGATGGTTATACCTGCGTGTGTAAGCACAAGTGATAGAAAACGACAACCATATATGCGCTGGGTGGATTTTTTGAAAGGAATATAAATAATTATGTGCGGAACTCTCACTCCGTAAATAGATCAAGTCGCTAACGTCTGAGTTGGCAATAGGTAATCCTCAACGCGATCAAAACATTCTGTTTGCTAATTAATTCTTGACTCTTACGTAGCAATCATTCAACGGTCACGAATAATTATTTCCTGTAGCAAAAGCTGTAGCAGGTTTCACGGAACTTCCAGTTTCCAAGAGAGCTGCAGGAATGAGTAAAAAACTGAGGCTTGAGAACGCGACCCAAAAATATATTTGGAGGGGTGTCGAGTTACACTGACGTCCGTGCCAGTGATGAAAGAGCTAAAAAAGGCTTTCAGCAATAACAACGGCAGAACCGACTAGTTTCAAGACGTCTACTTCCCGCTGCTCGATTGAATCGTTGGGGAAAATGTCAACGTTGAGTTGAGACGATTAATTCATGAAGCACTTGGCTCGAAGCCTGTTTATGACTTCGATTTCCCCCAGATTCTGACTTCTCGACACCGGAGAATTCCCAGTGAAAGCGAGGCGTGGGGATTCATATTGCTGCGTATTGAGGCTGAGAGTGTCTGGGTTAATTGAGTCGCTGGCTGACGAACATACGTTATTCAGGGTGTGTTGCCTTCAGAGTGTAGTATCCTGACAGTAAACGAGAGGATTCCAAATGATGCCAGCGGGGCCTGGAATATTTACTGAAACCTCCAGGAGCCACCAGCTTAGAGACGCTGGCTAATGGAATAATCGCTACAGGACTGAGTATTGGTATCAGCTATTTGTTGGGAAATGTCGACAGTTAACCTTGGTACGAAGAAACATCTGGTCTGTTTGTGAGGGTTCACATCCCCCTTATATAGCGATGGGTTGTCCTCCTTCTTGTCCTGGAGAAGTGTCCCAATTAGGTCAATCGTAGGGTCTCGAGCTGGAATGGAAGGAGACATGAGTGCTCCATTTCTGGCTGCAGTAGGGAATGAAATTCCCATCGCCATGGTAGTTTTCTAGCCACGATCTAACTCAATTCCAGAGGCGCACCAATGTACATGCTCAAAGTCATTACCGTGGGGAAAGCTATGGAGAAGGGTGTACTTCAAACGCCTCTAGCAGGTGTTTGGGCTCGCCGCGTGAATGAGTTAAAGAAATTAAGTGGTAAATTTGGGAAATTTAGTCAAAATTGTTGAAACGTCAAGCAACCATTACTGTGCACATTGCGCGTATATCTTGCCAGAAGTGGCGATGGAATTTAACAAATGTTTACGTTCCCTTTATTTTTATACATTTTGTTAAACTGAAAACTGCCTACTCCGCCTTTAGGCACAATTTCGTTTCAGCTGACCATGGCAAATTTCGTGGGACACGAAGGAACGCGTGAATCGTTAAGATCTGTGTGTCCATAACAGCCTAAAAACGCTGTACAGAGGGCCACAACTTACTGATACATAGTCACTCCATCGGGTAAGTGCTGGTACATTTTAGCCCCTCCCCCCTCACCTCCCCGCCCTTCCATACAATAATTGGTTCTAGCGACGTCTCCGGTTAGCGGACCCGCGACCGCGAAACGGCAATTGTCTACTACTTAATATCATTCGGCGAGAGGCGATTTTTCGTTTCGTGATTTGAAACGGGGGGAAAATCCCCTCCGAGAAGACCCGCGTTTTCTCAAAGTGCAAATCGGAAGCAATCATCGTCGACAACTGGTTCATTGTTTGGGGGGCTCCAACGGTTTTCTGTGAGCTGGGAAACGATAAAAGCGTTTCAGCGTCGAAGGAGCGCCCGAAGGCAACGGAATCCCGGTCAACTATTTTGCGGAGAAGGAACGGTCACAAGAGGGTCCTGCGGGAGAGCATATTTCAGAACATTCAGAGAGTATTGTCGATTGTTCGTAACCAAATATCGGGCGCGAGGCATTTCTTAGCAAAAGTTTCAGGCACAGACGCTAAGGGCAAGTATTTATATAATATCAGGTGCGCTGCATCATACCATTTTCATTAGCTCTACGCCAGTTCACTTGTATTCATGGTTTTTTCTGCTTACGCCTTTTATTTATCACGCAGTTCATTTGAACTTGGTCAAATATCATTCCCACACCATTATCGAGCAATTGGTGCGCAGAGAATTAATCATTGTTCTTGAGTTATCGGGTAAAAATGGGAGTACGCGAAACGTCGGAAGTTGAAATTCCGGAATTTCTGGAGTGGCCCCTGTATATTTTATGAGTGTCATTAACTCATCGTATAGGTACTTCGTTGGAGTACCACCTGGATTTTTCTGAAGAACCCAGTAACATTTGAGCGGAGTTTATATGGGAAAAATTACGCTAAACTCGATTTTGGTTGAAATGTTTGTTAATTTGTTGTGCTGCTCTCGTAATTTTCCTAATAATGGGAATCTTACGGTATTTTCATCTCATCAAGAGCTATCTATATAAAAATGTAATAAAAATCATTAGAGCCGTTTTTGAAAAGTAAAAAAACTTGGTGTTTTGATCATTATGATAACTATAGTTAGTTTTTGGGGCCGTTATTTGGACGTCCCATGATGATCTGCGGGCTAGATGTCAAGTTCGAGCTGATTTGGTTTAGTTGTTTGTTCTAAAAATCGCTCACTGTCACACACACATACAGACACGCCGACCATATTCCCAAATAGTGTTTTACGGGGTTTCAGTAGGGTCTGAAACGTAAAGATCTGAAGAGAGCTTCGTAAAGCAAAGAAAGTAATAATTCCGTCAGCGCTGCACAGAGAGTTTCATGGGTGCTATGTACTGTCTTATTGTCCTTTCTCGGTGCTTAGGACAAGAAATCCTTTGAACTAAAGACCACATAATGTCGGAACGTTATTCATAATTTACATCACCTCTCTATGCTCCCCTGTATCTTCCCTAATTTAAATTAGCACCTTATTCGCGATGACTCGTCAAGTCAAAGTGATACGTTCATATATACTTTCAAAATTGGCTACGGGAGTACAGAAATGAAAATAAGAAAACGCATAAAAGGAAGACACTAACCGACAGTGAACCGATATGTCTGATCATTTACTGCGCTGCTTTCGTCATTTGAAAATAAAATATATGTCCGTTGCGGTATGTAGGGACTGCCCATATAAAATAGTTGATCAAAATCGTTTGAGCCCATTGTGGCCGCTCGCTTGACCGTCTGGACTTAGCCGACTGCGGTTGCCAGTTTGTAACAGAATCAGTGCTTTTTTAACTTTTCCTCGATGCTAATCAACGTCACTGATAAAGAATAGGTCTTCCCACGTTCTCTTCGACATCCACCAAGAACCTACCTCATATTTCCACAGATTCCCGATCCTTTTTTTCACCTTTTAGAAATGAACCCTCGAAATCGCTGAGCTGAGCGAATTTTTAAGACCTTCGGATTCCTCTGCCTCAAGTCGAATTAATGCAATTTTGTAACGGAGCTCCGCGTTTTATTCCCCCCCCCCCATCCCCAGTTTTTGTTTACAAAGTCTGGTTCTAGTTACAGTTATCGTAAAAGCCAACTGATAAATTTATTTCTCGTTATTAGTAAATAAGTTTCTTACAACCATTTAAAACGCCACCTTTTCACAAATTTAGCTACTTTTTTTATAATCCTCGTTTGAGTGATAGGCTGGTAGACCTCCCATTAAGCAACAGAGCCATCTACAGAACTTTGGATGACTATGTTACTTTTGGTCCGATTTTTATGGCCTTAATTTTATTTTGGCGTTTCCGTTGAGACGGGCTAATTTCGCTACCGCGACTTATGGAGACACTATGATGCAATTTGTATCTAGATTGAGCACAGGGTTACGAACCGACGGGCTACATTTAAAATTGTTTTATTTTGTATTTGCAACTTCTTCGATTAAACCAATAAAATTAGTAAATAACCTTTCGGTCTACAGCTTTATGTAGAAGGATGATGTGGTGGTGAGGAAATGGGGATAGCTTCACTTAGCATAGAATGGCGCAACATTAAGCAGTCACTGCCCCTCGAGGTGGTAATTCCGCGTTAACGAAATTCAGGAGGCCTTTTGCAAGTCCACTAGAGTTTTTTCATATAACCTTATTTAAAATAGAGTTCATTGCGTGTTGTCAGTATGGATTACTTGACTGTACGTGACGGGGGAGGGGGGGGGGTGAATATTTCAAATGCAGCTGATCGGGTGTCAGGTTGTGTAGATGCACCTTGGAGTGATAAGCTTCATGAAACCAAGACTGACTGAATATGTCTGTTTTCTGTATTAACCGTTCCTGAACCTCCAAACAGAAATCTGGCGATCCATCGAGAGGGCTGTACCAGTCGACAGTTGTGAATCTTCTCACCCAACACACTTTCTATTTATCAGCGTTTACTACTAACAGAACGAGAAAAAAAAACATACATTTCGCGTAACGAGTTTCCGACACCAGTGGAATAGCATTGAAGCCGTTGGTAATCAATTACCCCGTTCCCATTAATTAAAGCTCATTGGTTGTAAATCAAATCCATTTATCGTTCATATTAGAGCTACGAATTGAGTTAATCGTCTGCTACCAGAAAGAGACGGCCGCCGTCAAGGGCTCGTAGTTTCAGACGCGTGCGAGATAATAGCTCACCTAACAATTATTATTCACGGCCAGCTCTCGTAACTCGACCGTTGCAAAAGTTTGATGTAATTTTCAAAAAATAAATTCTCCGGCAGTGAAGATTCATGACCCTTCAAGACCCTTGCTTTGTTGGTGGAGGGGGGAGGGGGTGGGGGAGCTCCCTGATCTTCAAAATAAACTCGTATTCCCATCAAACCGTTGCCACTCCTGACTCCAGTCAAACCTTGCGGAACTGGGAACTTGGATTTGTGTCACGTCAGCTTGTTACCTAGTGGATTAGATCGTTCAAAAGGAGTCACACTGACACTCGGGACTTGAGAAAAGTGAGAGGCCGTCTCTCATTTCAGAAGAGCTTCCGCAGAGTGTTGAAACAATGATAAGTAACACCTTGAATCACAGAACGTCGTGAAGAAAACGTTTGTCAAAAATGTTGACTCAACGACGCTTGGTTTCGTTGCTCGTGAATTCCTTTCGGTCTCGTGAAAAGAAGGGTAGAGCGACAGTTGAGGCCTTGGTGACTAAGTCTGTCGCTAAACCTCTGAACTCAAAAGCCTGTACCCCCTCCATCCATAACAAGTAGAATTTTCTTCTGCCTTTGGGATAGAAACGGGGTTTGAACGAAAGGTTTTCAGAAGGTAGAGGTGTGATTCAAAAATTTGGTGCCCGGGCTGAAGAAATGCATCGCACATAACCGCAGCTGAACACCTACTCTCTAATTTTGTTTGAAAATTCATCGACCTTTATGGAATTGAAATACTTCTGCAGTAACTTCATTTTATGAACAACTCTCATCGTCAGGATTCATTTGTTGAACTCTTTTATGCAAGACGTGTACGACGAAAAAAACGTAGTTATCGGTTAGTTAAATATCGCGTGAATATATAAGTATATAGGCAAATATTTGTGTACAAACATGCGTAAATATAAATAAAAATGACACTCCGTCATCACAGGGCTGGCAATTTCCCAAAGCTAGACCAACTTCTATGCAAGTATTTTATGCTGTACCTCCACAATATTTTTAGAATTGCTCATCAAAACCCGACCAAAACGTTTACATGTAACAAATATAAATATGTCAAAGAAGGTCAGTTCTCTGCGTTCATTAATAAAAACTAAAGCCTGAGGATACAAAGGATCAAATTTATGTTTACACATTAGTGATTTTTTTGGGCGCAAAACGAACGCATGTTAGCTCTTAAACAGACATCAATTTCAAACAGCTTTTATAATCCGGGAGCCGTTTTGAGATGACATTAAATAAACTTTTTTTTCTTGAAAGTTGGCATCGAAATGTTTGTCACAATATAGGGCCATTTTTTCAGGAAAGTTCACTTTCAGGATTCGTTTTATTTTTTACGCGGATTCGTCGAAAGGTTGGTTTCGAATTAAAAACAGTTCACATTTGTTCTCTAATCCACGTCGCTAGTGATTAGGAAAGCAATTTGTTTCGACGCTGCATGTCCCTAGAAGTCGTTTGATCAACTACGCTTTAATTTCCCGACTGGTGCCAAAACCCAGAAAATTCTCGCGAAAGTATTCAGATAGGAAAATGCACCAAAGTGCGAGTTTTTCGTAAAACAGTCGTCCGGAATTGCGCGAAGTGCAACGGGAAAGGAACGTTAATCGTTCGTAAATTATCGCGGGAAAACTGAGAGAAAACTTACCGTCCGGAGAAGGAAAAAAAAAAGTTGTTGGAAAGTCTGAGAGTTTTCACACGCGAAGCGTTCGCTACGAGAGCCGACGGCGGACTGAAATCTGGCGAGTGACTGAGGAGCCCGGGAAGAGCCGCAGAAGAGCTGCTCTCTGAGGAAGAAAAGAAGAGGGACGACTGCGGCGAGGAATAGATGGAACCCCCGATGGGAGAGGGGTGGTGGGGTAGGAGAGTAGGCACCCTTGACGAGCCGAGGGACTAAAAATATAATATGCAATACTCGCGAGTACATTTCTATTGGTTGACGAGAAGCCCGAGCAAGTCCTCAGTGTTCACTAAGTTGGTTCGATTTCGAAGCTACTGGAAGTTTCGAATCCTTTGACCGCCTTCGGCAATGAGGGAGAATCGAACCCTGCAAAGATGCTGCAAGAACTGATCAGACGTTCGTCTTCGTGTTCAATCCAACGTGACAACGCGGACAACAACAAAACATAACGTCCGACATACTGTAGTATGGGAATCTAGAGTTTTGTCGAAAGAGAGAGAGAGAGAAAGAGACCCTTAAAACGTCAAGATCTGAAGAGGACTCAACCATTTTTATGTTCAGCCGATAACATGACTTTCCTTACTACCTGGTAGAGCCAAGGCAAGAAAAAAATCTGAAACCATGTTCTTTCAATGTTTACTCAATTTCCTAACTACGGCTGAATATTATCCCCTTCCAATCATTTGAGTTACCAGTTCATACTGATTGTTCGTCCGTTGTTAAAATCTTCAACTCAGAACAAGAATGTCCCTAAAATAATAACAGCGTTCAATGATTACAGCCCCAGGAATCTTCTATAGGTCGATCACTCAATACAGGTCGTGACATAAGAAGGAGCAACCCAATAAGCACTACGAGCAGGAGCATGGAACGTTCTTACACCAAGTTCGTGTCAACTGATGGACTAATAGATTGTAATAGTTGAGTAGGGTGGAATAAAGTTGTCTGGTGCATCTCATCGAATATATTTACGGTATTATAATATCTGAACCGCAATTCGAAATATTTTACACAACACTTTTAAAACAGATTTTAAAAAAAGTGCAGCCTCTTACGACAAGTACTGACTTAACGGCCAGACGATGATGTCTTTATTTATTTATTTATAACATAACGGGCAGTGCCCAATTTAACAGTGAGAAACAAAAATTAATAAAAGTAGGACAATAAATAGCACAAATCAATCAGCAGCAATCCCGAGCCAACTAATGGAGATCACAATAGCCGTCGAATTTTGGACCTAAAAGAGTCTTTCGACAACAACAGTAGGTCCTCCGAAACACCGTGTGACAACCTATTGAAGTCATCCTGGAAGCGCACCATGGGATTATTGCGGAGATAGTTGGTCGAAGAGGTATAGACATAAAAAGGCTGATGGAGTCTGGTAGCGTATGGAGGAGTGTAGAAGTTCAACTTGGAAAGCAGATCCGGACAATCCAGTCGACCCGCTGTCAACCCATGCAGGAGAAGCATGTCCGCCTCACGTCGCCGACTCTCCAAAGAGGACATGCCTTCCCCCCTGAGCGCCCCCGCGTAGGAAAATTCCTCCCAACTATCGCCTCTCCTATAGGACACATAGCGCAGGAAGTGGCGCTGAACACGCTCCAAGGTATTCTTGGCACTGGTATACCACGGTGACCACACAGGGGAGGAAAAATCGAGAGGTGTACGGACAAGGGAGGTGAATAGCATCTTAAGGGCGTTTGGATCCTTGAAATCCCTAGTATTTCTTTTGAGAAAGCCCAGTTTTCTCATTGCTCCCGAGCATATTTCACCAATATGGGCCGAAAACGTAAAATCTGAATCGATCCAAAACTCTTTACATCGAAAGCGCTTGCCCACAGTAACTCACCTGCCAGAGGAGACGGACTCACCTAACAGGTACGTTAACTTTAGTCTCACAACTTTCCTAAGCGTTCATAAATTCACTGGCCTGCGTGGCTTTTGCTACTAATTCAAAGTATTTTTCATTCAGGTAAAACACCACTTCACGGTGGCAGAAAGCGGTAAAACTTACAGTTCTGGAATTTATTGTGCTGCTCACGCCCACGTCCGGACCATTATTGAGCAATTGAGGCTGTACACATGATATTTTTGAGAAGGGCAATAATCACCTTTCTACAATTATCAGGGTAAAACTTTTGGAACTTTGTAGTAAGTGAAACGGCGGCGATTGAAGTTGTGGGATTTCTGGAACAGATTCCGTATATCTCACGACCATTATTACGGCTCATCTTATAGGTACTTAGTTGGAGTAAACTACGCTAAATTCGATTTCCGTCGAAATGTTTGATAATTTATTGTGCTGCTCTCGTTATTTTCCCCCAAATGAAAATTTTAAGGTGCAGTTGCATTATTCTGAGCTCTACACAAGAAATTTAATCGAAATAGTTTGAGCCGTTTCTGGGGAAAAATATTTGGTGTTTTGATCGCTATAACTATACTTAGTTTTGAGCGAATTTCGCTCATACTCTTTGATGTCGTGCCATGGTGATCTGCAGGCTAGATATCAAGTTTGAGTTGATGTGGTTTAGCGGTTTTCTCTTAATCGCGTTCACAGATACGCACACCATTTTTTCAAATAGGGGTTTTCGTAATGAACTGAAGTGAACTCGAAATGTTTTGTTCAGCAGATTAAACGACTCTCCTTCCTACTTCGTACAGTCAAGGAAAGTAAAAAACGAACAAAACGAAGAATGGGCAGATCAACCGGTCCAGCCGTTCTCTCTCGAACTTGACCACAGATTTTCCGATTCAGGAGGCATCAAAACAAGAAGAGTCGAGGAAAACCAAATGTGCGGGAATTATTACTTTTTTGATCGACGAAAGTAATAGAAAATATACAACCTAAGAGAAGTGGAGGTAATTGTACGCCATTCGTGGACACCTGAGATGCTCCTGAGGGATTGAATTCTCCGGCGCATCAGCTAATCGAGACGGGGAATGGGCAGAAAAGGACCAACGGGGGATTTTACTCCGCAAAACTGTCGGAACGCAACTGGCAACATCGCCGAAGAAAATACTCGTCTCAGTTTGAGTCGTCGACAAACGGCAAGACGAGTTTTAGGTGATGAAGAGGCTGCCATTGTCACTGGCAACAATCACTCGTAAACAAAAGGCCGACGAGAAAACCTCATTTGTTTGCACATTGTTGGGGCCTTGCGGGTCAAAAATAGTGGCGACGGTGCTCCGCCAGAAGGTTTAATAGACTTAATAATCAAACGGAGGATAAGAGGCAGTTGAGAAGCTTCTTATAAGATAATTAGAGGCTCGTAGGGGAAACTTTACACAGTTTACTTTGAGAGAAATAATACGAAAGAAAGTTGAGCGACGTTCACGCGGGTTGTGGCCGATTGAAGGTGTCAAGTTCTACATCACACCCACAGTTGCTTGTTGCTGCTGAGCTAATTGTTGGAGATTGATAATGGGCCCAAGCATGCTGGTGTGGCGGTGTACTCGTGATCAACACTAATAAGGCTTCCTTTTAAAAAGTCATCACAAAAAACCGCGCCAAACAATTTACTCAGAATTTTGAGGTCTGTTTCATCTATCCCTAACCCTCAGACAGGAATCTGTTGCCGTGTGACCACGTGAAGGTATGATCTCAGGATTCCTACCCTATTTAATTATTTACGTTGGTATCAAATGTCGAAGGGTATATTCTACTGAGACCACTGTCTCTCAATATTGTAGAAAGTACAGTGAAAAAGGACGAGAAGTGCAGACTGGAGAATATTTAAGAGAAGAAAGTGAACACTCTCATTTAACTCGCGATGTCCTGTGAGTAACTGTCACGTCCGATGGTCTGCATCGACTCATCCTCTCTGCACGAGCTCAGTCCATAATGGAGTAACTCCCTTTAAACACTCTCCACTACTCCACTATTTACACAACAGCCCATGGGTGATCATAGTGGCCAGTGCCTAGGAGGAGACATTATTTTATATTAGGCCTTGGCGAGCTCAGCTCACTGTGAACGCGATTGAGAGAAAAGGGCTAAACGAAATCATCTCAAACTTGATATGTAGACCCCAGGCCACCATGGGACGCCAAAATAAGGGTATGAGCAAAATCCGCCGTTGACTAACTATAGTTATCATAGTGATCAAAACACCAAGTTTTTTTTCTTCTCAAAAACTGCTAGAACGATTTTGATTAAATTTTTTATATAGATAGCTCCTGATAAGGTGACAATACCATGAAATTCACATTTGTGTGAAAACGACGAGAGTAATACAATAAATTACCAAATTTTCGACGAAACTGGAGTTGGAGTAATTTTTTAGTTCTTCAGAAAAACTCCGATGTTACTCCGACCAAGTACCTATACGATGAGTTTTTAATAACTCTCATGAAATACACACGGACCATTCCAGAAATTCTGGAATTTCAACCACATTAGAGTTAAGCGAATAAGCCACGAACACAAGTGAATGGACCTAATATTTTTATTGACTATAAGCACTCCAGATGACATGACAGGGTCCACTAAGTAACTCCTAAGGAGCATTGTATATGAGGTTAGTGCTGTTAACAGTCTGCAGTGTACAGTGGATCAGCAAAACGGCGGTTGATAGAGAGATTTGCAGAAAAATGGCACAAAAGGCGGGGTCCTGACCCGGTTATAATCAGGGATAGTTAGATGAACGTATATAGGATTAGTAATAGGCGGTGATATAGGTTAATATAGGTTAGGAATGCTGGGTGGAGGGGGCAGGAATATCAAAGTACTCCTCCCCCTGGCATGGATGTAATTTATTAGGATGCAAGTAAGTTATCGGATGAATGTTGAACGCCTTTGTGTTTGTGTTATATCTTTTGTTTATATTCTACACAGGTAGCTCTAGGATGGGTCAGAACACGGAGCACCGGTTTTGCCAGCGGGGACCAGATCAGGCCTAGGGATCTCAATCAAGAGGAGCAGTCCACCTGGTCGGACGTCCGAATAGTTCAGGCGAAAATGGGAAAACTCCAAGACCCAAGAAGAGGGAGCAAGTACCTAGCCCGACGAACTGTGTGCCTCACCTCTACCCCTGCCTTATCACTTAGGAAAACAAAAAATGAATAAATAGTCAGAAACTCTGTCTCAGCCAACCAAAACCTGGCTCTGCCACGAGGTCCAGCCTGGAGATACCAAGAGGTATGACTGATGCCAGAAGGGCAGGGGTGGCCTGCTGTTCCCAGGCGTGGTGGAAGGCACGTCACTGTATAGGGTAAGGGATCCATTACAGTCAGAGAGGAAAGAAGGGGTGACCGGAATAACTAAATGAGGACGGAAAGAGCAGAAACAATGGTAAGGTCACTGAAGTGCGGAAGGGTTGCTATGGGCCACAGAAGAGGCCTAGGCGCAACCGCCTCCCCACTGGTCAGGAACAGCAGGTTAACAGCCTGCAGGTGTTTGATGAAACGATACTGCTCGCATCATGCTTCTATAGAAGGAGCCTCTGGCCACCAAAGTAAATGGACGGCTGGATTAGGTTTGCCTTTCATGAGGATGTATTTAGTCTTTTCCACTGCCACTTGCTGCTAAACACGCTCGCACAACTGACAATTGGGAACACAGTGTAGGTTTTTACCGACTGCTCGTCAATCAGCAGTCAGGGCGTACGTATAGACACACAGGCCTCTGGAAAGCCTTTCCAATATGGCGCTCCTGTCACCTTTTCTGAATAGCTCTTTTTGTACAGAAACTTGTCTGCACTCCATCGTCACAGTCTTGTTTGTCAGGTGGCACGTTCCCAGGGGTCCTCAGGTATCGACATCCTTGGCTTTGGGCCTTGCCCACAGTTTGGTTGAAGGCGTCTATTTCTCCTGGATGAAGGCTGGCGTTTACTCCCTTCACAAGGGGTTCACACTATGCTACTGTTGCCTAAGAACAAAAAGCTCTGTAGAGTAGGATGCTGTGATGACTAAGTCGACTTGGCTGCCCACCTTATTGGGTGAGCCTGCTTGTACTACTAGGACACCGCGCAATGCACCTTCCAGTAATTCGTAAAATTGATCCTGGTCGGCATCTCTGGCGCAGAAATTGTTTTCTCTCGTGTTTATACGGTGAATATTTTCGAGTCAGCTCCGCAATAGCAGCGTTTCTGAGCCTCCTTTACACACTACACACACACAACTTTGTAGTGCGTCACTCTTCATGTTTTACAGCTTAATTTGGGAAGAATTACAGATTTTCAACAGTCGGAACTCAACATTTCCCTCGTTCAAAAAGAAAAGCTTACGGACCGAAGAGAAAAATAACGCTGTTCCGTTCCTGAAGCACCTCGCTTCTCGTTTCCAGGGCATCGCTCCCGTGCCGGATTGATTTCCTCCTCCTTCAACTTTTTATTGTCTTTGCCTGACCCGCTCTTGCATTTTTTTCGAGCCTTCGAACTCTTATCGAAAACATTCTCGCCCTCCAGGACGACGAGGAGTCCATTTCAAGCCACTTCGTAGACCACCAACTCAAACGTCCTGTTCTTATCTTGAGTTGACTCCCGAGTCTTCGATCAACTATTTCGTCATCAATTGTTGATCACGAAATAGTGATTCGTTGTTGGTAATCATTAAAGAAGAATGCAGTGGCTTTCGATGGCGCTTTTTGAATACCGAATTCGACAACAGTTCTTGATTAATGGGAGAGAAATGACATAATAAATGGTAAAATGTTCGTAACAGATAATAATAAATGGTAAAATGTTCGTAAATAACGAAGCGTTCCATGGTTGAAAAAGACATAATGAGAAAGCGTGGCTTTGAAGGCACGAGGTTTTGCACCACTAAACCCCACACACGGTTTTAATCCCATCTTATAACCCTTTTCAGAGCCTAAAACTATGTTTTACTTTCCCTAGAAAAGAAAGGAAACTAGAAATGAAAGTTATGTAATCGTCTGTTCTCTTTTATTTTGTTTTTAGTTTTCTTCAAGCGTGTAAGTCAATGCGATTGAGAGAGCACGGTTGAACATGTCAACTCAATATGTTGACTGATTGTCAACATGTGTCAACTCCGATTTGATGTTTAGCGAGCCAAAACTGAAGTATGAACCAAATAGACCACCAATTTTATTGTTTCTGTCGACAGGTATGTTTCCTTATCAATATGTCGGTTCCTGAACCCTCGAGAGAGAGAGAGAGAGAGAGAGAGAGAGAGAGAGAGAGAGAGAGAGAGAGAGAGAGATTGATTGATTGATTGAAATCTTTTATTTAACAATCAGGGATTATTAGGGCCATTAGACCCTCTCTTCCATCATCCCTGAACAATTTCACAAATATTAATCAGTTGCGTTCATTAACAAATTAAATTAAAATAATTTTCTTCTGCATATAACTTTACAATACATATAAATTCTTCAATAATCCTCAATTAACATTTCTTTAAATTTTTCTTTGAAAGAGTCTACCTTTTTACTCAAGTGAAACATATCGATGTGATCATTATACAATTTGGATGCCTGTACCACAAAGGATCTTGAATACGTCGAGGAACGGTGCGCGGGAATTTTTAAAAGTTTGTTTTTTGATCGAGTGTCTCTTTGGTTGAAAAACTGAAATTTGTTATAGACGTACAGTGGTTTTTTAGTTTTTAAGATTTTAAATAGTGTCGCAGCTATCTGAAGCAATTTCCTCTCCTTAATTTTTAACCATCCAAGGCGTCGGTAGTGTGGGGTTACATGCTCATCGGGACGCAGTCTCAAAGCGAGTCGGAGTGCCGCATTTTGTGCTTTCTGCAGACGACTGATTTCGCAGCTCTTGAGATCACATAGCGCGGAGGTAGCGTAATCAAAGTGTGGCATTATTAGGGTTTGCACTAATTGTTTGCGCACGTATGTGGGAGAAGAGAAGAGAGAGAGAGAGAGAGAGAGAGAGAGAGAGAGAGAGAGAGAGACAAACTCTGAGAATTGCTGAAACACGACTTTATCAAAAATTTTTGCGAGGACGCTTATTAATGTGATTCCATCTTCTGCATGTCTTGTCCGTCGACTTGCTTTTAAGCATTTGTTCCTTTCAACCCATAGTTTTTTTATCTCGGGCGTTATCCATGGTGCAGGTGCTTTGGTCACACGGACTTCTCGTAGTGGAAAGTGTTTGTCCATCAATGAGCTTAAAAAGTTTGACGCTAGTAAAAAGAGAGAGAGAGTGCTGCTCGTACTCACGCCCTGATCATTATTAAGCGGTTCGTACTTGTACAATTAATGAGGATGTACTCACGAATTTTTTGAGAAGGACAGTAAACACTTTCCCGAAGTTAACGGGTCAAAACTTATAGGCCTTAAGTGGTAACTGAAACTGCAGTGGTTGAAATTCCGGAATATCTGGAGTAGCTCCTACATATCGAATGAGCTATGTTAAACGCTCGTCCTATAGGTATCGGATTGGACTTGAATCTCAATTTTAAATTTAATCAAAATAAATGGTGCTGTTTTTGATTTTTTTTTTTTTAATTTCGTGTGACCCTTATTTTCTAGTAAAAGACAAAACTAATCCTGGGAGTTGGGTGGAAATCTTAATGTTGTTTGGCAAGAAATTGACGTTAAAAAAATATTTTCGTTCAACGAATTTTCATATAGTTACTTATAGAGTAGAAAAGTTGGGTAATGGTTATTAGAAAATTATTTGGAAGGTTCATCATAATCGTTTGCCGTTTTCGAGAAAAATTCGAAAAACTCTAGTTTTTTGTACATGTTGGTCCTCACCCCTCCCTTCCGATCGATAGAAATCGCTCATAACTTGATTTTCGCGTCTACAAAAAATAACAAAAAAAAGAACCAGAGCGATCGGTTTAGCAGTTCCTCCGCAAATCGAACTAACGAATTAAGCGAAACGGCAGTAGTTGAAATTCCGGAATTTCTGGAGTGATCCCCTTCAATCTTATAAGCGTTTTTAAAAGCTCGCTCTATAGTTATTGGATTGGACTACTACACCAATTTTTTTTAAACATTCTAGTAAGATTCCAGCGGAGTTTATCAGGAAAACCCCGTGCAAAAAACGATTTTCGTCAAAAATTTTGAAAATTTATTGTGCTGCTTTCGTAATTTTCCAAACAAATGGGAGTTTTGTGGTATAATTGACTTATTGAGAGCTATCAATATAAGAAATTTAATCAAAATCGTTTAAGCGATTTTTGAGAAAAAAATTGGTGTTTTGATCACTATGATAACTATAGTTAACGTTCGGTGGATTTAGCTCATACCCTTATTTTGGCGTCTTATGGTAACCTGCGGGCTAGATATCAAGTTTGAGCTGATTTGGTACGGTCGTTCACAGACACACACACACACAGACCATTTTCCCAAATAGTGTTTTTCGGACTCAGTAGGGTCTAGAACGTAAAGATTTGTTCACAACTCAACTTTTTTTTTTTCAGCCGATTACAGAACTCCCTTTGGGTCGCGAAAAGTAAAAATTCCCTGGACAGTTCAAATAATTGTTACTTCCTGCTACCCAAAGGTTAAGGAAAGCATAGTAATCGTGTCAAGTTGAGTTTTCTTCAGATCTTTACATATTGTGGCCTACTGAATCTAAAAACCTAATTTCGGCGCGTGGTCCGTGTGTGGGTGTGTGTAGTTCGATTTGCGGAGGAACGGCTAAACCGATCGCGCTGGTTCTTTTTTTGGTTATTTTTTGTAGACGCGAAAATAAGGTAATGGGCGATTTCCATCGATTGCTAAGGGGGTGGGGTGGCTGGCGAAAATGTACCAAAAACTAGTGCTTTTCGTTTTTTTCTCGAAAACGGCATAGCCGACCTTGATTAAACTTTCAAATTATCTTTTACTAGTCAATACCTAACTTTTCTTCTCCACAAATATCTTCATGAAAATACAATGAACGAAGATATAGGCCTAAAAACCAAAACAGGGGTGTCACGGTTGTTGGCACAACGGCTTCTACGATTTTCACCAAACTCACACAATGTTTTTAAATATTTCATACCCATAAATTCTTCCCAATAAATGTTCGTCTGACTGTCCATTGAACAGAGATAAAAATGAAGACGTGTCGAAAATAGTTTTTTTTTAACACATTTGTAATTTAGCGAGTAACTGCGTCATTGGATTTGATCAATATTACGGAGTGTTTCTTCGCACATTTTGTTCTCCGTAATTATGTCTGTATCTGTCTGTTCAACGGATATAGTGCCCGTTTATGTAACAGGTCGTACAATTTACTGGGATTGCGGAAAGTTATGTGTTGCTAACCACCAGATGTTTTAATTAAGTGTGTGGGGTAAATAGCTTTTGGATTTCAATATTTTCTTGATGTTATAACCAGTTGCCTTTGTGTTCATCTGGTTTAAGAACTAAAAATTTGTCTGGCCCTTTTCTAACGTTTTTTTTTTCATCAAGTAAGGCGGTTCGTTTACAATAAATTGTGTTCCCAGTTGCGGCCAAATCGTATTTCTAACTTCTATGTTCATCCAAACCAGTGTCGCCAGGGCTCGCCAGGGCTGGCTAGGTCTGGAGTCTCATCCTTCAACACTGATGTTCATGTTCACTCAGTTGTTTAAATAATCATGCACAACTATTCCCTAAATTATACTTTCATGTGTTTTCAGTTGCCTGCTTTTCGGTTTCAATATTTGTAAGATTCTCGCCTGACCTCGCATCTCATTTTCTTCTTAGTTACAAGGTGGAGTCCTGTTAGTCACTCCATGTTGTTTTTCAATCCCACAGCTGTTGTTTTAGTTACCAAGAACTTTACCTTCATCTCCCGTTTCTGCTCATTCCTAATTCGTTTGTACGTTAGAATCGACTTAGTTTTCGATTCTCAATACATTTTGAGCATCGTTTCTTTTGTATTATTTCGGTTTGTGGATGTTAACCCTAAGTCAACATATTTTCTGAAAGTCGTGTCCAATTCCACGTAGAACATTAAGTTTTTACAAGCTCGTACGGATTGAGTGAGTGAAAAATGGATTGAATTAGTAACTAGAATGTTCAGAATGCATCGCGGCAGATTTTATTACTTTCCGTAGCCCTACAGAGCTATTTTAATAAATCAACTGTAGGGCGCGATTATGATTGAAAATTAAACTTCGAAACGACGCCACAGAATCCGTCATTATGCACGAAGCTGAGTCAGTCGAAAAAACAAAAGCTGAGTCCATTTGTGTGTTTTGCGCTCTTTTAAAGCTAAGGAATTACGTAAAAGTAAAAAGCGCTGGGAAATCATGGACTCCCCCCTCCCCTTCAAGTTGGCTTGGAAATCTAGTCAAAAAGTTGAGAATTAGCCTGTCTCAAACATTTGCACCAGAGGCGTTCCCCATAACTCGTTTCATTCCCCGGCGAAAAAGGTCGCTTGCCGAAATGGAACTCCAAACGGACAGACCTCACCCCAACCTGGAACACATATGATGCGAATAAGTTGAAAAAAGTTGTCCATTTATGGGCTCAATCCTTTTAACTTGGGGCGAACCGCTGAGTGAGTCAGACAAACCGGTTGCACCAATCGAGCGAGACGAAGGGCGGCCACTTGACAGCGTCAGACTGGCGGTGTTCTAACTCTAGGAACCATTCGCCAACGAAAAAAAAAAGGAAGAGTGATCATCGTCGTTATTTGGTTGGCTTGTCAAAAGCATCTGGCCAACAGTAGCACCCAGCTTTCCACGCCCTGGACGAGCGCGATCTGAAAAAGGCGCCCGCTGATGAGATCTGCCAAACCCTGGCAAATCGATTTCCTGCCAAAAAAAAAAAAAGGCTGGTGTTTTACAAAAATATTTGTTACCGTATCGTTATTCGGACGTATTGACACAAACAGTTAGAGTCGTTTGTGAGACTAAGATGCTTGGAGCGACTTTAGTGACTGGTCCAATCTGTGTTTTGTGCAGCTCATAGGAACCACGTTCAACGTTCTATCCAGAAACTGGTAATTCGTCAGGTTCCAGAATTTATTGGGTTACCCCTATTTATGGCCGTAACTAAACGGCCAGACGATGATGTCTTTACATCGAAAGCGCTTGCCCACAGTAACTCACAAGCCAGAGGAGACGGACTCACCTAACAGGTACGTTAACTTTACCCCTATTTATGCTACAAACTTTATTGAGCAACAAGTGCAGAAGTAATTTATGAGAATTACTTTTTGCGACAGCTCGAGTTTGCTGTTCTGGAATTATAAGGAAAGCACTCAAAGTAAGTCAATAGACAATACTTCGAACTAACTATAACCTTTATGTAGGTAACTTATTGGACTAACAACACGATTTCTTTTAGAACGATAATATCGCACAAGTGGAATTATTAAGTAAAAACTGCGCTAAAATTGACTTGGATAATTTATTTTGCTGCTCGAGTTATTTGCTCAAGAACGAAAACGTTACGTTAATATTGTGTTAATTGGAGCTGATCGCTCAATAAATTTAATTACAGTCGTTAGAGCCGTGATTGAGAAAAATATGTGATCTTTCTTAATATCGTACACTTTCTTTACAAAACTTACTGCGACTTGAACTAGGAATTCAAAAAGCAAACCAAATAAATGAAGAAATGGGGAAGTCGCATAGAATAAGAGAGAAAGAGATATTGATATCGTCTTTACCATTCAATTTGGCGAGGTTTGGACACACATGGTCATTTTTCCACCTAACCAGAACATTTCAGACGCGTGACGAGCACAGATTGGCATCAGACGATATTACATGATGAACAATTAGTTATTCTCTTCCTTCAAGTTGCAAAAACTACTATTAATAATAATGAATAAAAGGAAATAAATATCGTCCTTACTGCATTCCATATTATAAATAACTACTTTCTTCATTCGCTAATTCAGTATAAGGATAACAAGTATTTCTTCAAATGTTCCTTAAATGTAGGATAACTGGTCAATTTCTTCAGGTCAGGTCAAAGTTATAATCCGAAATACTATGCATAAGAAATGAATGGCGATAGGCTGTAACGCGGCATGGTGGCAGCCTGTAGCTTGAATCCTTATTCCGGGTTTCAAGAGTGTGAATTTGAGAGAACATTAAATATTTGTCAGCGAGGTACTTGAGCATTCTTATTTTAAACATTGTAATTGACACCATGTAATGGATAAGCTGCCGATATTTGTCGTACACCCTGTCGTTGTATATAAGATTGAGAATATACCTAATACAGGTATTTAAAGCTCTCTGCATTTTGAGCCGACAAACTGAGTTCAGGTCGCAGGACAAGGTCCTGAACAAGATCCGTTCTAGGGCCTACCGATTTGCAGAAAACTGAGGGCCGTATTCACCATCTGCGTTGATCCCGTTTAGAGTCGATTAATAACACCTAACCTGCTCCCGCTACAAAAACGGTCTTCTCCAGACTGAGTTAAGCTCTAACCCTGATCAAACATTAACTCCAAAAAGTTGGGCGGTTTGGCCCGGTTAACTCTCATCTTTCTTTATCATTAAAGTTAACGTACCTGTTAGGTGAGTCCGTCTCCTCTGGCTTGTGAGTTACTGTGGGCAAGCGCTTTCGATGTAAAGACATCATCGTCTGGCCGTTAAGTCAGTACTGGAGTCACACAATTGACAGACCATCCAACACGTTCCATTTATCTCTAGGGGGTTTCCCCCTGAGCTACATGACCTCCTCTCCCCGCCCCTTCCCCGACGCTCCATCACCCCTTTCACCTTTCTCTTTGTATATAAAGACCACGACCAACTGACTGACTCCAGTACTGACTTAACGGCCAGACGATGATGTCTTTACATCGAAAGCGCTTGCCCACAGTAACTCACAAGCCAGAGGAGACGGACTCACCCAACAGGTACGTTAACTTTAGTAATTTGCCTACTGGCGGATATAACCCAATTTCTTTATCATGTTCTGATATTTGTCCGCCAATACCGTGCTCTGCCGAGTATTCGCTTTTATTATTGTGAATAATTTACGTATATTTTGGAATAACGATAATAAACAAAGATACTGTTTACTAGTGCCCAGTTATTTCAGTTGCTATTCCACTATGATGATTATCTAATATGTTGGGTTATCGTCATCTCACCCGGCGCCTCAAATGGCTATGAACCCGCCTGAAAACTTGTAGAAGTATATATTTAAATTCTGTTGCGAACAAAAGTATTACGATCGTCGAAAACAAGTTGTTGTTTGCGTAAAATGTGTGCTGAGCAGTTTCTGAAAAAACTAGACGTCATATTGCCGTGTTAGAAAACCCAAACGCAAATGGCTTACCTGGGTGGATTTAGTAGCAGATAAGTAGGAAATATTAAATAATACCACCCTTTTACACACACATTAGTGCATTAAACAACTATTTAGTAAACACGACAATTCTCCCTTCCTCATTAAAGTTCCTTGCTTGTAAAAGTTGTAACCTCATAATTTCGGTTTTGGTTTATTATTCATTCTGAATAATAACCCTATGTTTTCGGTCACGAAAAATGTTTTACAACCCCCCCTCAAAATTTGATACTTTACGTTTCAAGACTTGGAGATTCCAAATTTTCAATGTCCGTCCACTGTCCGCCGTCCGGGCCGTTTTGTGCCTTTAACGTGGTCTAAAAAATTCGTTCTTTCACACAAAAATCCGATTTGGTATCTAGTTGTGCCCGCCATCTCGGCAATCCGATCGGACGAAGCGGTTGTAATGGGCAAAAAACGGTTAAAAAAATTAGCGAAACGCAGTACAACGCGGGAGCTACAGCGGAAGTCAACGTTTCGTCGTTTGAACTCCCTCCCTCCCGCTCGTCTCAATAAAAAACGGCGGCAACCTTGCAGGGCGGGCGGTTCAAATCCCCTTTCGCCTCGCAACGGGTTCGCTCGAAGCGCCCGACGGGGCAAAATCATCAGACGTTTTGTTTCCGTAGTTCCATTGTAGCCAGGACATGTTTCGTATGGTTTACTAGTATTCCATGCTGAATCGAATGGGATGGGTAATACTAGGTCAAGCTGTTCATGAGAACAATAAACCATTGTGTAATAATTTGCAGGGTTTTTATTTCTTGCACAGTTCTCATTTTCTTGTACCGCTTCCGATTTTTCCTACACGCACAAAGCATTCTCCCGGGCTAATTTGGCTTTTTCCTGCAGCTCTTGCAGTTGTAGTACGCGTATTTTCACTTTAAGCTCCTCACCAGTTTCAGCTTCGGCAGAGGTTAATGCGGCTACTTTGGTGTATGACAATAATTAGAAACAATAATTTGGTCAAATCCGGATTATTGAGCATTGGGCATCTACAGGATACACAGTTACGCGGACGTTTACGTTTACATGACACTTGTTTACGGGCGGGATGTGAAACAGATGCCCAATTTCCTGACTTTACTGTAACCTCATTAGTCCACTGCCTTCTAGATATGGCTTAATTGAAGCGTAATCGCGTAAAAAAATTAACGAAACGCAGTACTACACGGGAACTACAGCAGAAGTCAACGTTTCGTCGTTAGTACTCCCTCCCACCCCGCCTGTCTCATTAAAAAACCACCCGCTCGCTCGCTTGCCTCCCAACAAGCTTCGCTCGAAGCGCCCCCGCTCCAATTTCTCCGACCCGTCGGGGCAAAATCATCAGACGTTTTGTTTCCGTAGTTCCATTGTAGTCAGGTCATGTTTTGTATGGTTTACTAGTATTCGATGCTGAATCAAATGGGATGGGGTAGCAGTAATACTTGGTCAAGCTGTTCATGAGAATAATAAACCATTGTGTAATAATTTGCAGGGTTTTTTATGAGTTCTGTAAGTCATTGATTGAACGAACCAATTGGGATTGGGATTTTTCGTCTTTCTTTAAGTAAATGTTCCCACTAGAAAACCAGGCAAATTTGAACCCAAGTGCACTGAGCAGCTTCCGTTTCCCATAGCTCAGACTGTGATTGATGTAAATTTTGCTGGTTTCTTTCTCCGCAATAAAACCCCCCAAATCCCGGCTAGTCAAGTTATTACGCTTGCGGGATGCAACCATGAGTTGATCTTTGTCTATTTTTGTAACAAAAGAGAGATGAATTGAACCTGGTATAGTTTTGTTCGCAATTATTTATCTGCTGTTCTGGGATATTTATGTTGAAAGCCTCAATAACACGAGTCGTAAATTCAAGTACGCTCTCTCCAGATTAGAAAGGAACGTCGCTTATTTCTACACTATTAGCAAGCCCTAATTGTTCGGCATCACTCGTGAGGCTTTCTACCTCATTCAGACGGGTCTCAAATTTCAAGCATCGGTTAGACATTTCTCCGAGCGTTGATCTGGGAAAGATGTTAGTTTTGAATCTAGAGTATCTATTTTTGACGGATTCTCATCAGTCACGTCGGAATAATGATTCAGATGTTCTTTAAGATCGCGTATCTCCTCTTCGAAATTATCTCAACTGTTTCTCTAATTTCGAATTAACTGTTTTGAACTCTGAACGCATCGATTACTTCTAGGATCTTTTTCAGATGATTTTGATTCTTTATTGATGTAGAATGCGGAGGTGCGCCATCAACACTTGTCTCGTTCATGGTCCCTCCTGACAGATTTATTTATTTATCTAGATTTTTGGGCCTAAGCGGCCCAAGCTGATTAAAAACATAAACAAAACATTAAAGTTAACGTACCTGTTAGGTGAGTCCTTCTCCTCTGGCCGCGAGTCTATCGCATTCACACAACACATGCTCTTCGTCTCTAGCCCCACCAAGCAGAATCTGCGTACCTGTACCCCGCACTTGCCAATATTTGCAAGGTGGTACCTCAGCGGACTTGTGAAAGGCTACATATGATCCAGATATCCTTCCTCCCCAGTGCAAGGACCTCGTTGGCCCTCCCTTTGGAGAGTCGGATGAAGAGTTTTGACTGTCTAAGGCTGGGCAGCCCTGCATCTATCCTCCCATTTGCCAACCTCTCTACGTAGATGGCTCCTGGTAGTCCCAACAAAGGGCTCAGGGCCAATAGGGATCTTCTTCTTTGCCAACCCATCAGCCCGTTCGTTTCCCTCTATACCCTAATTCCCTGACACCCAACACAGTGTTACACTGTTGCCCTTGGCCAGGTCCTTCAGTCCAGTCAGACACTCCCACACCTACCACGATGTATGACAGTATGAGGCTAAGGTCCGTCAGTTGGTCGTGGGCTCTATTACTGACTTAATGGCCAGACGATGATGTCTATACATCGAAAGCGCTCGCCACAGTACCTCACCAGCCAGAGGAGACAGACTCACCTAACAGGTACGTTAACTTTAGTAATTTGCGTACTGGCGGACATAACCAAACTGCTTTAATAAACAAAACATAATATGAAAAACAAAATTCAGCCTAAATGTCACCGTACATATATAAATGAACGTCTCGTTCAATTTTCATCAAGTATCATACTATTTAAATAAATGTCATCTTTCAAATTTTCATCAAATATTTAAACATTAAGTTATCAAAAAAAAAAACAGAAGAAACAATTTTCCAGGTCAATTGAAATTTCCGTTACTAAATCCTTTCGATTAAATGTGGTAATAATTAACTAGACTGGAGAACAAGTTTTTCCTTGAACAGTTTTTTCATACACTTAACATTTTTCTGTTCTTGGAACAACTCCTGGTTCTCAGGGCGATGCTACTGGCTGTGACAATAAAGGAATTGCTCATTTTCTCAGTTCGGTATCGAGGTGTTTCTAACGAGTTAAGACCCGCTCTGGTGCTACTGGTACGAGAAGACGTACTGCCCGTCATTTGGAAGTTTGTTGCCAAGTATTTTGGTTTCTTTGTTTGTAGCAATGTATAGGTAAGTGAGGCTATATTTGATTGGCGTCGCTGCTTTATTGTTCAACCAACGTATTTGTCCTGAGAATGGCGTGAAGTGTTCATCATACCTTAGGTCATAAATGAAACGTATCGCTGCGTTTAAGGCTCTTTGCAGGTCATCATTATTCCTCGCTAGCATATCAGTATTTAAACAGGAACAATACTCGAAATAAGACAGCATCAATGCCTGAACGAGCTTAACTTTCACGCATTGAGGAAAATAGTAGGCGAACTTCTTCAACTGGCGCAGAGCTTTTAAGGAAGCGTTCCTTATGTTACTGACTTGTACATCCCAGGACACGTCCACCACGACCCCGTCTACTTGCATTCGGCAAACCTCATCAAGATTAATCAATTTTATTATGCGTGAGCTCCCCAAAATCATAGCCTTACACTTTGTTGGGTTCATCTTAAAGTTATGCTAAGAGAAAAAGAAGGGGGGAGAGAGAGAGAGGGATAGAGAGGGAGAGAGAGAGAGAGAGAGAGAGAGAGAGAGAGAGAGAGAGAGAGAGAGAGAGAGTGAGAGAGAGAGAGAGAGAGAGAGAGAGAGAGAGAGAGAGAGAGAGAGAGAGAGAGAGAGAGAGAGAGAGAGAGAGAGAGAGAGAGAGAGAGAGAGAGAGAGAGGGAGAGAGAGGGAGATATGGAAATGAAGTATGTGAGGAAGTTCCAGGATAGAATGTCACCCCTTGTCAGGCCTAGGTAAATGTTGCAATCCTAACGTTTTCTGCATGCACTCAAGACCTTCAGACATCTCCACGTGAACATTTGTCTTGCCATATTTGAGCTTCTTGGAGTGATGGTAATATCTCTCCTACTTCTGTCCTCTCAAGCCCACTTACTATGGGTGGGGGGATTGTCCTACACTTCCTGAGCAACCATCAAAACCGGGCCATGCAGAGCAGACGTGAACAGTCATATAGTGGGGCAGATGTTTTACCACGTCACACCGCTTTAGTCAGACCAGAATGAATCAGATCCAGTCGCAGCTCGTGCAATATCCCGGGCAGACGTTGGTACGGCATGAAGGCGAATTGTGCGTGCATCTTCGAGTCACCCAGGTGAAACTGGAACGCTATATGGGAGGACTAGCCAAGCAAGCACAGCAGACTGTTCTATCGACACCTACTGTCTCCTGACGGGCAATCTCCCAAATCAAGCCCATGGTTAGCTTCGCGTGTCAGAAAGAGGAGTAGCTTTTACTGCTGGTTCTGAGGTGCCTTGGCAATGGCTTGGTTTCCTTATTTGATTACTGTTCCTAAACCCCCGACGAGGGTTTATCAGTAATGGAAGCTGCGGTTTCGCTTATGTGCAAGAGGCCAGCCCCAGCAGCATCCACTGAACTCAGGCATGTGAAGGTACAACAGGTATAGGTCGTCAGCCAGTCTCCAGGTAGAGAGCTGTTGTCCATGTGGAGATGATCACCTGACGAATCCCGTACCATCTGGGAGGAGTTCTTAATCTGGTTTCCCACCTGATCTAACTATTTACTTGCGTGGCAAGTTTCAAAAGGACACAACTGTGACCACGTTTCTTAACCACCGCCTTCTTCGCGACCTTGCAAAATGGTTATAGGCTTCCTTTGTAGCAGTCAATGCTGCTAAGTTCGTCTGCCCTGCCAACAAACGTCGCTCACTGTTGTAGAAGCTCCTCCGCACTGGAGGCGCATGACGTGCAGGCTCGAGAGTCTTTGAGAGAAAAGATGTGAAGCCTCGCATTGGAGTCGCCATGTCCCGTTATGAACTGGCTCATCCAGTGGTCTGGCTCAACCCATTCTCTTGAGAGACGATCACGGATGTTGGGAAAAAACTCGTACGTGCCACGTCCCTTCGACGAGGATTCCCGCCTCGCTGGCCATTTCTCTAACGCCATAGGTCGCAGCACTCACTCAGGCCAAAACGTGAAGATCTGAAGAAAACTCTACAAAAAATGTCCAGCCGATAACAACTTTCTCACCTTATTCGTCTCACTACGGAGATTAACAAACAATATTGATCTCAATTGTGTTGGACTTGTGAAAACGCCTCGGTTTGAAGCTTGGCGAAACACCTATAAAGGGGATCAGTTTGTCTACAACACCAAAATCGTACAACGGAGAATATGACAAATCAGCTCGTCGAAGGCTGAAGAAAGTTGTGCGATGTCCAGCACCAGACATTCGGTTGCTCCAATTGTCCTTACTCGGACAGGGGAGTTTAACGGATTAACAGGTGGGAGTTGAGTCAGCGAGCGGACGAAAGCTCAAGTGAAACCCGTTCCCTAACGTAACTAACCTTGTCTCACTCATCCCCCCCCCACTCCTCCTTCTCTTCATGTCGATACCACTCCATGCCGCACCGCCATCCCTATTCATTTCGAACGTACTGCAAATTTTCCAATTCTCGTTCTGTCGGTTCCCCTTGACAAAAAAAAAGATGAAAGTGACCCTTGCGAGATTTGAACGTCAACGTGGCGCTGTTCGTACATGAGCGGCCATATGTTAGACATTTTGTCCTTGAGTCGCTCAAATGTAACATTTGCGTCGTCCGACGACGGAACCCCTTATTACGAATATTTTGAGAAGCGAATTACATCGAATAATTTAACCTTTTTGGGGACTCTATTTCTGTGGTAATTAATCGTCGATATTTAATATTTGTTCGGTTCGAGTGATTCAATTCTTGGACTGTTAGAATCAGAAAACATTTCTATTACTAAATTGGCACATGTGACGTGGGATTGTATTGGTTTTGTGGCGGGGGGGGGGGGGGTTGCAAACAAATTTCAGACACATACACCTACACACACGCTAAGATACGACCCGAGCAACACGCGGGTGGATGATACCTCGAAGAACGCCAGCGCATCTCCTCAGCACTTTTCTTGCGCTACACACTGCGTCAAGACACGGTCAACCCTCCGACCCTGATGTTACCTGCCTCCACTCCACGAGCTGCTGACACTACCATACGAAGATCCGTCCTATCATCTTTGCCAAACTAAACAAGCGCCGAAATCATCTTTTTTTTTATTCAGTAGGCCTCAAATCATACAGTTCTGAAGAAAACCCAATTTTTCTTTGGACACGATTACAATACTACCCTACCCTATAGGCTGCGGAAAGTAAAAAATTCGGCGGGGGGCGATCGTGACAATCACTCTTCACCATTCATTCGTCATTCTTCACTATTACATTTACAAATACAATCTACTGCTAATGCATAGCGTGCACATTCGTCTGCAGCACATTTCAGAAGCTCGCCAACCAGTCGCTTCCATCGGTGAAAAAAAAAGTGCTTGTCGTCCATCTTTACACAGCTATAGGGCTGTGGCCGATCTGTGCGTGGCACAGGGAGATCCAACTGCCCATGCTCTTCCATGTATTTCTGAAAGCGTTATGTCCCACCACTGGGACGTTTTAAAGTGGTCGAGGTTCAATTGAACACTCGTGGCCAAACTGGGCCAGGTAGCCAGAAATCGTTCCTACGTACGTTACAAACACGACGGCGCTCCTGTAATTACCAGTCGGTCGTTCGTGCGATTCCCTCGGATTATTTACGCCCCTCCTCGAAATGACTTAGATATTTGAGCCTTTCAAACAAATTTTTCTTGCTTCTAGCGGAATTCAAGCGGTTGACCGGCTAAAAATACGGTTTCCATTAATAGATGACTCGGGGCCTTACTTGCCTTAGCAACCCCACGCCTCGAGTTTCGTCTTCGTTCAAATCAGCGCGGCCTTTTCTTTGATTCCTATTTTTGAGTCGAGCGGGTTTTATTATCAGAAATTGGGAGTCGTTTATTTAATGCGGGGTCCGATCGGAAACATTCACGCGTTTCAGGTTTTCCATGTCATACTCTCAACGAGTTTTCATTCATTTCATTGAGCGTCTTCGAGTTCTAGTTCTCTGTAGTAGCTCACACAACCGGCGTTGCTACAGCAGCACCTTCCTTGTGTCGTAACTTGAAAACACTAACTTCGTGTGAAAACTCACAAGTGGCCTAGTCCCCAATTCACTGAATCCTATGGACACTGAGCACGAGTGGAAATTAATTAGATATTGCTACCACACGCTCAATCGAACTTTGTGCCTTCCGTACCTTCATAAAGCCAAGGAAAGTACAAATGTGTGGAAATTCGGGCAAAAATAAGGAAAGAAGTGAAGTCAGAATATTTTTGAACTCGAAACAGTGTTGCCACTACCGTAGTTAAAAACCCTGCAAATTATTACACAATGATTAATTATTCTCATGAACAGCTTGACCAAGTATTACTGCTCCCCCATCCCATTCGATTCAGCATCGAAACATGACCTGACTACAATGGAACTACGGAAACAAAACGTCTGATGATTTTGCCCCGTCGGGTCGGGGAAATTGGAACGGGGGTGCTTCGAAAGGGGAGTTGAGCGGCGTCGTTGGGAGGCGAGCGAGCGAGAGCGGGTGGTTTTTTAATGAGATGGGCTGGGAGGGAGGGAGTACAAACGACGAAACATTGACTTCCGCTGTAGTTCCCGCATTGTACTGCGTTTCGTTAATTTTTTTAACCGTTTTTTGCCGATAACAGCCATGGGCTTCGTCCGATCGGATTGCTGAGATGTCGGGCAGAACTAGATGCCAAATGGGATTTTTGTGCGAAAGAACGAATTTTTTAGTCCACGTTTAAGGCACAAAACGGGGGATGGGGGACGGCGGACAGACATTGCAAATTTGGAATCTCCATGTCTTGAAACGTATAGTATCAAATTTTGAGGGGGGGGGTTGTAAAACATTTTTCGGAGCCAAAAACATAGGGTTATTATTCAGAATGAATAATAAACCAAAACGCTAGTCAACTTCACGTTTCTACAAGATGCCTTCAATAGTGAATGTAGGCAACCTGCCAATTCTCCCACCATATCCTTTTCGTGGCAGTAAAAGCCAGTCTTAAAGGGGCTTAAAGCATACGACACTGATATAACCTGCATATTCCACATTCAACACTGCAATGGCTATTGTGGCAGAACCCATTGACTCAAAAACACTTAAAATGAGCAGCACTAACGCCTACGAGCGATCCTGATATACAGGTGCGGCCTGTGGAATGAGGAGGGGGAAAAACCAGGTTTGAGCCAGGGCTGCTGATAGCGTGAGTCCCGCTCACCACACCACCAGAGGCTGAGGACTGACTCTGAGCAGCAGCTGAATAATGCCTCATGTGTCTTAGTCCTGCCACATCCGTGTAGCCGAACTGGCAGCTGTGGCGCTAGTGGGGACCTCCCCTTGACCCGCAACAGACCAGTGAAAAGAACTACAGGTCCGTTCCCTTATTAAATTACTGTTCTTAAACCCCCGACGAGGGTTATATCAATCATATCAGAAATCTATGAAAAGGTCTACAATTATTAATATGCCTGAGGGGGAGCTCCCAGGACACTGATTCAGCAGCTTGTGCTCATCATTATCATAGTAGCATCTTAATTTGTCACTAGAGCTTAAAATTGACAGCCTGGCATGGCATTGTGTCCATTCATACATCAAAATAAACTCGTACATAACTCAACATGTTCAGGAGCGCAACAATGCAGCCTTACTAAGTCTCAACTTAACCTGAGCATTGCTTGGAGTGGTTACCAGCTTTCAATCCCCCCCCCCCTCTCACACCATCACACTGATTATAACTTTAACAAAAAATCAAATGACTGATTGAACAGACGTTGACAAAGAAGTGGTGCACTTTTAAAGTAACTTTATACAAAAAAACATGAACATTGTGTATAAAAACTATTATTATAGAGAAGAGGACACACAGTGGTGGGAGCGGCATGAGAGAAGTTGCACAGTTTATCAGTACATTCACACAGTTTTTCTTTTCTTCGCATTTTGAACGAATTTTTTGGTTTTGGCCCTGACAGCTGTGGCACCCGTTCGGGGCTTTTTCTGTGACGAACTCGTCGTTTTCTGAGTGGAAGTCGTAGGTTGTGAAGGTTGTTGTTGACTCACCACAACTGCGTTGGTTTCACCATCTTCTTCATTTTCGTCGCTGTCACTCTCTCGCCCTCTTTTCATCGCTTCTTCCAGTTTCTTCGTGTTCAATCTGAAGTCTCGGACTGTTGTCATTTTGATGTTCGTCACTAAATTGGGATCTTTGAACTTAATGCTTAGTTGCGTAACACATTTCGTGAAGTTCTCAAGTTCAGCGACAAGTTTTGGAATGTAAACAATTTGCCTTTTGGCCTGTCGCAAAATTTTAGCCGATACCTTCTTTTTGAGATCGTCGTCCTCATTTTCTATATGAACGGATTCTATGTACAAGAGTAGATCCGCCACTTGAGACGACAAATGGGAACCAGCGAGTTTGACTAGTTTACCAAATTTGGCTTCTCGGTAAGCAGTTGTGCCGCGGAATGAAAAATATTTGGTGAACGCTACTAAGCTTTGGTACACATGTAAAAGCAGTTTGCAGGCGACTTCAGCACAGTCGACAGGTATAGCTGTGATGCATATCCACTGAGACACTGAAACAACGAGCCCTAGTTCGGTGACGAGTTCTTTTTCTTTTCTGGCTAAAACGGCTTTTCGCGATGACGGATCTGTTTGACTGCAATCTGGTTGATTCAACAAGGAAATCTCTGCCTTGACCCTAGTGACCACCCAATCAACAGCATCTAACCTTTCGATCAGAGCTGTACAAAGCAATGGGAACACAATCACCTTCGTCGCATCATTGACCATCGCCAAACTGACAGTCCCCTTTTCAACATCAGTATCGTTGACGGCCCCAAATAACTCGCACAGCTGGAGAGCCAAATTGTCGTGAAGCGAAGTGTCGCTCTTGACTCGAGAAAGCAACGAAAACAGCAGCGTGAGTAACGTTTTGACGTTGGCCGGAACAGGCAGATTCTTAGTTTGCGCCAAATCTAACAACCACCGGTAGGTTTTGTTGATGCAAGTGCCAGTTACTGGAAGTTCCAGGGCGAGTATGTGGATCCCTGAGACGAGAGCTCCTAGAAGGCGTTTATAATTAGGCTCATCTTCGCTTTCTTCAGAGTCCAAAACTTTGCTCAAGGTCTTCAAAAAAGGTTTCAAAGTGTGTTCCAACAAACCATCCAGGCCTAAATCTTCTGACTGGCCCGTTATTCCGGCTAAAAACGTGTTGCGACTGCGTTTGAAGTGAATGAACAACAAATTACAAATTTCTGCAAATGCTTCAATTCCAATAGCCACCGAAGTCGAATCCAACTCTGAGACGTCATCAAACTTTTTGACAACTCTTTCAAACAATAACCTCCCCATGTTGGTTAGTTTTTCCATGCAAGTTGTGGACTTTTGTATTTTTAATTTAGTTTTTTGAATGTTGAGAACTTCCACAACAGAGGTCAAAGCAAATCGGAGGAGGGAAGGTCTCTTCTTGATATCATTGGCCAAATCGTCCATACACCAATCCACCTCAGTCAACATTAAAGACAGTAACCTGTAAACAGCTTCGAAATCCATCACAGTGTCCAAAAGGCGGAACGGTATTTTTTTGCCAGTACTCGAAGGTAACGTGGCATCTTTTGTCTTCCTACGAGGAGCCTCTTCCTTTTTAGCTTTCATACTTCTCACAAACTCTTCAAGGTTCGAATATCCTTTGTGCAATGCTAGCAAAGCTCTGACGTCTTCAAGTGTACAATTGACGTCCCACTTGAACGTTACGTAAGAAATGAGGGCTTGATAAACGTTTAGAACTTGCTTTAAGACTTCCTCTTTCATTTGTGATACAGACGCCGAGTCGACGTCATCTTCCAAGTCCAATTCATTTGGCGTTAGCTTTCCAAATCGTGTCACTAATGAGCCCAACATGTTGTGCATCTTCGTCACATTAGCAGCATGCTCTGTGTCTTCATCGTCAACTTGTGATGAAGTCATGATGATTTTTTGAACTACAAAAACTAAATGACCGAGCGGCTCGTGAACGACAACTTTGTCTTGAACGACAGAAACTGCTTTTGAAAAATTCAACGGAGGCATTTTTTCTTCATCAGATTCATAATAGTTTCTAAAGTGATTAAAAAAAATGTCCGTTATGGGCACGCACAGTTCGGGATTTTTCAACAAAGCGCTGTGAAGTCCAGTGTAAAAGGAAATCTTCACGGGAAGTTGTAATGAAAAGCACCTCTCCAGTACTTGAATAACTTCCAAACAGACCCCCTCGTTGTTCGAATTTTGGACGTGAACGTCAACGAAGCTTTGAGAAGCAAACACACTCGGACATGTGTAAGCTTGAAACGAATTCTGACTCAACGTGTGCATTCCTTTTATTTTCATTCTTTTCAAAATTTGAAGAAACCCGGACACGGCAATCGACCGAGTTTCAGGGTTCCGGACAAAAAGCGCTTTTCTGAGAACCATGAGGAGGTCGTCTCTGAGCCGAGAGCTGACCCTTAGGAGGGATATGAAGGCATAGACGACTTTAGACGCTGCTGGTTCTGGCAGAGAGGGCAAGGCTTCCAACAGGCGATTCACGATTTTAGGATAGTCGACCACGGTCATCGGCGAGCTGTCGCACACTTCATCGAGGCAATCTGTGAATTGCGTGACTTCAGGAGAGATGAGTATGTTCATAGTAACAGACTCCAACAAACCTCCAGCAACCACCATGTGCCTAGACACCAAATTACATGCAATCAACCGCCCATAATGCGCGACAGTTTTATTATTTGTTTTCAACAAGGACATGCTCAAATTTAAGAAGCCCTTCATGACGCCTCCGAGCTCGCACGCTTTACTTTTAATGAGTTTGCAAATAATTCCCTGAACGTCGCAGTACGTGTTGAGAACTTTCCTCAACCAATCAGAATCGTTTCTCCTTTCCTCTTCGGTGACTATTCGAACGATCATCTTCTTTAGGACGTCGGTCACTTGAGCTTCGTAGGTTGGGACGTTGGAGACAATGAGGAGAAGGGCGAGGAGAAATGGGTCAAGGAAGGACTCAGCGCACGGGATTGACGCTTTGGAGCACTTGACTAGTTCCGCTATGCAGCCTAAGGATCTTTGAGCCACCACTTCAACGTGATATAAAACCATCGCTTCACTTTCTATCAACTCTTTCGTTGACACACCGATTTCACTTTCGTCATTTGTTGTCATCGCGGCGGCAGCTCGATCCGTGTCCAACATCCCCGACGAGTCGTTCAGCCTATAAATTCGTTGGTTGTAATACTTTTTCAATGCGAAAAACAAAGTAAGGGCGTTCCGGTGTGAAGTGAGAATGAGCAATTGATAGACAAGTGGGGGAAGTTCGTCGGGATTGAGATTGTCGACGCTCTGGCACAACTTGGACACGATTTTGAAATGTTCTTCGTCGTTGAGCCGGATATTCGTGAACATAGCCGCAATCGGAGTCAATATCTCCGGACTCCATTTGGCTTGGTGGATCGCGGATATCACCTGCTTTCTGTATTCCTCTCCGCTGGTTTCCGTACCGTAGTGGTCTATCTCGTCTTTTTTCACCAAAACGTCCAAAACTTTCGGCAAAATCTCGTGCCAACCCGCTCTTTGCGGTTTATCAGTTTTCGACACGAAATCGACGCACAAATCGCATACTCTTATCAAATGAGGGGACGACAATTTGTCGATTTCAACGGACAGCCACGTGAGGATCCCGGAGACGCTCAGCTGAGGTAAATCCCGCCCTTGAGTTTGAGAAAGCAAAAATTCGAACAGTTGAACCCTCTTTTTTTGAGAACTATTTTTGAGAGACAAACCTGTAAAAAGGTGGTTAATGATCCGCAAACCTTCGGCGAACTCCAACTCATCACTTACGAGGATTTCCATTTGATCGTATGACAATCCCTCGACGAAATTTTGATAAGATTGAAAATCTTCGCTACTGGCATGTTTTTTCTGAGCTAATTTGTTTAATTTCGACACTACGCTCGTTTGTGACATTGTGCTGAAAATTGAAAACAGACCGATTGTTAACGCACAAGATTCATAACTAAACACAACTACTAGGGTGAAACGAAACTCATCACTCGGTAAAATAACTAACTACGTCGTTCTAAAAAGTGACATCAAAATTCTAAATTCATACTGAGCTGCTCCGCGCCACTAACCTGCTATCACGAAGATAACGATAACCAAACCGCCATTTCGAAGAGAGGAACAAGGTACAGACTACAAACTACAATTAACCTTTATCCTTACTAAATATAATTGTTCGCCAACTAAAATCGTACCGCTGACACTGTATTGCATGGCTGTAGGAATTGGTTACGTTGTACAGCTCATGGCGTCTGTTTACATCAAAACGACATATTGCGTTTTGGTAAAATCCCAGAATAGTGTACGCGGGTACATTTGTCCGGTTCTTCGGTTCGCGATTCGGAACGTTTAGTAGTGTCACTGATACTGGTGAACGTAACGGTAGCGGTAAGAGTTGAGCAAAGTTTTGTCGTAAAAGTGAATGTAAAAAAAGCGCACACAAAACTGAGCCAACGTGGACAAACAGTGCGCGCCTAATGCAACAGACATTAATGACCACAACAATAATAAATATCACTCGCGTAGTGCAACAGAACACACATTGACGACCATAAAATAAAAATCTCACTCACCTCTCAATTTACGTATCCGAACTTTGCGGAGGATAGGCTCGTTTTATCGCCTCGAAGAAAGCCTTCGTGAGGTTGTCGCAACTTTCTAGCGCTAGTATTCTTCAAAATATGACTTAAATCGTTCGACATAATTTCATCCATCCACCGCATTCAGGACACTCATACTTGTCAGAGATAAAACCGTAACTCATACACCAATCCACAACACTCCTCGGGCATTTTCCTCTTAATTGATGAAAAGTCGTATTAATTCGCCTGTCCATGGCTGGTCGAGAAAGATCAAAAATATCTGGTGCGTTGCAACACACAACTTTCCTTGGCTCTACGTCAATTCACTTTCTTTATGGCTAATTCGATTTAATCAATTCATTTATCACCCAGTTCCATTAAACTTGGACAAACAGCAGCAGGAAGCGGTAGTGCCTACAGTTCTGGAATTTATTGTGCTGCTCGTACTCATTGCAGGACCATTATTGAGCAATTGGTACACAGATACTTAATGAGGCTGTAAACACGAATTTTTTGAAGAGGATAGTAATCACTTTTGTAGAGTTATTGGGTAATAACTGTTAAAACTGGTAGTAAGCGAAACGGCGGTAGTAGAAATTCAGGAATTTCTGGAGCGAGCCCCATGTACTTCATGAGTGTTTTTAAATACTCGCCCTTTAGGTATTGGATTGGACTACAGTACCAATTTTCTTTAACATTCTACTAACATTCCAGCGGAGTTTAAAAGGAAAAAACCACGGCAAAAACGCTTTTCGTCGAAAATGTTGATAATTTATTGTGCTGCTCTCGTCATTTTCCCACAAATGGGAATTTTATGGTATAATTATCTTATTAAGAGCTATCTATATAAAAAATTTAATCAAAATCGTTAGAGCGGTTTTTGAGAAAAAAAAAATTTGTTGTTTTGATCACTATGATAACTATAGTTAAATTTCGGTGGATTTTGTTCATACCCTTATTTTGGCGTCCCATGGTAACCTGAGAGCGTGATATCAAGTTTGAGCTGATTTGGTACGGTGGTTTTCTCTAAAAATCGTATACAGACACACACACTGACCATTTTCCCAAATAGTGTTTTTCGGACTCAGGAGGGTCTGAAACGTAAAGATCTGAAGAAAACTCAAAATTTTTTTTTCAGCCGATTACATAACTTTCCTTTCTACTTCGTAGAGTCAAGGAAAGTAAAAAGAAACGCGTAGAGGGCAGTGGGGAAAGCGTTAAAGCAGGAGAAGCCGGACGGGCGGGTGGCGGCAACTCGACAACTGAAGGACGATATTACGGTTACAGCGGAAATTTGCTGAAGGGTGGGATTCGCAGAATGATTCCATAGTTCAAGGGTTAGTCGAACGATCTAAGTCATTTTGAAGAGTACTACCAGTATCAGTGTCGTGCGTCTACAACACGAACCTTCAGCTGCTAGCATTATGTCAGCTCCTTATCAACAGTAAGTACAGTTCTCAATTATCTGCACCTTTGAAGATCACAGGCTCGACGTACTACGGTTGGTTAGCTGACCAATTACCACAATTTTTACTTTCCTTGGCTCTACGAAGTAGAAAGGAAAGTTATGTAATCGGCTGCAAAAAATTTTGAATTTCTTCAGATCTTTACGTTTCAGACCCTCCTGAGTCCGAAAAACACTATTTGGGAAAATGGTCTGTGTCTGTGAACGATTTTTAGAGAAAACGACCGTAGCAAATCAGCTCAAACTTCATATCTCGCCCGCAGGTCATCATGGGACGCCAAAATAAGGGTATGAACAAAATCCACCGAAATTTAACTATAGTTATCATAGTGATCAAAACACCAAATATTTTTTTTCTCAAAAACGGCTCTAACGATTTTGATTAAATTTTTTATATTGATAGCTCCCAATATGGCAACTATACCATAAAATTCCCATTTATGGGAAAATGACGAGAGCAGCACAATAAATTGCCAAAACTTTCGACGTAATCGATTTTAGCGCGGTTTTTAGAGAAAACGACCGTACCAAATCAGCTCAAACTTCATATCTCGCCCGCAGTTCATCATGGGACGCCAAAATAAGGGTATGAGCAAAATCCACCGAAAGTTAGCTATAGTCATCATAGTGATCAAAACACAAAATTTTTTTCTCAAAAATGGCTCTAACGATTTTGATTAAATTTTTTATATAGATAGCTCTCAATAAGACAATTATACCATGAAATTTCCATTCGTGGGAAAATGACGAGAGCAGCACAATAAATAATCAAAATGTTTGCGCAGTTTTTTCCTTATAAACTCTGCTGGGATGTTAGTAGAAAGTTAAAGAAAATTGGTATTGTAGTCCAATCCAATACCTAAAGTGTGAGTATTTAAAAACGCTCATGACGTACATGGGGCTCACTTCAGAAATTCCTGAATTTTAACTACCGCCGTTTCGCTTACTGCCAGTTCTAACAGTTATTACCCAATAACTCTGTAAAAGTGATTATTATCCACTTCAAAAAATTCGTGTACAGCCTCATTAATTTTCTGTGTACCAATTGCTCAATTATGGTCCTATAATGGGTATGAGCAGCACAATAAATTCCGGAAATGTAAGCGCTACCGCTTCCTGCTGCTGTGACGTGTTGTTTGACCAAGTTCAAAGGAGCTGAGTGATAAATGAATTGAGTAAGTAGAATTAGCCATGTACAAAGTGAATTGTTATAGAGCTAAGGAAAGTTGTGCGTTGCAGTGCACCAGATATTTTCTCATAAACTCCGCTCAATGATTATGAGAATTTTCAGTGGTAGTTCAATCGAGTACTTATATGAGTCTTGTTGACGAGTCTGAGAGGCGTCACTTAGTCCTTGAAGAGGAGGGCTCTTCTCCTAACTCATCTCTTACTCTTCTCATCAAGTCTTTCACCACCTCCAATCTGCCTCCGCCACCTCTCTTTACTCGACTTCTCCCATCGCCAGATTCTGTCGGATTTGCTGCGAATCATCGGACCCGAAGCCTACAGAACGCCACGTTTCTCGAAAACTGGGTCAATCAGCATCGCAAACCGCCGACCGAGAAAAAGTTCTCACATCAACAACTTTGGTTGACTTATCTGCCGGAACCTCCTTGTTCTTCGAATATCGGACACCACCCAACCTCCTTCCGCCTTTTCACTGAACTTCACCATCATCTCCACTCTGTACCAACAGTCAGATCTATCTATCTTTTAATTTTCCCATCTCCATTTCCTCTTGTAACCCCTACACAGTCCCGTCAGTTCGCCTTTCCCAAGCTTTCGAATTCTAATGTAAGGAGTTCCTAGAATACTATTCTTTTTAATTTCTTTGATATAATTTTTATCCCATCCACCAAAGTTATTTTATTTTCAGTTCATTTTTCTCAATTTTCCCGGTTTCACCCTCCAAATAAATTTTCGTTATCATTCTTTGTTTTTTTTTTTTTTTTTGCAAATGGTTGGATAATTGGGAATTCGACAGCCGAAATCCCCTTCCTCCACCAGTCTAATAACGCTCATAATATATGCACCAGAAATACCGGAAGTTTAAACCATCACTGTTGCACTTACCACCCATTTCTATACGTTCTTACCCGATAACTATGGATGAATGAACGTTAATGGTTTCAACAACAAAAAAATCGTGTGTGCTGCTTCGTTAACTATCTGTGTACGAGTTGCTCAATAATGGTCAGGTCACGAGGAGCACAATAAATTCTGGAACTGTAAGTTCTATCGCTTTCTGCCACTAAGAAGTGACGTTTTACCAATTTTAAATGAACTGAGTGAAAAATACAGTGAATTCGTGTAGAGGTAAGGAAAATCGTGTGATGCCGCACACCTGACATTTTTTTTCACGTGAACAGACTCATTCTCTGTTACCAATTCAGTGTAGCAAGCAGCTTCACGAGTTGTTTTAATTTTAGGAACACATCCTGACAGGACTTGTCTCATGTAGTCAGGTCTCAAGACTCAGCAATGAGTCCTGAGAACACCGATTAAACGTACTTGTAATTAGTTGTTTTTACTGTCAAAGTAGCGGAAAGTGATGAATTTAATACAGAAATAATTTTGTCAAATGATAAATAATTATCAACTTCCCTGACTAGCGTAATTAAATTATTTAAATCAAATAAAAGCACCACTGCTGGTGTAAAAAATTATTTCTGTTCATGAGAACAGAACATACCCATGAAAATAGTTTACAGTTCTGCACAGGGAGAGAATACTGCCTAAATACAATTTTAAAAAAACAATTCGCTCTTGAATTAATTCCTGCAATCTCAGTTCAAGACAGTGGTAGTCCTAATAGTGTGAGCAGCCTGGTCTGGACTGTGATGGTACTTGTTTGTATGTTTAGTGAATAAAGTCCTTAGTTTAGTCCTGCAACGTACGGGAGGAATAGAGTACTTACCCTTCTTACTGTCTATCCAGATGGATATGTGTTACGGTATGAATGTTCAAAATCAACCACCTGGAAGCGGTTTCGGGGGAAGCTCCTGCGATCTAGCGGGCAACGTCCGTACTACAGGCGACTCAGCTCAGCCGCCCTTTCCTACCATTCGGAAACTTAATGGCTCAAAAAGTACTTTTCACGTAATTATAGAAGTTTACTTTTATTCTTTTATTTAAAACAAAAACAGTGGAAGAAAATTGAAAACGAAAGTATCAATGCTGTAGCAGATGCCTGTCTAAGAGCCAGCATATTGACTACGAGCATGCTCTCCTTTTGTCGTCTCGAGTGCCTTTTTACTTTCCTTGCTCAACGAAGTAGAAAGGAAAGTTATGTAATCGGCTGAAAACAAAAATTTGAGTTCTCTTCAGATCTTTACGTTTCAGACCCTCCTGAGTCCGAAAAACACTATTTGGGAAAATAGTCAGTGTGTGTGTCTGTGAACGATTTTTAGAGAAACCCACCGCACCAAATCAGCTTAAACTTGATATCTAGCCATGAAGTCACTATGGGACGCCAAAATAAGGGTATGAACAAAATCCACCGAAATGTAACTATAGTTATCATAGTGATCAAAACACCAAATATTTTTTTTCTCAAAAACTGCTCTAACGATTTTGATTAAATTTTTTATATTGGTAGCTCCAAATATGGCCACTATACCACAAAATTCTCATCTATGGGAAAATGACGAGAGCAGCACAATAAATTACCGAAACTTCAGACGAAATCGGTTTTAGCGCGGTATTTAGAGAAAACAACCGTACCAAATCAGTTGAAACATGATGTCTAGCCTACAGGTTACCATGGGACACTAAAATAAGGGTATGGACAAAATCTACCGAAAGTTGACTATAGTTATCAGTGATCAAAACGCCAAATTTTTGTCTCAAAAATGGCTCTAACGATTTTGATTATATTTTTTATATTGATACCTCCCAATATGTCAACTATGCCATAAAATTCCCATCTATGGGAAAATGACGAGAGCAGCACAATAAATTACCAAAATTTTCGACGAAAAGAGTTTTTACCGCAGTTTTTTTCTTATAAACTCCGCTGGAATTTTTGTAGAATGTTAAAATAAATTAGTATTGTAGTCCAATCCAATATCTAAAGATTGAGTGTTTAAAAACGCTCATGAGATACATGGGGCTCACTCCAGAAATTCCTGAATTTCAACTTTTGCCGTTTCGCTTACTACCAGTTCTAAACTTTTTACTCAATAACTCTGCAAAAGTAATTACCATCCTTCTCAAAAAAATTTGTGTTTACAGCCTCATTAATTATCTGTGTACCTATTGCTCAATTATGGTGTTGCAATGAGTACGAGAAGCACAATAAAATCTGGATCTGTAAGCGCTACCGCTTCCTGCTGCCGTAAAGCGTTGTTTGACCAAGTTCAAATTAACTGAGTGATAAATGAATTGATTATATCGAATTGGCCATGTACAAAGTGAATTGACGTAGAGCTAAGGAAAGTTGTGTGTTGCAACGCACCAGATATTTTCTCGCCTAATCGCCTGCCGTATGAGGGATCCTAAAAACTCTGGTGAAAACTCGCCTTTTATCGTACCGGCATGTAGTCCATGGATATCTGCTCTGAGGATACGAGTGCAAGAGCCTAAATGAAATTTGCTCTTCTGCTCTCAGTAACTTTTTTCGTGGGATTTTTGTTTTGTTTTGCTATCCCACAAACATCGTACAGTGTTAATATCTGACAGTATGGATGAGTGTGTTGGTAGGGTGGGCTCGAGTGTGGCTGGGGGTTTTCACTGATTTCAGCCAGCCGCACTGAAAGGTGAGTATATGACTGGTGTATGTGTGTGAAAACACTTTGAGCGGTATTTATTTATTTGGTATGAATCTGGTAAGTTGTTGGTGGGGACGATAATACTTTAACAATTTTTTAAATCGATTTACGTGCCACACAATGCTGTTGATGAGGAAATATTGTAATGATTGTGCTCGCCAGGGAAGATAGTAATGCCCCTAACTCGTTTTGGCCGATGAATCATTCATTATCTCGTTCTTTCTCTCTCCTCCAACTACGTATCTTTCTCTCAAGTCGTTTTCTTTCACTGGTGCTGCACAACGTACAACAAATTTGTTCGTGGTCCACGCTCGGAATCACACAGTAAGTATATACGAATAGACGAATGGTTTTGAAGCCTTATCAGAACGATCACTCAACCTCAAAGGATCGTTCCAACCGAAGTAACTGTGGAAGCCAACGTTGCCATTGATGTATCTAAGGTAGTTTTATGAGGAGACAATTAAGTGCCCATAAACCTCATACATCGTCACGGTACCTCTTCACAGCCATACCCACGTTTTGTTACAACTGCACACCTTTGTATTCAAACTATAGCACATCCCCGAAGCCCTTCGACACAAAACACTCCTTTGCCTCACTGACTACACCAACTTCAGACGCTGGAACATCAAGAAGGTAAATGCCTTAAAATTCACCAACTGCGAGTGACTCGATTGGGAACTTTTACAGGTGGAATTGTAACACACTAGGGTAGCATGTTTTGAAGTTGGACGATATCTCGCTCGATGAACCCAACTGCCTAAATAATAGGCAGACTGTGGGTGAAATTGCTACGAAGGTTGCTATTTTACGTTACATTGCTACTAATTTCTAGTTTCTGATTGGTATGAATTGACTATTAACTTGAGTGAGACTAGACTAGAAGGAATTGATGAGTAGCATGACCCCATAGTTATTCAGGATGGTTCACTCTGGCAGTCAAGTCAGGCTCTTCTTCTTAATTCGCCGTCTCCGATCGAAGGTTGGCGATCCAAATGGCTCACTCCTCCCTATCTGTAGCTGCTCTACATATGTCTATGGACGAGCAGTTATACCACCTTCGCAGGTCTTTCAGCCACGAATTCTTCCTCCTTCCAACCGAGCGCCCTCCAGGAATTCTACCCTCAATAACCAATCTGAGGAGGCTGTATCGATCACCGCGCATCACATAACCAAAGTATCGAGTCTTCCTATATAGACATCCGTTGGAGCACCTCAACGTTTGTGATCCTGTCGACCCATGGTATCCGCAACATGCGCCGGTATATATACATCTCGAAAGCTTCGATGTTCCTTTCGATCCCAGGATCTAGTGTCCAACTTTCGCAGCCATACAGAAGCACCGAGAACACATAACACTGTACCATCCGCATCCGAAGGACCAAGGAAAGAGCTCTGCGCGTGAAGAAGTTCCTCAACTGAAAAAAATGCGCTCCTAGCCATTTCAATACGCGCTCGGATTTCTTTTTTTTTGCAGTCGCCTTGCTCATTCACTTGCGCACTGAGGTATTTATATGAAGAAACTTGTTCGACCCGAGTTCCATTGATAGACACACTGACCGTTTTTCGTTGCTTGGAAAAAGCGAGGACCTTAGTCTTGGCTACATTCAGGGACAGCCCATTACTCTCGCTATGATGCACCACAGCATCCATAATCGCTTGAAGATCCTCTGGGCTCTCAGCAATCAACACAGTGTCGTCACCATATCGAAGGTTATTGAGAACGACACCGTTCACTCCAACCCCCCTCTCTGGCACCTCGTCAAGAGCCTCCCGAAAAACTGCTTCGGAGTAGAGGTTAAAAAGCAAAGGAGAGAGGATACATCCCTGATGGACACCTTTTTCAATACTAATTTGCTCTGTTGTTGTCTGCTCCACCCTAATCTCTGCACACTGACGCCAATACAAATTCAAAATAATGTTCATCTCCTGCTTATCTATCCCAGTCGATTTGAGCACTTCAATCAGCTTCTCATGCTTTATAGTGTCAAACGCCTTCTGATAGTCGATAAACGCTGCGTAGACATCGACATTCATGTCGCGGCATCTCTGCAACAGGACATTCAATGAAAAATTCAACAGGCTGGGGCCATCATAATCAGTACTGCCTCAGTTACCCTTTAACCTCAACCAACACCCCCACCCCCACCCCCTCAAAGGGAAACCTGAATCCTCACTCTGAAAAGTTCACTTAGGATTAGAAAGAGATTGAAACAACGAACGCCAAAATTTAGAACGAATGTATCATCTTTCAAAAACAGTAACTGGTACAGAACTGAGTGAAAACTGGAAGGTTTCAGTCAAACCAATCAAATGTCAGATGCTGTTGCAAATTGTTATCAAGTAATTAAAATATTCAGAACAAAACCAAGTGAGTTTTAACATCAAGGGCAACTTTGTGCCAAACACAACGCACTTGGATGCAAAATTGTGAATATTTGTAGTCTGGTGATCTTAGTGCTTTCAGGAACAAAATTCAATACATTTGAAGCAACGTTGTCAACGTTTGCCATAAAATTCAATATTTTGAGCTACTTTATGATTCCACACACTAATAATCCATTTCTCGGCCATTTGAAGAAACAAATTGGATGCAAAATTATGAATATTTATAGTCTGGCGATCTTAGTGTTTTCAGGAACAAAATTCAATACATTTGGAGCAACGTTGCCAACGTTTGCCATACAATTCAATATTTTGAGCTACTTTATGATTCCACATTCCATTTCTCGGCCATTTGTACAAAAAAAATTGATTTCGTCAATAAAAATGTCAAGTTTGTACGTCACGTAACACAAAATGATCAAATGGCCCAAGTTAATTGACAAGACAATGAATCAGCCATAACGTCTGGTTGCCCCAATTCCACAGAAGTAACAGTTGTTTAACTTGAAAACTGCGGGAAAAAAATATAAACAAGCGCGAAAAACAACGAAGTATAAAAAAACGGCATAACCGCGACATTAAACGAATGGTTTGGCAAACACTGCTCAGAAACAAATACGAATTCGATGAATCCCTCGAAGACCTTAAACTATAAGGTTGTGATGCCAACCAATCAAGTACGTATCAAGTTACATGCTATTAGTACGAAGTGTAGTACGTAAAACTTCAAGTTCGCTAGCTGCGAAAAAACTGTCACAAATTGACGTAATCAAAATAAAATACACCAAGTTGTGTTTAAAAATTAGTACATAAAAACCTCAAATTTCTCAACGAACAAAACAAAAGCAAACAAAAAAATCACGTGCTGAAATAAGGAACCCAAAGGTTTCAGAACCGAAACCGTAAAACAAAAATTGATTCAACTACTAGACATAATTGATGAAGAGGACGACTCAGGGGAAGTACAAAAGCCCGGTCGTCAACTTTGTCGAATGAGGCAGGCAATTTATGGGAAGAAAAGAACTTTGGAGATCGTGTACATTTGAGGATCGAGAATGTACTGGTTCAAAAATTTACCCGCAGCCGAATTGAGGGCCTCTTCGAGAGTGGGCTCAAAGTTGAGGTAAACAACTAAATTGATGACTCGGCCGTTGGGTTTTTGGAGCCTTATCTGAAAACGGAATAATCGACGTGAGTAAATTACACGGACGAGAGATGTGAAAAACAATTGGGAAAGCAGAGTGCGATCAATGAAACGCGATTCTAATTCCAGGCTTAAATCGTCACTGATGAAGGGGTTTCGTTAACAAATAAAGAAGCCTCGCACAACGATTCCCTCTTGAGCTGGCCACTGACGACCGTTCCAACAAGCCAAAAGGCGAGGTAGCGCGCCAATGGAACGACGTGAATGGCGAAACTCGTCGGGTATGGAGTGGAGTGACGGGACCTGATGGAATTCCAACCAGTCCAAAAGCCATCGCGCCGTGCCAAAACATCATCACTCCAACTGCTCGTGAATGGGGAAACGCGACTCGGCAATACGGACAGATGGAACGAACGTGAGTGGGGAAACCAGGCACTTTCCTCTGATTCACAATCGAACAACTCACTTATCGCCTTTTGCCCTGTGTTTAATCTGTCAGTTCTTTCCCCAATATATGTTTTTTCGCCGCGAAATGAGTGTTTCTAACAAGGATTTCGTAATTTCCGTAATTGATTTATACAAGGAACATAGCTACTTGTGGATAACGAGTGACCCAGATTTCAGCTCTTCAAAATTCATCCCAGTTGCCAGAAATCGTAATGTAGCAACAAGCCTCTCATGGGGAGTAATGCACTATCTCATGACGGTGTCTTCTTTTTTAATCATTGGTAAAACCAAATGGAGTAATTGAAAGTAGGCCTCTTCATTCATTCGCAAGTAATTTCTCCAGTCAGATGGTTCTAACCGCAGCTCTTGAAGTAAATTTTCGTGTGTGTGCTGTCTTCTGTTGAGAAACCATTGTTTCACCCACTTCCGTTTGGGTCTTCTTTGTTTGGCGTACAAGCATACAACTGTGGCCAAAAAAAGAGATTCTTCTTCGTCCATCTTGCGGCAAGACGCTTTTCAAACTATCATTAATAAATCAAATGATAATACAGGTAATATGCAATTTTGATACACCACTTCCTCTTCAAAAGACAGAACGGCACTGGTGGATTGGAGTGGAGTGGAGCGATCGTGAATGAACCCCACTTTCGACTCTTCTTTCCGTCATTCCAATATCTCCTGACTTTGCGCCGCGCCACTCCACTTGGAACGATCGTCAGTGGCGTGAAAGTTTGAAACTGACCGGGAGGAAGCGATTTCTGGGAGAAGCTCCTGCAATCTAGCGGGCAATGTTCCTACTACAGATGGCTCAGCTCAACCGCACTTCCCAGTGATTCCCTAATTTATCAATTTCCTTTCCAAAATGAAGAATTTTATTTACAAATAAAACAAAAAGGAGTAAAAAAGGAAAGCGCCAGCCAACATTTCGGCAGCAGTCTGTCTAGGAGCCAGCGACTTTAGTACGGACATGCTCTCTCCTTTTTGCCCTCTAGAATTACTTATTTTGTTTTGTTCATTTCGCCGCTGTCGTATGAGGGATTATACAAAAGAAAAAAAAACTCGTGAAGAACCTGCTTTTGCCGTACCGGTATGTTTCCATTAATTTCTGCTCTGAGAATATATGAGCAACGATGGAATATTATTTCGAGGTTCATTTATTTTGCAGTTCGAGGAGTCCCCTCGAAGATTTGCCTTTCGCCCAGTTCCGTCACGCGACCCACCCTCAATTTATTTAGAGAGAAGTTTTATTATTTTATTTTACTATACCAGCCAACTCCCTAATGCATCTATACAAATATTCGACAAATCTTTTCTGTGTTAACTTGGCTTATATCTCCGTTCAACAGATATATACAGAAATAATTATGGAGAATGAAATGTTGGTATGGATGACTAAAAGACACTCAGGATTTATCACATCTGGTGAATAAGTTACCCTGGAATTTACGGAAATGTTCGAAAAAACGTTATTTTCGACACATATTCATTTTTATCTTTGTTCAATGGACTGTCAGAGGAACATTTATTCAGAACAATATGTAAGAATTAACTACTCGAAAACATCTTGAAAGTTTGGTGATAATCGTTGAAGCGGTTTTGCCAAAAAGCGTAAAAAACCTATTTTTGCTTCATAGGCCTATATCTCCGTTCACCGAATTTTCATGGAGATATGTATAGAGAAGAAAAGTTAGGTATTGATTAGTAGAAGATAATTTGAAAGCTTAATCAAAATTGCTAGAGCCGTTTTCGAGAAAAATGCGAAAAACACTAGTTTTTGGTACATTTTCGTCCCCCACCCCCCTTCCCTTTGGCCGAAATCGTCCATAACCTTATGTTGGTGTCTACAAAGAATAACGAACAAAACAAAAAAGAACCAGCTCAATCGGATCAGCCGTTCTCCCGCAAATCGAGCTACACACACACACACGGACCATGCGCCAAAATTAGGTTTTTTAGATTCAGTAGGCCTCAAAACGTAAAGATCTGATGAAACCCCAATTTTTTTTTTTTTTTTTTTTTTTACACGATTACTATACTTCCCTTCGGGTAACTGAAAGTAAAAAGAGAAGAACAGTTAGTACGATAGCCCCGAGAAGGTAGCGAGTTTATAAGTAACGCATTTTGAGTTTTAAAATTTTTCTGTTAAAGAGAATCGTTTTACAGTTGTTATTTTATTAGAAATTTCAAAGTTTTTTTTTTCCTTTTAGTATTTAGTATAGTATTCCCCTCCCATAATTCAGTCTTTCTGTATAAGTAGTTGAAGGTTGATAGTTGGTTGATTACATGCCAAGCAAGACATACAACCAGCAGGCTATGTAGGATTCAACCAAAAAACATCTATGTTGGAAACGCAATTTATTAGGACTTGAGCGTTATTGAACCTTATAGTGAGCTAGTTATCAACGGCCCTCCAGTAATTATTGTATACAGCTGATTGCTTGTTGTCTTGCCTTTTTTTTTTTTTAATATGAAAACTTTATTGTCAATATTGACATTACAGTTGCGCACGCATTTTTTATAGTAATTTATATTTAATTTACGTGACACCTGCTCTAATGGAGCCCATTGACTGTCCTACATCAGTGTGGTTTTAGGTAGATAAGTACGTTAGGTTAAATTAAATAAGTTATGATAACAAAAATAAATACGTGTGACAACAGAGAATTCTAAAACTAGATAACAATCGACGTAGGCAGATGGATTAGTAGATCAAATTGTCCTGCGGCCTTTTCCTCTTGAGACGCCTTTTTTCTGGCGTCCCGTTTACTTTTTAAGTTTCAAATTCTGAAAATAAGTCCAATCTGCAACTACTTGCAGGGAGTTTTAGGGGAGTAGTAACGCCACACCAAAAGGTGCTTCCTCGGCAAACATAACCTACAAAATAATTTGACAAGAAAACTCGCAGTAGATTACTTACAGCGACCTCGTACTTCCCTTCTACACTCTCAGGACAGTGGTAAATGTTCCCCCAGTTGAAGGATCGCCCAACAAGCAGCAGCACCTGTACAAGTAAATATTCGTTTCGAACATTGCACGTCAATACTCAATAAACTCAATTAAATATGAAATGACAAAATGTTCATCGAACTTACAGCGTAATTGTATTTTGGGAAGGAGGCCATCAATGTTCTAACGAAAGTAGAGACCACCTGATGCTCAGTCCAACCGAAATTGCTAAAACAAAAGGCAGTTTTGACGTGAGTTTCAAAAAGCTCAACATTGAAGCAAACAACCGCCCTTTGAAATAAACTTTATTACTGGTTGACGAAAGTTGGGAAATTTGTCAGTGGAAATGAGCCAACGCACCTCCCTCGCTCAAGTGCGCGATACAACAAAACATCGAGATTGGGCGAATGCCAAAAATCTTGAGAGAGAGCAACGCCATTGAAGACACAGTCGACCAACTGGCTCTGAATCCTTCCGTCAAATCTTGCAGAATCACGTTCATCTTCAACGCCAAAATTACCGGGAAAAAGAAACAAGATTAGGAAGAGTAAAACGTATTTTTTCAAAGTAAAATTGTATACTCGTAGAACGGTAAAATTGAATGGAAATTGGTGTCACTCACATAATTATGGCCGCAGAGCCATCTGGTCAAGCATCAAAAACAGCATACCAGAGGAAAGCATGCCAATGGATGACAGGACAACGATACTAGAATAGACTCCAGGCCAATATGGGATAGGAGGCCATCAGTGGTAGATGACTCGAAAATCATCTGCTACACAGATAGCTCTAAAAATTCGTCAGGTAATGCAAGCATGGGAACATATATTCCTGCACTAGAATGGGAGGAATCACTCCCATTATGCACAAATACCTCAGTATATCGAAGAAAAGATTAGGAATAGTATAGCCATCTATACTGACAACCAATCTGTCATACCAAAAACATTTTAACCGAATAGTTAGAAGTTCCCTCATAGAAGGAACAAAATACCAAGTTGGGAAACTCCATCAACTAGGGAATACAGTTACTCTAAAATGGATACCCAGGCAGAAAGGTTATTTGGGGGAGTGAGAGAGCGGGTGACCTTGCCAAGCCAGGAGCTATGGGACACATATGTAGAGAAGAACAGAATCGTTCTTGCCTATCACAATGCAACAACTGAAAAAGATAATAAATGAGAAAATGTGGAACGTTAGGGATGAAATAAACAATCATGAGGGGTACCAATATGCCAAAACTACAGGCATAACTAGGTATGACATGCACGAACCACGAAGAATTATTGGTATGTTACCTGGGCAATACCCAGTGGTAAAGATTCTGAACAGGATCATCACCAATATCAACGCTAGGTGCAGGGAAATAGAAACGGTAGATCACTTTCTTAGAGAATGCTTGTAATGGTCTGGCACCAGATTGAATAAATTAGGGGAGAGAATGCTAAACAACACTAGCTTGAGAGAGATCGAGTGGAAAAAGATCCTCGAATTTGTGGAGGGAACCGGTAGATTCTGGTATACCTTTTAACGAATCCAAGCTGACTCCCACAAACTCTGGGGATACGGGAAATGGGCCTAGATGGCCACAATTTCGGTCATTGTTCCCTTGGCCTTGGCCTGTTCTTCTCTAAGGTCTGAAACGTAAACATCTGAAGAGAACTCAAAAAAAAAATTTTCAGCCGATTACATAACTTTCCTTTCTACTTCGTAGAGCCAAGGAAAGTAAAAAACACATTTTTGGTACCAAAGTAGGTAATCATAAAATCGCTTAGCAAGATAAATGGATTGACTAATTGAACAAACTAAATCACTCGCGATGAAGTTGTGGAAACCCATTTCATAAAATAAAACGGATAAATAATACATAACGATTGTCTGTTTCCACTAAATTTGAGTTACAGTATTTAGATCGATTTCGACGGTCAAGTCATCATCAGCAACAAAACTGAAAGGGGAACAGCAGAGAGGTTCTCTTATACACAGAACGTTGTGTCGGGTTTTCCCAGGGGCAGGTACATCGTAGCAGGATAGCGGAAAAGGGAAAATTAATAAGGGGTTATCGTACTAAGAGGTCAAACAAGGTCTCATAAAAATGAAGCCATCAATGAAGGAATAGTCTCCTCATACGTCCCTTGGGGCAAAAATGGAGAAATTCAATGTATTTTCTTTTTGAGTTCTCGTGCCAATCGTTCTTCTTTCCCCGGCTGAGGTCTTGAGTACTTACAATACATTGAATTTCTCCATTTTTGCCCCAAGGGACGTATGTTGGATGTACTTGAGAAATTTGATATCATCAAAAGTAACGGGTTAGATGGTTCTGGGTTATCTTCCCAGGAGCATGCCCATGCTACCAGGCACGACCTCGGGTTGTGGATAGTGGAACGGCCACGGCATTGTCCACAGGGGCATGTCTGCGGCCAGCTGTGAATAAGGTCAGCATGCTGAATGAATAAGCAGCCTCGAACAATGGGCCAAACCCAATCCACGATGGAACAGCATACGCCAAGGATGCATGGCCAAAGGGAGTTTGGTCTCTAGTATGCGGACTCTGGGCACTGGGCGACCCCCAGTTTCAAGTAGCATTCCTGAGGCATGCGGGCTCTGTCTCAGGCGACTGTTTAATTCCCTAGCTTCTCGTGGGACCATATATGGAAACCAAAAAAGAAAAAGAAAAAAACAAAAACCAAGAGAAAAGAAATTGCCTTAGAGATCGAAGAGGAGCTTCTGTGCACAACGCCAGACCTCGAAGATCAGATGGCTGTAGACGACAGTCCTGCAGCATCTAGAGAGGCTACTGCCTCAATGCTAACAGGGGCTTTGTCCCCAATAAGCCTAGAGGGTCTCTTTGAGGACTCAGGATCCCTCACCCCTTGGAGCTCGCAACTCCGGGAAGAGAGAACCCCCTCGCTGCCGGCCCAGGGAGTGCACGGTGGAATACCGGTCAGGGGCAGGCGGGGAGGGTGGAAGTAAAGAGGTCAAAGGAGATACCTCCAGGGCGGGACCTGATATCACAAGGTTTGGGGGTGCTAGGAAGAAGAGATATAATCACTTCCTCAGGCGAGGGCTAGCACCGGAAGAGGCCTTAAAGGCGTCAGCCATGACATGACAGTCCAGGAGAGTCGATCGGAGTCTAGTAGGAAAAGACCCAGACCCTCGACTGGGTCGACTCCGCTGAGCCAGAAGGGCGGGGACCAGAAGAGGAAGGCAGCGCCTCAAGCAGATTAGACAAAAGTTTTTATTGACCAGAAACCTACTTTTTCCTACAGGGGATTGCAGACGAATTACTTCAGGGGGGTGAGAACGGAATTGCAATCCGTCCTTCTTCTCATTTAGTAATTACCTCTGAGATTGAGATCACGAGTTGGCAGAGGCATGAATCCTGCTATATATGGGAGAATACCTGATAGCACACCAAGTCGAGATATCTCAACACCTTTTTCCACCATATCTTCCACTAGAACACACCCAATGCCGCAACTCTTAATTTTATTTGCCTCTACTTCAAGATTTTCTGACACCACTATGTCCTATACACAGGACCTCTCGCAGGCCTCATTGCAGTAGTCTCAAAGATACCTACTATACCGAGGGCAAGGAGCCACAGAACCAGACTGGAAGGAAGCACAATCACTTCATGGAAGTATATGCCCCGGAATGTTGACACCTACAAGCATATTGGCAGTCAAAACGATGTGGACAACGCTCTCCTCAGCCTAATAAGTTCTGAGTCACTCTGATATGACGGACTAACCTCATGACAGAAATCTGTCATCATGCCCGGATCCGTGCTTCCTTTGAAAGATGCCACTCCACACAAACTGTGCGAAAGCGCTGAGTATTTTCTCTGCTCCCTGACGAACAAACAAACATTTTCCCTGCGCACAGCAGCCACGAACTCGAAAGAGTTACTGGGCTTTAGGGCAGATTGTGTTGATGCGTCGTACCAATCTGGCTATTCCTGGGAAAATCCAAGGCAAGTCAAGTTCTGTGCATATGACATCCCACTCTAGATGCCTGCAAAGCAAACCTGTCTGTGGGCCTTGAAGTTGTGTTTTTGAATCCTGTTAGTGGGAGAAAAGCGATCAATGAGCCCTCGGGCCAGTTCCTTTTGATAAATGGGGAGAGAAGTGGCTACTGGCTCGAAATAGAAGTTAATAATTGCCACACAGTGGGGGAGATTAAAGACCATTGCAGCACCGAACCGAATGAAACACAATGTCGTAGTTCCCACGGGTTTCTCATCTTACTACACATCGGACACTGTTCACTTTTGCGAACTCTGGCACAACAAACGTTTTTCTTGAACACAATGAGAAAGAATTACCGAAATAACCAGAAGGTAGACGTCGTCGTCTAGCTGCTTCGTCGCCACGAGTAGCAACTGATGTAATTTTGGTGCAGTAATGAAAACTGTCCAATTCACACGACGCTTCTGACCTTTCAGGAGAACTGAAAAAACAGACGAGGTCAGCCAATTACTAAACAAAATAACTAAAAACCACATTTTACTCCCTAAATAAAATAACACAAAAATATAAAGAAGGAGATTGTTTGAACGCTGCATCAGATGAGCTCTTCAATCTATCAAGCCACCTGGAAAAAATGTACCTCCACAAATAATATTCATTAATCCCTGTTAGAAATGGTTCATTTGAGGCAAAAGTAATTTGTTTTACAGAAGTCAACTGTTGTTGTTTCACAGATCCTCAAACTGCCTGACCATTCTCAGGTGACACAGATGCCCCATTTATTCAGAGACGAGACTTACGAAGTGTCATATTCGATAAAAAACATTTTTCCTCTTTTCCATTTTATGAGAATCCAGCCCACTTTGCTCGACTCCCATTTATATCTTCACCTATATCTTGTTGCTCAATTTCTGTACGGTGTTTAGCAGTGTGGAGGAGAGAACGATGACTCGAAATGTGGGCTTGGGGGAAAAATACCAAACCAGTAGAGGGAATCTCGTAAAAAACGTCAACAGTAAAACATCGGCTGCGATGCATCACGCAACTCTTCTCATCTTCCTCATGGAGTGGAGGCATATCGTACCATTGTAATTGTAGTGTATATATATGTTGGCGGAGAATTCCTACAATACTCATTCCTACTATTTCACTTAATATGAAACCAACATTATTGAGAACTTAATTAATGATGGGAGATTGGACTCTGCTCACCTCTGAAGACAAACACATTAGACCAACCAAACCCCCCCGAGAGTACCTACCTTCCTGGTAGAATTATTGTGGATTCAAAAGGGTGGGGATTGAAGCCCGCAACCCCTTCATCATTGGCAGGACTCGGGATAAATATGTTAAGAAGTTTTACCGACAGTATCCGATGTTTGTCAAGGGGACAGTGATTCGGGTCTGAGGAGCTGATTCTAACATACGAATACGGCCGTAGTTTTCCTTGAAGAGTTACATACTAGAGTTCCCCACAGTGGTCGGGTCTCAAAGAAGGAGACATTTCGGAGCACCTGACTTATTATTAAAGTTTACGTATCTGTTAGGTGAGTCCGTCTCCTCTGGCTGGTGAGTTGCTGTGGGCCAGCGCTTTCGATGTAAAGAAATCATCGTTTGGCCGTTAAGTCAGTACTGGAGTCAGTCAGTTGGTCGTGGTCTTTATATACGAATCGTACAGCCAGAGCAAAGGCCCACAGCAACTCACCAGCCAGAGGAGACAGACTCACCTAACAGATACGTAAACTTTAATAATTTGCCTACTGGCGGACATAACCCTATTGCTTTAATACCTGACTTATTCGCCGTTATATATATGTGGACAAATAACTATGAATTTATCTACTTTGGGCTTACCAGAAATGTCTTGCGGTTCACCCTATTTTAAAAGTACTTCCGCTTTTGACCACTGTAGTATTTTTTGACTCTGGTGGTACATGGACGCCATAAATGAGCAGCGCCATTATTCGATGATTACAAAAAGTGACCGTGATACAGGGAGTTCCGTGGGCCAATATACGTTTTTATTGCAAGTTTATTTTCTCGGCTGTTCTTCACATGTATAATATATTCCTCACAATACTCCATTAGCTGTAGCGTGCATTCCAATGAAGCACACAAAGCTTGATTAATTGTACCTAAATATTGAAAAGCCTTGAGAGCTCAACACACACAAAAAACAAAGATATAATGCAACACACAACTTTTCTCATCCTCTATACACTTTTAACAATTTGTATCATTCCCAAATTGAAGGATATGATGTCATAATGCCTTAAAATCATGTTTTATGCTATTGAGTCCTTTTAGTAGTGGAGGATACAAAGCTCTGAAGTGTCTTCCTTATGAAAGGGAGGCAAATGAGCAACACTCGCAATAAAACCGATACAATGCATCACACAACTTCCACAGCACGTTCGTCTAATCCTCAGTTACCACACAGTAGCACTCAAGGTTCAGGTATTAAGCTGTCTATTGAGGGGGTCAACGTGTAGGTAGGCAATCAACTTGATGTTTATGTGAACGTGCATAAAAGGTGAAAGAAACGACGCTCGTTAGAATTCCGGAACGTTTCATATTGCCATTATGTCGTTTGGCACTGCCAACTAACAAATATTGAAAATCTTGGAACTCATTTTGAGAGAAACAATATTTAATGTTTGGAGCACTATGATAACGTTGGTTAGTTTTCGATCAATTTTACCGTGCTGCCTGACTCATATTAAAGGCACTGGGCGACCGTGGTCTAGTGGTCAAGACATTGGTTCATAATTCTCGACATAAGTTGGGTATTGTGGATAGGAGCTCCGCGCGATTTGCCGTAATTTTTGCCTGAGTCAGCAGCTCTTCAATAAGCATCTCTAAACTACCTCAGTACAATTGGCCCCAGTTACGTCGAGAATTATGAACAATGTCTGAACCACTAGACCACGATTGCCCGGTGCCTTTAATAGGAGTCAGTCAGCATATTACTGTTCACAATTTGAGCTGATTCCATTCAGCCGTTTTCTCTCAACTGTAACCATGGACAATCAATGATTTTTCGTTACGATTGCCATTTAAACGGATGGATGATTTGGGTCAGGGTCGAGTGTGTTGTATGCCGCCTCATAGATCCCCTTTAGAGGCAACGAACGATATGGCCAGTCCTACTAGAATAAGCAATCAGAGGCGATGGCAATTACGAAGGCTCTGGTGTACTCCTTCTCCCACCAGGTGATGCAAAGGCCTGATTGCCAGAAAGGGGGGCAGGGGTTATATATACACTGACAGTCAGGTGTGTAGTGTACTATCCACTAGGATGGAGGGTGGCGGTGAAGTACACCCAGGCGCGCGTTGGGACTGGGAATGAATAGGCTGACCTACGCAGAAAGGAGGATGTAGAAAGATCTTCCTGTTGAGTTTTGCCTGATTCTGCGGCCAAAGGTGAAGAGTGAATGATGAGACAGAAACATTCAGCCCCACAGACGTGCAATGAACTCTACGATTTGCTTCCCAGAAATTCGGGATGTCTAAAACTACTTCGGAATGCTTAGCTTCAACTTTTAACACTTGAAGAAGACTTACCAACTTGGCGACGTCTCGCTGCCCTGAAATAGAAAAGAAATGTGAATGTGGGAGTCGAGGCGCACCAAAACGCAACACGAAATGAAAAGCAAAAGAAGGGCGCAACGTTTGTTGACAGCTCATTAACGATTGAGGGAACGATAATGAAAATAACTTACGTTACTTTGACGGGAAGACGGCAACGAATCGATTGAGCGCGCACACTCTGAAAACAAAAACCCAACACGTTCACTATTCGTGGCGAGCGTAAAATGTGTACGTGTAATAATTTACTATCAATTCGCTACTCATATGAATACGCATATTATGTTGACTATTCACGAAATACGCCCCTGAAAGTCTCCAAGAAAACGATTTAATCGGTTAATTCCCAATCCACATTGACTTACAACTCGTTACACACAAGCCACAACAGTCACTGTCACTGATAGAACAAAGGGAGAAGGGTGTCTAAGCAGGCCCCTGGCAACGAAACTGGAAAACACAAAGCAATGTAATCTCCCCTCACCCAATTATTATTGGTTTAGCAGGTACAAACTCTTTTGCGAATGGAAAGTCCAGCAAACAGCGACCAGAATCGCGTCCATTGGCTTCCTGCGCAGGATCCTTTGTCTACAACCACACGATCCCATCATTCCATCGTCCACTATGAACATACGACAGTAATTGTTGTGCGATTTTGGTTCATTATAACCCTTTGGTTTCGGCCAGGAATCTTTTACACCCCCCTCCCCCTTACAAAATTTGACATTTTACCTTTCCGGGGTTTATGCCCTTAACGTGAACTAAGAAATCAGTTTTTTTCGCTCAAACATCCCTTATAGTATCTAGTTGTGCAATACGATCGGATGAAGCCCATGATAGTTATCAATAAAAATTATTTTTAAAACGCAGTTTTAACGCAAATACGCCGTGTTTGGTATCGTTTTCAAAGTATTTTTAGATGCTTGGTCGAATGGTATGAGTATCCGACGTGAACAACTACGCATCAATCGAAAAGTAATTATAGTGAGCCAAAATCTACTGATTAAAAGAACTCGCGGGACAATACGGCGAAAGTAATCGTTTCAGCGTCTCACACCAATGTGCCAATTGCCTACAGGCGCCTGGAATTTGTAATTTTCCATGCTGAATCGAATGGGATGGATTCTGGGAGCTGTGAGACTAAGTCAAGCTGTTCAGGAGAATAATGAACCGCTGTGGAAGCGTTTAATTTTCAAGAACAAATATCTGGTGCGTAGCAACACCCAACTTTCCGCTACCCCCGTAAGTTCGAACACCAGCTACATATGCGAACGCTATATCTTCGTTCAACGCATTTCCACAGGAACGTGTATAGAGAACAAAATGTAGGGACAAGTCAGTTGAGAGTACTCCGTAAGTTTGATCGAAATCGTTAGAGCCATTTTTGAGAAAATTGGAATACCGATAAGTTAATATCTCCTTTTCTGAGTTAACTTGGCTTATATCTCCGTTCAACAGATGTATACAGAAATAATTATAAAGAACGAAATGTGGGTATGGGTGACTAAAATACACTCCATTAGGATTTATCACATCTGTTGAAGAAGTTACCCTGGAATTTACGGAAATGTTCGAAAAAACGTTATTTTCGACACATTTTGATTTTTATCTCTGTCCAATGGACTGTCAGAGGAACATTTATTGAGAACAACACGTAGGTATTAACTATTTGAAAACATCTTGAAAGTTTAATCAAAATCGTTAAAGCCGTTTTCGAGAAAAATGCGAAAAACCCTAGTTTTTGGTACATTTTAGTCCCCCCCCCCTTCCCGTGGTCCATAACCTTATTTTGGTGTCTACAAAAAATAACGAACAAAACAAAAAACGAACCAGCTCAATCGGATCAGCCGTTCTCCCGAAAATCGAACTACAGACACACACACACACGGACCACGCGCCGAAATTAGGTTTTTTTAGACTCAGTAGGCCTCAAAATGTAAAGATCTGAAGAAAACCCAATTATTTTTTTTTTACCCGATTACTATAGTTTCCTGCCCTTCGGGTAGCGGAAAGTAAAAAGCGCGTGGAGGGAACACACACCACGAGATAAAGAAGACAAAAGGAAAAACAACTCAAAAATCGATTCTCGTCGAACATTTTGGTAATTTATTGTGCTGCTCTCGTCATTTTTCCACAAATGGAAATTTTTTAGTACAGTTGCCATATTGGGAGCTATCAATACAAAAAATTTAATCCAAATCGTTACAGCCGTTTTTGAGAAAAAAATTTGGTGTTTTGATCAGTGTGATAACTATTGTTAACTTTCGGTGGATTTTGCTCATACCCTTATATTGGCGTCCCACGGTAATCTGCGGGCTAGATATCAAGTTTCTCTAAAAATCGTTCACACACACACACATGGACCATTTTACCACTCAGTAGGGTCTGAAACGTAAAGATCTGGAGAGAATTCAAAATCTTTTAACTTTCTTCGTTTTCCAGCCGATTACACAACTTTCTACTTCATACAGCAAAGGAAAGTAAAAATGGGTTAAAGCCGCGTTAGATTATGTCCTAGAACTATAAAAATCGCACCAAGTATTCGATGAAGTAAATTGAACATGCTCACCTCGTTTTCTTAGGACAATACTATTAGCTGGAGTAGTCTTGCCACAAGTGGAAATAGCGGCAGAGTTACAATGATCTTTTGGCGTTGAACAACTTTCAACTGTCCTGTTGAACAAGAATGCAGAACATTATTTGGTAAATAGCTGGTGCGTTGCAACACACAACTTTCCTTAGCTCTACGTCAATTCACTTTTTATATGGCTTTGTCTACTTAATCAATGCATTTATCACTCAGTTCATTTGAACTTGGTCAAACAACATTTCACGGCAGCAGAAAGCGGTAGCGCTTACAGTTCCAGAATTTATTGTGCTGCTCGTACTCATTCCAAGACAATTATTGAGCAATTGGTACACAGATAATTAATGAGGCTGTAAACAAGAATTTTTTTGAAGAAGGATAGTAATCACTTTGGCAGAGTTATTGGGTAAACCCTTTTTGAACTGGTAGTAAGCGAAACGGCAGTAGTTGAAATTCAGGAATTTCTGGAGTAACCCCCATGTATCTCATGAGCGTTTTGAAACACTCACCCTTTAGGTATTGGATTGGACTACAATAGCAATTTGTTTAAACATTCTACTATCATTCCAGTGGAATTTATAAGGAAAAAAACGCGCTAAAAACGTTTTTCGTCGAAAATTTTGATAATTTATTGTGCTGCTCTCGTCATTTTCCCACGAATGGGAGTTTTATGGTATAATTGACTTATTGAGAGCTATCATTGTAAAAAATGTAATCAAAATCGTTAGAGCCGTTTTTGAGAAAAAAAGGTGCTGTGATCACTATGATAACTATAGTTAACTTTTGGTTGATTTTGCCTAGACCCTTATTTTGGCGTACCATGGTAACCTGCAGGCTAGGTATCATGTTTGAGTGGATTTGGTACAGTGGTTCTCTCTAAAAATCGTTCACACACACCGATCATTTTCCCAAATAGTGTTTTTCGGACTCAGGGGGGTCTGAAACATAATGATCTGATGAGGACTTTCCATTCTACTTTGTAGAGCCAAGGAAAGTAAAAAGGCCAAGAAGCCAAGGTGCTAGCACAACTCACTCTGATGTGCAACTGGACGTACTCCTTTGACGAGAATATTTAGTACTTTTCGCCCAAGACACAGATGGAATCGTTCCGCAAACCACGACTTCTGTAAAGCAAAAAATATAATCGAATTATTTTTCAAAGCACAACTAAAAACGTCGTATGCGACGTATCACATAACTATCCTCTTCACCACAAGAAAGGGAGATGGGGCTAATCAAGATGATTCAGGGAGATGGGAAATGGGTTCCCTGTGGCTACGACTTTAGCCGGTGCCCTTTCATATTTTCCTTTTAATCGAGGCGATGAAAATACTTGTTCACACAGGTCACAATACCCCATAACTCTTCTACGGTCGTAGGCCTCTGTATAACCTGATGCACAGTATTTTGCAATGTTCAGAAAAGTTCAAAAGCCGTCTAAGTGAACGCAATGTGGTATGTTATCGAATGTCGAGGATGTGAATGTGTTATAGCGAAGGGATCGTGTTGAACGATACAGAAACATTTTTACGGGGTCTTTCCGCCGAAGTTAAGATACCTGCTCGGTTTAGCTCAGCTTGGGAGATCGATGCCCTGAACCCGAAGGGAGTTAACGGGATCGTGCTGGTTCAACAGTTTGTCATTCATTCGTTCAAACGATGGCGACGGGGCGTTCAGTTTTAATCCCACAAAAGGAGGGACGCAGAGGTACTTCCCCAACGGGGTTTCCCTACCCTTCAGCGCGTTTACCTGAATCCCTCTCCCTCCACACAATCTTCTCCTGCCCTACGACTCGCACGGTCAGCCAGTCCGCCTTTATCCTTCAGACGCCTCATGTTCGTGCTCGCTACCGTTCGACTACTCGAGAGACTGAAGTGCGGCGTGAATTATTACTCGTTTCTCTCAACTGTCGTGATCATCTAACCAACTACTGTCTTTTTCGTACGACCGTTGGTATTTAATTTCTATCTTTCTAACGTGCGCTCAAAAGTGATCTCGATTGTTTAATTGCACGCCGCGTGTTGGCAGAAAATCATGAAGGCTATCATCGAAAAGGCGCGTTTCGACGAAGCTGTAATCGATTGCAAGTTGGTAGCTATTCACCTTTCGCGTCGGTTACCAACATCCAATATCGGTCGAATGCAATTTACGGGCAACCAGGTCCGAGAAATAACGAGAACATGCCGGAACAGCTCTCAAACCTCGACCTGAAGCTCTCGCACGGCAATTCTACTATCACCACGTGGACACGGTTTGGGAACTCGCCACTCAATGTCTTCAGAGCTCGTTAGACTTATTAATCGTCGAAACGAAAGGCCTATTTAATAATGGCTTTTAGTTAGGGGTACGTATCAATTGCGCCCCGGAGGGGATGGTCAACAAACGTTATTTCATGAATCCAGCTTTTCGCGCCTTCCGCCAACAACACGCCTCGGAGTTCAGCGAAATCTACCGAGCTTGAAGGTGGGCATACGCCGATCGCCATCACTGACACCAGCTAGTTCTTCTGGAGTAACCTCTCCTGCCAAGGGCCTCAATACTAGGACGACCATTCTATCAAGGATGACACGGAAGAAACGACGCTGCCCTCACTTCGCACCATCGTCACTCGTATCAAACTCTTCAAGACTTCAAATGTTCACCCGATTCCTCCGTACACTATCAGATCGAAGCCACAGAAGGGGCTCGAGGTTCGAGGTAAGTCAGTGGGGAAGTGAACACTAATCACAGTATGACGATTAGGCAGCCTACAATCCTTCATCCTCCCAGCTAGTCAATAGAGGTCCCTTACAACCATCTTTTTTCAACATTTGAAGCCCCTTAACGCTCATTGACCCTCGTGATCGAAATTCAAAAGACCCTTATGGTCATCATCCTAATACAACCAGATTTGTAAATTCAGAGAGCAGATATTTTATAGCCAGAATACTATACATAATTAACGATAAACAGGTAACAGTATCTGCATATGGCCGTTTCGTTCGAGTACACATGGCAGTCATGTGGGTATCGATCAATGAATACCGAGTAACTTACATACGACTATATGCCCCCCCCCCCCGGTGAAACTTCCGTGGCGAAACATTCAATCAAGCGCTTCATTACTAAACAAGTACACATACACACAATCACATTTCATTTGTCCCTTATACACCATTCTCCCCCTACTTGACAATATTTACAAGTGGCTGAAACCCGCCGCTTTTGGCTCGTGCGCCAATGTATGTTCCATGTTGAGGGGTTCAAGTAGTTGTGCAGGACTTGTAGGTAATCTGCTGTTGTAATGTTATGGCGATAAGAGGCAATTATTTTGTGCACGCGAATGAATGCAGCTGTGTGCCGGAAGAAACAGGCTTATGTCGTAGTGGCCATATTGATGGTTTCATAGATTGGTGTGCTCAGCGGCCCTGACTTTATAGTATTTGCTGAGCTTCCCGATTGCTTTTCAACTGGCCTGGTCGATAAGATCCTACAGGATATGTGTATGACTTGACAATTGAATAAGCGAGTTTGTGGTCTGTGCTCTCTTGTGTGGCAATGATACGGGGTGGGTTGTTAACTGGAATGTAGTCTATGCCCTTGATAATTGACGGATGAGAGGAATGACATGCCTACGCATCTTCTCGTGATGTCGTCCTCGTTCGGAACCTTTTCGAAAGAGCGTGATTTCCCCTGACCCGTTGTTTGAAAAGTCGTCCAGGGACAGACACGCGGGAAGATGCCGCTATTGATGAGGGTTGGGGGATTGGGTCGCGAGACGAGAGAATCGCTCGGTTACGACTGACAGCATTTGAGGTGCCCAGTCAGCACAAATGCCCCGGAAGAGCCTCCGTTGAATGAAAGGGGTATTGTGTTCGTCCCGGTACACTTGTACCCGGTACGGAGGCGATTTGTGACCTTGTTAGATGAGACACTGGATATGTACGATGGAAAGTCATTATGTATTGGCACAGATTGAGCGAGAAAGATAAAGAGCCCAGTGGTACTCCAGCTGAGATTCCCCATTTGGGCGGAGCTCGTCCTATCGACTTGCGCCTGAATCTATCCTTGAGATATCAGTGGATTATTAGCCCAAGGAGATGTAGGCGTAAGCGGGTGATCAATCCGTTACCCCAAACTCAGTCCAATGGGAGAGGTCTGTTGCTTGATGGGGCTTGTAGCTTTTGTGAACTGATGCGTGGTTGAATGGTGATGCTTGAACTCTATTTGGGCCGGGTAAGCTGCTAGGGAGAGGCTGATGGGATGATAGCTAGCTGGGTTTTTTTGTTCGTTTTGGGGAATGAGTGGCTAGTTTCCAGGACGAGGGAACATGGCTCCAGGCAGGAGTAGTTAACTAGGACACCACAGCTTTGTGGGTAGGGGTTTCAGCACTGCGTTTTGATAGTCACTTTCACAGCTACCTAGGTTTTACCTGGTGATTGCCCTCAGCTTGGCTCGCCACATGAGAGAACAGAGTTGGTATGGTCATAATTTCGCGGACTGTACTTATAGAGGCCTATAATACGAACGTAGTAGCACTTGGGGTATCAACTCTATCCATTCCATCGCGCGTTGGTGTGTCAATTCGTGAATGTTGCGTGTTGCTTCGTGGCTGATTGCGATGAGAACCTCCCTATGTGGTTTATGAAACGGTTGGATGGTGCGTTGAGATCCGGCAATATTTATGTCGTGTTGTTATAGCATAGTAATGTTTGTAATTTGTCCACTCACATTGTATTAAGCTAGGTTGAGTTAATTCCTAACTAGTCGTAGCTCAGCAATAATTTCCGTTATTTGCTTGAAAATTTCATCTGCTTCCATAATGAGCTGGAAGGCTAACAGACTACCTAGCCGTACTGTCTTCGAAACAAAACAATTTCTGGTTTGGCCGTGGAAGGGGGTCCTTTCCCCCTCGAGCAGCCTGCCTGCTACGTTGCGCGATTAGTATTAGCTGAAACTGGCGACATGGTGTTGCGCAGCGCATAGGTTGGTTACCCCTGTCGCAGTAAGAAACATCGTGGTCTCCACTTCACGCATCTCAACGTTAAGTTGTAATGCTTGGAAGTGTATTAAAACCACTGGCAGCAGTAGCACGTTGTTATCTGCACAGAATTTCGTTATTTTTCCACCATGAATCCGTAAATGCAGTACGTGAAATAAAACTTTTTCCTCGTCGCCAACTGGGATAAATTATATACCGATAAAAATATAAAAGGATAAAACTGGATAAAGTCTGAATAAGACGTAGTCATTACGCAATGAGAACCTTTTCATTGGGGGTTCTGACGTCACAACATAAATGGGAGTGTTGTCAACCATAATATACTTGATACGCAATATATAACACCTTCGCGGCTTCTTTTAACTCTTTAATGAAGTCCTTTGTGTTCGAAGGAACTCCATCTAGGATGATTGGAGGGATCCTCTCTTTTCGTCTCTTAGTTCTCTGTAGTGATCCTTTCGAGGGCTGGTTCCAATCGAGCGAACGCATTCTTCGTCGGTATTGTAGCTATTTGGTCCATGTCAGTATCCACAAGTGGCGAGGAACGAATGAGGATTTTCATTTATTTTCGGAAAATTCTTCTTCTTGGCGAAGAGGCGCGTAAAGGGCGGGGTTCTTCGATGTTAACACCTCGAAAGTCTGAACCGGAATGTCGCGGTATGTCCCAAATTATTTATTGACACCATATTTGCAAAAATGATAATTAAATTACATACTAAGAGTTCAAAATATAGGCATAAGGCTTCGTGGAAGAAATCTGACGAGCTTTCATCTGCTCGCCCTATCTATAATGTTGGTTCGCTGACTCAGTGGGAAAGGAAGGTGAATAACATGATAGTCTATGCGTAGGCAACGTCAAGTGTTAATATCTATGGTTAGCGAAGCATTAACAGTGACCATGTGAACGTTACACATAACTTATATTTACACACAATCACACTTTAAATACATTCGACCATTCGCACAGATTGGTAGTATGTACAATTATTTACGAGAATGGCTCAGATCCGCAGCCCTCGCCTTGAGCTCCTCCCATAGAGGTCTCCTAAGGGTGTTGAGGTTTCTTGGTGTGAGGCAAATTTGTCTGTGTTTGATTGTGTGATGTGATCTGATCACCCTGCAGTCGGGGGTCCAGAATACCGCTGCCGTATGCCCTGCGTGTCGTATGAGCCGACTAAAAGGGACAGTCGGGTGGGCCCAGCCGGAATGACAACCTCACCTCTACGAGGTCCCTGCAGGGTTACATCCAACGAGGCTTAACTGTGGCTGGGTGGCACAGTGTACTCTGTCGCCACACTGTCCTCACCCTGCAGTTGGGGGTCCAGAATGCCACTGCCGATCTCCCTGCGTGTTCGTACGAGCTGGACTTAAAGGGACACAACTTACACTTCTTCCACACACACGACACACTGTGAACCCCCAACCTTGAGCTGGGAAGTAGCTCACTAACGCCTACGAGCGATCCCCTATATAGGTGCGGCCTTCGGAATGAGGAGGGGGAAAAACCAGGTTTGAGCGTTCCTGGGGCGGCTGATAGCGTGTGTCCCGCTCACCACATCACTAGTGGCCGAGGGCTGACTCTGAGCAGCAGCCGAAAAATCCCTCATGCGTCTTAGTCCCGGTGGGTGGCCGGTCTGGCAGCTGCGGCGCATGTGGGGGCCTCCCTTTGACCCTCAACGAACCAGCGAAAGGGGCTAGAATCAATATGCCTGAGGGGGAGCTTCCAGGACACTGCTAAGAGCACCTCTCGCTCATACCACTAACACACACAACAAATGAACTCACAAGGGTACACTACATCAGTCTGCTTCTGCAATCCCCCCCCAATTAGTAAAAACAACATGATGAAGTCAGTTAAAACAACAGCAGGTAATAAAAACGCCACCTGCGCCTCGTGCTCGACAAGCTCGACCCCTACTTCGGAAGATGAGCAACCTACTCGTCGTCCACACAAACAAGGGTGGACAGAACTAGGCAAAGCGCCTTCAACTCCCCCTTTCTACAATAGTAGCTCAGGCAACCTGGCTGCTACAAGTAGTAGACACCCAGAGGACCATAATGTCGGATATGGAACAGATTATGATGAGATGATGATGGCGGCTACTTCTCCTAATCTGCCCGGCATACTATATTTCCTCCACCTTCTGCTGAACACTTTCTATACGCCCCAGCATTGTACGTTTTATTGCTTTCGCTTTCCCTTCTCTCACATACATGGCCTCAATCCTCGTTGGCTGGCTGCTCCCTTGCCAGCTCGTGTTTTTTGTTTTTCCGGCAACGTGGCCTCCTCTCGTTGTGTTTTCTTGCTGAAACACTCGTCACCGGTTGCTCCTTCCAGAAATATTCGAACGACCTTTCCATCACTTCTACTTTCTTCAGCATGTTTTGCGTGTACGGGTCTAGCTTATCTTCCCAGTTTGGCGGGGTCGAGATACTTTGTATCCCCTTCGTTCATTTGCATCTGGAAAAGCATTGCCTACCATTATGCCACTATCACGGCGATCCTGTTCCGAGCTCCTGGGACTCAGACCGATTTGCTCCGTCATCGAGATCCGTTTTTTTCTCGACGTTCATAACTCTCGCGATTGTTGAACAGCACAAAGAGATAATGGGAACGAAAAAGGCTACACGATTCATCTCGCAATTGAGGATCAACCTATGAATAAGACCAGTGCAAAAGCGATACGGAGTTTATTTCAACCAAGACCGCGCACCTGATTGAACCCGCCTTATTCTGAACTAGCCCTACGTTAGGCGCCAATAATGTAAAGGTCGGGGCCGATCGTTTTTTGTTTCTCCCCAAATTTTCCGACTGAAAACTCTTTCTTACATGGCAGGGGGCGAATAGCCAAGCACAAATCTTGAAAAAAGGGAGTCTGATACGTGAATCAGGGCCTATAATCCCTCGAGGGCTAAATTTCTCTTCCTAAGTCCTTTTTTTCTTCGCATGCGACAACTATACCTCCTAAGCGGCAACGTGCCGAAGTCTGCCCGGGGCCCGCCTTCACCCTACCTTGGAGCGGTCGGCGCACAGTGGCTTCCAAAATTGCGGCCTCATAATATTTACACCGGCAGGCCGTGTTCCCAGGCGGTCATCCAAGTACTAACCACGCCCGACGTAGCTTAACTTCGGTGATCGGACGAGAATCGGTGTGTTCAACGTGGTATGGCCAAATCCAAATAGTTTATTGTCATAAAATTTACATTTAACAATATTAATAATTAAATTACATGTTGTAGCTACTTAACAATATCGGCATATGGCTGCCTCGCTTGCATAAACATAAGGGGTAAATGGGTCACAGTCCTGAATTATAAAATAATTAACATAACACTATGGCTAGGAAACTTTAATGGCGAAAACCTAGTATCTTAACCGTTCTAGTGCAGGGCGAAATCTAGTGACAGGAAGTGTGGGGCGGTGCATACAGTGCACTGCTTTCTTTTGACCATTCCCACCCAATGTTTTTGCATATTAAAGTAAAAACTGGTACCTAATAGACAAAGTGGGGGGAAAACAAGCAAAACACAAAAATTAATAAATCACAAATTTATTTGTCGTCGCTAAGGTACAAACATTTCATGAAATATGGATTATTATGACAAATAGGTACAAATAACTTCTTTCCTTTTTTCACCAAGCATTCTTCACTCGCAGCTGCTTTCATCAGTATCAGCTTTAGCACAGCACGTGATGCAGATCTGTTTCCCAATGTGCTTCTTGCATGTGAACTTGGAGCATTGGTCACAAGTTATAGTGGTGTTTATGGTTTTTGACTTTTCACACAGTTGGCAGCGGCCATGCCGTCTGGACATCTTGGCAGGTGGTTCGTCAGCTGGGTTTTCCTCTTCGATGTCAGGTACTAGTCTCCGGATAGTATGTTGGACATGACTAGGAAGCATTGTCATGCGTTTCCTTATGCGGAGATGAGGCATCATCAAGGAAACCGCAAGATTAGTCAAAAATAACCTCCTGAACTTGGGTGATTTAGCAGGTGCAGAAAAATTCAAAAGAATTTGTGCATTTATCCCCACCATATTTAGGATAGAATAAAAACAGGACATTGGCCATCTTCTTGTTCCGCGAGCAACTGTGTAGTTGCTTCCTAGTTGATCAACTGTGTCAACACCTCCTTTGAACTTGTTGTAGTCTAAAATCACGAGTGGCTTATTCGTGTCATGGTCTATGTCGTCATAATCATGAGCTGTGCTTAGAAGTACAACACATTTGTTCTTCTTGGGCACGAACGAAACTAGAGAAATGTCTTTCTGAAATCCGAACAAGGAACTCCCAACTGGTCTGGTCTTGGATGGCAGGAATTCTTCAGGAATCTCCTTTTTATTTTTTTTCATCGTTCCAACAAATGTGGTGTCTTTTGAGAGAAGATACGTGGCCAGTGGGTAACTTGAGTACCAATTGTCTGTTGTTAGATTCCTGTTGGAACGTTCATATTTTGCCATTAGCCTTTTGACGATCTCAAATGGTGTATTGGGCACTTGATACTTCCCTGAGGGTTGGATGCCGCAGTAGATTTCGACCTTCAGTATGTAATAAGTGCGAGAATCAACGATTGCGAACCATTTTACCCCATGTTTAGCTGGTTTATTTGGGATATACTGAATAAATGAGCAACGTCCACGAAAGGGTTCAAGTTTTTCATCAATTGTTAGCTGATCGCTAGGTGTATAAGCTTTTTGTATATTATCGTTGAACGCATCATATAATTCTCTGATTGGCGCGAGCTTGTCAATTTTCTTTCGTTCGGCCCTGGTAGTTGCATCATCAAATCTAAGGGAACTCGTCAAATTCTTGAAACGTCTGAGCGACATCACTGCTTGAAAAATTTCAATTCCTGTACCATTTTTGGGCCATGCTTCCTCTAGATTAGCCTTCGACATTTTCTTCACACCTAATAAGTATAGAATACCTATGTAGGCCATCAATTCCTCACGATTAGTCAGGTACAGTTGTCTTTTGGAGATTTTTTCAGGGTCCCAACCATTTGTTTTATGTTCTAAGTGCTTGTTGGTGTTGAATACTAAAATGTCAAGCATGTCAAATGTAATCAATTTTTGAAACGCAGACAGTTCATCTTCAACTTCTGAACAATTTTGGCTGGAAGGAAGAATAACTTTCATTATATTCTTGCGTGGAGTTTTGGAAAACTTACTCCTGATTGGAGTTTTTTTCCATTTATGGACCTCAACTACTTCTTTTACCAATTTTTTCCCAACTCGTCTTTTTGTAGATTGTTTTTGTGAAAAAATCTGAAATACCCTTACTTTTGTCAGAGTTGTCTGAATCAGTGGTATCATAATCTTTGTCTTCGTCAGGGATGTTGGGAAGTGAAGGCTTGGAACTTTCCGAAGGCTGCGGTGAAAAACGTTGGTGAGTTGGTGGCTCATTGTCTTCAATTTCTGAATCAGTATCATGATCTGACTGACTACTCATTTCAACATCGTCACAATCTGGAGCTTCATCACCTGGATCGACTTCTTCCACGTCTGACAATTCAGCCAAAATACGAGCGATATCATTTGGGTCTACAATATTTCGCGACATCGAGTGCGGGGTTGGGGCACTGGGTGCACTGATAAGAAGAGTAAAAAACTACGCAGTTACAGTGAAGGGCCGATGAGTACTGCCGGCAAGGGGAGGGTCTAGACTTCATGGGTGAGAGTGGGAAGAGGGATAATAGGGGTGGAGGGGGTCCCAGGAATGCGGGAGGGGAAGAGAGGAGACAAAGAAATCACCAGTGCACTCAGTGCCCCAGCCCCGCATTAGAACGGTTAAGTTAGTTTTGCTTACAACTAAATATTTACACACAATCATGTGTGATGAGATCTAATATGTGTTCCATGTGGAGTTCGTGTAGTCGTGATGTGTTTGTGCGGAAAGGGCCGTTTGTGGCGATCCGGAGGCATTTGTTCTGTGTTACTTGTAGCTTGTGTATGTTAGTGGATGCTGCTGTGTGCCAGACAGGACAGGCGTATGTTATTGTGGGTCTGATGATGGCTTTGTAAATGAGGAGTTTCAATGGTGTGCTCAGTGATCGTGATGTCAGAAGGTTGTAGTATCTGCCAAGTTTCCCAAGGGCTTTTTGTTGACCTCCTTAATGTGGTCTCCAAAGGATAGCCGTTTGTCCAAATAAACCCCCAGGTACTTGACAGATTTCGAAAAGGGAATTTTCTTGCCTCGGATCGTAATGAACTGTGGTGTCTTTTGTTTGGCTGTGAAAAAGATGGCTTCAGTTTTGGCAGTATTGATCTTGACCTTCCATCTCTCCAGTTTCTGTATAACCACATGCGTGGCATTTTGCAGTCGGCCTGTCGCTTTGTTTATGGACGTACTCGACGTATAAAGCACCAAGTCGTCCGCAAAGCCTGCTATGTGAACGTTAGGTGGTAAGTTCTCAAAGGTCTCGGATATGTACGGGTTGAAGAGGATGGGAAACAAGACTGATCCCTGAGGGACGCCTGCAGGAATCAACCGCCTCGATGAGACTGAGCCATTTACCTTAACTTGAATGTGGCGATCTGTTAGGTATGAGTGGATGATTTTCGTGATGCCTAGTGAGAATTTGTATGTGTGTAGTCTATGTATGAGTCCCTCTACCCATACCGAATCAAAAGCCTTTTCAGAGTCCAGCAAAAGGAGAGCAGTTGTGTGTGCTTGGGACATCTTATGTATAATGTGTTGTGTGACTCGACTTAGTTGGTGTGTCGTTGCGTGTTTGTGTTTGAATCCCATCTGGGAGTGTGGAATGATCTGTAGTTTGGTGATTTCCTTGTGAAGCCTGCTAAGTATCACTTTTTCGAATAACTTCGACAGTGTAGGTAGCAGGCTTATGGGGCGGTAATTGGATGGGTCTGAGGGCCGCTTGTTTGGCTTTGTGGTGCCTTATTCCCCTTCTGCTTAGGTATTCTGAGGGGGACGTGAATTTGAGTTTGTCAGTGGTGGCATGTAATGGTTTGTTCGTGATTGTTTTGGCAAGTTTGTGAATGTGTTGTTTAAGTGAGTCGTTCCCTCTCGCCTCTGCTTCCTCGTGCACCTTGACGAACTGGTTCGCTAAGGCCTCTGATTTCTCCACATCCGTCGAGGCGGTGGTGTTTCCTACTCTGAGGGAAGGAATTCGGGAAAGGGATGGGTTATTGAAATGTTTAGTGAGTTTGAAGATAGACTCCCTGGTGGTTGAGGCCAGTTTGTCGTTCCAGGTGGACTGGCGCCAAGTGAGAATTTTCTCACGGACCAGCCTCTGTAGAAAGTTTAATTGACGTTTGTGGCTGGTGTGTCTAGTGTGTTGCCACATCCGTCTGACTTGGTTTTTGGTCCTAATAAGCACCAGTATGTCATCAGGGAGTTGAATGGAAGGGGGGCGGTGCTTAAATTTGGGAACGGAGGTGTTGAGCCCATTTTGGATCAGGTGGGTGAGATTTTCCATCTGACCATCAAGTCTCTAAACTGTTTCCAATTTGCCCTACTGCAGTTGAATTTGGTTAGGATGGGAGTGTTGAGCGGAGGAGATGAGATCTTAAATGACACAGGAACGTGGTCACTGTGTCCTTGTGTCACGGTGGTCATGGAGTTGACTAGGTGGGAGTGTGAAGTGAGGACAAAATCGATTGTGCTCGAATTTTGTCTGTCACTCACAGGGCAAAAGGTTGGGGATGGCGGGGGCGGAGAAGCCAATGGGGTCCTGCGTGACCAGCTCATGTACAACTTGTCCACTGTCATTTTTGCGTAGACAACCCCACATAGGGTGTCTAGCATTCCAATCAGCCGCAAGAACGGTTGGATTGGACGGACTGAGGAGCAAGAGAACGAGGTCTCGACTCAACTTAGTTTTGGGATGATTGTAGAGGCCTATAATATGAATGTGGTGGTGTTTGTACGGAACTTGGTACCCACTATATCCATCCCATCGCATGTTGGTGTATCAATTTGTGAGTGATGAAGAGAGATGGTTTTCATCAGTCCTCTCACATTGTACAAAAGTAAGTTGAGTGAATTCCTAGCTGGTTTAGGCGCGATTCTCAAATAGTGGAGCGTATTTCGCAATAATAGAAATTTTACCAAAGGCTGAAGTAGCGAATCTGACCATTCTTCTTAGCTCTGTGATAATCTGTGGTATTCCCATCGCCGTTAGCTCTTTGAAGATGTCTTCGGCCTCCTTAATGAGCTGGAAGGTGCCGGTGTTTCCCAATAGTCCACCTTGTGGGATCGAGGATGAGGTACCTGCGAGATGAGCGGTGGCCGGGGGCATCGATTGGGGTTTTCCGCGAAGGGCTTCAGCGAAGGAGGGCCAGTTAGGTCGTATTGTTTTCAAGACAAAACTGCTTTTCGCCTGGCCCTGGAATGTTGACCTCTGTTGGGCCTTTCCCTCCTGAGCAGCCAGCTTGCGAATTTGGGCGTCCAGGCGGGGTTGGCATTGCCTGAAGCTGGCAACATGATTTCCACCGCAATTGGCGCAGCGAATGGTCTGGTTTTCCATATCGCAGGACGATACAATGTGGTCACCACCACACCTTACGCATCTCAACTTGAGGTTGCAGTGTTTGGAGGTGTGGGAGAATCGCTGGTAGCGAAAGCCCATAGTTATCTGCCCGGAACTATGGTATTTTTCCACCTTGAAGCGGTGATAAATGATGCTGGGGACAGCGACTGCCCTCTGCATCTGTAAAGACACCTCCTGCGCTGTGGTGACCACGAAGATCGGCAGCGCCTTTGTCGAGCCATTCTCCGTTCTCTTGAACTCCATAACTCCGTTAGTTTTGTTTTGGAGGTCAGCGAGAATTTCCGTGGGCACTAAGGTGGCAGGAAGAAGTTCGTGGATCACAAATCTGTTGTGCCTATCGCTCTTCAAACCGAACGTATGGAACGGAAGGCACTTCTCTTTTAGTCGACGGGCGACAACCTCATGGTCTTCCCGCGACTGGAGGCAGATATGGGTCGTCTTACCTCTATGCTTGAGGAAGAAGTTCTTCTTCACGAGCTCCTGGAGTTCTTTAATGAAGTCCTTCGTATTTGAAGGCACCCCAACAAAGATTATCGGGGGAATCCTCTCCTTTCGGGCGGTCTCAGGGACGGCGATCTTCTCAGGAGCTGAGGCCAATAACGCAAATGCGTTTTTCGTAGGAACAGCCGGAATTTGATCCATCTCTGCTTCCTCACGCGGCATTGGGGCACTGTGATTTAGAGGATCTGAGGGATGAGAGATCACCCCCACTTCGGAGTGGTTTAAGGCTAATCTCACTTTTTTTCGAACTGTTAAAAATTCCTCTTCCAGGTCCGTAGACGTAGAAGGATCGTGGGGGACGTGGGGCGAAGGCCTGAGGCCCCACCGACAGCTATTTTCCGACGAAGTTCCACTTCGGAGAAAGGGGAGACAGGCGCAGTGGCAACGAGACACATCCTGAGCTTCGGTATTTTTCAACCCTGAAGCGGTGATAAATGATGCTAGGGACAGCTCTCAGCATCTACAGCGACACCTCTTGAGATGCAGTGACCACAAGAATTGGTAGCACCTGTTTTACGTCCTTGTCGGTTTTCTTAAATTGGTGGACGTCCGTATTTCCTTCCACTTGGTTTCTCAGGTCGGAGAGAATGTCTGCGGGAATGTCGCTGGCAATCCGTGGAGGACAGAACGGTTGAGGCGGTTGTTTTTAAATCCGAAGGAGTGAAATGGAAAGCTCCTTTCCTTCAGTCGTCGTGAGACTGCCACATGGTCTTCCCTAGATTGGAGACATATGTGAGTTGTCTTACCTCAGTGTTTGAGGAAAAATGCATTTTTTGCGACTTCTTTCAACTCGTTCAGGAAGTCCTTCGTGTTCGAGAGGAGGAGCGCAAGGCGAGGGCGGCGGATCTGAGCCGCTCTTGTAAATAATTGTAAATATTGTACATATTGTCAAACTGTGTGAATGGTCGAATGTATTTAATGGGTGAATGATGTGTGCTTGTGTGTAAATATTTAGTTGTAAGTGTGTGCTGTGTTAGTTGTTCTTAGTGTGTGTGCTGTGTTAGCTGTGCTAAGTGTGTGTGCTGTGTTAGTTGTGCTTGTGTGTAAATATTTAGTTGTAAGTGTGTGCTGTGTTAGTTGTTCTTAGTGTGTGTGCTGTGTTAGCTGTGCTAAGTGTGTGTGCTGTGTTAGTTGTGCTTGTGTGTAAATATTTAGTTGTAAGTAAACTTAACTTAGGATTCTAGGTTTTCGCCATTAAAGTTTAGCTAGCTATAGTGTTATGTTAATTATCTAATAATTCAGTACTGTGACCCATATACCCCTTATGTTAACGCAAGAGAGGCAGCCATATGCCGATATTGTTAATTAGCTATAGTATGTGATTTAATTATTATTATTATTATTAGATGTAAATTTCTGTCAATAAACTATTTGGATTTGGCCGGCCGGGAGACGAGCGGCCAACACTACACTCCGACGGAAAGAATAAGCTCCGGTCTTTTATGGTATACCATATGAAAGCGGCATTGGTCTAATTAAAAAAAAAAATGTTTGGCTTTTTTGTTCACCGTTTTGATGTGCGTACTAAACGTGAGTAGTTTATCTAGGTAAACACCAAGGTATTTCACTGATGGGAGGAGGAATGGATTTTTACCGCTTTTTACCGTTAGTTCTTTCGGGACCTTACGCTTTGCCGTGAATGATATGGCCTCGGTTTTCGCTGCGTTAATTTTTATTTTCCTGCGCTCCAGCTTCTGTATAATCCTGCAGGCAGCATTTTGGCGTCTATTTGTGGCCTTGTTGGGTGAGGTACTGGATGTGTACTGTACGAGATCATCTGCGAAGGCCGCAATGTGGACATGGGGTGGTAGATCATTGAACTCTTCTGCTATGAACAAGTTAAACCGTAATGGTGGCTGAACAGAGCCCTGTGGTACTCCAACCGGGATTCCCCTTTTGAAGGAGATTGCACTGTTGAATCGGACTTAGATGAGTTTGTCCTTGAGGTATGAGTAGATTATCTTACATATTCCCAAGGAGATGTTGGATTTCCACAAGCTGGTGATTTATCCTTCTGCCCTGACTACCCCGAAAATCCACCTTGCGGGATCGACAATGCCTGGGTATGTAGGTACCTGGGGAATGAGCGGCGGCCAGAGGAATCGGCTGCGGATTTCCTCAGCGAAGGAACGCCCGTTAGGGAGTATTGTCTTTGAGACAAACGTATTTCCCGTCTGCCTCTGGAGCGTTGACCTCTGGGTGGTCTTTCCTTCCTGTGCAGCTTGCCTGCGAATCCATGCGCGATTGGCACTGCCGGAAACTGGCGACGTGGTTTCCACCACAATTTGCACAGCGAACGGGTTAGTTCGGTCTATCGCAGGTGGAGACGTCGTGTTCACCACAACCCCTCACGCATCTCAATTTGAGGTTGCAGTGCTTAGACGTGTGAGAAACCCTTTGGCATCGATAGCACATAGTGAGCTGCCCTGAGCTTCGGTATTTTTCAACCCTGAAGCGGTGATAAATGATGCTAGGGACAGCTCTCAGCATCTGCAGCGACACCTCTTGAGATGCAGTGACGACAAAAATTGGTAGCACCTGTTTTACGTCCTTTTCAGTTTTCTTAAATTGGTGGACGTCCGTGATTCCTTCCACTTGGTTTCGCAGATCGTGAGTATGTCTGCGGTAAGGAGTGTCGCTGGCAATCCGTGGAGGACGAAACGGTTGAGGCGGTCGTTTTTAAATGCGAAGGTGTGGAATGGAAGGTTCCTCCCCTTCAGTCGTCGTGAGACTGCCACATGGTCTTCCCTAGATGGGAGACATATGTGGGTTGTCGGTGCTTGAGGAAAAATGCATGTTTTGTTACATCTTTCAGCTCGTTCACGAAGTCCTTCGTGTTCGAGGGAACCCCATCAAGGATGATAGGAGGGATCCGCTCCTTACGGGTGGTCTCTGGGACGGCGATTTTCTCAGGGGCCGACTTCAATAATGCAAATGCATTTTTCGTGGGGATGTTAACTATCTGATCCATTTCTGAATCTTCAGATGCGGGAACTGTTGAGGGGGGATCGGTGCAGTGCGATGTTTCCCCGTTGTCAGGGCGTTTTAGAGCCAATTTGACCTTTTTTCTCAGCGTGAGGAATTCCGCTTCCAGCCCCGATTTAGCAGGGATCACGGGAGATGAAGGGCGAAGGCCTGGGGCCCCACCGATGGCAGCTTTTCGTCGAAGTTCCACTTCGAAGAAGGGGGAGGCAAGAGAAGAGGCAACGGGATACGGAAGGGCCGGCCGGGCGGCGAACAACGCGAGACTTTCCGACGGAAAACAACAAGCGCAGGTTGAGAGCTCTTCGATGTTCGACACCTCGAAGGTCTGAACCGAACTGACGTGGTATGGCCAAATTCCAAATAGTTTATTGTCATAAAATTTACATTTAATAATAATAATAATTAAATCACATACTATAGCTAATTAACAATATCGGCATATGGCTGCCTCTCTTGCGTAAACATAAGGGGTATATGGGTCACAGTCATTAATTAGTATACATTTAACATAACACTATAGCTAGGAAAATTTTATGGCGAAAACCTAGAATCTTAAGTTAGTGTTGCTGACAACTAAATATTTACACACAATCACACATCATTCACCCATTAAATACATTCGACCATTCACACAGTTTGACAATATGTACAATATTTACAATTATTTACAAGAGCGGCTCAGAACCGCCGCCCTCGCCTTGCGCTCCTCCATTGAGGTCTCCTAAGGGTGTTTGTGGTATTCCCATCGCCGTTAGCTCTTTGAAGATTTCTTCGGTCTCCTTAATGAGCTGGAAGGTGCCGGAGTTACCCAATGGTGATTCTTGGCTTGTTGTGGAGCGATGAGCTCTGTTGGGCCTTTCCCTCCTGGGCAGCTTGTCTGCGAATTAGCGCGTCCATGCGCGACTGGCGCTGCCGGAAACTGGCGAGTGGTTTCCTCCACAATTTGCACAGCGAATCGGGTGGTTTTCCCTATCGCAAGAGGAAACCTCGTGATCTCAACTTCAAGTTGCAGTGTTTGGAGGTGTGGGAAAACCTCTGACAACGATAACACATCGTTATTTGTCCTGAAACACGATATTTTTCCACCCTAAAGCGGTGTTAGACGATGTGCTCGGAACAGCCCTCAGCATCTGCAGAGTCACACCCTGTGATGCGGTGACGACAAAGATGGGTAGTGCTTTCTTTGTAGTGCTTTGTGTGCATTAAATTGGTGAATGTCGGTTACGCCGTTCACCTGGCTTTGGAGATCGGAGAGAACGTCTGAGGGCGGCCGGCAATCCGTGGAGGACGAAACGGTTCAGTCTGTCGCTCTTGAACCCGAACGTGTGAAACGGGAGACTATTTTCCTTCAGTCGTCGTGCGACTGCTGCGTGGTCTTCCCGTGATTGGAGGCAGATGTGAGTAGTCATACTGCTATGTTTAAGGAAGAAGTTCTTTTTCGTAACTTCTTCCAGACTTTTAATGAAGTCGGTTGCGTTGGAGGGCACCCCATCCAGTATGATTGGGGAGATCCTCTCTTTTCGGTTTGTTTCGGGCGTGATGACTTTTTCTGGGGCTGACGCCAACAATGCAAACGCATTTTTAGTAGGGATCGCGGGAACTTGATCCATTTCGGGTTCGTCAAGCGGCACTGAAGTGCTGGGCGTATGGGCGTCAGTGGGGTGAGAAGTCTCCCCGTCGTCATAGTGATTCAGCTCCAATTTCACTTTCTTACGCAGCGTAAGTAATTCCTCTTCTAGCACTGACGTACAAGAGGAGATGAAGAGCGAAGGCCTGAGGCCCCAGTCTTACCTTTGTGCTTCAGGAAAAAGTTGCATTTCGTGACTTCTTTCAGTCCTTTAATGAAGTCAGAAGTGTTGGTGGGAACCCCATCCAGAATGATTGGGGGAATCCTCTCTTTCCGGGTGGTTTCAGGAATGGATATCTTTTCCGGAGCCGACTCCAGAAGTGCGTAGGCATTTTTAGTCGGATTCGTTGCAACTTGGTCCATTTCGGAATCTACAAGTGGCGAGGAGGTCGGTACCGAATGAGGATCAGTGGGGGGAGATCTCTCTCCGTCGTCAGCGTGTTTTAGGGCCAATTTGACTTTTTTGCGCTAAGTCAAAAATTCTTCTTCCAGCTCCGATGTAGAGGGAATCGCGGGTGATGAAGGGCGAAGGCCTGAGTACATGTGGAGGGGGAAAACACTTAAATCCGCCTCCTTCTGGGTCTTCGCTTCCAGCAGGGTTTAGGGGCGGATTAGGGTGCGTCCTAAGTTTGCTTGTAAACGAGTAAGCTAGACGATGGATGAATGACGACAGCATTTCCAGCGTATACGTCCTGTGTAGGGTGGCCACATCCGTGCGCATGGGACTGGCAGTTGCAAAGCTCAGGCATTTGTTTTGTGTCGTTTGTAGCTTCTGTAGGTGGGTGAGTGCTGGGGTATACCATATGGGAGCGGCATAGGTCATGGTTGGTCTAATGATAGCTGTGTATATGAGTAGTTTCAGCTTAGTGCTTAGGGCTCTTGCTTTCAGTAGATTGTAGTATCTACCGAGTTTGTGTAGGGCTTTTTTGTTCACCATTTTGATGTGCGTACTGAACGTTAGTAGCTTATCAAGGTAGACACCAAGGTATTTCACTGTTGGTAGGAATGGAATTTTAACCCCTCTTATTGTGATTTCCTTGGGGACCTTACGCTTTGCCGTGAATAATATGGCCTCGGTTTTTACTGCGTTGATTTTGATTTTCCTGTGTTTCAGCTTCTGTATGATCATGTGGGCAGCATTTTGCAGTCTATTTGTCGCCTTGTTGGGTGAGGTACTTGATGTGTACAGTGCGAGATCATCTGCGAAGCCTGCAATGTGGACATGGGGTGGTAGATCATTGAACACATCTGTATGTACAAGTTAAACAGTACCGGTGTTAGAACAGAGCTCTGCAGTACTCCAGCTGAAATTCCCTTTTTGGTTGAGCTTGTCCTGTTGACTTGGACTTGGATGAGTCTGTCCTTGAGGTACGAGTGGATAATTTTGCATATACCCAAGGAGATGTTGGATCTGTACAAGCGGGTGATTAATCCTTCTGCCCAGACTGAGTCGAAAGCTTTCTCAGAGTCCAATAGGAGGAGGAGTGCAGTCGTTTTGGCCTGGGACATCTGGAGCTTTATGTGTTCTGTAACTCTTGCGAGTTGATGGGAGGTTGCATGTTAATGTCTGAACCCCTTTTGGGACGGTGGGATGATGTTTAGTGCCGTGATTTCCCTCAGCAATCTGCTCAGGATGACTTTCTCAAACACCTTGGACAGGGTAGGGAGCAAGCTGATAGGACGATAACTAGCTGGGTCGCTGGGCTTTTTGTTAGGTTTAGGGATGGGAATGATACTGGCTAGTTTCCAGGAATAGGGGAATAAGGATAGTCAAAGGCAGGAGTTGAAGATGTTGGCTAGAAGGACTACAGCTTTGCGGGGAAGGTTTTTGAGTGCTATGTTTTGAATAGAATCGTGGCCTGGTGCTTTGAAACTATTCAATCGTGATATGAATTTGGTTATTTCTTTGGGGGATGTAAAGTATGTTTGGCTTAAAGGGATAGGCATGGGGGTTTGTAGAATGGATTGAGTTTCTTTGTGCACTTGTTCTCTACCCCCTTGCGTCAGCCTCAATGTGCACTTTAACGAATTGGCGGGCGAGGAGTTCGGCTTTGTCGCTATCTGTAGTAGCAGTTACCTCTGGTGTTTTGAGAGTGGGGAGCCCACTGGTTGAGGGATTATTGAAGTTTCTGACCAAATTCCAAATTGTTTTATTCTCCTGGTTTGTGTTTGTGAGGCGCTCATCCCAAGTTGCTTGCTTCCACGATTCTATTCCAGTTGGTTGTAAAGTCGCTTGTCCTCAGGGAGGTGAGTTCGTTGTCACATTCGCCTCACCTTATTCTTGAGCGTGATTAGATTTTGTATAACTGGGGGGGCTCGCTTATAGTTATATCTGAGCGGAGGTGGTATGGTACTGGGGGAGGGGGAGAGCTTGAAAATCACAGGGACATGATCGCTGGTACCTTCGGTGATTGTAGCCATTTCTTGGATGAGGTGAGTATGAGATGTCAGTACAAAGTCAATGGTGCTGGGTGTGTGCCTATCAGAGATTGGGTAGTAGGTGGGGGAGGATGGTGCTACCATATGTACACGGTCGTGGATCGTTTGACCGCTTGCATTTTTGCGCGCACAACCCCACATAGTGTGCCTGGCATTCCAATCCGCAGCTAGGATAGTGGGTGTGGTGGGACAGAGGAGGGACAGGATTGAGTTTCTGTCTAGTTTATTATTGGTGTGGTTATAAATTCCTAATATTCGGACGTGATGGTTGTTGAAGGGAATTTTTATTCCCACGATGTCCATGTTATCCAGGGAGGGTATCTCGATTTGGACATGTTGGAGGGATTGATGGATCGCCAGGAGGACTCCTTTGTGAGGCTTGTCATTTCTATATATGCTGTAATTGGGGAGTCGAAGTTTTCTTTTAGGGGTAAGTTGAGTTTCTGTTAGGATGGCTATGTGTACTTGATTCTGCTGTAGGAGGTGTAAAGTTTCAGTTAAATTTTTCTTTAGACCCCTTACATTGTAGAGGCATAATTTGTATACGGGTCCCTTCAGTTTAGGGTTGATTGACAAAGAGGTAGGCGTAGCTAGCTAATATGGAAATTTTGTCGAAAGCTGAATTGGCGGATTTAAGTTCACTCACCATTTTACGGAGCTCTGAAATTAATGTCGGGATATTCATCGATACCAGTTCCTTGAAAATATCATTGGCTTCTTTAATGAGGTCAGTTGGTTGTATTTGTAGTGAGTCTTGCGTATGTACAGCTGTTGGGTCGGGCTGCTTATGAGTTCCACGTACAATTGACACCAAAGACCAAGGGCCGCCAAGGGGATTTGGGCTTTGAGGGACGTTACCGCTTTCATGCGGACTTTGGTTTGCCGAGGGTTGGGTTTGTTGCCGGGTTTGCGCGATTCTTCCCCGAGCGGTGTGTTTTGACGTTGCTTCTAACCTCGCTTGGCACTGTCGAAAACTCGCTACGTGTTCTCCTCCACAGTTGGCACATTTTACCTTTTTGTTTAACTTATCGCATTTGGATGCGTCATGTTCCTCACTGCAACGAACGCATCGTATTTTTAAATTGCAATTTCGTGAGGAGTGTGAGAAGCGCTGGCAACGGTAACACATCGTAATTTGTCCCGTCGATCGGTATTTCTCTACTCTAAATTTATGGTAGATAATTGTGGATAGGTTTCTTACCTGCTGTGAAGTTACTATCGGTGACGTGGTTAAGACGAAGACGGGTTCTTCACCACAAGTTCGTTTTTATGAAATTGGTGGCCAGTCGTACCGATAGCTCTCTGTACTCACCGCTCCGGCAGTTGCTAACCAAACCTCCTTCCTCCGCTCGGTCCCTCCACGCCCAAAAAAATATTAATTTTTCAGTTCCCGGAATAAAATAAATACGTTTATGCCCATTTAAAAAACAGGAAAAAAAAGGAAGCTAACGGCACGCGGTGTTCCCAGGCGGTCACCCATCCAAGTACTAACCACGCCCGACGTTGTTTAACTTCGGTGATCGGACGAGAACCAGTGTGTTCAACGTGGTATGGCCAAATACCAAATACCAAATAGTTTATTTACATAACATTTACACTTAATAATAATAATTAAATTACATAATATAGATAATTAACAATATCAGCATATGGCTGCCTCTCTTGCGTAAACATAAGGGGTATATGGGTCACAGTCATTAATTAGTATACATTTAACATAACACTATAGCTAGGAAACTTTAATGGCGAAAACCTAGAATCTTAAGTTAAGTTTACTTACAACTAAATATTTACACACAAGCACAACTAACACAGCACAGCACGGCACAGCACAGCACAGCACGGCACAGCACAGCACGGCACAGCACAGCACAGCACAGACTTACAACTAAATATGTACACACAAGCACACATCATTCACCCATTAAATACATTCGACCATTCACACAGTTTGACAATATGTACAATATTTACAAGAGCGGCTCAGATCCGCCGCCCTCGCCTTGCGCTCCTCCATTGAGGTCTCCTAAGGGTGTTCAGGTTTCTTACTAGTGGGTTAGGATGTGAGGGAAGTTTGTCTGTGTATGATTGTGTGATGCGTGTGATGTGATCTGATATGTGTTCCATGTTGTGGAGTTCGTGTAGTCGTGATGTGTTTGTGCGGAAAGGGCTGTTTGTGGCGATCCGGAGGCATTTGTTCTGTGTTACTTGTAGCTTGTGTATGTTAGTGACTGCCGCTGTGTGCCAGACAGGACACGCGTATGTTATTGTGGGTCTGATGATGGCTTTGTAAATGAGGAGTTTCAATGGTGTGCTCAGTGAACGTGATGTCAGAAGGTTGTAGTATCTGCCAAGTTTCCCAAGGGCTTTTTTGTTGACCTCTTTAATGTGGTCTCCAAAGGATAGCCGTTTATCCAAATAAACCCCCAGGTACTTGACAGATTTGGAAAAGGGAATTTTGTTGCCTCGGATCGTAATGAACTGTGGTGTCTTTTGTTTGGCTGTGAAAAGGATGGCTTCAGTTTTGGCAGTATTGATCCTGACCTTCCATTTCTCCAGTTTCTGTATGACCTGATGCGCGGCATTTTGCAGTCGGCCTGTCGCTTTATTTATGGACGTACTCGACGTATAAAGCGCCAGGTCGTCCGCAAAGCCTGCTATGTGAACGTTAGGTGGTAAGTTCTCAAAGGTCTCGGAAATGTACAGGTTGAAGAGGATGGGAGACAAGACTGATCCCTGAGGGACGCCTGCAGGAATCAACCGCCTCGATGAGACTGAGCCATTTACCTTAACTTGAATGTGGCGATCTGTTAGGTATGAGTGGATGATTTTCGTGATGCCTAGTGAGAATTTGTATGTGTGCAGTCTATGTATGAGTCCCTCCACCCATACCGAATCACAAGCCTTCTCAGAGTCCAGCAAAAGGAGTGCAGTTGTGTGTGCTTGGGACATCTGATGTATAATGTGTTGAGTGACTCGACTAAGTTGGTGTGTCGTTGCGTGTTTGTGTTTGAATCCCATCTGGGAGTGTGGAATGATTTTGAGTTTGGTGATTTCCTTGTGTAGCCTGCTAAGTATCACTTTTTCGAATAACTTCGACAGTGTGGGTAGCAGGCTGATGGGGCGGTAATTTGATGGGTCTGAAGGCTGTTTGTTCGGCTTCGGTAGAGGGGTGATGGTGGCTGTTTTCCAAGCTGATGGGAAATAAGCAAGACGCAGACAAGCATTGTAGATCGCTGCCAGAAGGACCACACCCCGGCGGGGCAGGTTCCTCAGTGCATTGTTCTGAATGCTGTCATGCCCGGTGCCTTATTCCCTTCAGCTTAGATATGAGTTGGCTGATTTCTGAGGGGACATGAATTTGAGTTTGTCAGTGGTGGCATGTAATGGTTTGTTCGTGATTGTTTTGGCGAGTTTGTGAATGTGTTGTTTAAGTGAGTCGTTCCTCTCGCCTCTGCATCCTCGTGCACCTTGACGAACTGGTTAACTAAGGCCTCTGATTTCTCCGCATCCGTCGAGGCGGTGGTGTTACCTACTCTGAGGGAAGGAATCCGGGATTGGGATGGGTTATTGAAGTGTTTTGTGAGTTTGAAGACAGACTCCTGGTGGTTGAGGCCAGTTTGTCGTTCCAGGTGGACTGACGCCAAGTGAGAATTTTCTCACGGACCAGCCTCTGTAAGAAATTGAATTGGCGTTTGTGGCTAGTGTTCCTAGTGTGTTGCCACATCCGTCTGACTTGGTTTTTTGTCCTAATAAGCACCAGTATGTCATCAGGGAGTTGAATGGAAGGGGGGCGGTGCTTAAATTTGGGAACGGAGGTGTTGAGCCCATTTTGGATCAGGCGGGTGAGATTTTCCACCTGACCATCAATGAGCTTGTGGGAGGTTAGTACGGGATTGGTGGACGGGATGCTAGAATTTAAAAATCTCGAAACTGATCCCAATTTGCCCTACTATAGTTGATTTTGGTTGGGATGGGAGTGTTGCGCGGAGGAGAAGAGATCTTAAATGACACAGGACCGTGGTCACTGTGCGCTTGTGTCAGGAGTGGTCATGGAGTTGACTAGGTGGGAGTGTGAAGTGAGGACAAAATCGATTGTGCTCGGATTTTGTCTGTCACTCACAGGGAAAAATGTAGGGGACGAAGGGGCGGAGAAGCCAATGAGGTCCTGCGTGACCAGCTCATGTACAACTTGTCCACTGTCATTTTTGCGTAGACAACCCCACATAGGGTGTCTAGCATTCCAATCAGCCGCAAGAACGGTTGGATTGGACGGACTGAGGAGCGAGAGAACGAAGTCTCGACTCAACTTAGTTTTGGGATGATTGTAGAGGCCTATTATATGAATGTGGTGGTGTTTGTACGGGACTTGGATACCCACTATATCCATCCCATCGCATGTTGGTGTATTAATTTGTGAGTGTTGAAGAGACTGTTTAATTGCGATGAGAACCCCCCTGTGTGGTCTGTCGCTACGGTAGAGTGTGTAGTTTGGGAATTTTGGGTTTTGCGCGTTTGGTAAGTTGTGTTTCTGTGAGGATGGCAATGTCGATGTCGTGTTGTTGTAGAATGTGAGTGACTTCTGAGATGTTTTTCATCAGTCCTCTCACATTGTACAAAAAGTATGTTGTGTGAATTCCTAGGTGGTTTAGGGCGATTTTCAAATAGAGGAGCGTATTTCGCGATAACAGAAATTTTGTCAAAAGCAGAGGTTGCAGACCTGAGGTCACTCACCATTCGCCGTAGTTCGGAGATAATTTCGGGTATTCCCATCGCCGTTAGTTCTTTGAAAATCTCTTCGGCCTCCTTAATGAGCTGGAAGGTGCCGGAGTTTCCCAACAATCCGCTTTGCGTGGTCGACGATGAGGTACCTGCGAGATGAGCTGGGATCGAGGATGAGGTACCTGCGAGATGCGCGGCCGGGGGCATCGACCTGGGTCCTCCGCGAAGGGCTTCAGCGAATGAGGGTCCATTTGGTAGGATTGACTTTGAGACAAACGTATTTCCCGTTTGCCTCTGGAGCGTTGACCTCTGGGTGGCCTTTCCCTCTTGAGCGGCTTGACGGCGAATTAACGCGTCCATACGAGATTGGCATTGCCGGAAACTTGCCACGTGGTTTCCTCCACAATTAGCACAACGAATCGGGTGGTTTTCCCTATCACAAGAGGAAACCTCGTGATCTCCGCCACACCTCACGCATCTCAACTTCAAGTTGCAGTGTTTGGAGGTGTGGGATCCCTCTGACAACGATAGCACATCGTTATTTGTCCAGTGGCTCGATATTTCTCCACCCTAAAGCGGTGGTAGACGATGCTCGGAACAGCCCTCAGCATCTGTAGAGTCACCTCCTGTGATGCGGTGACGACAAAGATGGGTAGTGCTTTCTTTGTGCCATCTTCCGTCTTCTTAAATTGGTAAATGTCGGATACTCCATTCACCTGGCTTTGGAGATCTGAGAGAACGTCTGAGGGGGGGAGCGTGGCCGGCAATCCGTGGATGACGAAGCGGTTCAGTCTATCGCTCTTGAACCCGAACGTGTGAAACGGGAGACTATTTTCCTTTAGTCGTCGTGCGACCGATGCGTGGTCTTCCCGTGATTGCAGGCAGATGTGTGTCGTCTTACCTCTGTGTTTCAGGAAGAAGTTCTTTTGCGTAACTTCTTTCAAACTTTTAATGAAGTCGGGCGCGTTGGAAGGCACCCCATCGAGAATAATTGGGGGAATCCTCTCTTTTCGGTTGGTTTCGGGCGTGCTGGCCTTTTCTGGGGCTGACGCTAGCAATGCGAACGCATTTTTTGTAGGGATTGCAGGAACTTGGTCCATTTCGGGTTCGTCAAGCGGCACTGAGGTACTGGGCGTATGGGAGTCAGTGGGGTGAGAAGTCTCCCCGTCGTCAGGGTGATTCAGCGCCAATTTTACTTTCTTACGCAGTGTAAGGAATTCCTCTTCTAGCACTGACTTTGGAGGAATCGCGGGAGATGAAGGGCGAAGGCCTGAGGCCCCACCGACAACTTTTTTCCGACGAAGTTCCACTTCGGAGAAGGCGAGGGAAGCGAAGAGGCAACGGGACGCGAAAGGCCGGCCGGGCGGCGAGCGGCGAACAATAGGACACTTTCCGACGGAAAGCAATAGGCACAGGTAGAGAGCTCTTCGATGTTGACCCTTCGAAGGTTCGAACCGGACTGACGTGGTATGGCCGTTAGCGATATACCGCCTAACCTACCTTTCCCGTATACCGCCTCATACCGAGTACATACGCTTACGAAAACGCTGCCTGTGTGAGCCCAGCATCATCTTGCCGTACCTCGGGTTCGCCCGCGTCGCACCCGCAACAATATCACTGCACAACTGCCATCGTGCAACTACAACACCCCCTACGAACCTTTTCATCACTTCACTCCCTTCCTTCCTTCCTCCGCTCGGTGCACATTGAGTCCACGCACACTCAATCCAACAGGATTCCATGCAACATCTGTCGCTAGTTGGACAAAGGAAACGACCAGTTGAAAGAAAGGAACAACAACCAAGTAACGTTGTGGATGAATACCAAAGAGTAAGCGAGCAACGTTTTCTGCTCCAACTCTATGCTGCTACGCCTGCCTATCACGACAAATCAAACATTTCTTTTCTATTAGCAAACCACCTCCTCGCACATGCTGTCTCAATTTCCTCCTACTCTACTCTACAGAGGAACCAACTAGTTGTATCCATCTCTCCCATTCCATCCATCCATTACACGCGTCTAGGCCTTGATTCCACTCCACACCTTTTATGGGTTACTCGTCGCCGCGTTGTAGAAAGACTTTGCCAACCATCTAACAATAACTCTACACGCACCTCATCACATTAACGATACAAACAGATGATAAACGCCAAATTTTATACTACATTTTCGAGACGATACACAAAACAAAACAAAAAAAAACCTGTGACCAACCAACAACCAACAAAAGACTGAATTAATCGTCAACTGATGTTTCTCCTTCTCCCGTAGGAGCCTCCTGTTTGAGGTAGCGACCAACAAAATAAATAAATGCCCACTTCGCCTTTCTCCTTCTAAACCTTAACGCGCACTACCTTTCTACTAATGATGAGTTCATGTCGATGCCTCCTAGGTAACACTACCGGCCGGGGAAGATTGAACATTGACTTTGAGCCCAAATGGGGTGGGTGGGTGGGTGTGTGTAGGTTCACTTATTTTGAGACATTTTCAATTGTCTAACAGGCCTCAGGCGGGCGGGACAGAGGATATCATTTTGGAGCTGCTTACTCTCCAATCCCATCTTTAGCTCCTAATTCGTAATAAAAACTCGTTCGTTTTTTCACTCGCTGCTGTACTTTGCAACGTTGACAAACAAACGTATCTATATCCATTCCCTCAAACTATTCATCTTCTAAACAACTAAGTAGTTGTACCCCAACAACGTCTGTCTTCCCCTTAGAGCATTATTTTTCGTTTGGGATGACTGGAGGAGGATTGTGGGATGATGACCTTCAACTTCGTCTCAAATCATCTTTATACAACTTTTTATCAACCACATCATAATTTCATGATGCTGGTACGATTTAAATATCCGTCCGTGCCTGCCACGCACACACACCATCGCTTTACAACAACTTCCTCCTGACTTGACTCTACCTTTTATTACGGTTGAATCTCCGCGTAATCAAGCTCCTTTCATCCAATTTGACAAGTACTGAATCGAAATATTAACTCTACTATTTTTCTCTCCTGTTAAGATTTTCTCTGCCCGAGAATAAAAATTCAAATCAGTTTCATTTAACGTGACGACAGTGTACTTGCACTGCCTAAGAGCGGAGCAATATTTTGTATATAAAGCACTCTTGAGGTCATTCAAGCTTATTTGTCTCAACCAACCAACCAACCTTCGTTTCGACATTGTATTAATATTTTCAACAATAAATATTCAAGTTTATCGATTGACTCACTCTGCTCATCATGGAATTTCTCATTTTCTTACTCTGCTGACAACAGCCGTTCGTTTTATGCGTTTCTAGTATATTTTTGTTTTCCCTTACCTACGATTCCGTTTCAAGTTTAACGTGTCTACTCTCAGCTTGACGTCCTCGCTGGGACAAACTATTTACAGGAAACCGTTGTACCGTCGTGCTCCTATACTTTTGAAAGGATAGGGTAGAGCGACAAAGTGGGTAGCTGAGCTGGCTGGTCTGGAGAAACAGAAAAACAAACAAACTGGTGGGGAGCAGGTAATCGTCCGAGGCGGGTGCACAATTCTTCCGCATTTCACGTCGACCTCAACGTACCGTTTTGGGCAGTGTGTTGTGCCCAGCCAGCATTGGGGACATTGATACGACGACCAGCCAGTCGTACCGATAGCTCTCTGTACTCACCGCTCCGGCAGTTGCTAACCAAACCTCCTTCCTCCGCTCGGTCCCTCCACGCCCAAAAAATATTAATTTTTCAGTTCCCGGAATAAAATAAATACGTTTATGCCCATTTAAAAAACAGGAAAAAAAAGGAAGCTAACGGCACGCGGTGTTCCCAGGCGGTCACCCATCCAAGTACTAACCACGCCCGACGTTGCTTAACTTCGGTGATCGGACGAGAACCGGTGTGTTCAACGTGGTATGGCCGTTAGCGATATACCGCCTAACCTACCTTTCCCGTATACCGCCTCATACCGAGTACATACGCTTACGAAAACGCTGCCTGTGTGAGCCCAGCATCATCTTGCCGTACCTGGTTCGCCCGCGTCGCACCCGCAACAATATCACTGCACAACTGCCATCGTGCAACTACAACACCCCCTACGAACCTTTTCATCACTTCACTCCCTTCCTTCCTTCCTCCGCTCGGTGCACATTGAGTCCACGCACACTCAATCCAACAGGATTCCATGCAACATCTGTCGCTAGTTGGACAAAGGAAACGACCAGTTGAAAGGAACAACAACCAAGTAACGTTGTGGATGAATACCAAAGAGTAAGCGAGCAACGTTTTCTGCTCCAACTCTATGCTGCTACGCCTGCCTATCACGACAAATCAAACATTTCTTTTCTATTAGCAAACCACCTCCTCGCACATGCTGTCTCAATTTCCTCCTACTCTACTCTACAGAGGAACCAACTAGTTGTATCCATCTCTCCCATTCCATCCATCCATTACACGCGTCTAGGCCTTGATTCCACTCCACACCTTTTATGGGTTACTCGTCGCCGCGTTGTAGAAAGACTTTGCCAACCATCTAACAATAACTCTACACGCACCTCATCACATTAACGATACAAACAGATGATAAACGCCAAATTTTATACTACATTTTCGAGACGATACACAAAACAAAACAAAAAAAAACCTGTGACCAACCAACAACCAACAAAAGACTGAATTAATCGTCAACTGATGTTTCTCCTTCTCCCGTAGGGGCCTCCTGTTTGAGGTAGCGACCAACAAAATAAATAAATGCCCACTTCGCCTTTCTCCTTCTAAACCTTAACGCGCACTACCTTTCTACTAATGATGAGTTCATGTCGATGCCTCCTAGGTAACACTACCGGGCGGGGGAAGATTGAACATTGACTTTGAGCCCAAATGGGGTGGGTGGGTGGGTGTGTGTAGGTTCACTTATTTTGAGACATTTTCAATTGTCTAACAGGCCTCAGGCGGGCGGGACAGAGGATATCATTTTGGAGCTGCTTACTCTCCAATCCCATCTTTAGCTCCTAATTCGTAATAAAAACTCGTTCGTTTTTTCACTCGCTGCTGTACTTTGCAACGTTGACAAACAAACGTATCTATATCCATTCCCTCAAACTATTCATCTTCTAAACAACTAAGTAGTTGTACCCCAACAACGTCTGTCTTCCCCTTAGAGCATTATTTTTCGTTTGGGATGACTGGAGGAGGATTGTGGGATGATGACCTTCAACTTCGTCTCAAATCATCTTTATACAACTTTTTATCAACCACATCATAATTTCATGATGCTGGTACGATTTAAATATCCGTCCGTGCCTGCCACGCACACACACCATCGCTTTACAACAACTTCCTCCTGACTTGACTCTACCTTTTATTACGGTTGAATCTCCGCGTAATCAAGCTCCTTTCATCCAATTTGACAAGTACTGAATCGAAATATTAACTCTACTATTTTTCTCTCCTGTTAAGATTTTCTCTGCCCGAGAATAAAAATTCAAATCAGTTTCATTTAACGTGACGACAGTGTACTTGCACTGCCTAAGAGCGGAGCAATATTTTGTATATAAAGCACTCTTGAGGTCATTCAAGCTTATTTGTCTCAACCAACCAACCAACCTTCGTTTCGACATTGTATTAATATTTTCAACAATAAATATTCAAGTTTATCGATTGACTCACTCTGCTCATCATGGAATTTCTCATTTTCTTACTCTGCTGACAACAGCCGTTCGTTTTATGCGTTTCTAGTATATTTTTGTTTTCCCTTACCTACGATTCCGTTTCAAGTTTAACGTGTCTACTCTCAGCTTGACGTCCTCGCTGGGACAAACTATTTACAGGAAACCGTTGTACCGTCGTGCTCCTATACTTTTGAAAGGATAGGGTAGAGCGACAAAAGTGGGTAGCTGAGCTGGCTGGTCTGGAGAAACAGAAAACAAACAAACTGGTGGGGAGCAGGTAATCGTCCGAGGCGGGTGCACAATTCTTCCGCATTTCACGTCGACCTCAACGTACCGTTTTGGGCAGTGTGTTGTGCCCAGCCAGCATTGGGGACATTGATACGACGACCAGCCAGTCGTACCGATAGCTCTCTGTACTCACCGCTCCGGCAGTTGCTAACCAAACCTCCTTCCTCCGCTCGGTCCCTCCACGCCCAAAAAATATTAATTTTTCAGTTCCCGGAATAAAATAAATACGTTTATGCCCATTTAAACAACAGGAAAAAAAAGGAAGCTAACGGCACGCGGTGTTCCCAGGCGGTCACCCATCCAAGTACTAACCACGCCCGACGTTGCTTAACTTCGGTGATCGGACGAGAACCGGTGTGTTCAACGTGGTATGGCCAAATACCAAATAGTTTATTTACATAACATTTACACTTAATAATAATAATTAAATTACATAATATAGATAATTAACAATATCAGCATATGGCTGCCTCTCTCGCGTAAACATAAGGGGTATATGGGTCACAGTCATTAATTAGTATACATTTAACATAACACTATAGCTAGGAAACTTTAATGGCGAAAACCTAGAATCTTAAGTTAAGTTTACTTACAACTAAATATATACACACGGCACAGCACAGCACAGCACAGCACGGCACAGCACAGCACAGCACGGCACAGCACAGCACGGCACAGCACAGCACAGCACAGACTTACAACTAAATATGTACACACAAGCACACATCATTCACCCATTAAATACATTCGACCATTCACACAGTTTGACAATATGTACAATATTTACAAGAGCGGCTCAGATCCGCCGCCCTCGCCTTGCGCTCCTCCATTGAGGTCTCCTAAGGGTGTTCAGGTTTCTCACTAGTGGGTTAGGATGTGAGGGAAGTTTGTCTGTGTATGATTGTGTAATGCGTGTGATGTGATCTGATATGTGTTCCATGTTGTGGAGTTCGTGTAGTCGTGATGTGTTTGTACGGAAAGGGCTGTTTGTGGCGATCCGGAGGCATTTGTTCTGTGTTACTTGTAGCTTGTGTATGTTAGTGACTGCCGCTGTGTGCCAGACAGGACACGCGTATGTTATTGTGGGTCTGATGATGGCTTTGTAAATGAGGAGTTTCAATGGTGTGCTCAGTGAACGTGATGTCAGAAGGTTGTAGTATCTGCCAAGTTTCCCAAGGGCTTTTTTGTTGACCTCTTTAATGTGGTCTCCAAAGGATAGCCGTTTATCCAAATAAACCCCCAGGTACTTGACAGATTTGGAAAAGGGAATTTTGTTGCCTCGGATCGTAATGAACTGTGGTGTCTTTTGTTTGGCTGTGAAAAGGATGGCTTCAGTTTTGGCAGTATTGATCCTGACCTTCCATCTCTCCAGTTTCTGTATGACCTGATGCGCGGCATTTTGCAGTCGGCCTGTCGCTTTATTTATGGACGTACTCGACGTATAAAGCGCCAGGTCGTCCGCAAAGCCTGCTATGTGAACGTTAGGTGGTAAGTTCTCAAAGGTCTCGGAAATGTACAGGTTGAAGAGGATGGGAGACAAGACTGATCCCTGAGGGACGCCTGCAGGAATCAACCGCCTCGATGAGACTGAGCCATTTACCTTAACTTGAATGTGGCGATCTGTTAGGTATGAGTGGATGATTTTCGTGATGCCTAGTGAGAATTTGTATGTGTGCAGTCTGTGTATGAGTCCCTCCACCCATACCGAATCAAAAGCCTTCTCAGAGTCCAGCAAAAGGAGTGCAGTTGTGTGTGCTTGGGACATCTGATGTATAATGTGTTGAGTGACTCGACTAAGTTGGTGTGTCGTTGCGTGTTTGTGTTTGAATCCCATCTGGGAGTGTGGAATGATTTTGAGTTTGGTGATTTCCTTGTGTAGCCTGCTAAGTATCACTTTTTCGAATAACTTCGACAGTGTGGGTAGCAGGCTGATGGGGCGGTAATTTGATGGGTCTGAAGGCTGTTTGTTCGGCTTCGGTAGAGGGGTGATGGTGGCTGTTTTCCAAGCTGATGGGAAATAAGCAAGACGCAGACAAGCATTGTAGATCGCTGCCAGAAGGACCACACCCCGGCGGGGCAGGTTCCTCAGTGCATTGTTCTGAATGCTGTCATGCCCCGGTGCCTTATTCCCCTTCAGCTTAGATATGAGTTGGCTGATTTCTGAGGGGGACGTGAATTTGAGTTTGTCAGTGGTGGCATGTAATGGTTTGTTCGTGATTGTTTTGGCGAGTTTGTGAATGTGTTGTTTAAGTGAGTCGTTCCCTCTCGCCTCTGCATCCTCGTGCACCTTGACGAACTGGTTAACTAAGGCCTCTGATTTCTCCGCATCCGTCGAGGCGGTGGTGTTACCTACTCTGAGGGAAGGAATCCGGGATTGGGATGGGTTATTGAAGTGTTTTGTGAGTTTGAAGACAGACTCCCTGGTGGTTGAGGCCAGTTTGTCGTTCCAGGTGGACTGACGCCAAGTGAGAATTTTCTCACGGACCAGCCTCTGTAAGAAATTGAATTGGCGTTTGTGGCTAGTGTTCCTAGTGTGTTGCCACATCCGTCTGACTTGGTTTTTTGTCCTAATAAGCACCAGTATGTCATCAGGGAGTTGAATGGAAGGGGGGCGGTGCTTAAATTTGGGAACGGAGGTGTTGAGCCCATTTTGGATCAGGCGGGTGAGATTTTCCACCTGACCATCAATGAGCTTGTGGGAGGTTAGTACGGGATTGGTGGACGGGATGCTAGAATTTAAAAAATCTCTAAACTGATTCCAATTTGCCCTACTATAGTTGAATTTGGTTGGGATGGGAGTGTTGTGCGGAGGAGAAGAGATCTTAAATGACACAGGAACGTGGTCACTGTGCCCTTGTGTCAGGGTGGTCATGGAGTTGACTAGGTGGGAGTGTGAAGTGAGGACAAAATCGATTGTGCTCGGATTTTGTCTGTCACTCACAGGGAAAAATGTAGGGGACGAAGGGGCGGAGAAGCCAATGAGGTCCTGCGTGACCAGCTCATGTACAACTTGTCCACTGTCATTTTTGCGTAGACAACCCCACATAGGGTGTCTAGCATTCCAATCAGCCGCAAGAACGGTTGGATTGGACGGACTGAGGAGCGAGAGAACGAAGTCTCGACTCAACTTAGTTTTGGGATGATTGTAGAGGCCTATTATATGAATGTGGTGGTGTTTGTACGGGACTTGGATACCCACTATATCCATCCCATCGCATGTTGGTGTATTAATTTGTGAGTGTTGAAGAGACTGTTTAATTGCGATGAGAACCGTCCTGTGTGGTCTGTCGCTACGGTAGAGTGTGTAGTTGGGAATTTTGGGTTTTGCGCGTTTGGTAAGTTGTGTTTCTGTGAGGATGGCAATGTCTATGTCGTGTTGTTGTAGAATGTGAGTGACTTCTGAGATGTTTTTCATCAGTCCTCTCACATTGTACAAAAGTATGTTGTGTGAATTCCTAGGTGGTTTAGGGGCGATTTTCAAATAGAGGAGCGTATTTCGCGATAACAGAAATTTTGTCAAAAGCAGAGGTTGCAGACCATTCGTGGTATGGCCGTTAGCGATATACCGCCTAACCTACCTTTCCCGTATACCGCCTCATACCGAGTACATACGCTTACGAAAACGCTGCCTGTGTGAGCCCAGCATCATCTTGCCGTACCTCGGGTTCGCCCGCGTCGCACCCGCAACAATATCACTGCACAACTGCCATCGTGCAACTACAACACCCCCTACGAACCTTTTCATCACTTCACTCCCTTCCTTCCTTCCTCCGCTCGGTGCACATTGAGTCCACGCACACTCAATCCAACAGGATTCCATGCAACATCTGTCGCTAGTTGGACAAAGGAAACGACCAGTTGAAAGGAACAACAACCAAGTAACGTTGTGGATGAATACCAAAGAGTAAGCGAGCAACGTTTTCTGCTCCAACTCTATGCTGCTACGCCTGCCTATCACGACAAATCAAACATTTCTTTTCTATTAGCAAACCACCTCCTCGCACATGCTGTCTCAATTTCCTCCTACTCTACTCTACAGAGGAACCAACTAGTTGTATCCATCTCTCCCATTCCATCCATCCATTACACGCGTCTAGGCCTTGATTCCACTCCACACCTTTTATGGGTTACTCGTCGCCGCGTTGTAGAAAGACTTTGCCAACCATCTAACAATAACTCTACACGCACCTCATCACATTAACGATACAAACAGATGATAAACGCCAAATTTTATACTACATTTTCGAGACGATACACAAAACAAAACAAAAAAAAACCTGTGACCAACCAACAACCAACAAAAGACTGAATTAATCGTCAACTGATGTTTCTCCTTCTCCCGTAGGGGCCTCCTGTTTGAGGTAGCGACCAACAAAATAAATAAATGCCCACTTCGCCTTTCTCCTTCTAAACCTTAACGCGCACTACCTTTCTACTAATGATGAGTTCATGTCGATGCCTCCTAGGTAACACTACCGGCCGGGGAAGATTGAACATTGACTTTGAGCCCAAATGGGGTGGGTGGGTGGGGGTGTGTAGGTTCACTTATTTTGAGACATTTTCAATTGTCTAACAGGCCTCAGGCGGGCGGGACAGAGGATATCATTTTGGAGCTGCTTACTCTCCAATCCCTTCTTTAGCTCCTAATTCGTAATAAAAACTCGTTCGTTTTTTTACTCGCTGCTGTACTTTGCAACGTTGACAAACAAACGTATGTATATCCATTCCCTCAAACTATTCATCTTCTAAACAACTAAGTAGTTGTACCCCAACAACGTCTGTCTTCCCCTTAGAGCATTATTTTTCGTTTGGGATGACTGGAGGAGGATTGTGGGATGATGACCTTCAACTTCGTCTCAAATCATCTTTATACAACTTTTTATCAACCACATCATAATTTCATGATGCTGGTACGATTTAAATATCCGTCCGTGCCTGCCACGCACACACACCATCGCTTTACAACAACTTCCTCCTGACTTGACTCTACCTTTTATTACGGTTGAATCTCCGCGTAATCAAGCTCCTTTCATCCAATTTGACAAGTACTGAATCGAAATATTAACTCTACTATTTTTCTCTCCTGTTAAGATTTTCTCTGCCCGAGAATAAAAATTCAAATCAGTTTCATTTAACGTGACGACAGTGTACTTGCACTGCCTAAGAGCGGAGCAATATTTTGTATATAAAGCACTCTTGAGGTCATTCAAGCTTATTTGTCTCAACCAACCAACCAACCTTCGTTTCGACATTGTATTAATATTTTCAACAATAAATATTCAAGTTTATCGATTGACTCACTCTGCTCATCATGGAATTTCTCATTTTCTTACTCTGCTGACAACAGCCGTTCGTTTTATGCGTTTCTAGTATATTTTTGTTTTCCCTTACCTACGATTCCGTTTCAAGTTTAACGTGTCTACTCTCAGCTTGACGTCCTCGCTGGGACAAACTATTTACAGGGAAACCGTTGTACCGTCGTGCTCCTATACTTCTGACAGGATTGGGTAGAGCGACAAACGTGGGTAGGTGAGCTGACTGGGCTGGAGAAACAGAGAACCAAACAAACTGGTGGGGGAGCAGGTAATCGTCCGAGGCGGGTGCACAATTCTTCCGCATTTCACGTCGACCTCAACGTACCGTTTTGGGCAGTGTGTTGTGCCCAGCCAGCATTGGGGACATTGATACGACGACCAGCCAGTCGTACCGATAGCTCTCTGTACTCACCGCTCCGGCAGTTGCTAACCAAACCTCCTTCCTCCGCTCGGTCCCTCCACGCCCAAAAAATATTAATTTTTCAGTTCCCGGAATAAAATAAATACGTTTATGCCCATTTAAACAACAGGAAAAAAAAGGAAGCTAACGGCACGCGGTGTTCCCAGGCGGTCACCCATCCAAGTACTAACCACGCCCGACGTTGCTTAACTTCGGTGATCGGACGAGAACCGGTGTGTTCAACGTGGTATGGCCAAATACCAAATAGTTTATTTACATAACATTTACACTTAATAATAATAATTAAATTACATAATATAGATAATTAACAATATCAGCATATGGCTGCCTCTCTCGCGTAAACATAAGGGGTATATGGGTCACAGTCATTAATTAGTATACATTTAACATAACACTATAGCTAGGAAACTTTAATGGCGAAAACCTAGAATCTTAAGTTAAGTTTACTTACAACTAAATATATACACACGGCACAGCACAGCACAGCACAGCACAGCACGGCACAGCACAGCACAGCACGGCACAGCACAGCACGGCACAGCACAGCACAGCACAGACTTACAACTAAATATGTACACACAAGCACACATCATTCACCCATTAAATACATTCGACCATTCACACAGTTTGACAATATGTACAATATTTACAAGAGCGGCTCAGATCCGCCGCCCTCGCCTTGCGCTCCTCCATTGAGGTCTCCTAAGGGTGTTCAGGTTTCTCACTAGTGGGTTAGGATGTGAGGGAAGTTTGTCTGTGTATGATTGTGTAATGCGTGTGATGTGATCTGATATGTGTTCCATGTTGTGGAGTTCGTGTAGTCGTGATGTGTTTGTACGGAAAGGGCTGTTTGTGGCGATCCGGAGGCATTTGTTCTGTGTTACTTGTAGCTTGTGTATGTTAGTGACTGCCGCTGTGTGCCAGACAGGACACGCGTATGTTATTGTGGGTCTGATGATGGCTTTGTAAATGAGGAGTTTCAATGGTGTGCTCAGTGAACGTGATGTCAGAAGGTTGTAGTATCTGCCAAGTTTCCCAAGGGCTTTTTTGTTGACCTCTTTAATGTGGTCTCCAAAGGATAGCCGTTTATCCAAATAAACCCCCAGGTACTTGACAGATTTGGAAAAGGGAATTTTGTTGCCTCGGATCGTAATGAACTGTGGTGTCTTTTGTTTGGCTGTGAAAAGGATGGCTTCAGTTTTGGCAGTATTGATCCTGACCTTCCATCTCTCCAGTTTCTGTATGACCTGATGCGCGGCATTTTGCAGTCGGCCTGTCGCTTTATTTATGGACGTACTCGACGTATAAAGCGCCAGGTCGTCCGCAAAGCCTGCTATGTGAACGTTAGGTGGTAAGTTCTCAAAGGTCTCGGAAATGTACAGGTTGAAGAGGATGGGAGACAAGACTGATCCCTGAGGGACGCCTGCAGGAATCAACCGCCTCGATGAGACTGAGCCATTTACCTTAACTTGAATGTGGCGATCTGTTAGGTATGAGTGGATGATTTTCGTGATGCCTAGTGAGAATTTGTATGTGTGCAGTCTGTGTATGAGTCCCTCCACCCATACCGAATCAAAAGCCTTCTCAGAGTCCAGCAAAAGGAGTGCAGTTGTGTGTGCTTGGGACATCTGATGTATAATGTGTTGAGTGACTCGACTAAGTTGGTGTGTCGTTGCGTGTTTGTGTTTGAATCCCATCTGGGAGTGTGGAATGATTTTGAGTTTGGTGATTTCCTTGTGTAGCCTGCTAAGTATCACTTTTTCGAATAACTTCGACAGTGTGGGTAGCAGGCTGATGGGGCGGTAATTTGATGGGTCTGAAGGCTGTTTGTTCGGCTTCGGTAGAGGGTGATGGTGGCTGTTTTCCAAGCTGATGGGAAATAAGCAAGACGCAGACAAGCATTGTAGATCGCTGCCAGAAGGACCACACCCCGACGGGGCAGGTTCCTCAGTGCATTGTTCTGAATGCTGTCATGCTCCGGTGCCTTATTCCCCTTCAGCTTAGATATGAGTTGGCTGATTTCTGAGGGGGACGTGAATTTGAGTTTGTCAGTGGTGGCATGTAATGGTTTGTTCGTGATTGTTTTGGCGAGTTTGTGAATGTGTTGTTTAAGTGAGTCGTTCCCTCTCGCCTCTGCATCCTCGTGCACCTTGACGAACTGGTTAACTAAGGCCTCTGATTTCTCCGCATCCGTCGAGGCGGTGGTGTTACCTACTCTGAGGGAAGGAATCCGGGATTGGGATGGGTTATTGAAGTGTTTTGTGAGTTTGAAGACAGACTCCTGGTGGTTGAGGCCAGTTTGTCGTTCCAGGTGGACTGACGCCAAGTGAGAATTTTCTCACGGACCAGCCTCTGTAAGAAATTGAATTGGCGTTTGTGGCTAGTGTTCCTAGTGTGTTGCCACATCCGTCTGACTTGGTTTTTTGTCCTAATAAGCACCAGTATGTCATCAGGGAGTTGAATGGAAGGTGCTTAAATTTGGGAACGGAGGTGTTGCCCCCATTTTGAATCAGGCGGGTGAGATTTTCCACCTGACCATCAATGAGCTTGTGGGAGGTTAGTACGATTGGTGGACGGGATGCTAGAATTTAAAAATCTCTAAACTGATTCCAATTTGCCCTACTATAGTTGAATTTGGTTGGGATGGGAGTGTTGTGCGGAGGAGAAGAGATCTTAAATGACACAGGAACGTGGTCACTGTGCCCTTGTGTCAGGGTGGTCATGGAGTTGACTAGGTGGGAGTGTGAAGTGAGGACAAAATCGATTGTGCTCGGATTTTGTCTGTCACTCACAGGGAAAATGTAGGGACGAAGGGGCGGAGAAGCCAATGAGGTCCTGCGTGACCAGCTCATGTACAACTTGTCCACTGTCATTTTTGCGTAGACAACCCCACATAGGGTGTCTAGCATTCCAATCAGCCGCAAGAACGGTTGGATTGGACGGACTGAGGAGCGAGAGAACGAAGTCTCGACTCAACTTAGTTTTGGGATGATTGTAGAGGCCTATTATATGAATGTGGTGGTGTTTGTACGGGACTTGGATACCCACTATATCCATCCCATCGCATGTTGGTGTATTAATTTGTGAGTGTTGAAGAGACTGTTTAATTGCGATGAGAACCCCCCTGTGTGGTCTGTCGCTACGGTAGAGTGTGTAGTTGGGAATTTTGGGTTTTGCGCGTTTGGTAAGTTGTGTTTCTGTGAGGATGGCAATGTCTATGTCGTGTTGTTGTAGAATGTGAGTGACTTCTGAGATGTTTTTCATCAGTCCTCTCACATTGTACAAAAGTATGTTGTGTGAATTCCTAGGTGGTTTAGGGGCGATTTTCAAATAGAGGAGCGTATTTCGCGATAACAGAAATTTTGTCAAAAGCAGAGGTTGCAGACCATTCGTGGTATGGCCGTTAGCGATATACCGCCTAACCTACCTTTCCCGTATACCGCCTCATACCGAGTACATACGCTTACGAAAACGCTGCCTGTGTGAGCCCAGCATCATCTTGCCGTACCTCGGGTTCGCCCGCGTCGCACCCGCAACAATATCACTGCACAACTGCCATCGTGCAACTACAACACCTCCTACGAACCTTTTCACTTCATTCCCTTCCTTCCTCCGCTCGGTGCACATTGAGTCCACGCACACTCAATCCAACAGGATTCCATGCAACATCTGTCGCTAGTTGGACAAAGGAAACGACCAGTTGAAAGGAACAACAACCAAGTAACGTTGTGGATGAATACCAAAGAGTAAGCGAGCAACGTTTTCTGCTCCAACTCTATGCTGCTACGCCTGCCTATCACGACAAATCAAACATTTCTTTTCTATTAGCAAACCACCTCCTCGCACATGCTGTCTCAATTTCCTCCTACTCTACTCTACAGAGGAACCAACTAGTTGTATCCATCTCTCCCATTCCATCCATCCATTACACGCGTCTAGGCCTTGATTCCACTCCACACCTTTTATGGGTTACTCGTCGCCGCGTTGTAGAAAGACTTTGCCAACCATCTAACAATAACTCTACACGCACCTCATCACATTAACGATACAAACAGATGATAAACGCCAAATTTTATACTACATTTTCGAGACGATACACAAAACAAAACAAAAAAACCTGTGACCAACCAACAACCAACAAAAGACTGAATTAATCGTCAACTGATGTTTCTCCTTCTCCCGTAGGGGCCTCCTGTTTGAGGTAGCGACCAACAAAATAAATAAATGCCCACTTCGCCTTTCTCCTTCTAAACCTTAACGCGCACTACCTTTCTACTAATGATGAGTTCATGTCGATGCCTCCTAGGTAACACTACCGGCCGGGAAGATTGAACATTGACTTTGAGCCCAAATGGGGTGGGTGGGTGGGTGTGTGTAGGTTCACTTATTTTGAGACATTTTCAATTGTCTAACAGGCCTCAGGCGGGCGGGACAGAGGATATCATTTTGGAGCTGCTTACTCTCCAATCCCTTCTTTAGCTCCTAATTCGTAATAAAAACTCGTTCGTTTTTTTACTCGCTGCTGTACTTTGCAACGTTGACAAACAAACGTATCTATATCCATTCCCTCAAACTATTCATCTTCTAAACAACTAAGTAGTTGTACCCCAACAACGTCTGTCTTCCCCTTAGAGCATTATTTTTCGTTTGGGATGACTGGAGGAGGATTGTGGGATGATGACCTTCAACTTCGTCTCAAATCATCTTTATACAACTTTTTATCAACCACATCATAATTTCATGATGCTGGTACGATTTAAATATCCGTCCGTGCCTGCCACGCACACACACCATCGCTTTACAACAACTTCCTCCTGACTTGACTCTACCTTTTATTACGGTTGAATCTCCGCGTAATCAAGCTCCTTTCATCCAATTTGACAAGTACTGAATCGAAATATTAACTCTACTATTTTTCTCTCCTGTTAAGATTTTCTCTGCCCGAGAATAAAAATTCAAATCAGTTTCATTTAACGTGACGACAGTGTACTTGCACTGCCTAAGAGCGGAGCAATATTTTGTATATAAAGCACTCTTGAGGTCATTCAAGCTTATTTGTCTCAACCAACCAACCAACCTTCGTTTCGACATTGTATTAATATTTTCAACAATAAATATTCAAGTTTATCGATTGACTCACTCTGCTCATCATGGAATTTCTCATTTTCTTACTCTGCTGACAACAGCCGTTCGTTTTATGCGTTTCTAGTATATTTTTGTTTTCCCTTACCTACGATTCCGTTTCAAGTTTAACGTGTCTACTCTCAGCTTGACGTCCTCGCTGGGACAAACTATTTACAGGGAAACCGTTGTACCGTCGTGCTCCTATACTTTTGAAAGGATAGGGTAGAGCGACAAAAGTGGGTAGCTGAGCTGGCTGGTCTGGAGAAACAGAAAAACAAACAAACTGGTGGGGAGCAGGTAATCGTCCGAGGCGGGTGCACAATTCTTCCGCATTTCACGTCGACCTCAACGTACCGTTTTGGGCAGTGTGTTGTGCCCAGCCAGCATTGGGGACATTGATACGACGACCAGCCAGTCGTACCGATAGCTCTCTGTACTCACCGCTCCGGCAGTTGCTAACCAAACCTCCTTCCTCCGCTCGGTCCCTCCACGCCCAAAAAATATTAATTTTTCAGTTCCCGGAATAAAATAAATACGTTTATGCCCATTTAAAAAACAGGAAAAAAAAGGAAGCTAACGGCACGCGGTGTTCCCAGGCGGTCACCCATCCAAGTACTAACCACGCCCGACGTTGCTTAACTTCGGTGATCGGACGAGAACCGGTGTGTTCAACGTGGTATGGCCGTTAGCGATATACCGCCTAACCTACCTTTCCCGTATACCGCCTCATACCGAGTACATACGCTTACGAAAACGCTGCCTGTGTGAGCCCAGCATCATCTTGCCGTACCTCGGGTTCGCCCGCGTCGCACCCGCAACAATATCACTGCACAACTGCCATCGTGCAACTACAACACCCCCTACGAACCTTTTCATCACTTCACTCCCTTCCTTCCTTCCTCCGCTCGGTGCACATTGAGTCCACGCACACTCAATCCAACAGGATTCCATGCAACATCTGTCGCTAGTTGGACAAAGGAAACGACCAGTTGAAAGGAACAACAACCAAGTAACGTTGTGGATGAATACCAAAGAGTAAGCGAGCAACGTTTTCTGCTCCAACTCTATGCTGCTACGCCTGCCTATCACGACAAATCAAACATTTCTTTTCTATTAGCAAACCACCTCCTCGCACATGCTGTCTCAATTTCCTCCTACTCTACTCTACAGAGGAACCAACTAGTTGTATCCATCTCTCCCATTCCATCCATCCATTACACGCGTCTAGGCCTTGATTCCACTCCACACCTTTATGGGTTACTCGTCGCCGCGTTGTAGAAAGACTTTGCCAACCATCTAACAATAACTCTACACGCACCTCATCACATTAACGATACAAACAGATGATAAACGCCAAATTTTATACTACATTTTCGAGACGATACACAAAACAAAACAAAAAACCTGTGACCAACCAACAACCAACAAAAGACTGAATTAATCGTCAACTGATGTTTCTCCTTCTCCCGTAGGGGCCTCCTGTTTGAGGTAGCGACCAACAAAATAAATAAATGCCCACTTCGCCTTTCTCCTTCTAAACCTTAACGCGCACTACCTTTCTACTAATGATGAGTTCATGTCGATGCCTCCTAGGTAACACTACCGGCCGGGAAGATTGAACATTGACTTTGAGCCCAAATGGGGTGGGTGGGTGGGTGTGTGTAGGTTCACTTATTTTGAGACATTTTCAATTGTCTAACAGGCCTCAGGCGGGCGGGACAGAGGATATCATTTTGGAGCTGCTTACTCTCCAATCCCTTCTTTAGCTCCTAATTCGTAATAAAAACTCGTTCGTTTTTTTACTCGCTGCTGTACTTTGCAACGTTGACAAACAAACGTATCTATATCCATTCCCTCAAACTATTCATCTTCTAAACAACTAAGTAGTTGTACCCCAACAACGTCTGTCTTCCCCTTAGAGCATTATTTTTCGTTTGGGATGACTGGAGGAGGATTGTGGGATGATGACCTTCAACTTCGTCTCAAATCATCTTTATACAACTTTTTATCAACCACATCATAATTTCATGATGCTGGTACGATTTAAATATCCGTCCGTGCCTGCCACGCACACACACCATCGCTTTACAACAACTTCCTCCTGACTTGACTCTACCTTTTATTACGGTTGAATCTCCGCGTAATCAAGCTCCTTTCATCCAATTTGACAAGTACTGAATCGAAATATTAACTCTACTATTTTTCTCTCCTGTTAAGATTTTCTCTGCCCGAGAATAAAAATTCGAATCAGTTTCATTTAACGTGACGACAGTGTACTTGCACTGCCTAAGAGCGGAGCAATATTTTGTATATAAAGCACTCTTGAGGTCATTCAAGCTTATTTGTCTCAACCAACCAACCAACCTTCGTTTCGACATTGTATTAATATTTTCAACAATAAATATTCAAGTTTATCGATTGACTCACTCTGCTCATCATGGAATTTCTCATTTTCTTACTCTGCTGACAACAGCCGTTCGTTTTATGCGTTTCTAGTATATTTTTGTTTTCCCTTACCTACGATTCCGTTTCAAGTTTAACGTGTCTACTCTCAGCTTGACGTCCTCGCTGGGACAAACTATTTACAGGGAAACCGTTGTACCGTCGTGCTCCTATACTTTTGAAAGGATAGGGTAGAGCGACAAAAGTGGGTAGCTGAGCTGGCTGGTCTGGAGAAACAGAAAAACAAACAAACTGGTGGGGGAGCAGGTAATCGTCCGAGGCGGGTGCACAATTCTTCCGCATTTCACGTCGACCTCAACGTACCGTTTTGGGCAGTGTGTTGTGCCCAGCCAGCATTGGGGACATTGATACGACGACCAGCCAGTCGTACCGATAGCTCTCTGTACTCACCGCTCCGGCAGTTGCTAACCAAACCTCCTTCCTCCGCTCGGTCCCTCCACGCCCAAAAAATATTAATTTTTCAGTTCCCGGAATAAAATAAATACGTTTATGCCCATTTAAACAACAGGAAAAAAAAGGAAGCTAACGGCACGCGGTGTTCCCAGGCGGTCACCCATCCAAGTACTAACCACGCCCGACGTTGCTTAACTTCGGTGATCGGACGAGAACCGGTGTGTTCAACGTGGTATGGCCAAATACCAAATAGTTTATTTACATAACATTTACACTTAATAATAATAATTAAATTACATAATATAGATAATTAACAATATCAGCATATGGCTGCCTCTCTCGCGTAAACATAAGGGGTATATGGGTCACAGTCATTAATTAGTATACATTTAACATAACACTATAGCTAGGAAACTTTAATGGCGAAAACCTAGAATCTTAAGTTAAGTTTACTTACAACTAAATATATACACACGGCACAGCACAGCACAGCACAGCACGGCACAGCACAGCACAGCACGGCACAGCACAGCACGGCACAGCACAGCACAGCACAGACTTACAACTAAATATGTACACACAAGCACACATCATTCACCCATTAAATACATTCGACCATTCACACAGTTTGACAATATGTACAATATTTACAAGAGCGGCTCAGATCCGCCGCCCTCGCCTTGGCGCTCCTCCATTGAGGTCTCCTAAGGGTGTTCAGGTTTCTCACTAGTGGGTTAGGATGTGAGGGAAGTTTGTCTGTGTATGATTGTGTAATGCGTGTGATGTGATCTGATATGTGTTCCATGTTGTGGAGTTCGTGTAGTCGTGATGTGTTTGTACGGAAAGGGCTGTTTGTGGCGATCCGGAGGCATTTGTTCTGTGTTACTTGTAGCTTGTGTATGTTAGTGACTGCCGCTGTGTGCCAGACAGGACACGCGTATGTTATTGTGGGTCTGATGATGGCTTTGTAAATGAGGAGTTTCAATGGTGTGCTCAGTGAACGTGATGTCAGAAGGTTGTAGTATCTGCCAAGTTTCCCAAGGGCTTTTTTGTTGACCTCTTTAATGTGGTCTCCAAAGGATAGCCGTTTATCCAAATAAACCCCCAGGTACTTGACAGATTTGGAAAAGGGAATTTTGTTGCCTCGGATCGTAATGAACTGTGGTGTCTTTTGTTTGGCTGTGAAAAGGATGGCTTCAGTTTTGGCAGTATTGATCCTGACCTTCCATCTCTCCAGTTTCTGTATGACCTGATGCGCGGCATTTTGCAGTCGGCCTGTCGCTTTATTTATGGACGTACTCGACGTATAAAGCGCCAGGTCGTCCGCAAAGCCTGCTATGTGAACGTTAGGTGGTAAGTTCTCAAAGGTCTCGGAAATGTACAGGTTGAAGAGGATGGGAGACAAGACTGATCCCTGAGGGACGCCTGCAGGAATCAACCGCCTCGATGAGACTGAGCCATTTACCTTAACTTGAATGTGGCGATCTGTTAGGTATGAGTGGATGATTTTCGTGATGCCTAGTGAGAATTTGTATGTGTGCAGTCTGTGTATGAGTCCCTCCACCCATACCGAATCAAAAGCCTTCTCAGAGTCCAGCAAAAGGAGTGCAGTTGTGTGTGCTTGGGACATCTGATGTATAATGTGTTGAGTGACTCGACTAAGTTGGTGTGTCGTTGCGTGTTTGTGTTTGAATCCCATCTGGGAGTGTGGAATGATTTTGAGTTTGGTGATTTCCTTGTGTAGCCTGCTAAGTATCACTTTTTCGAATAACTTCGACAGTGTGGGTAGCAGGCTGATGGGGCGGTAATTTGATGGGTCTGAAGGCTGTTTGTTCGGCTTCGGTAGAGGGGTGATGGTGGCTGTTTTCCAAGCTGATGGGAAATAAGCAAGACGCAGACAAGCATTGTAGATCGCTGCCAGAAGGACCACACCCCGGCGGGGCAGGTTCCTCAGTGCATTGTTCTGAATGCTGTCATGCCCCGGTGCCTTATTCCCCTTCAGCTTAGATATGAGTTGGCTGATTTCTGAGGGGGACGTGAATTTGAGTTTGTCAGTGGTGGCATGTAATGGTTTGTTCGTGATTGTTTTGGCGAGTTTGTGAATGTGTTGTTTAAGTGAGTCGTTCCCTCTCGCCTCTGCATCCTCGTGCACCTTGACGAACTGGTTAACTAAGGCCTCTGATTTCTCCGCATCCGTCGAGGCGGTGGTGTTACCTACTCTGAGGGAAGGAATCCGGGATTGGGATGGGTTATTGAAGTGTTTTGTGAGTTTGAAGACAGGCTCCGTGGTGGTTGAGGCCAGTTTGTCGTTCCAGGTGGACTGACGCCAAGTGAGAATTTTCTCACGGACCAGCCTCTGTAAGAAATTGAATTGGCGTTTGTGGCTAGTGTTCCTAGTGTGTTGCCACATCCGTCTGACTTGGTTTTTTGTCCTAATAAGCACCAGTATGTCATCAGGGAGTTGAATGGAAGGGGGGCGGTGCTTAAATTTGGGAACGGAGGTGTTGAGCCCATTTTGGATCAGGCGGGTGAGATTTTCCACCTGACCATCAATGAGCTTGTGGGAGGTTAGTACGGGATTGGTGGACGGGATGCTAGAATTTAAAAATCTCTAAACTGATTCCAATTTGCCCTACTATAGTTGAATTTGGTTGGGATGGGAGTGTTGTGCGGAGGAGAAGAGATCTTAAATGACACAGGAACGTGGTCACTGTGCCCTTGTGTCAGGGTGGTCATGGAGTTGACTAGGTGGGAGTGTGAAGTGAGGACAAAATCGATTGTGCTCGGATTTTGTCTGTCACTCACAGGGGAAAATGTAGGGACGAAGGGGCGGAGAAGCCAATGAGGTCCTGCGTGACCAGCTCATGTACAACTTGTCCACTGTCATTTTTGCGTAGACAACCCCACATAGGGTGTCTAGCATTCCAATCAGCCGCAAGAACGGTTGGATTGGACGGACTGAGGAGCGAGAGAACGAAGTCTCGACTCAACTTAGTTTTGGGATGATTGTAGAGGCCTATTATATGAATGTGGTGGTGTTTGTACGGGACTTGGATACCCACTATATCCATCCCATCGCATGTTGGTGTATTAATTTGTGAGTGTTGAAGAGACTGTTTAATTGCGATGAGAACCCCCCTGTGTGGTCTGTCGCTACGGTAGAGTGTGTAGTTGGGAATTTTGGGTTTTGCGCGTTTGGTAAGTTGTGTTTCTGTGAGGATGGCAATGTCTATGTCGTGTTGTTGTAGAATGTGAGTGACTTCTGAGATGTTTTTCATCAGTCCTCTCACATTGTACAAAAGTATGTTGTGTGAATTCCTAGGTGGTTTAGGGGCGATTTTCAAATAGAGGAGCGTATTTCGCGATAACAGAAATTTTGTCAAAAGCAGAGGTTGCAGACCATTCGTGGTATGGCCGTTAGCGATATACCGCCTAACCTACCTTTCCCGTATACCGCCTCATACCGAGTACATACGCTTACGAAAACGCTGCCTGTGTGAGCCCAGCATCATCTTGCCGTACCTCGGGTTCGCCCGCGTCGCACCCGCAACAATATCACTGCACAACTGCCATCGTGCAACTACAACACCCCCTACGAACCTTTTCATCACTTCACTCCCTTCCTTCCTTCCTCCGCTCGGTGCACATTGAGTCCACGCACACTCAATCCAACAGGATTCCATGCAACATCTGTCGCTAGTTGGACAAAGGAAACGACCAGTTGAAAGGAACAACAACCAAGTAACGTTGTGGATGAATACCAAAGAGTAAGCGAGCAACGTTTTCTGCTCCAACTCTATGCTGCTACGCCTGCCTATCACGACAAATCAAACATTTCTTTTCTATTAGCAAACCACCTCCTCGCACATGCTGTCTCAATTTCCTCCTACTCTACTCTACAGAGGAACCAACTAGTTGTATCCATCTCTCCCATTCCATCCATCCATTACACGCGTCTAGGCCTTGATTCCACTCCACACCTTTTATGGGTTACTCGTCGCCGCGTTGTAGAAAGACTTTGCCAACCATCTAACAATAACTCTACACGCACCTCATCACATTAACGATACAAACAGATGATAAACGCCAAATTTTATACTACATTTTCGAGACGATACACAAAACAAAACAAAAAAACCTGTGACCAACCAACAACCAACAAAAGACTGAATTAATCGTCAACTGATGTTTCTCCTTCTCCCGTAGGGGCCTCCTGTTTGAGGTAGCGACCAACAAAATAAATAAATGCCCACTTCGCCTTTCTCCTTCTAAACCTTAACGCGCACTACCTTTCTACTAATGATGAGTTCATGTCGATGCCTCCTAGGTAACACTACCGGCCGGGGAAGATTGAACATTGACTTTGAGCCCAAATGGGGTGGGTGGGTGGGTGTGTGTAGGTTCACTTATTTTGAGACATTTTCAATTGTCTAACAGGCCTCAGGCGGGCGGGACAGAGGATATCATTTTGGAGCTGCTTACTCTCCAATCCCTTCTTTAGCTCCTAATTCGTAATAAAAACTCGTTCGTTTTTTTACTCGCTGCTGTACTTTGCAACGTTGACAAACAAACGTATCTATATCCATTCCCCTCAAACTATTCATCTTCTAAACAACTAAGTAGTTGTACCCCAACAACGTCTGTCTTCCCCTTAGAGCATTATTTTTCGTTTGGGATGACTGGAGGAGGATTGTGGGATGATGACCTTCAACTTCGTCTCAAATCATCTTTATACAACTTTTTATCAACCACATCATAATTTCATGATGCTGGTACGATTTAAATATCCGTCCGTGCCTGCCACGCACACACACCATCGCTTTACAACAACTTCCTCCTGACTTGACTCTACCTTTTATTACGGTTGAATCTCCGCGTAATCAAGCTCCTTTCATCCAATTTGACAAGTACTGAATCGAAATATTAACTCTACTATTTTTCTCTCCTGTTAAGATTTTCTCTGCCCGAGAATAAAAATTCAAATCAGTTTCATTTAACGTGACGACAGTGTACTTGCACTGCCTAAGAGCGGAGCAATATTTTGTATATAAAGCACTCTTGAGGTCATTCAAGCTTATTTGTCTCAACCAACCAACCAACCTTCGTTTCGACATTGTATTAATATTTTCAACAATAAATATTCAAGTTTATCGATTGACTCACTCTGCTCATCATGGAATTTCTCATTTTCTTACTCTGCTGACAACAGCCGTTCGTTTTATGCGTTTCTAGTATATTTTTGTTTTCCCTTACCTACGATTCCGTTTCAAGTTTAACGTGTCTACTCTCAGCTTGACGTCCTCGCTGGGACAAACTATTTACAGGAAACCGTTGTACCGTCGTGCTCCTATACTTTTGAAAGGATAGGGTAGAGCGACAAAAGTGGGTAGCTGAGCTGGCTGGTCTGGAGAAACAGAAAAACAAACAAACTGGTGGGGAGCAGGTAATCGTCCGAGGCGGGTGCACAATTCTTCCGCATTTCACGTCGACCTCAACGTACCGTTTTGGGCAGTGTGTTGTGCCCAGCCAGCATTGGGGACATTGATACGACGACCAGCCAGTCGTACCGATAGCTCTCTGTACTCACCGCTCCGGCAGTTGCTAACCAAACCTCCTTCCTCCGCTCGGTCCCTCCACGCCCAAAAAAATATTAATTTTTCAGTTCCCGGAATAAAATAAATACGTTTATGCCCATTTAAAAACAGGAAAAAAGGAAGCTAACGGCACGCGGTGTTCCCAGGCGGTCACCCATCCAAGTACTAACCACGCCCGACGTTGCTTAACTTCGGTGATCGGACGAGAACCGGTGTGTTCAACGTGGTATGGCCGTTAGCGATATACCGCCTAACCTACCTTTCCCGTATACCGCCTCATACCGAGTACATACGCTTACGAAAACGCTGCCTGTGTGAGCCCAGCATCATCTTGCCGTACCTCGGGTTCGCCCGCGTCGCACCCGCAACAATATCACTGCACAACTGCCATCGTGCAACTACAACACCCCCTACGAACCTTTTCATCACTTCACTCCCTTCCTTCCTTCCTCCGCTCGGTGCACATTGAGTCCACGCACACTCAATCCAACAGGATTCCATGCAACATCTGTCGCTAGTTGGACAAAGGAAACGACCAGTTGAAAGGAACAACAACCAAGTAACGTTGTGGATGAATACCAAAGAGTAAGCGAGCAACGTTTTCTGCTCCAACTCTATGCTGCTACGCCTGCCTATCACGACAAATCAAACATTTCTTTTCTATTAGCAAACCACCTCCTCGCACATGCTGTCTCAATTTCCTCCTACTCTACTCTACAGAGGAACCAACTAGTTGTATCCATCTCTCCCATTCCATCCATCCATTACACGCGTCTAGGCCTTGATTCCACTCCACACCTTTTATGGGTTACTCGTCGCCGCGTTGTAGAAAGACTTTGCCAACCATCTAACAATAACTCTACACGCACCTCATCACATTAACGATACAAACAGATGATAAACGCCAAATTTTATACTACATTTTCGAGACGATACACAAAACAAAACAAAAAAAAACCTGTGACCAACCAACAACCAACAAAAGACTGAATTAATCGTCAACTGATGTTTCTCCTTCTCCCGTAGGGGCCTCCTGTTTGAGGTAGCGACCAACAAAATAAATAAATGCCCACTTCGCCTTTCTCCTTCTAAACCTTAACGCGCACTACCTTTCTACTAATGATGAGTTCATGTCGATGCCTCCTAGGTAACACTACCGGCCGGGGAAGATTGAACATTGACTTTGAGCCCAAATGGGGTGGGTGGGTGGGTGTGTGTAGGTTCACTTATTTTGAGACATTTTCAATTGTCTAACAGGCCTCAGGCGGGCGGGACAGAGGATATCATTTTGGAGCTGCTTACTCTCCAATCCCTTCTTTAGCTCCTAATTCGTAATAAAAACTCGTTCGTTTTTTTACTCGCTGCTGTACTTTGCAACGTTGACAAACAAACGTATCTATATCCATTCCCCTCAAACTATTCATCTTCTAAACAACTAAGTAGTTGTACCCCAACAACGTCTGTCTTCCCCTTAGAGCATTATTTTTCGTTTGGGATGACTGGAGGAGGATTGTGGGATGATGACCTTCAACTTCGTCTCAAATCATCTTTATACAACTTTTTATCAACCACATCATAATTTCATGATGCTGGTACGATTTAAATATCCGTCCGTGCCTGCCACGCACACACACCATCGCTTTACAACAACTTCCTCCTGACTTGACTCTACCTTTTATTACGGTTGAATCTCCGCGTAATCAAGCTCCTTTCATCCAATTTGACAAGTACTGAATCGAAATATTAACTCTACTATTTTTTTCTCCTGTTAAGATTTTCTCTGCCCGAGAATAAAAATTCGAATCAGTTTCATTTAACGTGACGACAGTGTACTTGCACTGCCTAAGAGCGGAGCAATATTTTGTATATAAAGCACTCTTGAGGTCATTCAAGCTTATTTGTCTCAACCAACCAACCAACCTTCGTTTCGACATTGTATTAATATTTTCAACAATAAATATTCAAGTTTATCGATTGACTCACTCTGCTCATCATGGAATTTCTCATTTTCTTACTCTGCTGACAACAGCCGTTCGTTTTATGCGTTTCTAGTATATTTTTGTTTTCCCTTACCTACGATTCCGTTTCAAGTTTAACGTGTCTACTCTCAGCTTGACGTCCTCGCTGGGACAAACTATTTACAGGACACTGTTGTACCGTCGTGCTCCTATACTTTTGAAAGGATAGGGTAGAGCGACAAAAGTGGGTAGCTGAGCTGGCTGGTCTGGAGAAACAGAAAAACAAACAAACTGGTGGGGGAGCAGGTAATCGTCCGAGGCGGGTGCACAATTCTTCCGCATTTCACGTCGACCTCAACGTACCGTTTTGGGCAGTGTGTTGTGCCCAGCCAGCATTGGGGACATTGATACGACGACCAGCCAGTCGTACCGATAGCTCTCTGTACTCACCGCTCCGGCAGTTGCTAACCAAACCTCCTTCCTCCGCTCGGTCCCTCCACGCCCAAAAAAATATTAATTTTTCAGTTCCCGGAATAAAATAAATACGTTTATGCCCATTTAAAAAACAGGAAAAAAAAGGAAGCTAACGGCACGCGGTGTTCCCAGGCGGTCACCCATCCAAGTACTAACCACGCCCGACGTTGCTTAACTTCGGTGATCGGACGAGAACCGGTGTGTTCAACGTGGTATGGCCAAATACCAAATAGTTTATTTACATAACATTTACACTTAATAATAATAATTAAATTACATAATATAGATAATTAACAATATCAGCATATGGCTGCCTCTCTTGCGTAAACATAAGGGGTATATGGGTCACAGTCATTAATTAGTATACATTTAACATAACACTATAGCTAGGAAACTTTAATGGCGAAAACCTAGAATCTTAAGTTAAGTTTACTTACAACTAAATATTTACACACGGCACAGCACAGCACAGCACGGCACAGCACAGCACAGCACGGCACAGCACAGCACAGCACGGCACAGCACAGCACAGCACACACAGCACAGACTTACAACTAAATATGTACACACAAGCACACATCATTCACCCATTAAATACATTCGACCATTCACACAGTTTGACAATATGTACAATATTTACAAGAGCGGCTCAGATCCGCCGCCCTCGCCTTGCGCTCCTCCATTGAGGTCTCCCAAGGGTGTTCAGGTTTCTCACTAGTGGGTTAGGATGTGAGGGAAGTTTGTCTGTGTATGATTGTGTGATGCGTGTGATGTGATCTGATATGTGTTCCATGTTGTGGAGTTCGTGTAGTCGTGATGTGTTTGTACGGAAAGGGCTGTTTGTGGCGATCCGGAGGCATTTGTTCTGTGTTACTTGTAGCTTGTGTATGTTAGTGACTGCCGCTGTGTGCCAGACAGGACACGCGTATGTTATTGTGGGTCTGATGATGGCTTTGTAAATGAGGAGTTTTAATGGTGTGCTCAGTGATCGTGATGTCAGAAGGTTGTAGTATCTGCCAAGTTTCCCAAGGGCTTTTTTGTTGACCTCTTTAATGTGGTCTCCAAAGGATAGCCGTTTATCCAAATAAACCCCCAGGTACTTGACAGATTTGGAAAAGGGTATTTTGTTGCCTCGGATCGTAATGAACTGTGGCGTCTTTTGTTTTGCTGTGAAAAGGATGGCTTCAGTTTTGGCAGTATTGATCTTGACCTTCCATCTCTCCAGTTTCTGTATGACCTGATGCGCGGCATTTTGCAGTCGGCCTGTCGCTTTATTTATGGACGTACTCGACGTATAAAGCGCCAGGTCATCCGCAAAGCCCGCTATGTGAACGTGTGGTGGTAAGTTCTCAAAGGTCTCGGAAATGTACAGGTTGAAGAGGATGGGGGACAAGACTGATCCCTGGGGGACGCCAGCAGGAATCAACCGCCTCGATGAGACTGAGCCATTCACCTTAACTTGAATGTGGCGATCTGTTAGATATGAGTGGATGATTTTCGTGATGCCTAGTGAGAATTTGTATGTGTGTAGTCTATGTATGAGTCCCTCTACCCATACCGAATCAAAAGCCTTCTCAGAGTCCAGCAAAAGTAGAGCAGTGCGTGGTATGGCCGTTAGCGATATACCGCCTAACCTACCTTTCCCGTATACCGCCTCATACCGAGTACATACGCTTACGAAAACGCTGCCTGTGTGAGCCCAGCATCATCTTGCCGTACCTCGGGTTCGCCCGCGTCGCACCCGCAACAATATCACTGCACAACTGCCATCGTGCAACTACAACACCCCCTACGAACCTTTTCATCACTTCACTCCCTTCCTTCCTTCCTCCGCTCGGTGCACATTGAGTCCACGCACACTCAATCCAACAGGATTCCATGCAACATCTGTCGCTAGTTGGACAAAGGAAACGACCAGTTGAAAGGAACAACAACCAAGTAACGTTGTGGATGAATACCAAAGAGTAAGCGAGCAACGTTTTCTGCTCCAACTCTATGCTGCTACGCCTGCCTATCACGACAAATCAAACATTTCTTTTCTATTAGCAAACCACCTCCTCGCACATGCTGTCTCAATTTCCTCCTACTCTACTCTACAGAGGAACCAACTAGTTGTATCCATCTCTCCCATTCCATCCATCCATTACACGCGTCTAGGCCTTGATTCCACTCCACACCTTTTATGGGTTACTCGTCGCCGCGTTGTAGAAAGACTTTGCCAACCATCTAACAATAACTCTACACGCACCTCATCACATTAACGATACAAACAGATGATAAACGCCAAATTTTATACTACATTTTCGAGACGATACACAAAACAAAACAAAAAAACCTGTGACCAACCAACAACCAACAAAGACTGAATTAATCGTCAACTGATGTTTCTCCTTCTCCCGTAGGGGCCTCCTGTTTGAGGTAGCGACCAACAAAATAAATAAATGCCCACTTCGCCTTTCTCCTTCTAAACCTTAACGCGCACTACCTTTCTACTAATGATGAGTTCATGTCGATGCCTCCTAGGTAACACTACCGGCCGGGAAGATTGAACATTGACTTTGAGCCCAAATGGGGTGGGTGGGTGGGTGTGTGTAGGTTCACTTATTTTGAGACATTTTCAATTGTCTAACAGGCCTCAGGCGGGCGGGACAGAGGATATCATTTTGGAGCTGCTTACTCTCCAATCCCTTCTTTAGCTCCTAATTCGTAATAAAAACTCGTTCGTTTTTTTACTCGCTGCTGTACTTTGCAACGTTGACAAACAAACGTATCTATATCCATTCCCTCAAACTATTCATCTTCTAAACAACTAAGTAGTTGTACCCCAACAACGTCTGTCTTCCCCTTAGAGCATTATTTTTCGTTTGGGATGACTGGAGGAGGATTGTGGGATGATGACCTTCAACTTCGTCTCAAATCATCTTTATACAACTTTTTATCAACCACATCATAATTTCATGATGCTGGTACGATTTAAATATCCGTCCGTGCCTGCCACGCACACACACCATCGCTTTACAACAACTTCCTCCTGACTTGACTCTACCTTTTATTACGGTTGAATCTCCGCGTAATCAAGCTCCTTTCATCCAATTTGACAAGTACTGAATCGAAATATTAACTCTACTATTTTTCTCTCCTGTTAAGATTTTCTCTGCCCGAGAATAAAAATTCAAATCAGTTTCATTTAACGTGACGACAGTGTACTTGCACTGCCTAAGAGCGGAGCAATATTTTGTATATAAAGCACTCTTGAGGTCATTCAAGCTTATTTGTCTCAACCAACCAACCAACCTTCGTTTCGACATTGTATTAATATTTTCAACAATAAATATTCAAGTTTATCGATTGACTCACTCTGCTCATCATGGAATTTCTCATTTTCTTACTCTGCTGACAACAGCCGTTCGTTTTATGCGTTTCTAGTATATTTTGTTTTCCCTTACCTACGATTCCGTTTCAAGTTTAACGTGTCTACTCTCAGCTTGACGTCCTCGCTGGGACAAACTATTTACAGGAAACCGTTGTACCGTCGTGCTCCTATACTTTTGAAAGGATAGGGTAGAGCGACAAAGTGGGTAGCTGAGCTGGCTGGTCTGGAGAAACAGAAAAACAAACAAACTGGTGGGGAGCAGGTAATCGTCCGAGGCGGGTGCACAATTCTTCCGCATTTCACGTCGACCTCAACGTACCGTTTTGGGCAGTGTGTTGTGCCCAGCCAGCATTGGGGACATTGATACGACGACCAGCCAGTCGTACCGATAGCTCTCTGTACTCACCGCTCCGGCAGTTGCTAACCAAACCTCCTTCCTCCGCTCGGTCCCTCCACGCCCAAAAAATATTAATTTTTCAGTTCCCGGAATAAAATAAATACGTTTATGCCCATTTAAAAACAGGAAAAAAGAAAGCTAACGGCACGCGGTGTTCCCAGGCGGTCACCCATCCAAGTACTAACCACGCCCGACGTTGCTTAACTTCGGTGATCGGACGAGAACCGGTGTGTTCAACGTGGTATGGCCGTTAGCGATATACCGCCTAACCTACCTTTCCCGTATACCGCCTCATACCGAGTACATACGCTTACGAAAACGCTGCCTGTGTGAGCCCAGCATCATCTTGCCGTACCTCGGGTTCGCCCGCGTCGCACCCGCAACAATATCACTGCACAACTGCCATCGTGCAACTACAACACCCCTACGAACCTTTTCATCACTTCACTCCCTTCCTTCCTTCCTCCGCTCGGTGCACATTGAGTCCACGCACACTCAATCCAACAGGATTCCATGCAACATCTGTCGCTAGTTGGACAAAGGAAACGACCAGTTGAAAGGAACAACAACCAAGTAACGTTGTGGATGAATACCAAAGAGTAAGCGAGCAACGTTTTCTGCTCCAACTCTATGCTGCTACGCCTGCCTATCACGACAAATCAAACATTTCTTTTCTATTAGCAAACCACCTCCTCGCACATGCTGTCTCAATTTCCTCCTACTCTACTCTACAGAGGAACCAACTAGTTGTATCCATCTCTCCCATTCCATCCATCCATTACACGCGTCTAGGCCTTGATTCCACTCCACACCTTTTATGGGTTACTCGTCGCCGCGTTGTAGAAAGACTTTGCCAACCATCTAACAATAACTCTACACGCACCTCATCACATTAACGATACAAACAGATGATAAACGCCAAATTTTATACTACATTTTCGAGACGATACACAAAACAAAACAAAAAACCTGTGACCAACCAACAACCAACAAAAGACTGAATTAATCGTCAACTGATGTTTCTCCTTCTCCCGTAGGAGCCTCCTGTTTGAGGTAGCGACCAACAAAATAAATAAATGCCCACTTCGCCTTTCTCCTTCTAAACCTTAACGCGCACTACCTTTCTACTAATGATGAGTTCATGTCGATGCCTCCTAGGTAACACTACCGGCCGGGAAGATTGAACATTGACTTTGAGCCCAAATGGGGTGGGTGGGTGTGTGTAGGTTCACTTATTTTGAGACATTTTCAATTGTCTAACAGGCCTCAGGCGGGCGGGACAGAGGATATCATTTTGGAGCTGCTTACTCTCCAATCCCATCTTTAGCTCCTAATTCGTAATAAAAACTCGTTCGTTTTTTTACTCGCTGCTGTACTTTGCAACGTTGACAAACAAACGTATCTATATCCATTTACCTCAAACTATTCATCTTCTAAACAACTAAGTAGTTGTACCCCAACAACGTCTGTCTTCCCCTTAGAGCATTATTTTTCGTTTGGGATGACTGGAGGAGGATTGTGGGATGATGACCTTCAACTTCGTCTCAAATCATCTTTATACAACTTTTTATCAACCACATCATAATTTCATGATGCTGGTACGATTTAAATATCCGTCCGTGCCTGCCACGCACACACACCATCGCTTTACAACAACTTCCTCCTGACTTGACTCTACCTTTTATTACGGTTGAATCTCCGCGTAATCAAGCTCCTTTCATCCAATTTGACAAGTACTGAATCGAAATATTAACTCTACTATTTTTCTCTCCTGTTAAGATTTTCTCTGCCCGAGAATAAAAATTCAAATCAGTTTCATTTAACGTGACGACAGTGTACTTGCACTGCCTAAGAGCGGAGCAATATTTTGTATATAAAGCACTCTTGAGGTCATTCAAGCTTATTTGTCTCAACCAACCAACCAACCTTCGTTTCGACATTGTATTAATATTTTCAACAATAAATATTCAAGTTTATCGATTGACTCACTCTGCTCATCATGGAATTTCTCATTTTCTTACTCTGCTGACAACAGCCGTTCGTTTTATGCGTTTCTAGTATATTTTTGTTTTCCCTTACCTACGATTCCGTTTCAAGTTTAACGTGTCTACTCTCAGCTTGACGTCCTCGCTGGGACAAACTATTTACAGGGAAACCGTTGTACCGTCGTGCTCCTATACTTTTGAAAGGATAGGGTAGAGCGACAAAAGTGGGTAGCTGAGCTGGCTGGTCTGGAGAAACAGAAAAACAAACAAACTGGTGGGGGAGCAGGTAATCGTCCGAGGCGGGTGCACAATTCTTCCGCATTTCACGTCGACCTCAACGTACCGTTTTGGGCAGTGTGTTGTGCCCAGCCAGCATTGGGGACATTGATACGACGACCAGCCAGTCGTACCGATAGCTCTCTGTACTCACCGCTCCGGCAGTTGCTAACCAAACCTCCTTCCTCCGCTCGGTCCCTCCACGCCCAAAAAATATTAATTTTTCAGTTCCCGGAATAAAATAAATACGTTTATGCCCATTTAAACAACAGGAAAAAAAAGGAAGCTAACGGCACGCGGTGTTCCCAGGCGGTCACCCATCCAAGTACTAACCACGCCCGACGTTGCTTAACTTCGGTGATCGGACGAGAACCGGTGTGTTCAACGTGGTATGGCCGTTAGCGATATACCGCCTAACCTACCTTTCCCGTATACCGCCTCATACCGAGTACATACGCTTACGAAAACGCTGCCTGTGTGAGCCCAGCATCATCTTGCCGTACCTCGGGTTCGCCCGCGTCGCACCCGCAACAATATCACTGCACAACTGCCATCGTGCAACTACAACAACCCCTACGAACCTTTTCATCACTTCACTCCCTTCCTTCCTTCCTCCGCTCGGTGCACATTGAGTCCACGCACACTCAATCCAACAGGATTCCATGCAACATCTGTCGCTAGTTGGACAAAGGAAACGACCAGTTGAAAGAAAGGAACAACAACCAAGTAACGTTGTGGATGAATACCAAAGAGTAAGCGAGCAACGTTTTCTGCTCCAACTCTATGCTGCTACGCCTGCCTATCACGACAAATCAAACATTTCTTTTCTATTAGCAAACAACCTCCTCGCACATGCTGTCTCAATTTCCTCCTACTCTACTCTACAGAGGAACCAACTAGTTGTATCCATCTCTCCCATTCCATCCATCCATTACACGCGTCTAGGCCTTGATTCCACTCCACACCTTTTATGGGTTACTCGTCGCCGCGTTGTAGAAAGACTTTGCCAACCATCTAACAATAACTCTACACGCACCTCATCACATTAACGATACAAACAGATGATAAACGCCAAATTTTATACTACATTTTCGAGACGATACACAAAACAAAACAAAAAAAAACCTGTGACCAACCAACAACCAACAAAAGACTGAATTAATCGTCAACTGATGTTTCTCCTTCTCCCGTAGGAGCCTCCTGTTTGAGGTAGCGACCAACAAAATAAATAAATGCCCACTTCGCCTTTCTCCTTCTAAACCTTAACGCGCACTACCTTTCTACTAATGATGAGTTCATGTCGATGCCTCCTAGGTAACACTACCGGCCGGGAAGATTGAACATTGACTTTGAGCCCAAATGGGGTGGGTGGGTGGGTGTGTGTAGGTTCACTTATTTTGAGACATTTTCAATTGTCTAACAGGCCTCAGGCGGGCGGGACAGAGGATATCATTTTGGAGCTGCTTACTCTCCAATCCCATCTTTAGCTCCTAATTCGTAATAAAAACTCGTTCGGCTTTTTACTCGCTGCTGTACTTTGCAACGTTGACAAACAAACGTATCTATATCCATTCCCCTCAAACTATTCATCTTCTAAACAACTAAGTAGTTGTACCCCAACAACGTCTGTCTTCCCCTTAGAGCATTATTTTTCGTTTGGGATGACTGGAGGAGGATTGTGGGATGATGACCTTCAACTTCGTCTCAAATCATCTTTATACAACTTTTTATCAACCACATCATAATTTCATGATGCTGGTACGATTTAAATATCCGTCCGTGCCTGCCACGCACACACACCATCGCTTTACAACAACTTCCTCCTGACTTGACTCTACCTTTTATTACGGTTGAATCTCCGCGTAATCAAGCTCCTTTCATCCAATTTGACAAGTACTGAATCGAAATATTAACTCTACTATTTTTCTCTCCTGTTAAGATTTTCTCTGCCCGAGAATAAAAATTCAAATCAGTTTCATTTAACGTGACGACAGTGTACTTGCACTGCCTAAGAGCGGAGCAATATTTTGTATATAAAGCACTCTTGAGGTCATTCAAGCTTATTTGTCTCAACCAACCAACCAACCTTCGTTTCGACATTGTATTTATATTTTCAACAATAAATATTCAAGTTTATCGATTGACTCACTCTGCTCATCATGGAATTTCTCATTTTCTTACTCTGCTGACAACAGCCGTTCGTTTTATGCGTTTCTAGTATATTTTTGTTTTCCCTTACCTACGATTCCGTTTCAAGTTTAACGTGTCTACTCTCAGCTTGACGTCCTCGCTGGGACAAACTATTTACAGGAAACCGTTGTACCGTCGTGCTCCTATACTTTTGAAAGGATAGGGTAGAGCGACAAAAGTGGGTAGCTGAGCTGGCTGGTCTGGAGAAACAGAAAAACAAACAAACTGGTGGGGGAGCAGGTAATCGTCCGAGGCGGGTGCACAATTCTTCCGCATTTCACGTCGACCTCAACGTACCGTTTTGGGCAGTGTGTTGTGCCCAGCCAGCATTGGGGACATTGATACGACCAGCCAGTCGTACCGATAGCTCTCTGTACTCACCGCTCCGGCAGTTGCTAACCAAACCTCCTTCCTCCGCTCGGTCCCTCCACGCCCAAAAAATATTAATTTTTCAGTTCCCGGAATAAAATAAATACGTTTATGCCCATTTAAACAACAGGAAAAAAAAGGAAGCTAACGGCACGCGGTGTTCCCAGGCGGTCACCCATCCAAGTACTAACCACGCCCGACGTTGCTTAACTTCGGTGATCGGACGAGAACCGGTGTGTTCAACGTGGTATGGCCAAATACCAAATACCAAATAGTTTATTTACATAACATTTACACTTAATAATAATAATTAAATTACATAATATAGATAATTAACAATATCAGCATATGGCTGCCTCTCTCGCGTAAACATAAGGGGTATATGGGTCACAGTCATTAATTAGTATACATTTAACATAACACTATAGCTAGGAAACTTTAATGGCGAAAACCTAGAATCTTAAGTTAAGTTTACTTACAACTAAATATATACACACGGCACAGCACAGCACAGCACAGCACGGCACAGCACAGCACAGCACGGCACAGCACAGCACGGCACAGCACAGCACGGCACAGCACAGCACAGCACAGACTTACAACTAAATATGTACACACAAGCACACATCATTCACCCATTAAATACATTCGACCATTCACACAGTTTGACAATATGTACAATATTTACAAGAGCGGCTCAGATCCGCCGCCCTCGCCTTGCGCTCCTCCATTGAGGTCTCCTAAGGGTGTTCAGGTTTCTCACTAGTGGGTTAGGATGTGAGGGAAGTTTGTCTGTGTATGATTGTGTAATGCGTGTGATGTGATCTGATATGTGTTCCATGTTGTGGAGTTCGTGTAGTCGTGATGTGTTTGTACGGAAAGGGCTGTTTGTGGCGATCCGGAGGCATTTGTTCTGTGTTACTTGTAGCTTGTGTATGTTAGTGACTGCCGCTGTGTGCCAGACAGGACACGCGTATGTTATTGTGGGTCTGATGATGGCTTTGTAAATGAGGAGTTTCAATGGTGTGCTCAGTGAACGTGATGTCAGAAGGTTGTAGTATCTGCCAAGTTTCCCAAGGGCTTTTTTGTTGACCTCTTTAATGTGGTCTCCAAAGGATAGCCGTTTATCCAAATAAACCCCCAGGTACTTGACAGATTTGGAAAAGGGAATTTTGTTGCCTCGGATCGTAATGAACTGTGGTGTCTTTTGTTTGGCTGTGAAAAGGATGGCTTCAGTTTTGGCAGTATTGATCCTGACCTTCCATCTCTCCAGTTTCTGTATGACCTGATGCGCGGCATTTTGCAGTCGGCCTGTCGCTTTATTTATGGACGTACTCGACGTATAAAGCGCCAGGTCGTCCGCAAAGCCTGCTATGTGAACGTTAGGTGGTAAGTTCTCAAAGGTCTCGGAAATGTACAGGTTGAAGAGGATGGGAGACAAGACTGATCCCTGAGGGACGCCTGCAGGAATCAACCGCCTCGATGAGACTGAGCCATTTACCTTAACTTGAATGTGGCGATCTGTTAGGTATGAGTGGATGATTTTCGTGATGCCTAGTGAGAATTTGTATGTGTGCAGTCTATGTATGAGTCCCTCCACCCATACCGAATCAAAAGCCTTCTCAGAGTCCAGCAAAAGGAGTGCAGTTGTGTGTGCTTGGGACATCTGATGTATAATGTGTTGAGTGACTCGACTAAGTTGGTGTGTCGTTGCGTGTTTGTGTTTGAATCCCATCTGGGAGTGTGGAATGATTTTGAGTTTGGTGATTTCCTTGTGTAGCCTGCTAAGTATCACTTTTTCGAATAACTTCGACAGTGTGGGTAGCAGGCTGATGGGGCGGTAATTTGATGGGTCTGAAGGCTGTTTGTTCGGCTTCGGTAGAGGGGTGATGGTGGCTGTTTTCCAAGCTGATGGGAAATAAGCAAGACGCAGACAAGCATTGTAGATCGCTGCCAGAAGGACCACACCCCGGCGGGGCAGGTTCCTCAGTGCATTGTTCTGAATGCTGTCATGCCCCGGTGCCTTATTTCCCTTCAGCTTAGATATGAGTTGGCTGATTTCTGAGGGGGACGTGAATTTGAGTTTGTCAGTGGTGGCATGTAATGGTTTGTTCGTGATTGTTTTGGCGAGTTTGTGAATGTGTTGTTTAAGTGAGTCGTTCCCTCTCGCCTCTGCATCCTCGTGCACCTTGACGAACTGGTTAACTAAGGCCTCTGATTTCTCCGCATCCGTCGAGGCGGTGGTGTTACCTACTCTGAGGGAAGGAATCCGGGATTGGGATGGGTTATTGAAGTGTTTTGTGAGTTTGAAGACAGACTCCCTGGTGGTTGAGGCCAGTTTGTCGTTCCAGGTGGACTGACGCCAAGTGAGAATTTTCTCACGGACCAGCCTCTGTAAGAAATTGAATTGGCGTTTGTGGCTAGTGTTCCTAGTGTGTTGCCACATCCGTCTGACTTGGTTTTTGTCCTAATAAGCACCAGTATGTCATCAGGGAGTTGAATGGAAGGGGCGGTGCTTAAATTTCAGAACGCAGGAGTTGAGCCCATTTTGTATCAGGCGCGTGAGATTTTCCACCTGACCATCAATGAGCTTGTGGGAGGTTAGTACGGGATTGGTGGTCGGGATGCTAGAATGTAAAAATCTCTAAACTGATTCCAATTTGCCCTACTATAGTTGAATTTGGTTGGGATGGGAGTGTTGTGCGGAGGAGAAGAGATCTTAAATGACACAGGAACGTGGTCACTGTGCCCTTGTGTCAGGGTGGTCATGGAGTTGACTAGGTGGGAGTGTGAAGTGAGGACAAAATCGATTGTGCTCGGATTTTGTCTGTCACTCACAGGGAAAAATGTAGGGGACGAAGGGGCGGAGAAGCCAATGAGGTCCTGCGTGACCAGCTCATGTACAACTTGTCCACTGTCATTTTTGCGTAGACAACCCCACATAGGGTGTCTAGCATTCCAATCAGCCGCAAGAACGGTTGGATTGGACGGACTGAGGAGCGAGAGAACGAAGTCTCGACTCAACTTAGTTTTGGGATGATTGTAGAGGCCTATTATATGAATGTGGTGGTGTTTGTACGGGACTTGGATACCCACTATATCCATCCCATCGCATGTTGGTGTATTAATTTGTGAGTGTTGAAGAGACTGTTTAATTGCGATGAGAACCCCCCTGTGTGGTCTGTCGCTACGGTAGAGTGTGTAGTTGGGAATTTTGGGTTTTGCGCGTTTGGTAAGTTGTGTTTCTGTGAGGATGGCAATGTCTATGTCGTGTTGTTGTAGAATGTGAGTGACTTCTGAGATGTTTTTCATCAGTCCTCTCACATTGTACAAAAGTATGTTGTGTGAATTCCTAGGTGGTTTAGGGGCGATTTTCAAATAGAGGAGCGTATTTCGCGATAACAGAAATTTTGTCAAAAGCAGAGGTTGCAGACCTGAGGTCACTCACCATTCGCCGTAGTTCGGAGATAATTTCGGGTATTCCCATCGCCGTTAGTTCTTTGAAAATCTCTTCGGCCTCCTTAATGAGCTGGAAGGTGCCGGAGTTTCCCAACAATCCGCTTTGCGTGGTCGACGATGAGGTACCTGCGAGATGAGCTGGGATCGAGGATGAGGTACCTGCGAGATGCGCGGCCGGGGGCATCGACCTGGGTCCTCCGCGAAGGGCTTCAGCGAATGAGGGTCCATTTGGTAGGATTGTCTTTGAGACAAACGTATTTCCCGTTTGCCTCTGGAGCGTTGACCTCTGGGTGGCCTTTCCCTCTTGAGCGGCTTGACGGCGAATTAACGCGTCCATACGAGATTGGCATTGCCGGAAACTTGCCACGTGGTTTCCTCCACAATTAGCACAACGAATCGGGTGGTTTTCCCTATCACAAGAGGAAACCTCGTGATCTCCGCCACACCTCACGCATCTCAACTTCAAGTTGCAGTGTTTGGAGGTGTGGGAAAACCTCTGACAACGATAGCACATCGTTATTTGTCCAGTGGCTCGATATTTCTCCACCCTAAAGCGGTGGTAGACGATGCTCGGAACAGCCCTCAGCATCTGTAGAGTCACCTCCTGTGATGCGGTGACGACAAAGATGGGTAGTGCTTTCTTTGTGCCATCTTCCGTCTTCTTAAATTGGTAAATGTCGGATACTCCATTCACCTGGCTTTGGAGATCTGAGAGAACGTCTGAGGGGGGGAGCGTGGCCGGCAATCCGTGGATGACGAAGCGGTTCAGTCTATCGCTCTTGAACCCGAACGTGTGAAACGGGAGACTATTTTCCTTTAGTCGTCGTGCGACCGATGCGTGGTCTTCCCGTGATTGCAGGCAGATGTGTGTCGTCTTACCTCTGTGTTTCAGGAAGAAGTTCTTTTGCGTAACTTCTTTCAAACTTTTAATGAAGTCGGGCGCGTTGGAAGGCACCCCATCGAGAATAATTGGGGGAATCCTCTCTTTTCGGTTGGTTTCGGGCGTGCTGACCTTTTCTGGGGCTGACGCTAGCAATGCGAACGCATTTTTTGTAGGGATTGCAGGAACTTGGTCCATTTCGGGTTCGTCAAGCGGCACTGAGGTACTGGGCGTATGGGAGTCAGTGGGGTGAGAAGTCTCCCCGTCGTCAGGGTGATTCAGCGCCAATTTTACTTTCTTACGCAGTGTAAGGAATTCCTCTTCTAGCACTGACTTTGGAGGAATCGCGGGAGATGAAGGGCGAAGGCCTGAGGCCCCACCGACAACTTTTTTCCGACGAAGTTCCACTTCGGAGAAGGCGAGGGAAGCGAAGAGGCAACGGGACGCGAAAGGCCGGCCGGGCGGCGAGCGGCGAACAATAGGACACTTTCCGACGGAAAGCAATAGGCACAGGTAGAGAGCTCTTCGATGTTGACCCTTCGAAGGTTCGAACCGGACTGACGTGGTATGGCCGTTAGCGATATACAGCCTAACCTACCTTTCCCGTATACCGCCTCATACCGAGTACATACGCTTACGAAAACGCTGCCTGTGTGAGCCCAGCATCATCTTGCCGTACCTCGGGTTCGCCCGCGTCGCACCCGCAACAATATCACTGCACAACTGCCATCGTGCAACTACAACACCCCCTACGAACCTTTTCATCACTTCACTCCCTTCCTTCCTTCCTCCGCTCGGTGCACATTGAGTCCACGCACACTCAATCCAACAGGATTCCATGCAACATCTGTCGCTAGTTGGACAAAGGAAACGACCAGTTGAAAGAAAGGAACAACAACCAAGTAACGTTGTGGATGAATACCAAAGAGTAAGCGAGCAACGTTTTCTGCTCCAACTCTATGCTGCTACGCCTGCCTATCACGACAAATCAAACATTTCTTTTCTATTAGCAAACAACCTCCTCGCACATGCTGTCTCAATTTCCTCCTACTCTACTCTACAGAGGAACCAACTAGTTGTATCCATCTCTCCCATTCCATCCATCCATTACACGCGTCTAGGCCTTGATTCCACTCCACACCTTTTATGGGTTACTCGTCGCCGCGTTGTAGAAAGACTTTGCCAACCATCTAACAATAACTCTACACGCACCTCATCACATTAACGATACAAACAGATGATAAACGCCAAATTTTATACTACATTTTCGAGACGATACACAAAACAAAACAAAAAAAAACCTGTGACCAACCAACAACCAACAAAAGACTGAATTAATCGTCAACTGATGTTTCTCCTTCTCCCGTAGGAGCCTCCTGTTTGAGGTAGCGACCAACAAAATAAATAAATGCCCACTTCGCCTTTCTCCTTCTAAACCTTAACGCGCACTACCTTTCTACTAATGATGAGTTCATGTCGATGCCTCCTAGGTAACACTACCGGCCGGGGAAGATTGAACATTGACTTTGAGCCCAAATGGGGTGGGTGGGTGGGTGTGTGTAGGTTCACTTATTTTGAGACATTTTCAATTGTCTAACAGGCCTCAGGCGGGCGGGACAGAGGATATCATTTTGGAGCTGCTTACTCTCCAATCCCATCTTTAGCTCCTAATTCGTAATAAAAACTCGTTCGTTTTTTCACTCGCTGCTGTACTTTGCAACGTTGACAAACAAACGTATCTATATCCATTCCCTCAAACTATTCATCTTCTAAACAACTAAGTAGTTGTACCCCAACAACGTCTGTCTTCCCCTTACACCATTACACTTCTTTTGAGATGACTGGAGGAGGATTGTGGGATGATGACCTTCAACTTCGTCTCAAATCATCTTTATACAACTTTTTATCAACCACATCATAATTTCATGATGCTGGTACGATTTAAATATCCGTCCGTGCCTGCCACGCACACACACCATCGCTTTACAACAACTTCCTCCTGACTTGACTCTACCTTTTATTACGGTTGAATCTCCGCGTAATCAAGCTCCTTTCATCCAATTTGACAAGTACTGAATCGAAATATTAACTCTACTATTTTTTTCTCCTGTTAAGATTTTCTCTGCCCGAGAATAAAAATTCAAATCAGTTTCATTTAACGTGACGACAGTGTACTTGCACTGCCTAAGAGCGGAGCAATATTTTGTATATAAAGCACTCTTGAGGTCATTCAAGCTTATTTGTCTCAACCAACCAACCAACCTTCGTTTCGACATTGTATTTATATTTTCAACAATAAATATTCAAGTTTATCGATTGACTCACTCTGCTCATCATGGAATTTCTCATTTTCTTACTCTGCTGACAACAGCCGTTCGTTTTATGCGTTTCTAGTATATTTTTGTTTTCCCTTACCTACGATTCCGTTTCAAGTTTAACGTGTCTACTCTCAGCTTGACGTCCTCGCTGGGACAAACTATTTACAGGGAAACCGTTGTACCGTCGTGCTCCTATACTTTTGAAAGGATAGGGTAGAGCGACAAAAGTGGGTAGCTGAGCTGGCTGGTCTGGAGAAACAGAAAAACAAACAAACTGGTGGGGAGCAGGTAATCGTCCGAGGCGGGTGCACAATTCTTCCGCATTTCACGTCGACCTCAACGTACCGTTTTGGGCAGTGTGTTGTGCCCAGCCAGCATTGGGGACATTGATACGACCAGCCAGTCGTACCGATAGCTCTCTGTACTCACCGCTCCGGCAGTTGCTAACCAAACCTCCTTCCTCCGCTCGGTCCCTCCACGCCCAAAAAATATTAATTTTTCAGTTCCCGGAATAAAATAAATACGTTTATGCCCATTTAAAAAACAGGAAAAAAAAGGAAGCTAACGGCACGCGGTGTTCCCAGGCGGTCACCCATCCAAGTACTAACCACGCCCGACGTTGCTTAACTTCGGTGATCGGACGAGAACCGGTGTGTTCAACGTGGTATGGCCGTTAGCGATATACCGCCTAACCTACCTTTCCCGTATACCGCCTCATACCGAGTACATACGCTTACGAAAACGCTGCCTGTGTGAGCCCAGCATCATCTTGCCGTACCTCGGGTTCGCCCGCGTCGCACCCGCAACAATATCACTGCACAACTGCCATCGTGCAACTACAACACCCCCTACGAACCTTTTCATCACTTCACTCCCTTCCTTCCTTCCTCCGCTCGGTGCACATTGAGTCCACGCACACTCAATCCAACAGGATTCCATGCAACATCTGTCGCTAGTTGGACAAAGGAAACGACCAGTTGAAAGGAACAACAACCAAGTAACGTTGTGGATGAATACCAAAGAGTAAGCGAGCAACGTTTTCTGCTCCAACTCTATGCTGCTACGCCTGCCTATCACGACAAATCAAACATTTCTTTTCTATTAGCAAACCACCTCCTCGCACATGCTGTCTCAATTTCCTCCTACTCTACTCTACAGAGGAACCAACTAGTTGTATCCATCTCTCCCATTCCATCCATCCATTACACGCGTCTAGGCCTTGATTCCACTCCACACCTTTTATGGGTTACTCGTCGCCGCGTTGTAGAAAGACTTTGCCAACCATCTAACAATAACTCTACACGCACCTCATCACATTAACGATACAAACAGATGATAAACGCCAAATTTTATACTACATTTTCGAGACGATACACAAAACAAAACAAAAAAAAACCTGTGACCAACCAACAACCAACAAAAGACTGAATTAATCGTCAACTGATGTTTCTCCTTCTCCCGTAGGAGCCTCCTGTTTGAGGTAGCGACCAACAAAATAAATAAATGCCCACTTCGCCTTTCTCCTTCTAAACCTTAACGCGCACTACCTTTCTACTAATGATGAGTTCATGTCGATGCCTCCTAGGTAACACTACCGGCCGGGGAAGATTGAACATTGACTTTGAGCCCAAATGGGGTGGGTGGGTGGGTGTGTGTAGGTTCACTTATTTTGAGACATTTTCAATTGTCTAACAGGCCTCAGGCGGGCGGGACAGAGGATATCATTTTGGAGCTGCTTACTCTCCAATCCCTTCTTTAGCTCCTAATTCGTAATAAAAACTCGTTCGTTTTTTTACTCGCTGCTGTACTTTGCAACGTTGACAAACAAACGTATCTATATCCATTTACCTCAAACTATTCATCTTCTAAACAACTAAGTAGTTGTACCCCAACAACGTCTGTCTTCCCCTTAGAGCATTATTTTTCGTTTGGGATGACTGGAGGAGGATTGTGGGATGATGACCTTCAACTTCGTCTCAAATCATCTTTATACAACTTTTTATCAACCACATCATAATTTCATGATGCTGGTACGATTTAAATATCCGTCCGTGCCTGCCACGCACACACACCATCGCTTTACAACAACTTCCTCCTGACTTGACTCTACCTTTTATTACGGTTGAATCTCCGCGTAATCAAGCTCCTTTCATCCAATTTGACAAGTACTGAATCGAAATATTAACTCTACTATTTTTCTCTCCTGTTAAGATTTTCTCTGCCCGAGAATAAAAATTCAAATCAGTTTCATTTAACGTGACGACAGTGTACTTGCACTGCCTAAGAGCGGAGCAATATTTTGTATATAAAGCACTCTTGAGGTCATTCAAGCTTATTTGTCTCAACCAACCAACCAACCTTCGTTTCGACATTGTATTAATATTTTCAACAATAAATATTCAAGTTTATCGATTGACTCACTCTGCTCATCATGGAATTTCTCATTTTCTTACTCTGCTGACAACAGCCGTTCGTTTTATGCGTTTCTAGTATATTTTTGTTTTCCCTTACCTACGATTCCGTTTCAAGTTTAACGTGTCTACTCTCAGCTTGACGTCCTCGCTGGGACAAACTATTTACAGGGAAACCGTTGTACCGTCGTGCTCCTATACTTTTGAAAGGATAGGGTAGAGCGACAAAAGTGGGTAGCTGAGCTGGCTGGTCTGGAGAAACAGAAAAACAAACAAACTGGTGGGGAGCAGGTAATCGTCCGAGGCGGGTGCACAATTCTTCCGCATTTCACGTCGACCTCAACGTACCGTTTTGGGCAGTGTGTTGTGCCCAGCCAGCATTGGGGACATTGATACGACGACCAGCCAGTCGTACCGATAGCTCTCTGTACTCACCGCTCCGGCAGTTGCTAACCAAACCTCCTTCCTCCGCTCGGTCCCTCCACGCCCAAAAAAATATTAATTTTTCAGTTCCCGGAATAAAATAAATACGTTTATGCCCATTTAAAAACAGGAATAAAGTAAGCTAACGGCACGCGGTGTTCCCAGGCGGTCACCCATCCAAGTACTAACCACGCCCGACGTTGCTTAACTTCGGTGATCGGACGAGAACCGGTGTGTTCAACGTGGTATGGCCGTTAGCGATATACCGCCTAACCTACCTTTCCCGTATACCGCCTCATACCGAGTACATACGCTTACGAAAACGCTGCCTGTGTGAGCCCAGCATCATCTTGCCGTACCTCGGGTTCGCCCGCGTCGCACCCGCAACAATATCACTGCACAACTGCCATCGTGCAACTACAACACCCCTACGAACCTTTTCATCACTTCACTCCCTTCCTTCCTTCCTCCGCTCGGTGCACATTGAGTCCACGCACACTCAATCCAACAGGATTCCATGCAACATCTGTCGCTAGTTGGACAAAGGAAACGACCAGTTGAAAGGAACAACAACCAAGTAACGTTGTGGATGAATACCAAAGAGTAAGCGAGCAACGTTTTCTGCTCCAACTCTATGCTGCTACGCCTGCCTATCACGACAAATCAAACATTTCTTTTCTATTAGCAAACCACCTCCTCGCACATGCTGTCTCAATTTCCTCCTACTCTACTCTACAGAGGAACCAACTAGTTGTATCCATCTCTCCCATTCCATCCATCCATTACACGCGTCTAGGCCTTGATTCCACTCCACACCTTTTATGGGTTACTCGTCGCCGCGTTGTAGAAAGACTTTGCCAACCATCTAACAATAACTCTACACGCACCTCATCACATTAACGATACAAACAGATGATAAACGCCAAATTTTATACTACATTTTCGAGACGATACACAAAACAAAACAAAAAAACCTGTGACCAACCAACAACCAACAAAAGACTGAATTAATCGTCAACTGATGTTTCTCCTTCTCCCGTAGGGGCCTCCTGTTTGAGGTAGCGACCAACAAAATAAATAAATGCCCACTTCGCCTTTCTCCTTCTAAACCTTAACGCGCACTACCTTTCTACTAATGATGAGTTCATGTCGATGCCTCCTAGGTAACACTACCGGCCGGGAAGATTGAACATTGACTTTGAGCCCAAATGGGGTGGGTGGGTGGGTGTGTGTAGGTTCACTTATTTTGAGACATTTTCAATTGTCTAACAGGCCTCAGGCGGGCGGGACAGAGGATATCATTTTGGAGCTGCTTACTCTCCAATCCCATCTTTAGCTCCTAATTCGTAATAAAAACTCGTTCGTTTTTTCACTCGCTGCTGTACTTTGCAACGTTGACAAACAAACGTATCTATATCCATTCCCCTCAAACTATTCATCTTCTAAACAACTAAGTAGTTGTACCCCAACAACGTCTGTCTTCCCCTTAGAGCATTATTTTTCGTTTGGGATGACTGGAGGAGGATTGTGGGATGATGACCTTCAACTTCGTCTCAAATCATCTTTATACAACTTTTTATCAACCACATCATAATTTCATGATGCTGGTACGATTTAAATATCCGTCCGTGCCTGCCACGCACACACACCATCGCTTTACAACAACTTCCTCCTGACTTGACTCTACCTTTTATTACGGTTGAATCTCCGCGTAATCAAGCTCCTTTCATCCAATTTGACAAGTACTGAATCGAAATATTAACTCTACTATTTTTCTCTCCTGTTAAGATTTTCTCTGCCCGAGAATAAAAATTCAAATCAGTTTCATTTAACGTGACGACAGTGTACTTGCACTGCCTAAGAGCGGAGCAATATTTTGTATATAAAGCACTCTTGAGGTCATTCAAGCTTATTTGTCTCAACCAACCAACCAACCTTCGTTTCGACATTGTATTAATATTTTCAACAATAAATATTCAAGTTTATCGATTGACTCACTCTGCTCATCATGGAATTTCTCATTTTCTTACTCTGCTGACAACAGCCGTTCGTTTTATGCGTTTCTAGTATATTTTTGTTTTCCCTTACCTACGATTCCGTTTCAAGTTTAACGTGTCTACTCTCAGCTTGACGTCCTCGCTGGGACAAACTATTTACAGGGAAACCGTTGTACCGTCGTGCTCCTATACTTTTGAAAGGATAGGGTAGAGCGACAAAAGTGGGTAGCTGAGCTGGCTGGTCTGGAGAAACAGAAAAACAAACAAACTGGTGGGGAGCAGGTAATCGTCCGAGGCGGGTGCACAATTCTTCCGCATTTCACGTCGACCTCAACGTACCGTTTTGGGCAGTGTGTTGTGCCCAGCCAGCATTGGGGACATTGATACGACGACCAGCCAGTCGTACCGATAGCTCTCTGTACTCACCGCTCCGGCAGTTGCTAACCAAACCTCCTTCCTCCGCTCGGTCCCTCCACGCCCAAAAAATATTAATTTTTCAGTTCCCGGAATAAAATAAATACGTTTATGCCCATTTAAAAACAGGAAAAAAGGAAGCTAACGGCACGCGGTGTTCCCAGGCGGTCACCCATCCAAGTACTAACCACGCCCGACGTTGCTTAACTTCGGTGATCGGACGAGAACCGGTGTGTTCAACGTGGTATGGCCGTTAGCGATATACCGCCTAACCTACCTTTCCCGTATACCGCCTCATACCGAGTACATACGCTTACGAAAACGCTGCCTGTGTGAGCCCAGCATCATCTTGCCGTACCTCGGGTTCGCCCGCGTCGCACCCGCAACAATATCACTGCACAACTGCCATCGTGCAACTACAACACCCCTACGAACCTTTTCATCACTTCACTCCCTTCCTTCCTTCCTCCGCTCGGTGCACATTGAGTCCACGCACACTCAATCCAACAGGATTCCATGCAACATCTGTCGCTAGTTGGACAAAGGAAACGACCAGTTGAAAGGAACAACAACCAAGTAACGTTGTGGATGAATACCAAAGAGTAAGCGAGCAACGTTTTCTGCTCCAACTCTATGCTGCTACGCCTGCCTATCACGACAAATCAAACATTTCTTTTCTATTAGCAAACCACCTCCTCGCACATGCTGTCTCAATTTCCTCCTACTCTACTCTACAGAGGAACCAACTAGTTGTATCCATCTCTCCCATTCCATCCATCCATTACACGCGTCTAGGCCTTGATTCCACTCCACACCTTTTATGGGTTACTCGTCGCCGCGTTGTAGAAAGACTTTGCCAACCATCTAACAATAACTCTACACGCACCTCATCACATTAACGATACAAACAGATGATAAACGCCAAATTTTATACTACATTTTCGAGACGATACACAAAACAAAACAAAAAACCTGTGACCAACCAACAACCAACAAAAGACTGAATTAATCGTCAACTGATGTTTCTCCTTCTCCCGTAGGGGCCTCCTGTTTGAGGTAGCGACCAACAAAATAAATAAATGCCCACTTCGCCTTTCTCCTTCTAAACCTTAACGCGCACTACCTTTCTACTAATGATGAGTTCATGTCGATGCCTCCTAGGTAACACTACCGGCCGGGAAGATTGAACATTGACTTTGAGCCCAAATGGGGTGGGTGGGTGGGTGTGTGTAGGTTCACTTATTTTGAGACATTTTCAATTGTCTAACAGGCCTCAGGCGGGCGGGACAGAGGATATCATTTTGGAGCTGCTTACTCTCCAATCCCTTCTTTAGCTCCTAATTCGTAATAAAAACTCGTTCGTTTTTACTCGCTGCTGTACTTTGCAACGTTGACAAACAAACGTATCTATATCCATTCCCTCAAACTATTCATCTTCTAAACAACTAAGTAGTTGTACCCCAACAACGTCTGTCTTCCCCTTAGAGCATTATTTTTCGTTTGGGATGACTGGAGGAGGATTGTGGGATGATGACCTTCAACTTCGTCTCAAATCATCTTTATACAACTTTTTATCAACCACATCATAATTTCATGATGCTGGTACGATTTAAATATCCGTCCGTGCCTGCCACGCACACACACCATCGCTTTACAACAACTTCCTCCTGACTTGACTCTACCTTTTATTACGGTTGAATCTCCGCGTAATCAAGCTCCTTTCATCCAATTTGACAAGTACTGAATCGAAATATTAACTCTACTATTTTTCTCTCCTGTTAAGATTTTCTCTGCCCGAGAATAAAAATTCAAATCAGTTTCATTTAACGTGACGACAGTGTACTTGCACTGCCTAAGAGCGGAGCAATATTTTGTATATAAAGCACTCTTGAGGTCATTCAAGCTTATTTGTCTCAACCAACCAACCAACCTTCGTTTCGACATTGTATTAATATTTTCAACAATAAATATTCAAGTTTATCGATTGACTCACTCTGCTCATCATGGAATTTCTCATTTTCTTACTCTGCTGACAACAGCCGTTCGTTTTATGCGTTTCTAGTATATTTTTGTTTTCCCTTACCTACGATTCCGTTTCAAGTTTAACGTGTCTACTCTCAGCTTGACGTCCTCGCTGGGACAAACTATTTACAGGGAAACCGTTGTACCGTCGTGCTCCTATACTTTTGAAAGGATAGGGTAGAGCGACAAAAGTGGGTAGCTGAGCTGGCTGGTCTGGAGAAACAGAAAAACAAACAAACTGGTGGGGAGCAGGTAATCGTCCGAGGCGGGTGCACAATTCTTCCGCATTTCACGTCGACCTCAACGTACCGTTTTGGGCAGTGTGTTGTGCCCAGCCAGCATTGGGGACATTGATACGACGACCAGCCAGTCGTACCGATAGCTCTCTGTACTCACCGCTCCGGCAGTTGCTAACCAAACCTCCTTCCTCCGCTCGGTCCCTCCACGCCCAAAAAAATATTAATTTTTCAGTTCCCGGAATAAAATAAATACGTTTATGCCCATTTAAAAACAGGAAAAAAGGAAGCTAACGGCACGCGGTGTTCCCAGGCGGTCACCCATCCAAGTACTAACCACGCCCGACGTTGCTTAACTTCGGTGATCGGACGAGAACCGGTGTGTTCAACGTGGTATGGCCGTTAGCGATATACCGCCTAACCTACCTTTCCCGTATACCGCCTCATACCGAGTACATACGCTTACGAAAACGCTGCCTGTGTGAGCCCAGCATCATCTTGCCGTACCTCGGGTTCGCCCGCGTCGCACCCGCAACAATATCACTGCACAACTGCCATCGTGCAACTACAACACCCCTACGAACCTTTTCATCACTTCACTCCCTTCCTTCCTTCCTCCGCTCGGTGCACATTGAGTCCACGCACACTCAATCCAACAGGATTCCATGCAACATCTGTCGCTAGTTGGACAAAGGAAACGACCAGTTGAAAGGAACAACAACCAAGTAACGTTGTGGATGAATACCAAAGAGTAAGCGAGCAACGTTTTCTGCTCCAACTCTATGCTGCTACGCCTGCCTATCACGACAAATCAAACATTTCTTTTCTATTAGCAAACCACCTCCTCGCACATGCTGTCTCAATTTCCTCCTACTCTACTCTACAGAGGAACCAACTAGTTGTATCCATCTCTCCCATTCCATCCATCCATTACACGCGTCTAGGCCTTGATTCCACTCCACACCTTTTATGGGTTACTCGTCGCCGCGTTGTAGAAAGACTTTGCCAACCATCTAACAATAACTCTACACGCACCTCATCACATTAACGATACAAACAGATGATAAACGCCAAATTTTATACTACATTTTCGAGACGATACACAAAACAAAACAAAAAACCTGTGACCAACCAACAACCAACAAAAGACTGAATTAATCGTCAACTGATGTTTCTCCTTCTCCCGTAGGAGCCTCCTGTTTGAGGTAGCGACCAACAAAATAAATAAATGCCCACTTCGCCTTTCTCCTTCTAAACCTTAACGCGCACTACCTTTCTACTAATGATGAGTTCATGTCGATGCCTCCTAGGTAACACTACCGGCCGGGAAGATTGAACATTGACTTTGAGCCCAAATGGGGTGGGTGGGTGGGTGTGTGTAGGTTCACTTATTTTGAGACATTTTCAATTGTCTAACAGGCCTCAGGCGGGCGGGACAGAGGATATCATTTTGGAGCTGCTTACTCTCCAATCCCTTCTTTAGCTCCTAATTCGTAATAAAAACTCGTTCGTTTTTTTACTCGCTGCTGTACTTTGCAACGTTGACAAACAAACGTATCTATATCCATTCCCCTCAAACTATTCATCTTCTAAACAACTAAGTAGTTGTACCCCAACAACGTCTGTCTTCCCCTTAGAGCATTATTTTTCGTTTGGGATGACTGGAGGAGGATTGTGGGATGATGACCTTCAACTTCGTCTCAAATCATCTTTATACAACTTTTTATCAACCACATCATAATTTCATGATGCTGGTACGATTTAAATATCCGTCCGTGCCTGCCACGCACACACACCATCGCTTTACAACAACTTCCTCCTGACTTGACTCTACCTTTTATTACGGTTGAATCTCCGCGTAATCAAGCTCCTTTCATCCAATTTGACAAGTACTGAATCGAAATATTAACTCTACTATTTTTCTCTCCTGTTAAGATTTTCTCTGCCCGAGAATAAAAATTCAAATCAGTTTCATTTAACGTGACGACAGTGTACTTGCACTGCCTAAGAGCGGAGCAATATTTTGTATATAAAGCACTCTTGAGGTCATTCAAGCTTATTTGTCTCAACCAACCAACCAACCTTCGTTTCGACATTGTATTAATATTTTCAACAATAAATATTCAAGTTTATCGATTGACTCACTCTGCTCATCATGGAATTTCTCATTTTCTTACTCTGCTGACAACAGCCGTTCGTTTTATGCGTTTCTAGTATATTTTTGTTTTCCCTTACCTACGATTCCGTTTCAAGTTTAACGTGTCTACTCTCAGCTTGACGTCCTCGCTGGGACAAACTATTTACAGGGAAACCGTTGTACCGTCGTGCTCCTATACTTTTGAAAGGATAGGGTAGAGCGACAAAAGTGGGTAGCTGAGCTGGCTGGTCTGGAGAAACAGAAAAACAAACAAACTGGTGGGGAGCAGGTAATCGTCCGAGGCGGGTGCACAATTCTTCCGCATTTCACGTCGACCTCAACGTACCGTTTTGGGCAGTGTGTTGTGCCCAGCCAGCATTGGGGACATTGATACGACGACCAGCCAGTCGTACCGATAGCTCTCTGTACTCACCGCTCCGGCAGTTGCTAACCAAACCTCCTTCCTCCGCTCGGTCCCTCCACGCCCAAAAAATATTAATTTTTCAGTTCCCGGAATAAAATAAATACGTTTATGCCCATTTAAAAACAGGAAAAAAGGAAGCTAACGGCACGCGGTGTTCCCAGGCGGTCACCCATCCAAGTACTAACCACGCCCGACGTTGCTTAACTTCGGTGATCGGACGAGAACCGGTGTGTTCAACGTGGTATGGCCGTTAGCGATATACCGCCTAACCTACCTTTCCCGTATACCGCCTCATACCGAGTACATACGCTTACGAAAACGCTGCCTGTGTGAGCCCAGCATCATCTTGCCGTACCTCGGGTTCGCCCGCGTCGCACCCGCAACAATATCACTGCACAACTGCCATCGTGCAACTACAACACCCCCTACGAACCTTTTCATCACTTCACTCCCTTCCTTCCTTCCTCCGCTCGGTGCACATTGAGTCCACGCACACTCAATCCAACAGGATTCCATGCAACATCTGTCGCTAGTTGGACAAAGGAAACGACCAGTTGAAAGGAACAACAACCAAGTAACGTTGTGGATGAATACCAAAGAGTAAGCGAGCAACGTTTTCTGCTCCAACTCTATGCTGCTACGCCTGCCTATCACGACAAATCAAACATTTCTTTTCTATTAGCAAACCACCTCCTCGCACATGCTGTCTCAATTTCCTCCTACTCTACTCTACAGAGGAACCAACTAGTTGTATCCATCTCTCCCATTCCATCCATCCATTACACGCGTCTAGGCCTTGATTCCACTCCACACCTTTTATGGGTTACTCGTCGCCGCGTTGTAGAAAGACTTTGCCAACCATCTAACAATAACTCTACACGCACCTCATCACATTAACGATACAAACAGATGATAAACGCCAAATTTTATACTACATTTTCGAGACGATACACAAAACAAAACAAAAAAAAACCTGTGACCAACCAACAACCAACAAAAGACTGAATTAATCGTCAACTGATGTTTCTCCTTCTCCCGTAGGGGCCTCCTGTTTGAGGTAGCGACCAACAAAATAAATAAATGCCCACTTCGCCTTTCTCCTTCTAAACCTTAACGCGCACTACCTTTCTACTAATGATGAGTTCATGTCGATGCCTCCTAGGTAACACTCCGGGCGGGGGAAGATTGAACATTGACTTTGAGCCCAAATGGGGTGGGTGGGTGGGTGTGTGTAGGTTCACTTATTTTGAGACATTTTCAATTGTCTAACAGGCCTCAGGCGGGCGGGACAGAGGATATCATTTTGGAGCTGCTTACTCTCCAATCCCTTCTTTAGCTCCTAATTCGTAATAAAAACTCGTTCGTTTTTTTACTCGCTGCTGTACTTTGCAACGTTGACAAACAAACGTATCTATATCCATTCCCTCAAACTATTCATCTTCTAAACAACTAAGTAGTTGTACCCCAACAACGTCTGTCTTCCCCTTAGAGCATTATTTTTCGTTTGGGATGACTGGAGGAGGATTGTGGGATGATGACCTTCAACTTCGTCTCAAATCATCTTTATACAACTTTTTATCAACCACATCATAATTTCATGATGCTGGTACGATTTAAATATCCGTCCGTGCCTGCCACGCACACACACCATCGCTTTACAACAACTTCCTCCTGACTTGACTCTACCTTTTATTACGGTTGAATCTCCGCGTAATCAAGCTCCTTTCATCCAATTTGACAAGTACTGAATCGAAATATTAACTCTACTATTTTTCTCTCCTGTTAAGATTTTCTCTGCCCGAGAATAAAAATTCAAATCAGTTTCATTTAACGTGACGACAGTGTACTTGCACTGCCTAAGAGCGGAGCAATATTTTGTATATAAAGCACTCTTGAGGTCATTCAAGCTTATTTGTCTCAACCAACCAACCAACCTTCGTTTCGACATTGTATTAATATTTTCAACAATAAATATTCAAGTTTATCGATTGACTCACTCTGCTCATCATGGAATTTCTCATTTTCTTACTCTGCTGACAACAGCCGTTCGTTTTATGCGTTTCTAGTATATTTTTGTTTTCCCTTACCTACGATTCCGTTTCAAGTTTAACGTGTCTACTCTCAGCTTGACGTCCTCGCTGGGACAAACTATTTACAGGAAACCGTTGTACCGTCGTGCTCCTATACTTTTGAAAGGATAGGGTAGAGCGACAAAAGTGGGTAGCTGAGCTGGCTGGTCTGGAGAAACAGAAAAACAAACAAACTGGTGGGCAGCAGGTAATCGTCCGAGCCGGGTGCACAATTCTTCCGCATTTCACGTCGACCTCAACGTACCGTTTTGGGCAGTGTGTTGTGCCCAGCCAGCATTGGGGACATTGATACGACGACCAGCCAGTCGTACCGATAGCTCTCTGTACTCACCGCTCCGGCAGTTGCTAACCAAACCTCCTTCCTCCGCTCGGTCCCTCCACGCCCAAAAAATATTAATTTTTCAGTTCCCGGAATAAAATAAATACGTTTATGCCCATTTAAAAACAGGAAAAAAGGAAGCTAACGGCACGCGGTGTTCCCAGGCGGTCACCCATCCAAGTACTAACCACGCCCGACGTTGCTTAACTTCGGTGATCGGACGAGAACCGGTGTGTTCAACGTGGTATGGCCGTTAGCGATATACCGCCTAACCTACCTTTCCCGTATACCGCCTCATACCGAGTACATACGCTTACGAAAACGCTGCCTGTGTGAGCCCAGCATCATCTTGCCGTACCTCGGGTTCGCCCGCGTCGCACCCGCAACAATATCACTGCACAACTGCCATCGTGCAACTACAACACCCCCTACGAACCTTTTCATCACTTCACTCCCTTCCTTCCTTCCTCCGCTCGGTGCACATTGAGTCCACGCACACTCAATCCAACAGGATTCCATGCAACATCTGTCGCTAGTTGGACAAAGGAAACGACCAGTTGAAAGGAACAACAACCAAGTAACGTTGTGGATGAATACCAAAGAGTAAGCGAGCAACGTTTTCTGCTCCAACTCTATGCTGCTACGCCTGCCTATCACGACAAATCAAACATTTCTTTTCTATTAGCAAACCACCTCCTCGCACATGCTGTCTCAATTTCCTCCTACTCTACTCTACAGAGGAACCAACTAGTTGTATCCATCTCTCCCATTCCATCCATCCATTACACGCGTCTAGGCCTTGATTCCACTCCACACCTTTTATGGGTTACTCGTCGCCGCGTTGTAGAAAGACTTTGCCAACCATCTAACAATAACTCTACACGCACCTCATCACATTAACGATACAAACAGATGATAAACGCCAAATTTTATACTACATTTTCGAGACGATACACAAAACAAAACAAAAAACCTGTGACCAACCAACAACCAACAAAAGACTGAATTAATCGTCAACTGATGTTTCTCCTTCTCCCGTAGGAGCCTCCTGTTTGAGGTAGCGACCAACAAAATAAATAAATGCCCACTTCGCCTTTCTCCTTCTAAACCTTAACGCGCACTACCTTTCTACTAAAGATGAGTTCATGTCGATGCCTCCTAGGTAACACTACCGGCCGGGGAAGATTGAACATTGACTTTGAGCCCAAATGGGGTGGGTGGGTGGGTGTGTGTAGGTTCACTTATTTTGAGACATTTTCAATTGTCTAACAGGCCTCAGGCGGGCGGGACAGAGGATATCATTTTGGAGCTGCTTACTCTCCAATCCCTTCTTTAGCTCCTAATTCGTAATAAAAACTCGTTCGTTTTTTTACTCGCTGCTGTACTTTGCAACGTTGACAAACAAACGTATCTATATCCATTCCCCTCAAACTATTCATCTTCTAAACAACTAAGTAGTTGTACCCCAACAACGTCTGTCTTCCCCTTAGAGCATTATTTTTCGTTTGGGATGACTGGAGGAGGATTGTGGGATGATGACCTTCAACTTCGTCTCAAATCATCTTTATACAACTTTTTATCAACCACATCATAATTTCATGATGCTGGTACGATTTAAATATCCGTCCGTGCCTGCCACGCACACACACCATCGCTTTACAACAACTTCCTCCTGACTTGACTCTACCTTTTATTACGGTTGAATCTCCGCGTAATCAAGCTCCTTTCATCCAATTTGACAAGTACTGAATCGAAATATTAACTCTACTATTTTTCTCTCCTGTTAAGATTTTCTCTGCCCGAGAATAAAAATTCAAATCAGTTTCATTTAACGTGACGACAGTGTACTTGCACTGCCTAAGAGCGGAGCAATATTTTGTATATAAAGCACTCTTGAGGTCATTCAAGCTTATTTGTCTCAACCAACCAACCAACCTTCGTTTCGACATTGTATTAATATTTTCAACAATAAATATTCAAGTTTATCGATTGACTCACTCTGCTCATCATGGAATTTCTCATTTTCTTACTCTGCTGACAACAGCCGTTCGTTTTATGCGTTTCTAGTATATTTTTGTTTTCCCTTACCTACGATTCCGTTTCAAGTTTAACGTGTCTACTCTCAGCTTGACGTCCTCGCTGGGACAAACTATTTACAGGAAACCGTTGTACCGTCGTGCTCCTATACTTTTGAAAGGATAGGGTAGAGCGACAAAAGTGGGTAGCTGAGCTGGCTGGTCTGGAGAAACAGAAAAACAAACAAACTGGTGGGGGAGCAGGTAATCGTCCGAGGCGGGTGCACAATTCTTCCGCATTTCACGTCGACCTCAACGTACCGTTTTGGGCAGTGTGTTGTGCCCAGCCAGCATTGGGGACATTGATACGACGACCAGCCAGTCGTACCGATAGCTCTCTGTACTCACCGCTCCGGCAGTTGCTAACCAAACCTCCTTCCTCCGCTCGGTCCCTCCACGCCCAAAAAAATATTAATTTTTCAGTTCCCGGAATAAAATAAATACGTTTATGCCCATTTAAAAAACAGGAAAAAAAAGGAAGCTAACGGCACGCGGTGTTCCCAGGCGGTCACCCATCCAAGTACTAACCACGCCCGACGTTGCTTAACTTCGGTGATCGGACGAGAACCGGTGTGTTCAACGTGGTATGGCCGTTAGCGATATACCGCCTAACCTACCTTTCCCGTATACCGCCTCATACCGAGTACATACGCTTACGAAAACGCTGCCTGTGTGAGCCCAGCATCATCTTGCCGTACCTCGGGTTCGCCCGCGTCGCACCCGCAACAATATCACTGCACAACTGCCATCGTGCAACTACAACACCCCCTACGAACCTTTTCATCACTTCACTCCCTTCCTTCCTTCCTCCGCTCGGTGCACATTGAGTCCACGCACACTCAATCCAACAGGATTCCATGCAACATCTGTCGCTAGTTGGACAAAGGAAACGACCAGTTGAAAGGAACAACAACCAAGTAACGTTGTGGATGAATACCAAAGAGTAAGCGAGCAACGTTTTCTGCTCCAACTCTATGCTGCTACGCCTGCCTATCACGACAAATCAAACATTTCTTTTCTATTAGCAAACCACCTCCTCGCACATGCTGTCTCAATTTCCTCCTACTCTACTCTACAGAGGAACCAACTAGTTGTATCCATCTCTCCCATTCCATCCATCCATTACACGCGTCTAGGCCTTGATTCCACTCCACACCTTTTATGGGTTACTCGTCGCCGCGTTGTAGAAAGACTTTGCCAACCATCTAACAATAACTCTACACGCACCTCATCACATTAACGATACAAACAGATGATAAACGCCAAATTTTATACTACATTTTCGAGACGTTACACAAAACAAAACAAAAAAACCGTCTTGCTTAAGCTGTGACTGACCAACCAACCAACAAAAGACTGAATTAATCATCAACTGATATTTCTCCTTCTCCCGCAGCCGTCTGTTTGAGGTAGCGACCAACAAAATAAATAAATGCCCACTTCGCCTTTCTCCTTCTAAACCTTAACGCGCACTACCTTTCTACTAATGATGAGTTCATGTCGATGCCTCCTAGGTAACACTACCGGCCGGGGAAGATTGAACATTGACTTTGAGCCCAAATGGGGTGGGTGGGTGGGTGTGTGTAGGTTCACTTATTTTGAGACATTTTCAATTGTCTAACAGGCCTCAGGCGGGCGGGACAGAGGATATCATTTTGGAGCTGCTTACTCTCCAATCCCATCTTTAGCTCCTAATTCGTAATAAAAACTCGTTCGTTTTTTCACTCGCTGCTGTACTTTGCAACGTTGACAAACAAACGTATCTATATCCATTCCCTCAAACTATTCATCTTCTAAACAACTAAGTAGTTGTACCCCAACAACGTCTGTCTTCCCCTTAGAGCATTATTTTCGTTTGGGATGACTGGAGGAGGATTGTGGGATGATGACCTTCAACTTCGTCTCAAATCATCTTTATACAACTTTTTATCAACCACATCATAATTTCATGATGCTGGTACGATTTAAATATCCGTCCGTGCCTGCCACGCACACACACCATCGCTTTACAACAACTTCCTCCTGACTTGACTCTACCTTTTATTACGGTTGAATCTCCGCGTAATCAAGCTCCTTTCATCCAATTTGACAAGTACTGAATCGAAATATTAACTCTACTATTTTTCTCTCCTGTTAAGATTTTCTCTGCCCGAGAATAAAAATTCAAATCAGTTTCATTTAACGTGACGACAGTGTACTTGCACTGCCTAAGAGCGGAGCAATATTTTGTATATAAAGCACTCTTGAGGTCATTCAAGCTTATTTGTCTCAACCAACCAACCAACCTTCGTTTCGACATTGTATTAATATTTTCAACAATAAATATTCAAGTTTATCGATTGACTCACTCTGCTCATCATGGAATTTCTCATTTTCTTACTCTGCTGACAACAGCCGTTCGTTTTATGCGTTTCTAGTATATTTTTGTTTTCCCTTACCTACGATTCCGTTTCAAGTTTAACGTGTCTACTCTCAGCTTGACGTCCTCGCTGGGACAAACTATTTACAGGAAACCGTTGTACCGTCGTGCTCCTATACTTTTGAAAGGATAGGGTAGAGCGACAAAAGTGGGTAGCTGAGCTGGCTGGTCTGGAGAAACAGAAAAACAAACAAACTGGTGGGGAGCAGGTAATCGTCCGAGGCGGGTGCACAATTCTTCCGCATTTCACGTCGACCTCAACGTACCGTTTTGGGCAGTGTGTTGTGCCCAGCCAGCATTGGGGACATTGATACGACGACCAGCCAGTCGTACCGATAGCTCTCTGTACTCACCGCTCCGGCAGTTGCTAACCAAACCTCCTTCCTCCGCTCGGTCCCTCCACGCCCAAAAAAATATTAATTTTTCAGTTCCCGGAATAAAATAAATACGTTTATGCCCATTTAAAAACAGGAAAAAAGGAAGCTAACGGCACGCGGTGTTCCCAGGCGGTCACCCATCCAAGTACTAACCACGCCCGACGTTGCTTAACTTCGGTGATCGGACGAGAACCGGTGTGTTCAACGTGGTATGGCCGTTAGCGATATACCGCCTAACCTACCTTTCCCGTATACCGCCTCATACCGAGTACATACGCTTACGAAAACGCTGCCTGTGTGAGCCCAGCATCATCTTGCCGTACCTGGTTCGCCCGCGTCGCACCCGCAACAATATCACTGCACAACTGCCATCGTGCAACTACAACACCCCTACGAACCTTTTCATCACTTCACTCCCTTCCTTCCTTCCTCCGCTCGGTGCACATTGAGTCCACGCACACTCAATCCAACAGGATTCCATGCAACATCTGTCGCTAGTTGGACAAAGGAAACGACCAGTTGAAAGAAAGGAACAACAACCAAGTAACGTTGTGGATGAATACCAAAGAGTAAGCGAGCAACGTTTTCTGCTCCAACTCTATGCTGCTACGCCTGCCTATCACGACAAATCAAACATTTCTTTTCTATTAGCAAACAACCTCCTCGCACATGCTGTCTCAATTTCCTCCTACTCTACTCTACAGAGGAACCAACTAGTTGTATCCATCTCTCCCATTCCATCCATCCATTACACGCGTCTAGGCCTTGATTCCACTCCACACCTTTTATGGGTTACTCGTCGCCGCGTTGTAGAAAGACTTTGCCAACCATCTAACAATAACTCTACACGCACCTCATCACATTAACGATACAAACAGATGATAAACGCCAAATTTTATACTACATTTTCGAGACGATACACAAAACAAAAAAAAAACCTGTGACCAACCAACAACCAACAAAAGACTGAATTAATCGTCAACTGATGTTTCTCCTTCTCCCGTAGGAGCCTCCTGTTTGAGGTAGCGACCAACAAAATAAATAAATGCCCACTTCGCCTTTCTCCTTCTAAACCTTAACGCGCACTACCTTTCTACTAATGATGAGTTCATGTCGATGCCTCCTAGGTAACACTACCGGCCGGGGAAGATTGAACATTGACTTTGAGCCCAAATGGGGTGGGTGGGTGGGTGTGTGTAGGTTCACTTATTTTGAGACATTTTCAATTGTCTAACAGGCCTCAGGCGGGCGGGACAGAGGATATCATTTTGGAGCTGCTTACTCTCCAATCCCATCTTTAGCTCCTAATTCGTAATAAAAACTCGTTCGTTTTTTCACTCGCTGCTGTACTTTGCAACGTTGACAAACAAACGTATCTATATCCATTCCCCTCAAACTATTCATCTTCTAAACAACTAAGTAGTTGTACCCCAACAACGTCTGTCTTCCCTTAGAGCATTATTTTTCGTTTGGGATGACTGGAGGAGGATTGTGGGATGATGACCTTCAACTTCGTCTCAAATCATCTTTATACAACTTTTTATCAACCACATCATAATTTCATGATGCTGGTACGATTTAAATATCCGTCCGTGCCTGCCACGCACACACACCATCGCTTTACAACAACTTCCTCCTGACTTGACTCTACCTTTTATTACGGTTGAATCTCCGCGTAATCAAGCTCCTTTCATCCAATTTGACAAGTACTGAATTGAAATATTAACTCTACTATTTTTCTCTCCTGTTAAGATTTTCTCTGCCCGAGAAAAATAAAATTCAAATCAGTTTCATTTAACGTGACGACAGTGTACTTGCACTGCCTAAGAGCGGAGCAATATTTTGTATATAAAGCACTCTTGAGGTCATTCAAGCTTATTTGTCTCAACCAACCAACCAACCTTCGTTTCGACATTGTATTTATATTTTCAACAATAAATATTCAAGTTTATCGATTGACTCACTCTGCTCATCATGGAATTTCTCATTTTCTTACTCTGCTGACAACAGCCGTTCGTTTTATGCGTTTCTAGTATATTTTTGTTTTCCCTTACCTACGATTCCGTTTCAAGTTTAACGTGTCTACTCTCAGCTTGACGTCCTCGCTGGGACAAACTATTTACAGGACACCGTTGTACCGTCGTGCTCCTATACTTTTGAAAGGATAGGGTAGAGCGACAAAAGTGGGTAGCTGAGCTGGCTGGTCTGGAGAAACAGAAAAACAAACAAACTGGTGGGGGAGCAGGTAATCGTCCGAGGCGGGTGCACAATTCTTCCGCATTTCACGTCGACCTCAACGTACCGTTTTGGGCAGTGTGTTGTGCCCAGCCAGCATTGGGGACATTGATACGACGACCAGCCAGTCGTACCGATAGCTCTCTGTACTCACCGCTCCGGCAGTTGCTAACCAAACCTCCTTCCTCCGCTCGGTCCCTCCACGCCCAAAAAAATATTAATTTTTCAGTTCCCGGAATAAAATAAATACGTTTATGCCCATTTAAAAAACAGGAAAAAAAAGGAAGCTAACGGCACGCGGTGTTCCCAGGCGGTCACCCATCCAAGTACTAACCACGCCCGACGTTGCTTAACTTCGGTGATCGGACGAGAACCGGTGTGTTCAACGTGGTATGGCCGTTAGCGATATACCGCCTAACCTACCTTTCCCGTATACCGCCTCATACCGAGTACATACGCTTACGAAAACGCTGCCTGTGTGAGCCCAGCATCATCTTGCCGTACCTCAGGTTCGCCCGCGTCGCACCCGCAACAATATCACTGCACAACTGCCATCGTGCAACTACAACACCCCTACGAACCTTTTCATCACTTCACTCCTTCCTTCCTTCCTCCGCTCGGTGCACATTGAGTCCACGCACACTCAATCCAACAGGATTCCATGCAACATCTGTCGCTAGTTGGACAAAGGAAACGACCAGTTGAAAGAAAGGAACAACAACCAAGTAACGTTGTGGATGAATACCAAAGAGTAAGCGAGCAACGTTTTCTGCTCCAACTCTATGCTGCTACGCCTGCCTATCACGACAAATCAAACATTTCTTTTCTATTAGCAAACAACCTCCTCGCACATGCTGTCTCAATTTCCTCCTACTCTACTCTACAGAGGAACCAACTAGTTGTATCCATCTCTCCCATTCCATCCATCCATTACACACGTCTAGGCCTTGATTCCACTCCACACCTTTTATGGGTTACTCGTCGCCGCGTTGTAGAAAGACTTTGCCAACCATCTAACAATAACTCTACACGCACCTCATCACATTAACGATACAAACAGATGATAAACGCCAAATTTTATACTACATTTTCGAGACGATACACAAAACAAAACAAAAAAAAACCTGTGACCAACCAACAACCAACAAAAGACTGAATTAATCGTCAACTGATGTTTCTCCTTCTCCCGTAGGAGCCTCCTGTTTGAGGTAGCGACCAACAAAATAAATAAATGCCCACTTCGCCTTTCTCCTTCTAAACCTTAACGCGCACTACCTTTCTACTAATGATGAGTTCATGTCGATGCCTCCTAGGTAACACTACCGGCCGGGGAAGATTGAACATTGACTTTGAGCCCAAATGGGGTGGGTGGGTGTGTGTAGGTTCACTTATTTTGAGACATTTTCAATTGTCTAACAGGCCTCAGGCGGGCGGGACAGAGGATATCATTTTGGAGCTGCTTACTCTCCAATCCCATCTTTAGCTCCTAATTCGTAATAAAAACTCGTTCGTTTTTTCACTCGCTGCTGTACTTTGCAACGTTGACAAACAAACGTATCTATATCCATTCCCCTCAAACTATTCATCTTCTAAACAACTAAGTAGTTGTACCCCAACAACGTCTGTCTTCCCCTTAGAGCATTATTTTTCGTTTGGGATGACTGGAGGAGGATTGTGGGATGATGACCTTCAACTTCGTCTCAAATCATCTTTATACAACTTTTTATCAATCACATCATAATTTCATGATGCTGGTACGATTTAAATATCCGTCCGTGCCTGCCACGCACACACACCATCGCTTTACAACAACTTCCTCCTGACTTGACTCTACCTTTTATTACGGTTGAATCTCCGCGTAATCAAGCTCCTTTCATCCAATTTGACAAGTACTGAATTGAAATATTAACTCTACTATTTTTCTCTCCTGTTAAGATTTTCTCTGCCCGAGAAAAATAAAATTCAAATCAGTTTCATTTAACGTGACGACAGTGTACTTGCACTGCCTAAGAGCGGAGCAATATTTTGTATATAAAGCACTCTTGAGGTCATTCAAGCTTATTTGTCTCAACCAACCAACCAACCTTCGTTTCGACATTGTATTTATATTTTCAACAATAAATATTCAAGTTTATCGATTGACTCACTCTGCTCATCATGGAATTTCTCATTTTCTTACTCTGCTGACAACAGCCGTTCGTTTTATGCGTTTCTAGTATATTTTTGTTTTCCCTTACCTACGATTCCGTTTCAAGTTTAACGTGTCTACTCTCAGCTTGACGTCCTCGCTGGGACAAACTATTTACAGGGAAACCGTTGTACCGTCGTGCTCCTATACTTTTGAAAGGATAGGGTAGAGCGACAAAAGTGGGTAGCTGAGCTGGCTGGTCTGGAGAAACAGAAAAACAAACAAACTGGTGGGGGAGCAGGTAATCGTCCGAGGCGGGTGCACAATTCTTCCGCATTTCACGTCGACCTCAACGTACCGTTTTGGGCAGTGTGTTGTGCCCAGCCAGCATTGGGGACATTGATACGACCAGCCAGTCGTACCGATAGCTCTCTGTACTCACCGCTCCGGCAGTTGCTAACCAAACCTCCTTCCTCCGCTCGGTCCCTCCACGCCCAAAAAAATATTAATTTTTCAGTTCCCGGAATAAAATAAATACGTTTATGCCCATTTAAAAAACAGGAAAAAAAAGGAAGCTAACGGCACGCGGTGTTCCCAGGCGGTCACCCATCCAAGTACTAACCACGCCCGACGTTGCTTAACTTCGGTGATCGGACGAGAACCGGTGTGTTCAACGTGGTATGGCCAAATACCAAATAGTTCAAATAGTTTATTTACATAACATTTACACTTAATAATAATAATTAAATTACATAATATAGATAATTAACAATATCAGCATATGGCTGCCTCTCTTGCGTAAACATAAGGGGTATATGGGTCACAGTCATTAATTAGTATACATTTAACATAACACTATAGCTAGGAAACTTTAATGGCGAAAACCTAGAATCTTAAGTTAAGTTTACTTACAACTAAATATTTACACACGGCACAGCACAGCACAGCACGGCACAGCACAGCACAGCACGGCACAGCACAGCACGGCACAGCACAGCACGGCACAGCACAGCACAGCACAGACTTACAACTAAATATGTACACACAAGCACACATCATTCACCCATTAAATACATTCGACCATTCACACAGTTTGACAATATGTACAATATTTACAAGAGCGGCTCAGATCCGCCGCCCTCGCCTTGCGCTCCTCCATTGAGGTCTCCTAAGGGTGTTCAGGTTTCTCACTAGTGGGTTAGGATGTGAGGGAAGTTTGTCTGTGTATGATTGTGTGATGCGTGTGATGTGATCTGATATGTGTTCCATGTTGTGGAGTTCGTGTAGTCGTGATGTGTTTGTACGGAAAGGGCTGTTTGTGGCGATCCGGAGGCATTTGTTCTGTGTTACTTGTAGCTTGTGTATGTTAGTGACTGCCGCTGTGTGCCAGACAGGACACGCGTATGTTATTGTGGGTCTGATGATGGCTTTGTAAATGAGGAGTTTTAATGGTGTGCTCAGTGATCGTGATGTCAGAAGGTTGTAGTATCTGCCAAGTTTCCCAAGGGCTTTTTTGTTGACCTCTTTAATGTGGTCTCCAAAGGATAGCCGTTTATCCAAATAAACCCCCAGGTACTTGACAGATTTGGAAAAGGGTATTTTGTTGCCTCGGATCGTAATGAACTGTGGCGTCTTTTGTTTTGCTGTGAAAAGGATGGCTTCAGTTTTGGCAGTATTGATCTTGACCTTCCATCTCTCCAGTTTCTGTATGACCTGATGCGCGGCATTTTGCAGTCGGCCTGTCGCTTTATTTATGGACGTACTCGACGTATAAAGCGCCAGGTCATCCGCAAAGCCCGCTATGTGAACGTGTGGTGGTAAGTTCTCAAAGGTCTCGGAAATGTACAGGTTGAAGAGGATGGGAGACAAGACTGATCCCTGGGGGACGCCAGCAGGAATCAACCGCCTCGATGAGACTGAGCCATTCACCTTAACTTGAATGTGGCGATCTGTTAGATATGAGTGGATGATTTTCGTGATGCCTAGTGAGAATTTGTATGTGTGTAGTCTATGTATGAGTCCCTCTACCCATACCGAATCAAAAGCCTTCTCAGAGTCCAGCAAAAGTAGAGCAGTTGTGTGTGCTTGGGACATCTGATGTATAATGTGTTGTGTGACTCGACTTAGTTGGTGTGTCGTTGCGTGTTTGTGTTTGAATCCCATCTGGGAGTGTGGAATGATCTGTAGTTTGGTGATTTCCTTGTGTAGCCTGCTAAGTATCACTTTTTCGAATAACTTCGACAGTGTAGGTAGCAGGCTGATGGGGCGGTAATTTGAAGGGTGTGAAGGCTGTTTGTTCGGCTTCGGTAGAGGGGTGATGGTGGCTGTTTTCCAAGCTGATGGGAAATAAGCCAGACGCAGACAAGCATTATAGATCGCTGCCAGAAGGACCACACCCCGGCGGGGCAGGTTCCTCAGTGCATTGTTCTGAATGCTGTCATGCCCCGGAGCCTTATTCCCCCTCAGCTTAGATATGAGTAGGCTGATTTCTGAGGGGGACGTGAATTTGAGTTTGTCCGTGGTGGCATGTAATGGTTTGTTCGTGATTGTTTTGGCGAATTTGTGAATGTGTTGTTTAAGTGAGTCGTTCCCTCTCGCCTCTGCATCCTCGTGCACCTTGACGAACTGGTTCGCTAAGGCCTCTGATTTCTCCGCATCCGTCGAGGCGGTGGTGTTACCTACTCTGAGGGATGGAATTCGGGATTGGGATGGGTTATTGAAGTGTTTTGTGAGTTTGAAGACAGACTCCCTGGTGGTTGAGGCCAGTTTGTCGTTCCAGGTGGACTGGCGCCAAGTGAGAATTTTCTCACGGACCAGCCTCTGTAAGAAATTGAATTGACGTTTGTGGCTAGTGTTCCTAGTGTGTTGCCACATCCGTCTGACTTGGTTTTTTGTCCTAATAAGCACCAGTATGTCATCAGGGAGTTGAATGGAAGGGGGGCGGTGCTTGAATTTGGGAACGGAGGTGTTGAGCCCATTTTGGATCAGGCGGGTGAGAGTTTCCACCTGACCATCAATGAGCTCGTGAGAGGTTAGTATGGGATTGGTGGAGGGGATGTTAGAATTTAAATAATCCCTAAACTGATTCCAATTTGCCCTACTATAGTTGAATTTGGTAGGGACGGGAGTGGTGAGCGGAGGAGAAGAGATTTTAAATGACACAGGAACGTGGTCACTGTGCCCTTGTGTCAGGGTGGTCATGGAGTTGACTAGGTGGGAGTGTGAAGTGAGGACAAAATCGATTGTGCTCGGATTTTGTCTGTCACTCACAGGGAAAAATGTAGGGGAAGAAGGGGCGGAGAAGCCAATGAGGTCCTGCGTGACCAGCTCATGTACAACCTGTCCACTGTCATTTTTGCGTAGACAACCCCACATAGGGTGTCTAGCATTCCAATCAGCCGCAAGAACGGTTGGATTGGACGGACTGAGGAGCGAGAGAACGAGGTCTCGACTCAGCTTAGTTTTGGGGTAATTGTAGAGGCCTATTATATGAATGTGGTGGTGTTTGTACGGGACTTGGATACCCACTATATCCATCCCATCGCATGTTGGTGTATCAATTTGTGAGTGTTGAAGAGACTGTTTAATTGCGATGAGAACCCCCCTGTGTGGTTTGTCGCTGCGGTAAAGTGTGTAGTTAGGAATCTTGGGTTTTGCGCGTTTGGTGAGTTGTGTTTCCGTGAGGATGGCAATGTCTATGTCGTGTTGTTGTAGAATGTGAGTGACTTCTGAGATGTTTTTCATCAGTCCCCTCACATTGTACAAAAGTAAGTTGAGTGAATTCCTAACTGGTTTAGGGGCGATTCTCAAATAGTGGAGCGTATTTCGCAATAATAGAAATTTTCTCGAAAGCAGAGGTAGCGGATCTGAGGTCACTCACCATTCGCCGTAGCTCGGAGATAATGTCTGGGATTCCCATCGCTGAAAGTTCGTTGAAGATCTCCTTGGCCTCCTCAATGAGCTGGAAGGTGCCGGAGGTCTCCAGTAATCCGCTTTTAGGGGTCGAAGATGAGGTACCTGGGACGGCGGCCGGGTTCACCGACTGGGTATTTCCGCGAAGGGCTTCCGCGAAAGATGGGCCGTTTGGTCGTATTGTTCTCGAGGGAAAGGTGTTTTTCGGCTGGCCCTGGAGCGTTGACCTCTGTTGGGCCTTTCCCTCCTGAGCAGCTTGGCGCCTAATTAGCGCGTCCATGCGCGACTGGCACTGTCGGAAACTGGCGACGTGGTTTCCACCACAATTTGCACAGCGAACGGGTTGGTTCGCTCTGTCGCAGGTCGAAACGTCGTGTTCACCACCACACCTCACGCATCTCAATTTAAGGTTGCAGTGCTTTGACGTGTGAGAAAACCTTTGGCATCTAAAGCACATAGTGAGCTGCCCTGAGCTTCGGTATTTTTCAACCCTGAAGCGGTGATAGATGATGCTAGGGACAGCTCTCAGCATCTGTAGTGACACCTCCTGAGATGCGGTGACGACAAAAATTGGTAGCACCTGTTTTACGTCCTTTTCAGTTTTCTTAAATTGGTGGACGTCCGTGATTCCTTCCACTTGGTTTCGCAGATCGGAGAGAATGTCTGCGGGAAGGAGTGTCGCTGGCAATCCGTGGAGGACGAAACGGTTTAGGCGGTCGTTTTTAAACCCGAAGGAGTGAAATGGAAGGCTCCTTTCCTTCAGTCGTCGTGAGACTGCGGCATGGTCTTCCCTAGATTGGAGACATATGTGGGTAGTCTTACCTCGGTGCTTGAGGAAAAATGCTTTTTTTGCGACTTCTTTTAACTCGTTCACGAAGTCCTTTGTGTTCGAGGGAACCCCATCCAGGATAATAGGAGGGATCCGCTCCTTACGGGTGGTCTCTGGGACGGCGATTTTCTCAGGGGCCGACTCCAATAATGCAAATGCATTTTTAGTGGGGATGGTGGCTATCTGATCCATTTCTGATTTGTCTGATTCAGGAACTGTTGAGGGGGGATCGGTGCAGAGCGATGTTTCCCCGTTGTCAGGGCGTTTTAGCGCCAATTTGACCTTTTTCCTGAGCGTTAAAAATTCCTCTTCCAGGTCCTTAGACGTAGAAGGGATCGCGGGAGACGTGGGGCGAAGGCCTGAGGCCCCACCGACAGCTTTTTTCCGACGAGTTTCCACTTCGGAGAAGGCGAGGGAAGCGAAGAGGCAACGGGACGCGAAAGGCCGGCCGGGCGGCGAGCGGCGAACAATAGGACACTTTCCAACGGAAAACAATAAGCGCAGGTAGAGAGCTCTCCGATGTTGACACCTCGAAGGCTCGAACCGGACTCGACGTGGTATGGCCGTTAGCGATATACAGCCTAACCTACCTTTCCCGTATACCGCCTCATACCGAGTACATACGCTTACGAAAACGCTGCCTGTGTGAGCCCAGCATCATCTTGCCGTACCTCGGGTTCGCCCGCGTCGCACCCGCAACAATATCACTGCACAACTGCCATCGTGCAACTACAACACCCCCTACGAACCTTTTCATCACTTCACTCCCTTCCTTCCTTCCTCCGCTCGGTGCACATTGAGTCCACGCACACTCGATCCAACAGGATTCCATGCAACATCTGTCGCTAGTTGGACAAAGGAAACGACCAGTTGAAAGGAACAACAACCAAGTAACGTTGTGGATGAATACCAAAGAGTAAGCGAGCAACGTTTTCTGCTCCAACTCTATGCTGCTACGCCTGCCTATCACGACAAATCAAACATTTCTTTTCTATTAGCAAACAACCTCCTCGCACATGCTGTCTCAATTTCCTCCTACTCTACTCTACAGAGGAACCAACTAGTTGTATCCATCTCTCCCATTCCATCCATCCATTACACACGTCTAGGCCTTGATTCCACTCCACACCTTTTATGGGTTACTTGAAACTGACCCCCTTTAACTTGAATGTGGCGATCTGTTAGGTATGAGTGGATGATTTTCGTGATGCCTAGTGAGAATTTGTATGTGTGTAGTCTATGTATGAGTCCCTCTACCCATACCGAATCAAAAGCCTTCTCAGAGTCCAGCAAAAGTAGAGCAGTTGTGTGTGCTTGGGACATCTGATGTATAATGTGTTGTGTGACTCGACTTAGTTGGTGTGTCGTTGCGTGTTTGTGTTTGAATCCCATCTGGGAGTGTGGAATGATTTTGAGTTTGGTGATTTCCTTGTGTAGCCTGCTAAGTATCACTTTTTCGAATAACTTCGACAGTGTAGGTAGCAGGCTGATGGGGCGGTAATTGGATGGGTCTGAAGGCTGTTTGTTCGGCTTCGGTAGAGGGGTGATGGTGGCTGTTTTCCAAGCTGATGGGAAATAAGCAAGACGCAGACAAGCATTGTAGATCGCTGCCAGAAGGACCACACCCCGGCGGGGCAGGTTCCTCAGTGCATTGCTCTGAATGCTGTCATGCCCCGGAGCCTTATTCCCCTTCAGCTTAGATATGAGTTGGCTAATTTCTGAGGGGGACGTGAATTTGAGTTTGTCAGTGGTGGCATGTAATGGTTTGTTCGTGATTGTTTTGGCGAGTTTGTGAATGTGTTGTTTGAGTGAGTCGTTCCCTCTCGCCTCTGCATCCTCGTGCACCTTGACGAACTGGTTCACTAAGGCCTCTGATTTCTCCGCATCCGTCGAGGCGGTGGTGTTACCTACTCTGAGGGAAGGAATCCGGGATTGGGATGGGTTATTGAAGTGTTTTGTGAGTTTGAAGACAGACTCCCTGGTGGTTGAGGCCAGTTTGTCGTTCCAGGTGGACTGGCGCCAAGTGAGAATTTTCTCACGGACCAGCCTCTGTAGGAAATTGAATTGACGTTTGTGGTTGGTGTGTCTAGTGTGTTGCCACATCCGTCTGACTTGGTTTTGTCCTAATAAGCACCAGTATGTCATCAGGAGTGGAATGGAAGGGGGGCGGTGCTTGAATTTGGGAACGGAGGTGTTGAGCCCATTTTGGATCAGGCGGGTGAGAGTTTCCACCTGACCATCAATGAGCTCGTGAGAGGTTAGTACGGGATTGGTGGAGGGGATGTTAGAATTTAAAAAATCCCTAAACTGGTTCCAATTTGCCCTACTATAGTTGAATTTGGTTGGGATGGGAGTGTTGAGCGGAGGAGAAGAGATCTTAAAGGACACAGGGACGTGGTCACTGTGCCCTTGTGTCAGGGTGGTCATGGAGTTGACTAGGTGGGAGTGTGAAGTGAGGACAAAATCGATTGTGCTCGGATTTTGTCTGTCACTCACAGGGAAAAATGTAGGGGACGAAGGGGCGGAGAAGCCAATGAGGTCCTGCGTTACCAGCTCATGTACAACCTGTCCACTGTCATTTTTGCGTAGACAACCCCACATAGGGTGTCTAGCATTCCAATCAGCCGCAAGAACGGTTGGATTGGACGGACTGAGGAGCGATAGAACGAGGTCTCGATTCAACTTGGTTTTAGGGTGATTGTAGAGGCCTATAATATGAATGTGGTGGTGTTTGTACGGGACTTGGATACCCACTATATCCATCCCATCGCATGTTGGAGTATCAATTTGTGAGTGTTGAAGAGACTGTTTAATTGCGATGAGAACTCCCCTGTGTGGTCTGTCGCTACGGTAAAGAGTGTAGTTTGGTATCTTGGGTTTGGTGCGTTTTGTGAGTTGTGTTTCTGTGAGGATGGCAATGTCTGTGTCGTGTTGTTGTAGAATGTGAGTGACTTCTGAGATGTTTTTCATCAGCCCTCTCACATTGTACAAAAGAATGTTCAACGAATTCCTAGCTGGTTTAGGGGCGATTCTCAAATAGAGGAGCGTATTTCGCAATAACAGAAATTTTTTCAAAAGCAGAGCTAGCGGATCTGAGGTCACTCACCATTCTTCGAAGCTCGGAGATAATTTGAGGTATTCCCATCGCCGTTAGCTCCTTGAATATTTCTTCGGCCTCCTTAATGAGCTGGAAGGTGCCGGAGTTCCCCAATAATCCTTGAGGGATCGAGGATGAGGTACCTGGGAGATTAACGGCCGGAGTCAACGACTGGGGTTTTCCGCGAAGGGCTTCCGCGAAAGATGGGCCGTTAGGTCGTATTGTTGTGGAGGTAAAGGTGTTTTTCGTCTGGCCCTGGAACGTTGACCTCTGTTGGGCCTTTCCCTCCTGAGCAGCCAGCTTGCGAATTTGGGCGTCCAAGCGGGATTGGCACTGTCTGAAGCTGGCAACATGATTTCCACCACAATTTGCGCAGCGAATGGGCTGGTTTTCCCGATCGCAGGACGAAACATTGTGGTCACCACCACACCTTACGCATCTCAACTTGAGGTTGCAGTGTTTGGAAGTGTGCGAGAATCGCTGGCAGCGGAAGCACATAGTTATTTGCCCGGAACTGCGATATTTTTCCACCCTGAAACGGTGGTAAATGATGCTGGGGACAGTCCTCAGCATCTGTAAAGACACCTCCTGTGCTGTGGTGACCACAAAGATCGGCAGCGCCTTTGTCGAGCCGTTCTCCGTTCGCTTGAACTGGTAAACCTCCGTAACCCCTTTAATTTGGTTTTGGAGGTCAGCGAGGATTTCTGTTGGCACTAGGGTGGCAGGAAGTCCGTGGATCACAAATCTGTTGTGCCTATCGCTCTTGAATCCGAAGGTATGGAACGGAAGGTGTTTTTCTTTAAGTCGACGGGCGACAACCTCATGGTCTTCCCGCGACTGGAAGCAGATGTGGGTCGTCTTACCTCTAAGTTATATTGTCATAAAATGCTGATCACAAAATAAAAATGCACTGCGTGCATTTTTCCCCCCTTAAGCTACTTTTCTTCGCTAGGACGCCTCCTTGCATCGGGGCAGTCGGTTCCCTCCAACGATCCTGTTAACTTCTTTAACTCCATCTCCATAGTTCGTGTGTTTCTATTGTAAAGTATTTGTGGGAAATTCGAATAAAACTTTTTAAAAAACGAATCTCACGTTCAACGAATTTATCTGGCGCAGTCTTTAGGACCTCCAAAATTTTGGATTCGGGAAGAAACAAATCACCAAATTCATCGATCTAGTTATTTTCCCGAAGAACCTGTCTGAAAAATCAGAGGCCCGCAATTAAGAAGAATTACAATCAACACGACTCCAAATATCGGCAAATAACACCGAACGTCTTTAACCAGAAGAAACTTTCAAAGAAGCAGGAAATTCACCACCTCCGTTGGAACGACTCGCCCGGGACCGAGAGACCCCCTTCATCTTTCCTGGAAGACAATCTTAGAGACGCAAACTCTGCGAAAAGGACCCTCTTGATGTTCGCTCAACTGGCCTTCACCTTCGCTCTGTAAGTTCTCCACAATAATTTAAAAGGATCTCTCGTCTCGTCAAAACTGCCGTCGACATTTCTTTCATTTCGCACGCCCGGCTACCTGGTGAAAGAAACTCGCGCGCTTATTTCTAATTGTAACTATTTTTGTTTTAAATTGATTTTCGACTGTCAAATTCTTTCGTTTCATACCTCCCCCGTACCTGGCGAAAGATTTTGAACAGCAAATCTCAAGAATTTATTTTAATTTTAAATCAAAATCCTTGGAGTTCTTTCGTTTCATACCTCTGGTACCTGGCGAAAGACTCAAGTGATAACTACGAGAATCTATTTTACATTTCCTTGAAAGTTCTTTCGTTTCATACGCCCCGTTACCTGGCGAAAGACTTCAGCGGTAATTACAAGATTCTGTTTTTACTTTTCATCCCTTGCAGTTCTTTCGTTTCATACCCCCCGTTACCTGGCGAAAGACTCAAGCGATAAATACAAGAGACAATTTGATTTTAAATCCCTTAGAATTCTTTCTGTTTCATACCCCCGTTACCTGGCGAAAGATTCAAGAGATAAGTTTATTTTGAAGAATTAATTTTGATTTTTAAATTCCTTAGGATTCTTTCTGTTTCATACCTCCCCGTACCTGGCCAAAGATCCAAGGAACACTTTTTGACTTTCTAGAGTACTTTCGTTTCATACCCCCCGTTACCTGGCGAAAAGTCTCTAGAAAAATTTGTAAAAATTTTAATTAGGCTCATCGGATTCTTTCGTTTCATACCCCCCGTTAACTGGCGAAAGATCCGAGAGTGAAACTTGTATAAACTTCATTTTATTATAAAAACGTATCTTTTATTACTATCAACTTGTTAATTAATTTACTTTTTATTGTGTTGTATTTCTATTTGTTTTAAAGTAAGTTAGGAGCCGTTAGTACCCACATTTCAAAAAGTGACTGACCAATCTTGCCAAAATTCCTAAATCACTCAAAAAATTTGTGTTACACACACTAAACAGTAAATTAATTAAAAAACCCGACAACATGAACGCTGAAGAACAAATCGAGCGCGAACGTGCAGCTCTCCAAGAAATTATCGACCAAAGAGTCCAACAACAAGTGCAAACTATTTTAGCCAGTAATTCGAGATTACCTAGGATGCCGGAATTCAAAAGAAAACACTCCGACATGATCCCTACATTCAACGGAAAACCAGAAACACTACAAAGATTTATTTACATGTGCGAAACGCTGGTTGAACGTTTTGTAGATGAACAAGTCCCCGACTCTTTTCAGAATCACGAGGTAATAGGCGCGATTTTGTCTAAAATACAAGGACCAGCTGCCGACCTCATTCAGAGCTATTCTTTTTGAAAATTTCGATCAAATCAAAAACGCGTTGATCGAAGGATATACTGACAGGAGAGACTTGTATACACTGTGTCACGATTTAACTGCAATGAGACAGGGAGAAAATGAAAGCCCTTTTTCGTTTCATGAAAGAATCAAAAATATTCTAAATGTAACTCTAGCGTATATAAAGAACCATGTGGAATTAAATAAGCAAAATACACTGATGGAGCATTATGAGAAACTAGCCCTACGAACTCTGACGTTTCACCTCAGAGAACCCCTGGGAAGTCAACTCAGAACGCGCCAACCGGGAAGTTTAGGACAAGCCCTATCATGGATGACGAACGACTACCAAACTTGGTCCAGTCGAAAAAATACGAACCCCCCGAAACCTCAAAGAACATTTCATAACTCAACACCGAAATTCAATCGACTACAAACGAATGGAACAAACCAGTTAAGACCCCAATATACTCCGAATCAAAACCCAAATCCTAGACCACAATATTCCCCTAACCAAAGTATGACACCTAATGTAAGACCCCCTAATCAAAATTTCAAATCATCAGCACCACCGATGAATAGATTCCCCAACAATAATAGGCCGGGACCTTCCCATCAAAATACAAATAGAAACACCCCTATGTCCTGGCAGACGACTAATCCAAACTTTAATTTCATTTCGGATAACAATCCAGAACCGCAATATAATGAAGAAAATAACGAGAACTTTATAGTCGAGACGGAAAATACTGGAGAGAACTATTTTTTAGAGGAGAATCAGGAAACCCTAAATTCGACTTGATGCATCTCAACTCCACCAAACATCCCCTTCCGTACATAATACTTTCCCCTTACAACATCAGAATCTTAGTTGACACAGGAAGCACCAGTAGTTTTATCCATCCCAAATGCATCGAACAGTTTTTCAAGAGTAAAACCGATTTAGATCCTTTCGAAGTAACAACGGCCCACGGGATTACGTACGGAAAATACAGCGCAAAAATCCCTTGTGGAAACCTTATGGAATTCGAAATCTAAATCTAAAATTTAAAGTATTCGAATTTCATAAATACTTCGGATTATTATTAGGTATGGACAATCTGAAAATGCTAGGAGCACAAATTGATTTAATCAATAACAAATTAATCACACCGAAAACCGAAATTAAAATAAAATATTTAGACCCCCAAAATTTAACAAGTTCCCCTCGAGATAAAAACCAAGCCAGCTTTCATATTCAACTGAAAATTCCTCCTAGAGCCATCTCAAAAGTAAAAGTTCCAGTCACCCTAAAAGAAGGAGAAGGAGTAATATCTTACCTTCGTGATGGACCAATAGAGATACCCGAATGCCTAGTGAAAGTTGAAAACCACGAATGTTACTTAGGTATCCTAAATCAAAATGAGGAGGAAACCTTGTTTGAACTTAGGTCACCCCTTGAGGTAGATGAGCTAAATTGTAACTCTGAAAATTCGAACGAACTTAATTACTACGACACTGACAACTATGTCTTTGATCCTTCAAAACTCAGAACTGATCACATGAATGAGGAAGAAAGAACTGCAATTCTCAAATTGGTACACGGTTATAAAGACTTGTTCCACGTAGAAGGTAACAAACTGACATCAACCCACAAAATACAACACCACATCAGAACGAAAGATGAAATCCCTGTGTACACCCGCAATTATAGGTACCCCGAAATTTATAAACAAGAAATAAATTCTCAGGTCAGGGAAATGCAAGAACAAGGAATAATAAGAGCGAGTTCCAGCCCTTGGAATAGTCCTCTGTGGGTTGTTCCCAAAAAAACTGGACGCGTCTGGCAAAAAGAAGTACCGCGTAGTAATCTATTTCAGAGCCTTAAACGCAAAAACTATTGACGACAAGTACCCTTTACCTAACATCACCGACCTCTTAGACAAACTTGGAAGGTGTATGTACTTCTCATGCATAGACCTGAAAAGTGGCTTCCACCAAATAAACATGCACCCGGACAGTATGGAGAAAACTGCATTTTCAACAGAACATGGACACTGGGAATTCACCCGTATGCCATTTGGTTTAAAAAATGCTCCTCCGACCTTTCAACGCCTCGTTGACAGCGTCCTCCGTGGTTTGCAAAACGAGATTTGTACCGTCTTCATTGACGATGTGATTGTCTTTAGTACAAGTCTCGAGGAACACATATCTCGCCTAAAGCAGGTCTTCGAACGCATCAGAGAAGCCAATTTAAAAATACAAATGGACAAAACGGAATTTCTGAAGAGAGAGTGTGTCTACTTAGGACACTTAATAACTCCCGATGGAGTCAAACCAAACGCCCAAAAAAATTGAGGCGATCTCTAAGTATCCGATGCCCCGAGCGCCAAAACAAATTAAAGGTTTGCTTGGACTTTTAGGATATTATCGTAAATTCATTAAAAACTTTGCCCAAGTTACCAAGCCCCCTTACACAATGTTTGAAGAAAGGCGCTGAAATAAATCCCGATAACCCCGAATACAAAGAATGTTTTGAGAAATGCAAAGTTATTCTTACAAACGAACCCATACTTCAGTATCCCGACTTTTCTAAACCGTTCAATGTAACGACTGACGCTAGTAACGTCGCGTTGGGTGCCGTTCTCAGTCAGAATACGAACGGAGGCGACTTACCCATTGCATATGCCAGTCGCACTCTAAATGAACATGAGAAAAATTTAAGTACGATCGAGAAAGAATGCCTAGCTTGTGTGTGGGCAACACATTACTTCCGACCGTATATTTTTGGTAGAAAATTTAAATTATTCACAGACCATAAACCTTTACAATGGCTGTTTTCCTTAAAAGAACCAAACTCAAAATTGTTTCGTTGGAGACTAAAACTAGAAGAGTTCGATTTCGAAATTCAATATAAAAAGGGAATGACTAACTTAAACGCAGACGCTTTATCAAGAGTTGAAATTAATAACCAAGAAAGCGAAGACTATTCCCATTTAATTGATAAAACAATCGATCCAAATACATTTGTTTCCAACAACGACGAAATAGAGGAAATCATCGGAGGATCAACCAACCCTGACGATTTGGATACAAGCATTTGCGAGCAATTGATACAAAGATACTGCGAAAGGTACGGGTCTCCCGAACCTGACGATAACCAATCTTTGATTGTTAATGCAGAAGAGGGATCTACCCTTGAACAAACAGTCCATTCCAACTATCACGGCAATGCTGTAATCGAGATCCCTATATCAGACAGTCCTGTAAACCACTGTTCTAACCAGATCATAATTAGGATCGTTAGTTCTCCCCCAGCGAAACCGATCATTTCTAAAATATTCCAAAATAAAACAAGAATTATGGCAGAGTTTAATAAAGATACATTGGAACAGCAAGTAATAAATTTCGTCAAAGAATATGTGGTTCCAAATGTTAAATACGGGTTATTCTTTACGGAAGATGTTTATGAAGACTTTGTGAGAATCATGACAAAACATTTCAAACATTCGGAAATTAATTTCGTTAAACATAACACTAAATTGCTAGATGTACCGTGTGAAGATGCAATAGAATCAATAATCAATGATTACCATATTGGCAAAACTAACCACCGAGGCATAGATGAGACATACGAAAAAAAAAACGTAATTATTTTTGGCCAAACATGAAAAACTCTATTCAAAACCATATTAACAAATGTGAAATATGCCTAGCCTGCAAATATGAGAGAAACCCTATTAAAGTTAAATTAAATATTACCCCTACTTCGTCACGTCCTTTCGAAACGCTGCACATGGATAAGTTAACGTTAGAAAATGCTAAATTCTTAACAATTATCGACACTTTCAGTAGGTATGCACAAGCCTATCGACTTAACTCATCCAATAGTATAGATGTTGTTCATGCTTTGATAGACTATTTTTCACACCATGGAACCCCTCAGTTAATTGTAGTTGACAATGGCCCAGAATTCCATAGCACCCTAGTGAAAGAGCTATTAGAATTGCACAAAATAGATATCCACTTCACGTCCTCACAACACCCGGATTCGAACGGAATTGTAGAGCGTTTTCATTCCACCCTCATTGAGCATGTCAGAATCCTCAACCAGAGAGAAGAATTCAAAAGAGACTCAATCAAAACGAAAGTTAAATATGCACTAGTAGCCTATAACAATTCCATACATTCAGTTCCCAAGCTTACACCCTTCGAGATACTGTATGGCCACATAGGTACAGATACCATTTTGGATGCAGACATCAATAAACAAATGACCTCCAATTATATTAGTAACCATAAAGAAAAAATAAAAATCCTCTACGACAAAGTAAAAGAAAGAACTTTAAAACATAAAGAAAACGTAATAGGAAAACGAAATGAAAGCAGGGAAGACTTACCTAACATTCCAGAGCAAGTATTCGTGAAAACGGTACAAAAACAAAGCAAAACTAAACAGAAATATAATAAAGAAACTGTAAAATCAGTTGATCCGAACTTAAAAACAGCACTTATAGAACCCCGACACCACAATACCAAAAGTAAAATTCATCTGTCCAACATCAAACGACCACGAAAACTACCAGGAACCCATTCAGACATAAGAACTGACCCTGATGAACCTGTTGCAGGTCCTTCATGGCAGACGTAACTCGAACCGCAGAGATTAAGGACGTAAGCTCCAACCTTGGGTTGTTACCTATCAAATTAGGAACCGCCAAAACTATCCAATTCTATCATACAATCACCCATTTTTATGACATTAGAGAAATCATAAAACAAACTGAGAATATCAGATCTCATTTCCTTGAAGTACTAGACATTGTAAACACCGATTCAGAAGTTCGAAAAAGAGTGTTCATCCCGTCTCAACTAGTTAACCATTCCATCACCCTTATACAAGAAAAAATCGACAACTCGTTAATCTCGAAAAGAGAAAAAAGAGCAGCACTGTTCAATGGTTTAGGATCAATCATAAAAATTATTACTGGCAACTTAGATGCAAACGATGGAGAGAAAATCAACGAAATTCTTGGAAACCTCCAAAATAAACTGGAAGGATTAGACGAACAAATAAAACACCATTATTCAGTTAGTTACGCCCTTCTAGAAAATTTCAACACAACAGTGGAAAATATCAATCGTAACAACAAAATAATTGAGTCAGAAATTTCCAAATTGAAAGAAATGAGTTCCTTGGAAAGTCACGTCAGGAATGTGGAAACTACTTTGTATCATCATCAAATCATGTTAAACTCAATCTTGGACGTCATGCAAGATATAGAAAATTCTATCACTTTTTGCCGTTTGGGTAAACTTCACCCAAGTATTATTAAGCCCTCTTCGTTGCACCAAGAATTGGACCTATTATCTAAATATTATAAAAACAGAATGTTACAATATAACGGAGAATACCTTTGGGAATTGCAATCCCATATCAAAGTTAAATGTTATATTAATAAGGAACAAATTGTTTACTTTATAGACGTCCCAATAGTCGATTCAGAAGACTATGATCTATTTCGCATGCAACCAATACCTACCGTAATTGATGAACGCTATCTTTACAGTTACTCCTTCTGTTAACTATGTCTTAGGATCCAGACATAGGGCAGAAATAAAGTTAATCAAAGACCAATGTGAACAAGGTCTAATTAATCTGTGTCAAAGTCAATCAATAATTACGGCAACCAGCAAATGTGAACAGGAAATATTGTTTGAAGAAACGAGTTCTAATTGCGATTTCATCCCTCTAGAAATAGATGGTAATTATGTCGACTTCATCAACGATATTAGCCAATTCCTCTTAGTCCTTCCAGAAGAAGAACAAATTAAAATAATTTCTGAAAGTGATGCCCAAGTCCATAATTTGAAAGGTATCTATCTCCTTAAACCTGGACAGAACAGAGTTGTGTTTAGGAACCAAACTTTAGTAAGCTCATTTGCGAAAACTAATGGTCAACCATTGTTAGTAAATAATATTAAGTTAAATAAGCCTAATAAGGAGACCCCAGATTTAAAATTAAAATTACAAAATTTAATGTTTAACAATGTACCTATTCAACAGTTTAAGCCTTTTCATAATCAACTTGTAAATATTATTACTCCTAGTGTTTGGACTTTAACACTTTATGTGCTATTGATCGCTTTCGTCTCGTATATTATTATTATATATTGTCAAGGAAAAAGGAAGTTAACAGTTTCACAACCTGTATAAAATTTTATTTTCCAGCAATCTACCTTCTCTTTTCTTTTCGAAAATTCTTCCATAATTTTCGATCTTAAGGAGGGAGGAGTTATATTGTCATAAAATGCTGATCACAAAATAAAAATGCACTGCGTGCATTTTTCCCCCCTTAAGCTACTTTTCTTCGCTAGGACGCCTCCTTGCATCGGGGCAGTCGGTTCCCTCCAACGATCCTGTTAACTTCTTTAACTCCATCTCCATAGTTCGTGTGTTTCTATTGTAAAGTATTTGTGGGAAATTCGAATAAAACTTTTTAAAAAACGAATCTCACGTTCAACGAATTTATCTTTATCTTTATTTATTCTTTAAGTCGACGGGCGACAACCTCATGGTCTTCCCGCGACTGGAAGCAGATGTGGGTCGTCTTACCTCTATGCTTGAGGAAGAAGTTCTTCTTCACGAGCTCCTTAATTTCTGTGATGAAGTCCTTCGTATTTGAAGGCACCCCATCCAAGATTATTGGGGGAATTCTCTCCTTTTTGGTGGTCTCAGGGGCGGCGATCTTCTCAGGAGCTGAGGCCAATAAAGCAAATGCGTTTTTCGTGGGAACAGCCGGAATTTGATCCATCTCCGCTTCCTCACTCGGCATTGGGGTTCTGGGAATCTGAGGATCAGAGGGATGAGAAATCACCCCCTCTTCAGTGTGGTTTAAGGCTAATCTCACCTTTTTCCTGAGTGTTAAAAATTCCTCTTCCAGGTCCTTAGACGTAGAAGGGATCGCGGGAGACGTGGGGCGAAGGCCTGAGGCCCCACCGACAGCTTTTTTCCGACGAGTTTCCACTTCGGAGAAGGCGAGGGAAGCGAAGAGGCAACGGGACACGGAAGGGCCGGCCGGGCGGCGAGCAACGCGAGACTTTCTAACGGAGAACAATAAGCGCAGGTAGAGAGCTCCTCGATGTTGACACCTCGAAGGCTCGAACCGGACTCACGACGTGGTATGGCCGTTAGCGATATACAGCCTAACCTACCTTTCCCGTATACCGCCTCATACCGAGTACATACGCTTACGAAAACGCTGCCTGTGTGAGCCCAGCATCATCTTGCCGTACCTCGGGTTCGCCCGCGTCGCACCCGCAACAATATCACTGCACAACTGCCATCGTGCAACTACAACACCCCCTACGAACCTTTTTCATCACTTCACTCCCTTCCTTCCTTCCTCCGCTCGGTGCACATTGAGTCCACGCACACTCAATCCAACAGGATTCCATGCAACATCTGTCGCTAGTTGGACAAAGGAAACGACCAGTTGAAAGAAAGGAACAACAACCAAGTAACCTTGTGGATGAATACCAAAGAGTAAGCGAGCAACGTTTTCTGCTCCAACTCTATGCTGCTACGCCTGCCTATCACGACAAATCAAACATTTCTTTTCTATTAGCAAACAACCTCCTCGCACATGCTGTCTCAATTTCCTCCTACTCTACTCTACAGAGGAACCAACTAGTTGTATCCATCTCTCCCATTCCATCCATCCATTACACACGTCTAGGCCTTGATTCCACTCCACACCTTTTATGGGTTACTCGTCGCCGCGTTGTAGAAAGACTTTGCCAACCATCTAACAATAACTCTACACGCACCTCATCACATTAACGATACAAACAGATGATAAACGCCAAATTTTATACTACATTTTTGAGACGATACACAAAACAAAAAAAAAAACCTGTGACCAACCAACAACCAACAAAAGACTGAATTAATCGTCAACTGATGTTTCTCCTTCTCCCGTAGGAGCCTCCTGTTTGAGGTAGCGACCAACAAAATAAATAAATGCCCACTTCGCCTTTCTCCTTCTAAACCTTAACGCGCACTACCTTTCTACTAATGATGAGTTCATGTCGATGCCTCCTAGGTAACACTACCGGCCGGGGAAGATTGAACATTGACTTTGAGCCCAAATGGGGTGGGTGGGTGTGTGTAGGTTCACTTATTTTGAGACATTTTCAATTGTCTAACAGGCCTCAGGCGGGCGGGACAGAGGATATCATTTTGGAGCTGCTTACTCTCCAATCCCATCTTTAGCTCCTAATTCGTAATAAAAACTCGTTCGTTTTTTTACTCGCTGCTGTACTTTGCAACGTTGACAAACAAACGTATCTATATCCATTCCCCTCAAACTATTCATCTTCTACACAACTAAGTAGTTGTACCCCAACAACGTCTGTCTTCCCCTTAGAGCATTATTTTTCGTTTGGGATGACTGGAGGAGGATTGTGGGATGATGACCTTCAACTTCGTCTCAAATCATCTTTATACAACTTTTTATCAACCACATCATAATTTCATGATGCTGGTACGATTTAAATATCCGTCCGTGCCTGCCACGCACACACACCATCGCTTTACAACAACTTCCTCCTGACTTGACTCTACCTTTTATTACGGTTGAATCTCCGCGTAATCAAGCTCCTTTCATCCAATTTGACAAGTACTGAATTGAAATATTAACTCTACTATTTTTCTCTCCTGTTAAGATTTTCTCTGCCCGAGAATAACAATTCAAATCAGTTTCATTTAACGTGACGACAGTGTACTTGCACTGCCTAAGAGCGGAGCAATATTTTGTATATAAAGCACTCTTGAGGCCATTCAAGCTTATTTGTCTCAACGAACCAACCAACCTTCGTTTCGACATTGTATTTATATTTTCAACAATAAATATTAGAGTTTATCGATTGACTCACTCTGCTTATCATGGAATTTCTCATTTTCTTACTCTGCTGACAACAGCCGTTCGTTTTATGCGTTTCTAGTATATTTTTGTTTTCCCTTACCTACGATTCCGTTTCAAGTTTAACGTGTCTACTCTCAGCTTGACGTCCTCGCTGGGACAAACTATTTACAGGGAAACCGTTGTACCGTCGTGCTCCTATACTTTTGAAAGGATAGGGTAGAGCGACAAAAGTGGGTAGCTGAGCTGGCTGGTCTGGAGAAACAGAAAACAAACAAACTGGTGGGGAGCAGGTAATCGTCCGAGGCGGGTGCACAATTCTTCCGCATTTCACGTCGACCTCAACGTACCGTTTTGGGCAGTGTGTTGTGCCCAGCCAGCATTGGGGACATTGATACGACGACCAGCCAGTCGTACCGATAGCTCTCTGTACTCACCGCTCCGGCAGTTGCTAACCAAACCTCCTTCCTCCGCTCGGTCCCTCCACGCCCAAAAATATTAATTTTTCAGTTCCCGGAATAAAATAAATACGTTTATGCCCATTTAAAAACAACAGGAAAAAAAAGGAAGCTAACGGCACGCGGTGTTCCCAGGCGGTCACCCATCCAAGTACTAACCACGCCCGACGTTGCTTAACTTCGGTGATCGGACGAGAACCGGTGTGTTCAACGTGGTATGGCCGTTAGCGATATACAGCCTAACCTACCTTTCCCGTATACCGCCTCATACCGAGTACATACGCTTACGAAAACACTGCCTGTGTGAGTCCAGTATCATTTTGCCGTACCTCGGGTTCGCCCGCGTCGCACCCGCAACAATATCACTGCACAACTGCCATCGTGCAACTACAACACCCCCTACGAACCTTTTCATCACTTCACTCCCTTCCTTCCTTCCTCCGCTCGGTGCACATTGAGTCCACGCACACTCAATCCAACAGGATTCCATGCAACATCTGTCGCTAGTTGGACAAAGGAAACGACCAGTTGAAAGAAAGGAACAACAACCAAGTAACGTTGTGGATGAATACCAAAGAGTAAGCGAGCAACGTTTTCTGCTCCAACTCTATGCTGCTACGCCTGCCTATCACGACAAATCAAACATTTCTTTTCTATTAGCAAACAACCTCCTCGCACATGCTGTCTCAATTTCCTCCTACTCTACTCTACAGAGGAACCAACTAGTTGTATCCATCTCTCCCATTCCATCCATCCATTACACACGTCTAGGCCTTGATTCCACTCCACACCTTTTATGGGTTACTCGTCGCCGCGTTGTAGAAAGACTTTGCCAACCATCTAACAATAACTCTACACGCACCTCATCACATTAACGATACAAACAGATGATAAACGCCAAATTTTATACTACATTTTTGAGACGATACACAAAACAAAACAAAAAAAAAACCTGTGACCAACCAACAACCAACAAAAGACTGAATTAATCGTCAACTGATGTTTCTCCTTCTCCCGTAGGAGCCTCCTGTTTGAGGTAGCGACCAACAAAATAAATAAATGCCCACTTCGCCTTTCTCCTTCTAAACCTTAACGCGCACTACCTTTCTACTAATGATGAGTTCATGTCGATGCCTCCTAGGTAACACTACCGGCCGGGGAAGATTGAACATTGACTTTGAGCCCAAATGGGGTGGGTGGGTGTGTGTAGGTTCACTTATTTTGAGACATTTTCAATTGTCTAACAGGCCTCAGGCGGGCGGGACAGAGGATATCATTTTGGAGCTGCTTACTCTCCAATCCCATCTTTAGCTCCTAATTCGTAATAAAAACTCGTTCGTTTTTTTACTCGCTGCTGTACTTTGCAACGTTGTCAAACAAACGTATCTATATCCATTCCCCTCAAACTATTCATCTTCTAAACAACTAAGTAGTTGTACCCCAACAACGTCTGTCTTCCCCTTAGAGCATTATTTTTCGTTTGGGATGACTGGAGGAGGATTGTGGGATGATGACCTTCAACTTCGTCTCAAATCATCTTTATACAACTTTTTATCAACCACATCATAATTTCATGATGCTGGTACGATTTAAATATCCGTCCGTGCCTGCCACGCACACACACCATCGCTTTACAACAACTTCCTCCTGACTTGACTCTACCTTTTATTACGGTTGAATCTCCGCGTAATCAAGCTCCTTTCATCCAATTTGACAAGTACTGAATTGAAATATTAACTCTACTATTTTTCTCTCCTGTTAAGATTTTCTCTGCCCGAGAATAACAATTCAAATCAGTTTCATTTAACGTGACGACAGTGTACTTGCACTGCCTAAGAGCGGAGCAATATTTTGTATATAAAGCACTCTTGAGGTCATTCAAGCTTATTTGTCTCAACCAACCAACCAACCTTCGTTTCGACATTGTATTTATATTTTCAACAATAAATATTAGAGTTTATCGATTGACTCACTCTGCTTATCATGGAATTTCTCATTTTCTTACTCTGCTGACAACAGCCGTTCGTTTTATGCGTTTCTAGTATATTTTTGTTTTCCCTTACCTACGATTCCGTTTCAAGTTTAACGTGTCTACTCTCAGCTTGACGTCCTCGCTGGGACAAACTATTTACAGGGAAACCGTTGTACCGTCGTGCTCCTATACTTTTGAAAGGATAGGGTAGAGCGACAAAAGTGGGTAGCTGAGCTGGCTGGTCTGGAGAAACAGAAAAACAAACAAACTGGTGGGGGAGCAGGTAATCGTCCGAGGCGGGTGCACAATTCTTCCGCATTTCACGTCGACCTCAACGTACCGTTTTGGGCAGTGTGTTGTGCCCAGCCAGCATTGGGGACATTGATACGACGACCAGCCAGTCGTACCGATAGCTCTCTGTACTCACCGCTCCGGCAGTTGCTAACCAAACCTCCTTCCTCCGCTCGGTCCCTCCACGCCCAAAAAAATATTAATTTTTCAGTTCCCGGAATAAAATAAATACGTTTATGCCCATTTAAAAACAACAGGAAAAAAAAGGAAGCTAACGGCACGCGGTGTTCCCAGGCGGTCACCCATCCAAGTACTAACCACGCCCGACGTTGCTTAACTTCGGTGATCGGACGAGAACCGGTGTGTTCAACGTGGTATGGCCGTTAGCGATATACAGCCTAACCTACCTTTCCCGTATACCGCCTCATACCGAGTACATACGCTTACGAAAACGCTGCCTGTGTGAGCCCAGCATCATCTTGCCGTACCTCGGGTTCGCCCGCGTCGCACCCGCAACAATATCACTGCACAACTGCCATCGTGCAACTACAACACCCCCTACGAACCTTTTCATCACTTCACTCCCTTCCTTCCTTCCTCCGCTCGGTGCACATTGAGTCCACGCACACTCAATCCAACAGGATTCCATGCAACATCTGTCGCTAGTTGGACAAAGGAAACGACCAGTTGAAAGAAAGGAACAACAACCAAGTAACGTTGTGGATGAATACCAAAGAGTAAGCGAGCAACGTTTTCTGCTCCAACTCTATGCTGCTACGCCTGCCTATCACGACAAATCAAACATTTCTTTTCTATTAGCAAACAACCTCCTCGCACATGCTGTCTCAATTTCCTCCTACTCTACTCTACAGAGGAACCAACTAGTTGTATCCATCTCTCCCATTCCATCCATCCATTACACGCGTCTAGGCCTTGATTCCACTCCACACCTTTTATGGGTTACTCGTCGCCGCGTTGTAGAAAGACTTTGCCAACCATCTAACAATAACTCTACACGCACCTCATCACATTAACGATACAAACAGATGATAAACGCCAAATTTTATACTACATTTTTGAGACGATACACAAAACAAAACAAAAAAAAAACCTGTGACCAACCAACAACCAACAAAAGACTGAATTAATCGTCAACTGATGTTTCTCCTTCTCCCGTAGGAGCCTCCTGTTTGAGGTAGCGACCAACAAAATAAATAAATGCCCACTTCGCCTTTCTCCTTCTAAACCTTAACGCGCACTACCTTTCTACTAATGATGAGTTCATGTCGATGCCTCCTAGGTAACACTACCGGCCGGGAAGATTGAACATTGACTTTGAGCCCAAATGGGGTGGGTGGGTGTGTGTAGGTTCACTTATTTTGAGACATTTTCAATTGTCTAACAGGCCTCAGGCGGGCGGGACAGAGGATATCATTTTGGAGCTGCTTACTCTCCAATCCCATCTTTAGCTCCTAATTCGTAATAAAAACTCGTTCGTTTTTACTCGCTGCTGTACTTTGCAACGTTGACAAACAAACGTATCTATATCCATTCCCTCAAACTATTCATCTTCTAAACAACTAAGTAGTTGTACCCCAACAACGTCTGTCTTCCCCTTAGAGCATTATTTTCGTTTGGGATGACTGGAGGAGGATTGTGGGATGATGACCTTCAACTTCGTCTCAAATCATCTTTATACAACTTTTTATCAACCACATCATAATTTCATGATGCTGGTACGATTTAAATATCCGTCCGTGCCTGCCACGCACACACACCATCGCTTTACAACAACTTCCTCCTGACTTGACTCTACCTTTTATTACGGTTGAATCTCCGCGTAATCAAGCTCCTTTCATCCAATTTGACAAGTACTGAATTGAAATATTAACTCTACTATTTTTCTCTCCTGTTAAGATTTTCTCTGCCCGAGAAAAATAAAATTCAAATCAGTTTCATTTAACGTGACGACAGTGTACTTGCACTGCCTAAGAGCGGAGCAATATTTTGTATATAAAGCACTCTTGAGGTCATTCAAGCTTATTTGTCTCAACCAACCAACCAACCTTCGTTTCGACATTGTATTAATATTTTCAACAATAAATATTCAAGTTTATCGATTGACTCACTCTGCTCATCATGGAATTTCTCATTTTCTTTCTCTGCTGACAACAGCCGTTCGTTTTATGCGTTTCTAGTATATTTTTGTTTTCCCTTACCTACGATTCCGTTTCAAGTTTAACGTGTCTACTCTCAGCTTGACGTCCTCGCTGGGACAAACTATTTACAGGGAAACCGTTGTACCGTCGTGCTCCTATACTTTTGAAAGGATAGGGTAGAGCGACAAAAGTGGGTAGCTGAGCTGGCTGGTCTGGAGAAACAGAAAAACAAACAAACTGGTGGGGGAGCAGGTAATCGTCCGAGGCGGGTGCACAATTCTTCCGCATTTCACGTCGACCTCAACGTACCGTTTTGGGCAGTGTGTTGTGCCCAGCCAGCATTGGGGACATTGATACGACGACCAGCCAGTCGTACCGATAGCTCTCTGTACTCACCGCTCCGGCAGTTGCTAACCAAACCTCCTTCCTCCGCTCGGTCCCTCCACGCCCAAAAAAATATTAATTTTTCAGTTCCCGGAATAAAATAAATACGTTTATGCCCATTTAAAAAACAGGAAAAAAAAGGAAGCTAACGGCACGCGGTGTTCCCAGGCGGTCACCCATCCAAGTACTAACCACGCCCGACGTTGCTTAACTTCGGTGATCGGACGAGAACCGGTGTGTTCAACGTGGTATGGCCAAATACCAAATTGTTTATTGTCGTAATATTTACATTTAATGATAATAATAATTAAATTACATATTATAGGTAGTTAACAATGTCGGCATATGGCTGCCTCGCTTGCGTAAACATAAGGGGTATATGGGTCACAGTCCTTAATTATTATACATTTAACATAACACTACAATAACTAGGAAACTTTAATGGCGAAAACCTAGAATCTTAAGTTAAGTTTACTTACAACTAAATATGTACACACAAGCACACTAACACAGTACACACACTTAGCACAGCTAACACAGCACACACAGCACAGCACACACTTACAACTAAATATGTACACACAATCACACATCATTCACTCATTACAACAGCGGCTCAGATCCGCCGCCTTCGCCTTGCGCTCCTCCATCGAGGTCACCTAAGGGTGTTCAGGTTTCTTACTAGTGGGTTTGGGTGTGAGGCAAGTTTGTCAGTGTATGATTGTGTGATGCGTGTGATGTGATCTGATATGTGTTCCATGTTGTGGAGTTCGTGTAGTCGTGATGTGTTTGTGCGGAAAGGGCTGTTTGTGGCGATCCGGAGGCATTTGTTTTGTGTTACCTGTAGCTTGTGTATGTTAGTGAATGCCGCTGTGTGCCAGACAGGACACGCGTATGTTATTGTGGGCCTGATGATGGCTTTGTAAATGAGGAGTTTCAATGGTGTGCTCAGTGATCGTGATGTCAGAAGGTTGTAGTATCTGCCAAGTTTCCCAAGGGCTTTTTTGTTGACCTCTTTAATGTGGTCTCCAAAGGATAGCCGTTTATCCAAATAAACCCCCAGGTACTTGACAGATTTGGAAAAGAGTATTTTGTTGCCTCGGATCGTAATGAACTGTGGTGTCTTTTGTTTGGCTGTGAAAAGGATGGCTTCAGTTTTGGCAGTATTGATCTTGACCTTCCATTTCTCCAGTTTCTGTATGACCTGATGCGCGGCATTTTGCAGTCGGCCTGTCGCTTTATTTATGGACGTACTCGACGTATAAAGCGCCAGGTCGTCTGCAACGCCTGCCATGTGAACGTTAGGTGGTAAGTTCTCAAAGGTCTCGGATATGTACAGGTTGAAGAGGATGGGGGACAAGACTGATCCCTGAGGGACGCCTGCAGGAATCAACCGCCTCGATGAAACTGACCCATTTACCTTAACTTGAATGTGGCGATCTGTTAGGTATGAGTGGATGATTTTCGTGATGCCTAGTGAGAATTTGTATGTGTGTAGTCTATGTATGAGTCCCTCTACCCATACCGAATCAAAAGCCTTCTCAGAGTCCAGCAAAAGTAGAGCAGTTGTGTGTGCTTGGGACATCTGATGTATAATGTGTTGTGTGACTCGACTTAGTTGGTGTGTCGTTGCGTGTTTGTGTTTGAATCCCATCTGGGAGTGTGGAATGATCTGTAGTTTGGTGATTTCCTTTTGTAGCCTGCTAAGTATCACTTTTTCGAATAACTTCGACAGTGTAGGTAGCAGGCTGATGGGGCGGTAATTGGATGGGTCTGAAGGCTGTTTGTTCGGCTTCGGTAGAGGGGTGATGGTGGCTGTTTTCCTAGCTGATGGGAAATAAGCAAGACGCAGACAAGCATTGTAGATCGCTGCCAGAAGGACCACACCCCGGCGGGGCAGGTTCCTCAGTGCATTGCTCTGAATGCTGTCATGCCCCGGAGCCTTATTCCCCTTCAGCTTAGATATGAGTTGGCTGATTTCTGAGGGGGACGTGAATTTGAGTTTGTCAGTGGTGGCATGTAATGGTTTGTTCGTGATTGTTTTGGCGAGTTTGTGAATGTGTTGTTTGAGTGAGTCGTTCCCTCTCGCCTCTGCATCCTCGTGCACCTTGACGAACTGGTTCACTAAGGCCTCTGATTTCTCCGCATCCGTCGTGGCGGTGGTGTTACCTACTCTGAGGGAAGGAATTCTGGATTGGGATGGGTTATTGAAGTGTTTTGTGAGCTTGAAGACAGACTCCCTGGTGGTTGAGGCCAGTTTGTCGTTCCAGGTGGACTGGCGTGTGAGAATTTTCTCACGGACCAGCCTCTGCAGAAAGTTGAATTGACGTTTGTGGTTGGTGTGTCTAGTGTGTTGCCACATCCGTCTGACTTGGTTTTTTGTCCTAATAAGCACCAGTATGTCATCAGGGAGTTGAATGGAAGGGGGGCGGTGCTTGAATTTGGGAACGGAGGTGTTGAGCCCATTTTGGATCAGGCGGGTGAGAGTTTCCACCTGACCATCAATGAGCTCGTGAGAGGTTAGTACGGGATTGGTGGAGGGGATGTTAGAATTTAAAAAATCCCTAAACTGGTTCCAATTTGCCCTACTATAGTTGAATTTGGTTGGGATGGGAGTGTTGAGCGGAGGAGAAGAGATCTTAAAGGACACAGGGACGTGGTCACTGTGCCCTTGTGTCAGGGTGGTCATGGAGTTGACTAGGTGGGAGTGTGAAGTGAGGACAAAATCGATTGTGCTCGGATTTTGTCTGTCACTCACAGGGAAAAATGTAGGGGACGAAGGGGCGGAGAAGCCAATGAGGTCCTGCGTGACCAGCTCATGTACAACTTGTCCACTGTCATTTTTGCGTAGACAACCCCACATAGGGTGTCTAGCATTCCAATCAGCCGCAAGAACGGTTGGATTGGACGGACTGAGGAGCGAGAGAACGAGGTCTCGACTCAACTTGGTTTTAGGGTGATTGTAGAGGCCTATAATATGAATGTGGTGGTGTTTGTACGGGACTTGGATACCCACTATATCCATCCCATCGCATGTTGGTGTATCAATTTGTGAGTGTTGAAGAGACTGTTTAATTGCGATGAGAACTCCCCTGTGTGGTCTGTCGCTACGGTAAAGAGTGTAGTTTGGTATCTTGGGTTTTGTGCGTTTTGTGAGTTGTGTTTCCGTGAGGATGGCAATGTCTATGTCGTGTTGTTGTAGAATGTGAGTGACTTCTGAGATGTTTTTCATCAGTCCTCTCACATTGTACAAAAGAATGTTGAATGAATTCCTAGCTGGTTTAGGGGCGATTCTCAAATAGAGGAGCGTATTTCGCAATAACAGAAATTTTTTCAAAAGCAGAGCTAGCGGATCTGAGGTCACTCACCATTCTTCGAAGCTCGGAGATAATTTGAGGTATTCCCATCGCCGTTAGCTCCTTGAATATTTCTTCGGCCTCCTTAATGAGCTGGAAGGTGCCCGAGTTCCCCGATAATCCGCTTTGCGGGGTCGACGATGAGGTACCTGGGAGATTAGCGGCCGGAGTCATCGACTGGGGTTGTCCGCGAAGGGCTTCAGCGAAAGATGGGCCGTTAGGTCGTATTGTTCTGGAGGTAAAGGTGTTTTTCGTCTGGCCCTGGAACGTTGACCTCTGTTGGGCCTTTCCCTCCTGAGCAGCCAGCTTGCGAATTTGGGCGTCCAAGCGGGATTGGCACTGTCTGAAGCTGGCAACATGATTTCCACCACAATTTGCGCAGCGAATGGGCTGGTTTTCCCGATCGCAGGACGAAACATTGTGGTCACCACCACACCTTACGCATCTCAACTTGAGGTTGCAGTGTTTGGAAGTGTGCGAGAATCGCTGGCAGCGGAAGCACATAGTTATTTGCCCGGAACTGCGATATTTTTCCACCCTGAAACGGTGGTAAATGATGCTGGGGACAGTCCTCAGCATCTGTAAAGACACCTCCTGTGCTGTGGTGACCACAAAGATCGGCAGCGCCTTTGTCGAGCCGTTCTCCGTTCGCTTGAACTGGTAAACCTCCGTAACCCCTTTAATTTGGTTTTGGAGGTCAGCGAGGATTTCTGTTGGCACTAGGGTGGCAGGAAGTCCGTGGATCACAAATCTGTTGTGCCTATCGCTCTTGAATCCGAAGGTATGGAACGGAAGGTGTTTTTCTTTAAGTCGACGGGCGACAACCTCATGGTCATCCCGCGACTGGAGGCAGATATGGGTCGTCTTACCTCTGTGCTTGAGGAAGAAGTTCTTCTTCACGAGCTCCTGGAGTTCTTTAATGAAGTCCTTCGTATTTGAAGGCACCCCATCCAAGATTATTGGAGGAATCCTCTCCTTGCGGGTGGTCTCAGGGGCGGCGATCTTCTCAGGAGCTGAGGCCAATAAAGCAAATGCGTTTTTCGTGGGAACAGCCGGAATTTGATCCATCTCTGCTTCCTCACTCGGCATTGGGGTTCTGGGAATCTGAGGATCAGAGGGATGAGAAATCACCCCCTCTTCAGTGTGGTTTAAGGCTAATCTCACCTTTTTCCTGAGTGTTAAAAATTCCTCTTCCAGGTCCTTAGACGTAGAAGGGATCGCGGGAGACGTGGGGCGAAGGCCTGAGGCCCCACCGACAGCTTTTTTCCGACGAGTTTCCACTTCGGAGAAGGCGAGGGAAGCGAAGAGGCAACGGGACACGGAAGGGCCGGCCGGGCGGCGAGCAACGCGAGACTTTCTAACGGAGAACAATAAGCGCAGGTAGAGAGCTCCTCGATGTTGACACCTCGAAGGCTCGAACCGGACTGTCGTGGTATGGCCGTTAGCGATATACCGCCTAACCTACCTTTCGCGTATACCGCCTCATACCGAGTACATACGCTTACGAAAACGCTGCCTGTGTGAGCCCAGCATCATCTTGCCGTACCTCGGGTTCGCCCGCGTCGCACCCGCAACAATATCACTGCACAACTGCCATCGTGCAACTACAACACCCCCTACGAACCTTTTCATCACTTCACTCCCTTCCTTCCTTCCTCCGCTCGGTGCACATTGAGTCCACGCACACTCAATCCAACAGGATTCCATGCAACATCTGTCGCTAGTTGGACAAAGGAAACGACCAGTTGAAAGGAACAACAACCAAGTAACGTTGTGGATGAATACCAAAGAGTAAGCGAGCAACGTTTTCTGCTCCAACTCTATGCTGCTACGCCTGCCTATCACGACAAATCAAACATTTCTTTTCTATTAGCAAACAACCTCCTCGCACATGCTGTCTCAATTTCCTCCTACTCTACTCTACAGAGGAACCAACTAGTTGTATCCATCTCTCCCATTCCATCCATCCATTACACACGTCTAGGCCTTGATTCCACTCCACACCTTTTATGGGTTACTCGTCGCCGCGTTGTAGAAAGACTTTGCCAACCATCTAACAATAACTCTACACGCACCTCATCACATTAACGATACAAACAGATGATAAACGCCAAATTTTATACTACATTTTCGAGACGATACACAAAACAAAACAAAAAACCTGTGACCAACCAACAACCAACAAAAGACTGAATTAATCGTCAACTGATGTTTCTCCTTCTCCCGTAGGAGCCTCCTGTTTGAGGTAGCGACCAACAAAATAAATAAATGCCCACTTCGCCTTTCTCCTTCTAAACCTTAACGCGCACTACCTTTCTACTAATGATGAGTTCATGTCGATGCCTCCTAGGTAACACTACCGGCCGGGAAGATTGAACATTGACTTTGAGCCCAAATGGGGTGGGTGGGTGGGTGTGTGTAGGTTCACTTATTTTGAGACATTTTCAATTGTCTAACAGGCCTCAGGCGGGCGGGACAGAGGATATCATTTTGGAGCTGCTTACTCTCCAATCCCATCTTTAGCTCCTAATTCGTAATAAAAACTCGTTCGTTTTTTCACTCGCTGCTGTACTTTGCAACGTTGACAAACAAACGTATCTATATCCATTACCTCAAACTATTCATCTTCTAAACAACTAAGTAGTTGTACCCCAACAACGTCTGTCTTCCCCTTAGAGCATTATTTTTCGTTTGGGATGACTGGAGGAGGATTGTGGGATGATGACCTTCAACTTCGTCTCAAATCATCTTTATACAACTTTTTATCAACCACATCATAATTTCATGATGCTGGTACGATTTAAATATCCGTCCGTGCCTGCCACGCACACACACCATCGCTTTACAACAACTTCCTCCTGACTTGACTCTACCTTTTATTACGGTTGAATCTCCGCGTAATCAAGCTCCTTTCATCCAATTTGACAAGTACTGAATTGAAATATTAACTCTACTATTTTTCTCTCCTGTTAAGATTTTCTCTGCCCGAGAAAAATAAAATTCAAATCAGTTTCATTTAACGTGACGACAGTGTACTTGCACTGCCTAAGAGCGGAGCAATATTTTGTATATAAAGCACTCTTGAGGTCATTCAAGCTTATTTGTCTCAACCAACCAACCAACCTTCGTTTCGACATTGTATTTATATTTTCAACAATAAATATTCAAGTTTATCGATTGACTCACTCTGCTTATCATGGAATTTCTCATTTTCTTACTCTGCTGACAACAGCCGTTCGTTTTATGCGTTTCTAGTATATTTTTGTTTTCCCTTACCTACGATTCCGTTTCAAGTTTAACGTGTCTACTCTCAGCTTGACGTCCTCGCTGGGACAAACTATTTACAGGGAAACCGTTGTACCGTCGTGCTCCTATACTTTTGAAAGGATAGGGTAGAGCGACAAAAGTGGGTAGCTGAGCTGGCTGGTCTGGAGAAACAGAAAAACAAACAAACTGGTGGGGGAGCAGGTAATCGTCCGAGGCGGGTGCACAATTCTTCCGCATTTCACGTCGACCTCAACGTACCGTTTTGGGCAGTGTGTTGTGCCCAGCCAGCATTGGGGACATTGATACGACCAGCCAGTCGTACCGATAGCTCTCTGTACTCACCGCTCCGGCAGTTGCTAACCAAACCTCCTTCCTCCGCTCGGTCCCTCCACGCCCAAAAAATATTAATTTTTCAGTTCCCGGAATAAAATAAATACGTTTATGCCCATTTAAAAACAGGAAAAAAAAGGAAGCTAACGGCACGCGGTGTTCCCAGGCGGTCACCCATCCAAGTACTAACCACGCCCGACGTTGCTTAACTTCGGTGATCGGACGAGAACCGGTGTGTTCAACGTGGTATGGCCGTTAGCGATATACAGCCTAACCTACCTTTCGCGTATACCGCCTCATACCGAGTACATACGCTTACGAAAACGCTGCCTGTGTGAGCCCAGCATCATCTTGCCGTACCTCGGGTTCGCCCGCGTCGCACCCGCAACAATATCACTGCACAACTGCCATCGTGCAACTACAACACCCCTACGAACCTTTTCATCACTTCACTCCCTTCCTTCCTTCCTCCGCTCGGTGCACATTGAGTCCACGCACACTCAATCCAACAGGATTCCATGCAACATCTGTCGCTAGTTGGACAAAGGAAACGACCAGTTGAAAGGAACAACAACCAAGTAACGTTGTGGATGAATACCAAAGAGTAAGCGAGCAACGTTTTCTGCTCCAACTCTATGCTGCTACGCCTGCCTATCACGACAAATCAAACATTTCTTTTCTATTAGCAAACAACCTCCTCGCACATGCTGTCTCAATTTCCTCCTACTCTACTCTACAGAGGAACCAACTAGTTGTATCCATCTCTCCCATTCCATCCATCCATTACACACGTCTAGGCCTTGATTCCACTCCACACCTTTTATGGGTTACTCGTCGCCGCGTTGTAGAAAGACTTTGCCAACCATCTAACAATAACTCTACACGCACCTCATCACATTAACGATACAAACAGATGATAAACGCCAAATTTTATACTACATTTTCGAGACGATACACAAAACAAAACAAAAAAAAACCTGTGACCAACCAACAACCAACAAAAGACTGAATTAATCGTCAACTGATGTTTCTCCTTCTCCCGTAGGAGCCTCCTGTTTGAGGTAGCGACCAACAAAATAAATAAATGCCCACTTCGCCTTTCTCCTTCTAAACCTTAACGCGCACTACCTTTCTACTAATGATGAGTTCATGTCGATGCCTCCTAGGTAACACTACCGGCCGGGGAAGATTGAACATTGACTTTGAGCCCAAATGGGGTGGGTGGGTGGGTGTGTGTAGGTTCACTTATTTTGAGACATTTTCAATTGTCTAACAGGCCTCAGGCGGGCGGGACAGAGGATATCATTTTGGAGCTGCTTACTCTCCAATCCCATCTTTAGCTCCTAATTCGTAATGAAAACTCGTTCGTTTTTTTACTCGCTGCTGTACTTTGCAACGTTGACAAACAAACGTATCTATATCCATTCCCCTCAAACTATTCATCTTCTAAACAACTAAGTAGTTTTACCCCAACAACGTCTGTCTTCCCCTTAGAGCATTATTTTTCGTTTGGGATGACTGGAGGAGGATTGTGGGATGATGACCTTCAACTTCGTCTCAAATCATCTTTATACAACTTTTTATCAACCACATCATAATTTCATGATGCTGGTACGATTTAAATATCCGTCCGTGCCTGCCACGCACACACACCATCGCTTTACAACAACTTCCTCCTGACTTGACTCTACCTTTTATTACGGTTGAATCTCCGCGTAATCAAGCTCCTTTCATCCAATTTGACAAGTACTGAATTGAAATATTAACTCTACTATTTTTCTCTCCTGTTAAGATTTTCTCTGCCCGAGAAAAATAAAATTCAAATCAGTTTCATTTAACGTGACGACAGTGTACTTGCACTGCCTAAGAGCGGAGCAATATTTTGTATATAAAGCACTCTTGAGGTCATTCAAGCTTATTTGTCTCAACCAACCAACCAACCTTCGTTTCGACATTGTATTTATATTTTCAACAATAAATATTCAAGTTTATCGATTGACTCACTCTGCTTATCATGGAATTTCTCATTTTCTTACTCTGCTGACAACAGCCGTTCGTTTTATGCGTTTCTAGTATATTTTTGTTTTCCCTTACCTACGATTCCGGTTCAAGTTTAACGTGGGTACTCTCAGCTTGACGTCCTCGCTGGGACAAACTATTTACAGGGAAACCGTTGTACCGTCGTGCTCCTATACTTTTGAAAGGATAGGGTAGAGCGACAAAAGTGGGTAGCTGAGCTGGCTGGTCTGGAGAAACAGAAAAACAAACAAACTGGTGGGGGAGCAGGTAATCGTCCGAGGCGGGTGCACAATTCTTCCGCATTTCACGTCGACCTCAACGTACCGTTTTGGGCAGTGTGTTGTGCCCAGCCAGCATTGGGGACATTGATACGACCAGCCAGTCGTACCGATAGCTCTCTGTACTCACCGCTCCGGCAGTTGCTAACCAAACCTCCTTCCTCCGCTCGATCCCTCCACGCCCAAAAAAATATTAATTTTTCAGTTCCCGGAATAAAATAAATACGTTTATGCCCATTTAAAAAACAGGAAAAAAAAGGAAGCTAACGGCACGCGGTGTTCCCAGGCGGTCACCCATCCAAGTACTAACCACGCCCGACGTTGCTTGACTTCGGTGATCGGACGAGAACCGGTGTGTTCAACGTGGTATGGCCGTTAGCGATATACAGCCTAACCTACCTTTCCCGTATACCGCCTCATACCGAGTACATACGCTTACGAAAACGCTGCCTGTGTGAGCCCAGCATCATCTTGCCGTACCTCGGGTTCGCCCGCGTCGCACCCGCAACAATATCACTGCACAACTGCCATCGTGCAACTACAACACCCCCTACGAACCTTTTCATCACTTCACTCCCTTCCTTCCTTCCTCCGCTCGGTGCACATTGAGTCCACGCACACTCAATCCAACAGGATTCCATGCAACATCTGTCGCTAGTTGGACAAAGGAAACGACCAGTTGAAAGAAAGGAACAACAACCAAGTAACGTTGTGGATGAATACCAAAGAGTAAGCGAGCAACGTTTTCTGCTCCAACTCTATGCTGCTACGCCTGCCTATCACGACAAATCAAACATTTCTTTTCTATTAGCAAACAACCTCCTCGCACATGCTGTCTCAATTTCCTCCTACTCTACTCTACAGAGGAACCAACTAGTTGTATCCATCTCTCCCATTCCATCCATCCATTACACACGTCTAGGCCTTGATTCCACTCCACACCTTTTATGGGTTACTCGTCGCCGCGTTGTAGAAAGACTTTGCCAACCATCTAACAATAACTCTACACGCACCTCATCACATTAACGATACAAACAGATGATAAACGCCAAATTTTATACTACATTTTCGAGACGATACACAAAACAAAACAAAAAAAACCTGTGACCAACCAACAACCAACAAAAGACTGAATTAATCGTCAACTGATGTTTCTCCTTCTCCCGTAGGAGCCTCCTGTTTGAGGTAGCGACCAACAAAATAAATAAATGCCCACTTCGCCTTTCTCCTTCTAAACCTTAACGCGCACTACCTTTCTACTAATGATGAGTTCATGTCGATGCCTCCTAGGTAACACTACCGGCCGCAGAAGATTGAACATTGACTTTGAGCCCAAATGGGGTGGGTGGGTGTGTGTAGGTTCACTTATTTTGAGACATTTTCAATTGTCTAACAGGCCTCAGGCGGGCGGGACAGAGGATATCATTTTGGAGCTGCTTACTCTCCAATCCCATCTTTAGCTCCTAATTCGTAATGAAAACTCGTTCGTTTTTTTACTCGCTGCTGTACTTTGCAACGTTGACAAACAAACGTATCTATATCCATTCCCCTCAAACTATTCATCTTCTAAACAACTAAGTAGTTGTACCCCAACAACGTCTGTCTTCCCCTTAGAGCATTATTTTTCGTTTGGGATGACTGGAGGAGGATTGTGGGATGATGACCTTCAACTTCGTCTCAAATCATCTTTATACAACTTTTTATCAACCACATCATAATTTCATGATGCTGGTACGATTTAAATATCCGTCCGTGCCTGCCACGCACACACACCATCGCTTTACAACAACTTCCTCCTGACTTGACTCTACCTTTTATTACGGTTGAATCTCCGCGTAATCAAGCTCCTTTCATCCAATTTGACAAGTACTGAATTGAAATATTAACTCTACTATTTTTTCTCTCCTGTTAAGATTTTCTCTGCCCGAGAAAAAAAATTCAAATCAGTTTCATTTAACGTGACGACAGTGTACTTGCACTGCCTAAGAGCGGAGCAATATTTTGTATATAAAGCACTCTTGAGGTCATTCAAGCTTATTTGTCTCAACCAACCAACCAACCTTCGTTTCGACATTGTATTTATATTTTCAACAATAAATATTCAAGTTTATCGATTGACTCACTCTGCTTATCATGGAATTTCTCATTTTCTTACTCTGCTGACAACAGCCGTTCGTTTTATGCGTTTCTAGTATATTTTTGTTTTCCCTTACCTACGATTCCGTTTCAAGTTTAACGTGTCTACTCTCAGCTTGACGTCCTCGCTGGGACAAACTATTTACAGGGAAACCGTTGTACCGTCGTGCTCCTATACTTTTGAAAGGATAGGGTAGAGCGACAAAAGTGGGTAGCTGAGCTGGCTGGTCTGGAGAAACAGAAAAACAAACAAACTGGTGGGGGAGCAGGTAATCGTCCGAGGCGGGTGCACAATTCTCCCGCATTTCACGTCGACCTCAACGTACCGTTTTGGGCAGTGTGTTGTGCCCAGCCAGCATTGGGGACATTGATACGACCAGCCAGTCGTACCGATAGCTCTCTGTACTCACCGCTCCGGCAGTTGCTAACCAAACCTCCTTCCTCCGCTCGGTCCCTCCACGCCCAAAAAATATTAATTTTTCAGTTCCCGGAATAAAATAAATACGTTTATGCCCATTTAAACAACAGGAAAAAAAAGGAAGCTAACGGCACGCGGTGTTCCCAGGCGGTCACCCATCCAAGTACTAACCACACCCGACGTTGCTTAACTTCGGTGATCGGACGAGAACCGGTGTGTTCAACGTGGTATGGCCGTTAGCGATATACAGCCTAACCTACCTTTCCCGTATACCGCCTCATACCGAGTACATACGCTTACGAAAACGCTGCCTGTGTGAGCCCAGCATCATCTTGCCGTACCTCGGGTTCGCCCGCGTCGCACCCGCAACAATATCACTGCACAACTGCCATCGTGCAACTACAACACCCCCTACGAACCTTTTCATCACTTCACTCCCTTCCTTCCTTCCTCCGCTCGGTGCACATTGAGTCCACGCACACTCTATCCAACAGGATTCCATGCAACATCTGTCGCTAGTTGGACAAAGGAAACGACCAGTTGAAAGAAACAACAACCAAGTAACGTTGTGGATGAATACCAAAGAGTAAGCGAGCAACGTTTTCTGCTCCAACTCTATGCTGCTACGCCTGCCTATCACGACAAATCAAACATTTCTTTTCTATTAGCAAACAACCTCCTCGCACATGCTGTCTCAATTTCCTCCTACTCTACTCTACAGAGGAACCAACTAGTTGTATCCATCTCTCCCATTCCATCCATCCATTACACACGTCTAGGCCTTGATTCCACTCCACACCTTTTATGGGTTACTCGTCGCCGCGTTGTAGAAAGACTTTGCCAACCATCTAACAATAACTCTACACGCACCTCATCACATTAACGATACAAACAGATGATAAACGCCAAATTTTATACTACATTTTCGAGACGATACACAAAACAAAACAAAAAAAACCTGTGACCAACCAACAACCAACAAAAGACTGAATTAATCGTCAACTGATGTTTCTCCTTCTCCCGTAGGAGCCTCCTGTTTGAGGTAGCGACCAACAAAATAAATAAATGCCCACTTCGCCTTTCTCCTTCTAAACCTTAACGCGCACTACCTTTCTACTAATGATGAGTTCATGTCGATGCCTCCTAGGTAACACTACCGGCCGGGGAAGATTGAACATTGACTTTGAGCCCAAATGGGGTGGGTGGGTGTGTGTAGGTTCACTTATTTTGAGACATTTTCAATTGTCTAACAGGCCTCAGGCGGGCGGGACAGAGGATATCATTTTGGAGCTGCTTACTCTCCAATCCCATCTTTAGCTCCTAATTCGTAATGAAAACTCGTTCGTTTTTTTACTCGCTGCTGTACTTTGCAACGTTGACAAACAAACGTATCTATATCCATTCCCCTCAAACTATTCATCTTCTAAACAACTAAGTAGTTGTACCCCAACAACGTCTGTCTTCCCCTTAGAGCATTATTTTTCGTTTGGGATGACTGGAGGAGGATTGTGGGATGATGACCTTCAACTTCGTCTCAAATCATCTTTATACAACTTTTTATCAACCACATCATAATTTCATGATGCTGGTACGATTTAAATATCCGTCCGTGCCTGCCACGGACACACACCATCGCTTTACAACAACTTCCTCCTGACTTGACTCTACCTTTTATTACGGTTGAATCTCCGCGTAATCAAGCTCCTTTCATCCAATTTGACAAGTACTGAATTGAAATATTAACTCTACTATTTTTCTCTCCTGTTAAGATTTTCTCTGCCCGAGAATAACAATTCAAATCAGTTTCATTTAACGTGACGACAGTGTACTTGCACTGCCTAAGAGCGGAGCAATATTTTGTATATAAAGCACTCTTGAGGTCATTCAAGCTTATTTGTCTCAACCAACCAACCAACCTTCGTTTCGACATTGTATTTATATTTTCAACAATAAATATTCAAGTTTATCGATTGACTCACTCTGCTTATCATGGAATTTCTCATTTTCTTACTCTGCTGACAACAGCCGTTCGTTTTATGCGTTTCTAGTATATTTTTGTTTTGCCTTACCTACGATTGCGTTTCAAGTTTAACGTGTCTACTCTCAGCTTGACGTCCTCGCTGGGACAAACTATTTACAGGAAACCGTTGTACCGTCGTGCTCCTATACTTTTGAAAGGATAGGGTAGAGCGACAAAAGTGGGTAGCTGAGCTGGCTGGTCTGGAGAAACAGAAAAACAAACAAACTGGTGGGGGAGCAGGTAATCGTCCGAGGCGGGTGCACAATTCTTCCGCATTTCACGTCGACCTCAACGTACCGTTTTGGGCAGTGTGTTGTGCCCAGCCAGCATTGGGGACATTGATACGACCAGCCAGTCGTACCGATAGCTCTCTGTACTCACCGCTCCGGCAGTTGCTAACCAAACCTCCTTCCTCCGCTCGATCCCTCCACGCCCAAAAAAATATTAATTTTTCAGTTCCCGGAATAAAATAAATACGTTTATGCCCATTTAAAAAACAGGAAAAAAAAGGAAGCTAACGGCACGCGGTGTACCCAGGCGTTCACCCATCCAAGTACTAACCACGCCCGACGTTGCTTAACTTCGGTGATCGGACGAGAACCGGTGTGTTCAACGTGGTATGGCCGTTAGCGATATACAGCCTAACCTACCTTTCCCGTATACCGCCTCATACCGAGTACATACGCTTACGAAAACGCTGCCTGTGTGAGCCCAGCATCATCTTGCCGTACCTCGGGTTCGCCCGCGTCGCACCCGCAACAATATCACTGCACAACTGCCATCGTGCAACTACAACACCCCTACGAACCTTTTCATCACTTCACTCCCTTCCTTCCTTCCTCCGCTCGGTGCACATTGAGTCCACGCACACTCAATCCAACAGGATTCCATGCAACATCTGTCGCTAGTTGGACAAAGGAAACGACCAGTTGAAAGAAAGGAACAACAACCAAGTAACGTTGTGGATGAATACCAAAGAGTAAGCGAGCAACGTTTTCTGCTCCAACTCTATGCTGCTACGCCTGCCTATCACGACAAATCAAACATTTCTTTTCTATTAGCAAACAACCTCCTCGCACATGCTGTCTCAATTTCCTCCTACTCTACTCTACAGAGGAACCAACTAGTTGTATCCATCTCTCCCATTCCATCCATCCATTACACACGTCTAGGCCTTGATTCCACTCCACACCTTTTATGGGTTACTCGTCGCAGCGTTGTAGAAAGACTTTGCCAACCATCTAACAATAACTCTACACGCACCTCATCACATTAACGATACAAACAGATGATAAACGCCAAATTTTATACTACATTTTCGAGACGATACACAAAACAAAACAAAAAAAACCTGTGACCAACCAACAACCAACAAAAGACTGAATTAATCGTCAACTGATGTTTCTCCTTCTCCCGTAGGAACCTCCTGTTTGAGGTAGCGACCAACAAAATAAATAAATGCCCACTTCGCCTTTCTCCTTCTAAACCTTAACGCGCACTACCTTTCTACTAATGATGAGTTCATGTCGATGCCTCCTAGGTAACACTACCGGCCGGGGAAGATTGAACATTGACTTTGAGCCCAAATGGGGTGGGTGGGTGTGTGTAGGTTCACTTATTTTGAGACATTTTCAATTGTCTAACAGGCCTCAGGCGGGCGGGACAGAGGATATCATTTTGGAGCTGCTTACTCTCCAATCCCATCTTTAGCTCCTAATTCGTAATAAAAACTCGTTCGTTTTTTTACTCGCTGCTGTACTTTGCAACGTAGTTGGACAAAGGAAGCGACCAGTTGAAAGGAACAACAACCAAGTAACGTTGTGGATGAATACCAATTGCATACCCTACCCGATACTCTCTGCTGTACTTTGCGAAGCTGACAAACATTTGTATATTCTTTCTCTTCAATTACTATTACTCTTCATTTTCCAAATAACTACCAACAGAAAGTTTGTGAAATGAATTGAAACGTCCGAATTTGAGGTGTCTAGTCGCAACTTGATACTTCCTTTCCGTTACTGTATAATTCATGACTCGTCCTGGATTCTACCCGTTAGATAACTGAGTTCCAGTGAAGACAAATTCTGGGGCACTAGCTTATTTTGTATTGGTCCCTACAAGACCTCAGACACCAACACAAACAAAGACGTATTGTATTGTGGAGAAATATTAGAAATAGTGAGCTTTTTCATCTTCAAAAAATTATATACATGAGATCACAGTAATAACTACTCACCTCTCAGCTTCTTTAATGCATATTCTGCTACAGTCTTGTTCGCGAAGAATACTGTGAAGCATTCTTTGGTCCTTTTGATTTTAGCTACGAATTTGAGATTTACAGTAATGCTTTCTAAAATACCTAGGAGCTGTTCCTCTGAAATCGAATGTGGCAAATTCCGGATGTATATCGCAGTTGCCTAAAACAAAAAGAAGTAAATTATGACAGGAAAGTAAAGGAATATAAATGGAATATAACAATAAGGAAAGGTCCACACTTAATTTAACTCACCATAACAGGCCAGATTCTCATCTCAACCTCAAAATGACAAAAAATGCGGCTGGGGCATTGCCACTAGAGAACGACAGTACAATTGTGATTGGCCTAATCATTAGGTTGATTGAAGGTGCTGTGGAGTGCCAGCTGACTCATCCAGCCCATGTTTCTTTCGTGTCTGTACGATTGGAGATGACTTGTTAGCTTTCATAACAAACCAAACTCGGCCGCACACCCAGTGTTGCAAATTTGTTGTTTGTTTTTTTGTTGTTGTTGCATACCCTGGAGGGCACCCTACATTTTCATTAAATACCACATCCTAGGGATGTCAAACGTTAAATTCTGGGTTTTCGTAGGGAAGTGCCATGAAACGGATATTGGTGGAAACATATAATCATAAACTGTCAACTTCTGATAACGAGGTCCCAAAACTGACCCCAGTGAAGCCAATCAGACCTTCCAACCACCCGCATAATTACAGTTCTTCGCATACATTTTGCCCACATTCAGTAGAGGACATTTTTATAAAGATTTGAGTCCACACATACACCACAGAATGGAAGAGCATGACTGAAATTGAGAGGCGGTGTTTGAGTGTGAACCTCTAAAGTCTTATTAGTTTTCCTACGAGCGAATTCAGTAGAGTATTCCAAAATACGCTCAATGGAGAAATACTGACAATATAGTAAGTACAATATTGGGCGTCATGCTTGATAAAATACTCCCTTCATCTGAGTGTTCTTGTTGCTCACACTTGATCTTAAAATAAAACAACTCTGCTTACCTATGAGTGAGAAATGTAAATGTTCAGTTCATCTAAGGCGGTTAACACACATTGACAATCTTTAGATACATCTCTACGTATTGGTCCTGAGATTTGGGGTTCAGCGTGAAGTCTCTCAGATTAAGAAGATTTGAACATTACAAAGTAAAGCGTAGTGTTATATTCTTCCTGGTACAATCCCAACAGAATCCTACACCATAACACCCACCTACTAAGTTGGCCGCTATTATAAACCCGGCTATCCAGTACCCTGCTCGTGCAACACCTCCGACACATAACTTTAGTAGTATCACGCAAGAGTGGCATCATGACTTCGTAAACTAACAAGGACAATTTTCGTTATAAGAGGGAGACAAGTATTATTTTTATATTAATGTTTCTAACACTACACAATTTGAGAGGCCAGTTAGCAATCTTATAATTATCTAGATTGACAACCCTCTTCACACGTTTATTACTGGTATCCCTCACTATTTGGTCGTTAAACGAGTTTAGCAATCAATTTCACAACGAATCAATCAGTGCGCCTGGGAGAGGAGGTGACAGCTCACGATGAGTTTTTGGCAATAATGCCATCATCAGTACCACAAACAGCTAAGTGCATCTTTAACAATTCCGGGTAGAAAAGATAATTTCACATTTATCTCTATTGATAACGATTAATAGAGGGGCATACAATATAAAGGAAATGGGAGTAATAGGGGCTGGAAGTAATTCCCCCACTTTACTGTCCTGCTGTTGACAAAAAGTGATACTATTAACCATATGACCACTGAGTACTGTAAACATTTGGCATGCAGAATTATGGACACTAGTTGCTGTAAAATATAATAATCGTATAAAGCGTTCAGCAGGCAATGGTGCAACCCAAGGATTTTACGATAAAATATGGAAACATCTACCTCGAGTAAGGCCCATTCCACTGATACTGTGACATTCTCAAAATCAGGAATTCCAAAGTTGACAAGATATCGACGAGCCATAGCTGCTGATCGGTGATCAGCAAATTCAGCGAAACAGAACCCCCGGTTCTCCCGTTTGTTGGTTAATGACGAGTATAAATACACTAGCCTTAAACCCGATAAATGTTTGCTCAAGATTTCCTTCAGCTCTGATTCGTTCAAATGTTTGGGAATACGGCCTGAAAACAAAAAACCAGGTTGATTATAATTTGTAATTCCTTTATAAGGGAAAGCTTTCTTATGAATCATGATGTGACAATGGATTAGAGAAATCCAGACACTATTATGAGATATTCAAAGAATTATTACGGGCATTCATGCCCAATTTAGCAAATAAACAGCACAACATCAAAACCAAACTTGCACAATTTTGCGAATAGTGAAAACGATTGAGCGGGGCTGAAGATATCACAATATGTGCGACCAGATAATTTGACCTGTCAACAAGGAAAGGTTGGGTAAATTTGATACACAAGCACATCAGTTTACGTACGTTCGCTTCAACTGGTGTAATTTCGCGTTGGAAACAATAGCACGAGATTTTCTACACGAGTAGATTTGCCACCTCAGAAAGGTTCCTGACAAGAGCGGCATTTGGCGTGCCCAACCTGAGGTAAAAATGTGTAACCAGGTGGTAAGTGGAATCCTTGGCCATTTTCTGGTTGCTCATTAATTAAGGTGGGACACACTTCATTCTGAAGATGAACACAGCCAAGATCCACCTTTTCCATACTCGCCCAAACCAGCTTTCACGGATGCAGAAGGGGGAACAAAATCAAGATCTGTTGCTAAAAACATAAGCACAAGAGCGTTTAGGGGGAATTATCAAAAACAGGATGAAGACCCATCTCCAAGTACCAGATTTCTACGAGAAAGTACGACTGCCTAGCCTTTTAACTGACTCGCAGCAAACCACATAAAGCTGAAAATAATTATACAACGGTGTATTATTCCCTTGCACAGAATGAGTATGACGTATCAAAATTAATATCAAGAATATAGCATGGTTATATCAACAACAAGGGAAACGACTACTCATACAAACGACAACGTTTGTAGAGTGCTTCTGAGACCCATCCTGCTCGATTCTGCATCGATAAACACTAGTAAACTATACGAAACATGACCACTACAACAGAACAACTAGTCAACACTGATGGGAACTGGAGTGGTACAGTGCAGGATGAGAGCTCAGGCCAAAGAGAAAATGATAACTTTTGCTATATTGTCTCGCGAATTCCTTCACATACTACAATTTTTTACCCCAACCAAGAATTTTTAACCAAGTTTGAAGTAATTCTACAATGGAATTCTTAGTAAATTTTTAAAATAACGTTAAATACTCCAAATAGGAATTACGGCTGCGAGGAGAGGCAGTTCGAGTTAACATATTTTTAAAAAATAATGAATCGAGTAAGACTATCCACACATCAATGGTTCATAACTTTCTGGATGACAATTTACTAGTAGAAGGGCTGCTTAGGGGAAGTTCTCTTTCCTTCACCCATAACTCTTATTTATCACATTTTGGTGTATTATTCAGAATATTCGTACAATGACCCCCCCCCCCCTCGAAAATGTGACACGTTCTGCTTCCCTGTCCAGGCGGTCTAAAAACCCGCTCTTGCTCACAAAATTCCCAATTGGTAAATAGTTGTGCCTGCCTACTCGTCAATCTGACAAAACATTAGCCAAGAACGCAATTTTAACACGTGCGAATCGTTTTATACCATTCCGTGTTTTTTGATGCTGAGGTGAATAAGGTGAGACTACGCGGTGTAGGACTGCGCCTAAATGAGAAACGGTGAACTCACAGTAAATATAATATACTACTTGAAGGAGCTTGTGGGTGAATACAGCGAAAGTTGTTGTTTCTCCCTGGCCTGTGCTCATTTCTCGAGCTGCCTCCTACTTTCCTGTCCTCCATGACACCTGCCAGCTCGACTCGTCACGTTGTGCCAATTGCCCAGGGTCGCATTTTTGTTCTTGTTGTAGTCAGGTCATGTTTCATATTGTTTACTACTAGTGCGATACTGAATCGAAGGGGATGGATTTAGGAGATGCGAGATAAGCTCAAGCTGTGCAACAGAATAATAAAGCGCTGTGTAATAGTTTGCAGCATTTTTTATCTGTTTTTCAGAGGAGGGCAAAAATGCCGAGACTTAGTGCCTTTTCATTTCCAATATGTGTGGCAGTTGTACACAGTTTGTTAGTCAACAAAAGTAGTTGCCTCGAAAGTTACAGGGTTGGTCTGTTATCTGAATATTCTTGTGTATGATATCGTATTGTCATGTGCTGCCTTAGGGTTTGTCAACAAACTTAGCTGTTTCGACCTGTGTTTTATAACACTCATGGCAACACTTGGAAAGAAGAGAAGAGCTCCTCTCTGTAACACAAACTGAATACGAATGCCCAGAAGTGGCACTATTAAATCGGTTTTCCAATTATTTCAACTTCCTCTTTAAACAGAATCAGCGTCTCACATAAAAAGAACACATGACATTAATAATACGTACACAAATAATAAACTAAAGCGAAACAGTTAACTAACCAATAAAAATTCGACAGTTGTCCAAAGATTCTTCCACGCAAATATAATGCTGTCTAATGCGATAATTATTGAGCTCTTTGACCGCCCTCAAGGCCTCATTGCGAGTCGCATACTGGGCGAAACCGTAGCCTCTGTTTGAGCCAGAGAAATTCATCATCAGACGGAAGGTGTAGATTGTACCAACTTGCGAAAATATGGGAAAAAGCTCTGAAGCAGTACTTTTACGGGGAAGTCTTCTCAAATGAACCTGAAGAAGAACACAGACTACTGATCATCAGAGCTTGATTGAATAAACGAGAATAACTTGTGCAATGGAAATACACTAAGCTGTGAGTACACACAGCATTATCATCAAATTAACACAGTACAACTCAGGCAATCGATGATCTCGACACTGTCGAGATACTGCTAAAGATGAAAGTCAATAGCCACCTCCACAAAAGGATGCAACAAAAATAGAAAGGACGAAATTGGTGGTTTGTTTTGTGGCATCGACCAGGAGAAGCCCAAGAAACAAACGTGCTACTAAGCAGATAAAAGAAAGTGACTTGAGGCTCAAAGGAATGAGAAGACTAAGGTAGTCTCTACAAATTTCCATTATATGCTCCCGTACCGGTATGTAAACCATTATTTTCTGCAGTCCGTCTACATAATTCCTGAATGTCCCAACTGAAGTTCTGAATTGGTTTGTTTGTTTTCGTTAAGTTTTAATTTTCCCCATTTTCACTCTTCGTTATGAGAAGTCTTTATTTTTTCCCTTTAGTAATGAGCTCATAGGGTGCATATTAGTTTTCTTGATTTGTTTTTTGTAGAGCTGCAGTTAGTGTAAACGATCTATTTGCGTCATTCTCATTTCGAGCCAGAGATAATTAATACAATTTTGTTGTTGTTTGAAGTTTTCCATTATTTTTCTAAATTTGTTTCTGCGGGTTCATCCCCAATTTTGACATAACAACGTCCCTGCCACAGTACAAGTCTGGTCTTGGCTAGGTACACAACTGGCAAACAATGAAACCAATTCACAGGTTTTCTCAACAAATACCTAGGTTGCCACAGGTGCGACAGCCGAGCTCAGTATTCAGTAGAAGGTAAAATAGCAATGATCTACTGACCACCAATTCATGAGAGCTTCAGATTTCAACCTCACTCTCTCCTTAGTACCTCTCCACACACAAACTCTCCAACTACCAGATGATTGTGGAAATCATAACCAATATGGCACTCCAGATCCTGAAATGATAAAATAACTATAACTAACTCCCCTCTACTTTAGTTAGACATATGAACAAAGATCAATCACACACTTCAGTGCCTTTAGGCGGAGGAGCTCCTGTCCATCCTAAAGGAGGCCCATACTTTCTTTGTCCATTGTCCTGCGATATTGGCCATTTATCGAGAAAAAGCCGTTGTGAGTTGTGGCAAGTAAAGGCGCTGTCCCTCGATGGCGGTGGCTCAGTCTTCTTCTCAGTTTGTTTAGAGAAATCATTGACAGTATCGGCCCACAACTTTTTTTTGAGAAAGACACCATTCTGACAACTCTTCTCCCTAATAGTCTCTGAAAATGTTACAGATTTTCGCATTCATACACTGAATGTTACAAAGAGAAAATGATAAGAGGCTGAAATAACACACACAGGAACAGGTTAGGTTCACTATCAATTACACTGTGTTAGAGGAGAGGGGCTGGCACCGTAGGTAGAAGGTAAAAAAACCCCCTATTTATTTTCAAGTTCATGAGGTTGAATAGCCATCTACTTCAATGAATACTTTATTCAACCGTAGAAAGAGTCTTTGCAATGGCTTGTGGGTGTACCACTAGTATGCGTTTCATTGTTTTAGTGATGATGGAGTGTTTATTCGAACTAGCATGAATGATTGTATCTCTTCTTGATAACCTTAAAAAAGGTTATCTTTTTATTGGAATGAAGATGTTGATGAGCTTTCGACCAACTAATTCAGTCCATCAAGTTCAACCCTATCATTCAACAGACTGAACATCAATAATGAACTGCACACTGTACACATGTATTGAACTTGGGATGTGAAGACCCCTACCTATGTGACTCTCTGTTACCAACTAACTTCAATCTTTAGTCACAGTCGTTCCATAAAAAGGTTCACACAGCAAAAGAGGAGGAGTGATACTCCAGAAGAAACAGTATGAGCGAGAAGCTACTTAGTTTGTCAAATTCCTAAATTCAAATTCAGAGATAAAACATACTTGTTCTTTGCACATGAGCGAGCCCAACAGCTTCAATAATAAAACGGAGTTAGGAAGATGTCTATTTCCGCTATATTTGAGTAACAATGTTGGATCGATTTCGCCAGATAAGTCACAAGAACGCAATTGATGATAACTTAACTTGCGTTCATGTTATTGATGACCTAACCGTCCAAATCGATCCAACATTATAACTCAAATTTAGTGGACATAGACACACACATAGTCACAACTCCTATCATGGAAATGAGTTTTCACAACTTCGTCCTCAGTAATTTAATTCTCAGCAACTTTTCGAATGCGTCTATTTCTACTACAAGGCCTACACAACTAACTTAAATGCTGGTCTTGAGATAACTCTGCCTGTGCCTATACGGAAAGAAAATTCTCAACGCATTCATTGACTCATAGTTCAAGTACAAAAAATACAGACCAAGTTAGTTTCTCGATAAGTTCAGCCACTAGTAAACCTAATCTTCAGGGCTGTAGAAGCTGAGCGTGCTCACCAACCTTCAAAGCTCTGAGAAAGTCGACGTTCACAACCAATATGAACTATGGGATCTCATATCATTACATGCAATTGAAAAATAAACAAGTGTTGAACCTACATTCAATTGAATAAGGGCTATCCCAAGAAATTTCCAAAATTCGAATGAAGTATAAAGACTACTGCAGAATGAGATCACAGAAGTTGAATTATTTTCTGTTTCACAAAGGGAGTAAAATAGTAAAGGGGACAGGAAATCTACAGTTGAGTTGAAACCCGCGGTTGCAGTTCCAACTTGATAGTTTTAAATTGATAAATAAACTGAATTCGATGCTAACGCTTTATAATACGATGCCAGAAAACATACCCGTAACGGTTCTTCGCGATTGGGCAAATAAGATTTGAGGGGTTTGTGCGATGCTCGTTGCTATACATTTAAAATGACATCCAGTTGCATAGTACACTGAAAAGTAGGCCTTCAGAATTACAGAGAAAAGTCGGACGATAATCGTAACTAGCCCAAGATTCGTTGTCAAGATATACCTCCTATGGCGATGACACTTGTTGATCAAGAATAGACAACGCCAACCAACAAACGCGATTCTTCAACCCAACGATTCGTCGTGACTCGCATAACATTTTAAACTAAGAAATAATCAATACTCAAGGCGAAATACTTACTCATTGTAGAATTCGACTAAAACAGTAAGCGTTTCACTTAAACGGACAAAGCGACGCTAACAAATCACACAAGGTGACACGCACGCAAACCAACAACAAGCTCAAGCTAACGAAATGAAAATGGTGGTCGAAAGTCCCGATTCGAAGAGTGTAGAGCACGGCGCCCCCAACGAACCGCTTGGAACTATCACTCGGAAGGGTTTTCCCCAACGGCAACCGTTTTCGAAGTGGATCAATGGCTCCTTTAACTTACCTCAGATACGATACGTAAATCAGTTGTTACTTCCGTCAAACGTATCATCGTTTATCAAAGCATTGAAACCAGCAAAAATTGCTACTAGGAATCAAAACCTGGAGTACTCAACAAAACTTCGAATACATTGATCCAAAGATTCAATTTTTTTCCCTTTACCTCGTCAATGTTTGCAGAAATTAAATTATTTGGGGCGTATACAACATCAACACGACTTGGGGATCAACCAAATATGTTATTTGACCGAACCACAGCAAGTCAAATGTACTACACATTGGTTGAAATTTGGGGTAATACAATTAATATGAATATTTATTCAATAGTTTTTAATATTTTATTTGTTTTTAAATTAATGTCTATAGTTACTTTGTTAATAAATGTGAAGTTAGTTATTCAGGTTTCTCAATAATTTCCCAAATTTGGTGGCATAATAAATTATTGTTATATCTAGCAATTTTCAGATTTCACAACTTTTTTTGGTAGCGCATTGTTATGCCAGCTAGGGCACTCAAAACACACGCAAAACATATCTGTGCTGATCTGTGATATAGTAATAATTTATCTCAAGTACTTTACGAAAAACAAGAAACAGATAGTCATGGTAATATTGGCAAGGTGCTCTCGTGAAGTATTGATAAAATCAGATGTAAATGGTTTTCACAAGGGATTGCCAGGAAAGAAAATTCTCATCCACAACTGCCTTCAGTAGTTCCGGAAAAAATGGTTTTTTTAAATCTCTGTCCAATGGTTCATGAAAAAAATACTTACGATTAAAACCCTTTAGGGTATTGAATAGTTAGAGACATCCTGTTGGTTTCATATAAATTACTAAAGTTTTCACGATATCTCTATTTGGTTTTTCTGTTCAACGTTGGGTGAAAACTTTTGGGGTAAAATATATCTGCCACTAACTGAATACTTAGTTGTTATCCATGTTTTATACAGTCCACAGAATGATTTGTAGATATCTCGAAATGTTTGCAAGCTGAATAGTTGAAGGCTTTGACAACTGCACGAGAAATCATCACCCCAATATCACCACTAAGAGCACTATTACCGAAATCTTGATGGAAAATAAAGTGAGTGATGTTAATTAGTAGAAGATATATTTTAGGTGTAGTGAAAAGCGTAATCCCTCATTTTGAGCGAATATTTATCTCATTGAATGAATTAAACTAGCTCGTAACGTTATTTTTTTACCTTAGAAACAGTCCAAAACGAAAACAAAAGAGGTTAACTAGTTCAGCTGTTTACTTGCCGTGCTGATTTCGGTGAACACACGTACTCATGTACTGTTCTTCAAAATTTGGGAGTTTTGACAATAGCAGCTTTAATACAAGATCTGGCGAAAATTATTTCAGCGATGTGGACAAGGGCGGATTAAAGTACAATTGTAACCCTTTGAATAAAGGAATGTAACAGGATTCGTTGAAGATATCTAAATTGTCTCAAATCAATAGAAACCTGTTGCTTCCGATGGCAAATGTGTATTTTGTGCGCAGCTGACGTTTGTATACAAAATCATGTGAATGTGGACATTTTCACGTTACATATAGGAGAGAATTCTGGCACATCATCCGCCCAAGAAAGTTTACTATTTTTGCCACAAAGACGCTTCACGTTAAATTCGGCGATAGCTGCATGTGGCAACACTGCGTACAGTGTTGTCTGGAGTCTATGCATTCGCCACAGCAATTTGCTTAGTGAAGACCACCAACAATCGTCTTTTATTTTATTCACGAAACGTTCAAGTCCGTAGACTTCATATCGTTAGTTATCATTTCATGTTTAATTTTCCGCCAAGTAATTAATATAATTTCAAATGGTTAATGGGTGACTTCATCGACGCGATGGGATCGAGACGTTTACTATAGTTTTCAAGCATTAACATTTCTTTGTCACCATGGATATGACCAGTGCGGAGGGTAAGCATTTCATTTTTAAAAGCTTAATAAATCGATTATTGTTTATTATCGGTTCATATTCCATGCATTCACATTCTTTACCTTCGTTTGGTTACACACATTAGTTCAATTGATATAAGAACGCCATGGTTGTATTCTCCGAATGACTTGAGAATAAAATACTGAATTATTTAATAGCTCAAACCAAGAACATTCATCTACCTTAAAAAGTGACTGGCGGTTGAGACATTTACGTATTCATGAGATAATGTATTTGAAGAGTTTATTTAGTCAATAATTAATGTTTTTGTTCTTAGTTGCATCCTAAGTTTTTCAATTGCCGGACACGATAGAACTACGAATTCGCAAGCGGTGCAGTATTGTTCTGCGTATTAGTTATTGAATGTTTAGCTTGCCACTATTTGCGCTAGTCGGGATTTGTCTTCTCAACAATGCTCGTTCAAACTGCAGTTACTATTTGAACTGGAGGCCTACGTTGTGGCTCCAGCATCCAATGTACTCAGTATATCTTTCGCACTGCAGTCTAAACACTAATAGTCTTCCAACAGCGATTTTGCAGTTGTACATTAAAATGGGTGTGTAATCAACTTGGAGCGAACTTTGCAAGCAGAGTGTACGAAAGTGCCTGACATGCCACACTAAGATTACATGTTTTCTGTAGCATTATAAAAACGAATGTGTTATAGGTGGAAGTGGGCAACATTCGACTTGCTGATACAAAAATGACATTAAAATGTGTTTTATTCAATAATGAAAGAAAATAATAATAACGAAAATAAGTGTGAATAAAGCTACAGAATAAATCGAAAAGTACTTAATTATCTACGTTCCACACTGGTTAAAGGTTCAAGTTACGGAGTACACTCGGCGTCATTTTTCATCCGATTTCTGTCAGGAAGTCTACATAGAAACTTGTACGAATACAATAAATTCACGATAGATCGCCAACAGTAGTGAGAAACAAATAGCGCCATACAAAACTAACGGCTCTGCTCAGAAATTTAGTAATGTTATATAACTGAATTTCTTTGATCTTCAGACATTTCATTCAAGCGACTAGAGTGTACCAAAATTGATAGGTATGCTAGATATGCTCGGAAGATCCTCCGATTCAGCCACTATTGGTACGACAACCTCAGCTCCATGTGGTCCCTGATGGATGTAATGTCTAACGAGGCTCGACTGTCGCTCTGTGTAATGCAGTGTGCATTCGCCACACTGTACTCACCCTGCAGTTGGGAGTCCAGAATTCCACTGCCTTTTCCTCGGTGCGTCGTAATAGGCGGATTTATTGGGACATCATTTACCCTTCCTTCACATACACAACATACTGCCATTCTTTGAAGCTAGGACTGCAGAACACTTTTCCTGCCATATCCTCTACATGGGCTTAAATCACACGGCACTCACATAACCAACATATTCCAGACACAACACTGCACTGGCTGTGTGTAGCAGAACATGCTGATTCAAATACCCTCATAATTAGCGGAAGAAAGTTCAAGGTGTAGCTTACTAACACTTAAAGCAATTCCCTATGTAGGTACGGCTTTTGGAGTGAGGAGGAGGAAAAACCATCTTTGAGTTTTTCCACAATGGCTGATATTGTGTATCCCACTCACCATACTACCAGTGGCTGGGATTAACCGACTATCCCATAGTCCCTGGGAGCTGGCAGTGGTGGCTACATGCCACCATATGTAGAGTAGATTTTAGCTGCTATGCAATATGACTCAGGCTGAACCTGTAGTATTGAAGGTTTGTAACCCGAAGGCATTCATCAGTGACACAGTATTGCCAAACATCCGATTGCAGACAATAGGCGACGTTAGCAGGACCCTTGCGACCTTAAAGCCAAATAAATAAATCTCTTGGGCCAGAGAAGATAGAAAGCAATATGCTAAGGAAGGCTGTGTGGACTATCTCCAGTGGCTTCCTCAATGTATTTAATGACTGTCTGCAGATCAGACAGTTTTCCACTTGCTACTACGAGGTTTGCCTCATTACTGGCCAAAAAGGGTGTGTGTAACTGTGACACTATCCTCATGCACAAACCCATTCACCTAGGCAGGATTGGCTACTGCCCTGTTGTCTGGGGTAGCAATCTGATACAGTCAATTAAAGGAGAGTACTGGCCCAATCTCCACGCACTCCATGGCACTCCAAGTGATCACCAGTCAATTGCCAGTTGACTCACCAATTATTAAGTGGAAGGTGGACAAGTAGAGAGTAAAAAGAGTGCTTCCCCTGCCTTCAGAATGAAAACTTGCCCCACTAGATGAGTGGGCGTTAGATAAATGGGAAGCAAGATTGGAAATCTTCATCAAAAGCACGTGATACAGGTCTGTTACATTATCAATATGACTGTTCCTAACCCCCAGAGAGAGCTTAAAGAGACGTGACACCCCTGTTTGCTTAAAAGGTTATGAGAAAGACAAATGGCCACAGTTAGATCATGTGGGGAAACCAGATCAAGACCTCCTCCCAGATGGTATGGGATTCCTTCGGGTCATACCTCCACTTGCTGACGTACAGGCCACTGGGAGAGTGACTAAATGATAACATGCTGTACCTCCACACGTCTGGATTCGGTGGATGCTGAGTCATTGATGGGCGCTCGCCTGATATTGAAACCACAAGCTCCATGACATGGGACTGATATAACCCTTCTGAATGGGTGTTTAGGAATAGTCTTTTTGATTGGGAAACAAACCTTATACATCTGGGGACTAGGTTGTACTTCTCCAATGAGTCTACTCGAGTGAAGATTGGAAATGGGCCTCATTTGCCCATGGCTAATGCCACTGTTCTCACAGCTTCAACTGACTCCTTGTGTTCTTCTTCTTCAGCTGGGTTGCCTGTTGAATTTGACATTATTTGGCCTCTCTTTTGACGACCTATTATTTTAATAGTTGAGCTAGTGATGGTTTTATTGCACAATCAAGCTGTGCAGTGGATGCTCACAAAACCTCGTCAATTCTCAGTGTGCTGAACGCTCAATAATGGTCAGGACATTAGGGAGATCACCACAATAAATTCCAGATCTGTAAGCTCTATCACCACCGTGAAATTACGTTTTGTCAAGTGAAAAATAAATGAATTAGTAGCCAACGGCAAGAAAACCACAAATTTACGTGAAGCCAAAGGGAGTTGTTCTATTGTTCGCAAATGTTGCCCCAATTTTTCTCAAAAACTGCTTTAAACGTTTTCATAAAATAAGCAAGAATTATTGACTAGATTTGGTGTTGTACAAACCTTCCCATAGAATTTCGTTTAGGCCCCCTATCAGTTGGCTCCGCCAAAAAAAAAAAAAAAAAAAGTAGTAGTTGTGGGAGTGTGGAAAGTTGTGCACACCTTATTCTACTGTTGAGATGGAGAAGAACAATGAGGAGAAGTCGGCTGTTGCAGTGTTGGTTTTGGTCAGCGAAAATATTGTAGATAGTAGTGTTGCAATCAGTTTCTCAAAATTTCTCGCAGGTAGCGTAAATATTCTTGAGTTCCTCTAACAATCAGCGAACTATTCTGAAAAAGGGGCAGCAGTTGATTCAGCTTTGCAAACAACCTCGTTAATGGTGTTCATTGCGGTGTGAATTCTGCGTTTTCAACTCCTATTCACCGGGTTATCAGGTTCTTTTGATCGTTGGTTTCCCAAGCATTATTTACTGTTTGATAAGCCTAGCCATCATAGAACTGTAAGCGAAGTCGTACACATGCCACGTATTGATTTCAATATAATTTACAGGCAATAAATTACATGCACAACAAAATATGAACAGTCAGAAATGGTTTTATTCTACTGTATACGGCTTGAGTTGCACCAAGGAGAGAGACCTTCGCATTTTCTGCTGCTGTTGAATGATTTTCTTTAATTATCTATTCACTTAACGTCGTGAGGGCCATCTCACTTGATCTACCGTTCACTCCAAGTTAGAACTGAATAATTGGCCAGTAAAAGGTTGTTCCTGTAACTGTCTCAAAACTAGGCTTTAATTGTCAACCATTATATACGTCACAATGATCTTCAGTCATATTGCTGTTGCATCACTGACAGTAGTATTGGGGTATCATAACCTCAACTTTGGAATAAGGGATGTGCTGTCCATCTTTGACTTTCAATAGTACTCTCACACACTCACCAACTGACAAAGTCTTGGACTACAAAGTTTTGTTTTACCTTTGAACAATAAACCTCAACTGTAGATCCTTCCATCGCTCCTGTTAGGATAATAATACTTTTAGAATGTTTTGCTTTCAATTACTACGAGGTTCTCAGGAAGGCTCATCTTAAAACTATCTTTTGCTGATTATTATAGGGTTAGTGTCCAACCTTAATGACCCTCTTAATAGGAACGAATAGTGCGTTTTAGCGTTCCTCTAAAATAGACAGGCAGGTACTATTGCTGTCGTTTGCTGAACGAACACATTTTGACCCTTAATGGATTAATATAGTAAACGGATAATTATAATTTGGACCCTAAACGAATTAACATAAGTAAGACTACTAGAGAGAGAGAGAGAGAGAGAGTTAGATTCTATTTGCCATCACGCCAGTGGCACAACAGTACTTGATGGATTGGTAGTCACAGGCGACCAGTGAACTCAAATTATACTGAGAAAACTGTAAACGACTTCTTGATTGGTAGAAAGGTTTTGTATCTTTCTGCGGTCACTTTTGTTCTACTGCCTTCTTTTCATCTCGCTCCAACTTCTCTTTTTCTTCCCCTCATAAATTAACGATCACCTCTCCACTGCCTTCAGCACCCTTCTCAGCCTGTTAGATAGCTATCTTGTTTCACCATCTATTCTTTTCACTCGCTCTCCATTCCAATCTTTACCTGTGTAGCCTGGCCGTTGCCTAACCATGGAGAAAGAGCAGTTTGAACTCGTTGGATTGAAATTAACCCTTCTGGGCGCACGATTAATTTTTCTTCATTAAGCTATTGAATTTCGTCAAATTAGTGGATCCAAAGCCCTTCTTTCCTAGTATTTTTATACACTTTTCTATTAGTTTTGAAGTTGTTCATTAGCTTTCTTACATAAGAAAACAAAGTTTGTTTTGAACGGTTGATGAAGAAGCGCGAATTTGACTTAGTAAAATATTTACCAAAATATTTCACTTCTGATTTCCGATAAATTGAAAAAAAATTTATTTTAGTAATAACTTTTTTAAAATTTTCCTTTCCTGTTCGCGTCTACAAAGATAATAACTAAAACAATAACAGCAATAATAATATTCATAAACAAAACAAGATAAGAATAAAAATTCACCAATTCTCTGTACCCGAATTCATTATTCAAATCTTTCTAACACATTTTTGTTTCGATGTTCGAAATGTAGGTTTACGAAATGAATTCGTTTAGGAAATAAAATGTATCTGGTAAACAGTTTACACTTTAATGCAGATCTTCATTTAATTAATTTTTCTCCATTTTTTATCACTCTCAGCTCCATGAAATACTTAAAAACCAAGCAGTTTTCATAATATACTGGTATAACTGTAATACAATAATTCTGTTTGATCATTCTGGTAAACGAATGTGTGTTACGAAGTACTGAAACGGCGCACATAGGTGCAACTTCATTTCCGCAATAAAATATTAGTATTCTATGGAATAGTAAAACGTAGAAGCATATTAGGTAAACACGCCTTGAAAACTCTTCTTAAGTTCCGTTCTAGTTCACAAAACTTACACTTGAATTAAACAATAAATATGAGAAAATTATAACAAAATCAAACATTGATTCATTAGGTGCGGCCTTTGAGAAGCGTGCGTGTCAAACAGCTAGCAATGTGGAACTGTACGCATTCTATTGATGGTAAAGATCCCTAAAGAGGGGCAGCGTAATTTTCAGGACCAATTAGAATGCATTTAAATGCCTCCCATAATTGTCTAATTATTTGTGCTTACGAACAAAAATGTCTTGAGTTCGAAGAGTAAGGTTGAAGGAACAAATTTTAATATGAAAGATCACTCTATTTTCCTTTCTACACACCAAATGGCCTTGTGGCGTGGGTTGGGCAGTGGGTACAGACACATATTCAAGACTGTGGAACTTGACTTTGTAGGAACTGAACAAACTGAATAGTTACTACGTCAAAATTGGAATTATGGTGACTTAATTTAAATCAGTTGTTATCCACATAATTTTTATTGTTCCCAAACCCTTCCTCTTAATGTTCTGCCCTTCCACTACGTCTGTCCTGGATCACACTACTGTGGCATGCCGAATTTTTCTTGGAGTTGAAAGCTTCCTGTTGGCAGTGAAGTGGTGTTGAAGCTGAAGTGTGTACAATACGCACCCAACAGTCGTAGTTCGATTATGGTTTTAAGTTGAGTAATGGGATGAGACTGTAGCGTGTGCACTGGTCTCATTACAATTTTAGTAACTTTACACCAGTGAAGTTTAACAAGGTTCACTCAACAGGTAGAGATGATTTTGAGATCCAGCCATCAACCGTGAGGCTATTCAAAGTAGTCAGAATTATCCACAAAGCTGTAAATGTGCAAATAGTGCTCTTGGCAATGAGAAAGACCAATTGAAACTGCCATTTTGAGTTTCTATCCTATCCCTGCTCTTGGATTGGTGCCCTACCGGCAGAATACTCCTGTGTGCATCCACTAAGTGATCCTGGGCTGTTGTATACATCGTAGTAGCAGGCAGTGATATTACACTAGTAACATGAAAGGACTCACGATCTCTTTCATGTGCGCCTTGTAATGGGGCGTCAGCAACTTGCTTTAGTCAATCAGTGTAGAGTAGTCTCAAACTGGGCTTGGTTTGATGGTGTTGCCATATGCCCTTCCTACACCCACCATTGTTTTCTATTAGCCTCTTGGAGGTATTTTGAAATGACTGTGCAGCTGAAATTGCTTAGTTATAATTGAGGAAGTTATAATTCAATTTGACAGGCTTTGGATTCTAAAAGTGTTCCTATTTACAGAACTTGGTCTTGTGTGGATGGGAGACATGCTTCTTCATAACGACCATGGGGGGCTGATGATCAACAGCACTGTTGAACCTCACAGAACGTTCTTTTCTGATGCTCAACACACTATGGAGGACATGAGACCAACTGCACCGATGGTAAGACCTGAAAACCACATATCACTGGCAAAACGATCTTCAAGATTCAATTTATTATTTCTCATGTATGTTATAACTTGAACTAATTGTATTTTTGCGTTTCAGTATCTTCAAGATATGAATGGATTCATGGTCCTGGATGAAATGGACGAGCCATCTTATTATGATGAAGACTCATCCACGCAAGGTGTAGACTCAGCCCAAGGGATGGCACCCATCACTAGTCCAACATCCGATCAAGGAAGTCAAGGTTCCGGCAATTCATCCCAACCTGGCGTTAAACAAGAAGAACGCGCGAGAAAAATCAAACCTGTTCAACATCCAGGATTAAAACTTCAAACGCCGATTGCATACCAAAGGGACACAGACCCAAATGTAATTCCAATTAAAAAAGATGGAATGGGTTAGTAATATTAGATTATTCGAGTATTTAGTAATATTTATGAATAATATTGTGCCAGTATATTTTAAAGGGAACCCCAAACAGATTCAGGATACCCATAAGAGTGCAATTAAATAATCAAAATGAAAGTTAGGCAGTTTCACGAAAATACCTATAGATAAAATATTTTCTACCAATTTTGATCGAATAACTGAATTGACAAAGCTTCCTTGAGGCTTTCGTTGGAGGGCATGAACGTCGGAGTTGCCCTAAACTATGAGCAGTTTACTTTGCAGGAAGTGCAAGAAATAATTATTAAAAAGTCGCATTCTGAGTTACTGTTTGTCAAGTGAACTTTGATCTTAGGTGCACACTAATTACTGTTGCTAGATGTGATCTATCACTGTTGCGCTTCCTTACAAGCAACTCTGCAGACCTGATGAGGGCTTATTGCGATGCTAATTGCTCGTTAAGAATTCAGTGTGTAGGATCTTAATAGCGGAATCGTTCTCCTCCTATTCCATTAATATTTCTTGAGTAACATCTGGGCCATGTTCCATTTAACTTCTTTAATTAAAGAAACAGTAAACGTTATATAAACTTGAAAAACTGATTTGTTGTTCTAACGTCAAGCTTTTCGTACATTTCTTTTAGCTGTTTGTGAAAAATGTGGAGCAATCGGTGTAAAACATGCATTTTACACGAGGGAGAGAAGGTTTTGCAGTTTGGCATGTGCTAGAGGCTCAACTGACGGCCCACCCCCACCTAGTGGCAACGAAAACGAGCCTGAAGAACCACCAATTGAGTTGAAGGTAATTAGTTTTTTTATCGATGTAGTCGTCACTTAGCAAAAAAACAAATGTATACTTGAAATATCTAGTGTGACGCATCACACAATTTTCCTTAGCTCTACGTAAATTTACTGGTTTTCTTGTCAGTGTCTACTAATAATTTATTTTTCCGGAATTTATTGTGCTGCTCTCTCTTATGTCCTGACCACCATTGAGCAATCAGTACACTGAGAATTAATGACGCTGTAAACACTTTTTTTCGAGAAGGATAATATTTTTCCATAATTATCGGGTACAAACTGTGAAAAATGGTAGTAAGTGGTGGTTGAAATTCCAGTTTCTGGAGTAGTTCCTGTACATCTTATGAGCGGAATTACACTCTCATCGTATAGCTACTTAATTGGACTACTACCTCAATTTTTCTGAAGATTCTAGTAACATTTGAGTGGAGTTTATCAGGAAAGCTGCGCTAAAGTCGATTTTCATCGGAAAGTTTGGTAATTTTATGGTACTGTCGTGTCATTTGGAACCGTCTATACAAAAAGTTGATCAACAGAGATCAAAATCGTTAGAGCCTTTTTTGAGAAGAAAAATATTTAGTGTTTTAATCACTGTGATAACTATAGCTAGTTTTGGATGGATTTTGTTCATGTGTTTATTTTGGCGTCCCATGGTAACCGGTGGGCTAGATATCAAGTTTGAGATGATTTGGTTCAGCCGTTTCCTTTTGATTGCGTTCATAGACACACAGAAACACACACCGTTTTCTCTAATAGTGTTTTTTGAGCTCAGTAGGCCTTGAAACGTAAAGTACTCTGATTTTTTTTTTAAATGTAACTTTCCTTTCTACTTCTTCGTAGAGCCAAGGAAAGTAAAAATAGAATAACATGATGCGTGGGATAATTTTGTGTGGTTCCAATGTGTTTCTTTTAGCCACAACCTGAGAAGATGGAAGTAGATACTGCGGTAAAAGTGAAAGTACACACGAACCTCCCCCCTCAACCCCCACCACCGCCCATTCCTCTCACTGTGCTCATCGACGAAGAACTTCCTTTACCGTTTCCGCCAAACAAGAAAACGCTCCCGCACCTGGCCAACACGTATGAGTGGACTGAGATGCTTAATGATCCTAATTTCAGTGCTACTTCTGTGTCTTCTTTTTTACACGTAAGTTGTAAATTTACAGTTGATGCCTGCCTTGTGAATTTTTAGATTTTGTGGGGGTCTATTTATTCGTTATGGTGTTGAGTTGCGTTGTAACCATGTACCACAATTTTTAAAATTCTGTTTTGTCGAGAGGATTAATTATCACCTATCAGTCTTAACACTTTGGCTGCTTAATTTTTTGATCGGGTGATTGAACCGACCTGGCCCCTCTCAAGTCACTAAGCCACTAAGTACGAGCACTTTGAATTAAATTGTAATCTATTGGCTGACTGGTTGATTCTTTTTCTATCTTCGGTGAGAAAGTGGGATCACCAGACTTCTTACCAAAAAATGAGCACCATATCAATCGTAAGAAAGTCGCAAAATATTTAGAAAAACTGGAAAAAGAACACGCTGAGGGTGGCTGCGATAAATATAAAGGAACATGGAACAATAATATGAATAGACTCAGAAGTTAGGACTTACAGGGACGTTTTAAAATAACCTTGACAAACTATCAGAACCGAAGTGAATTCTTAATGAGTGAACTTTAGATAGCCGTTTTTATACCTTAGGAGAGCCCAAATAATGTAGACGCCTTCTCGGAGATATTTGAACCTTCTACTTTGCTCAAAGAAAATATTGACCGTTCTGGCAAATAAGGGAGGTAATTTTACCTACACAGAGCCTCTCACACGACTAGTAAGGGGGACATCAAAATACACAGAATTGACGCAGCGAACGTGTTAAATGGTAAATAGTCCTTCGCTAAAGAATAACTAAATGGAATCATGCTGGCATCACTTTTGGTTAAAGGCCATTTGCACCAAAAGCTTCATTGATTAATATTGTAAGCGCATCATCATCAAATCACACACCATCTTGAATCCCTAATCCTCGCAAACCCAACATTACAATTTTCCGTGCATTCCCATTTATTTTGTGACTGTTTCAACAACGTAGTTATTAAAAAAAAACTCAAATTTTTCTGAAATTTAACACATCGTCATTCTACGGTGAATTTTAGGCTTTTTCAACAGAGTGGACTTTTAGATATATTAATATAAATCACAAATATAAATTCACGTGTGGTATAATTAGGGCGTTTACCCAATTTATCCGTCGTTCGAACTAACTGGAAATGCGAAGTAGTCTATGCTACTTGACAATGTGTCCAATCACCAAAAGCAGTTAATTAATTTGGATAAAATTATCATCAGTTTTCGCGTAGCTCATTGCTACACTGAACATGTGAAGGACATTTGCACTTTACTAAATTGAATAGACAAAAGTAAAAAATGCGAGAGAGGGGCATTGGAAAATTCAGTAACTACTACTAAGTCTTACATAACTTTCAACGGAGGCTAAAATATTAATAAGGAACGGCGCAATAGAGCTGATGATTAAACGATTATGGCGATCCTTGTGAAATTTTAAGTTCCTTCCCAGAATAACCCGGTGGACGCTACCTGGGGCTCGCCCTGAACCCCCCAGTGTCTCTCATCAGTACCAACCATCTCAAACGTACTTACAAATAAACGAAAAAGCGAGTGGGGAACACAAGATCGACCTTATAAGTTCGTTCAGATCTATTCCTACGTTATTTTTGAAGAAATTAAATACAATTGTTGTAAGTTTGGGGAAAAGGGAATGAAAATAGTTGGGAAATGGAGTAAAAACTAAAATTTTAGGTTTCCCCTCCGTTTAGCGGGGCAATTGAGACAAAGTAGTTTGGATACTTTCCTCCCTGTATCACCGAATCTCTTATAATTTACCCTACTTCCTTGCATTCAAAATACCATTGTGTTCTTTACTAACTAGCTGGTGGTACTCTTGAGGTGTACAAACAATTCGTTTCTGTCAACAGGCACCCATGTCGAATAATTGGGATAATATAACTGTTGGAATGAAAGTAGAAGTTGAGAATACGGACTGCGATAGTTATACCGAAGGAGTACCTGACTCATTTTGGGTGGCTACTGTTTTAAAAATTGCAGGTATTTATTACAAAGAAAACAGTTTTTTCTATTAAAGTAATTGGGCTAATTCCACCAGTAAATAAATGATTAAAGTTAGCATACCTGTTTGGCGGGTCCATCTTCTCAGGCTGGTGAGATGCCGTAGGCCACATGGACTCACCAAACAAGTACAGTAACTTTAATAGTTTTTTCTATTTTTTGCGTCAACTTATTATACTGCTGTGCAATAAATTCTATACGACAGCGTAATGTGTAAAAGCAGCAAAGTGTATTAAAATTTGATGTTTATGTATGCTTAATAGATATAATTGGAAAACAGTTTCTAAAAGATACAAGTATAAGTTCGAGGTGCATAGATTTTTTCATGGCTCGATTGGAATCAGCCTCAGAAAAGAAACCTTCCGTTGAGTGGATGAGTGGAGGAGCTTGGTGACTGAATAAAAGGGGACGAATGAGTTGGATGACATACAGGCGTGTGCGCATTTACTGTTGGAAAACAGGAGAAACGAGGAAAGTGTAAAGAATGGAAATCGAAGAGTAGAACAGCTAAGAGCAGTGCTGCCAAAGCTGCCGAATCAGAAGAAGAAAAAAAACAGAATTTGCTGTAAAATGGATTCCCGTCTTTCTAGTCTCCTTTTATTTGGAGAAGGGGCTTTAAGTGGTTATTTCTTACGTCATAAGCAGTAGGTAGAAGATGGTGAAGACTGTATAGCTGGGATGCTGTTGACGTCATGTGATGAAGCAGAGAGGCGAGTTGGCAAGCTGAAGAAGGTGTTATCGTCAATAGCCGTGGGCACACGTGCAATCATAAGGCGATATACGATCTTAGTGATGAGGTTGTGGTGACTGCCACAACAAAAAGAAGTGAGTGTTCACTGAACTAATCAGACCATAGCCCATACTCCTTTACGATCTTTGCTCAAAACTCTTCCACATGACAACATTCGGAACCTTCATATCTCCGCCTATCTCTGTGGCCATAAACAAGGTGTTTAACGCCTGCAAATCCGCTTCGTTGCCAATCTGACACGGTGGACAGTTCTTGTCATTCTGTAAGTAGAGAGTAGAGACAGTATTTGAGCTAATGGTTCCAGCAGCAAACAGAATACTTTAACTATATGTTTTAACTTTACTAAAGCTTGCATCGTTTGCCAATCACTTATCTTCGAATTCGGGAGATTTCGCCAGATATTTTCATACTTATTTCTCAAGGTAGCGTTTATATGATCTGCTCTTTCCCTAGCAGGCGAGAAACGTGCTATTCTTTTTCTTAAAACTGTGTAAGAGCTTTTGTTTACTTCAACTTCTTTTACAGGTTACAAAGCACTTTTGAGGTACGAGGGATTTGGTCAAAATGAGAGTAAAGACTTCTGGGTGAATCTGTGCTCGTCTACTGTTCATCCTGTTGGTTGGTGTGCGCAACGAGGGAAACCTCTTATACCTCCTAGAAGTAAGTATTATGTTTCTGTATAGTTGGCCTGTAGTGCGTTTAACGCTAATTTTAACGTGCGCATGGGGGGGGGGGGGCAATTGACTTAATAAATAATTTTTGCCTACCTTTAATAGTGAGCAATGTATACCAGTTACGTGGTTGCTAACCTCAATGAAATCGTCTTCGTTCGAATTGACAGTACAGTGATACCTTGAGATAAAAATGTCCTAACATATGAATGTTTTGAGATGCAACAAGAAATATTCTAAAATGTATACCTCGACATACAATGAAAAGTATGAGGTATCAATTTGTGATGTGCGATAATTGCATAGGGGATCCCTTGGTGGCTAAGCGTTCACTCAACTTTCCTCTCGCAGCTTTTGCCCGCGATATCGCTCTGTTTGGTTGTTGAGACCAGAGTCCTCTGTACTGCCGCCACGACGTGTTCTTTGCTTTGTTTGTGCATGTTTTTCGTGTCATTTTGGATAGTATAGATACTGTACACTGCATGTTTTGTTATTTTAACCATGGATCCCAAAGATGAAGAAAAACTGGCGAAAAGAAAAACTCGAAAAGAAAATAATTTCAATGGACGCGAAACATGAAATTATTACGAAGCATCAGCGTGGTATTCGTATGGCCGCAATCCTTCTACAATATCCACGATCATCAAACAGAAGGAAGCGATAAACAAGCTGCAATTTTCCAAAGGCATCACCATTATTTCAAAGCTACGAGCTAATAAATGTGATGAGATGGAACTGCTACTTTTATTATGGATTTTGAAGAAGCAATTGGCAAGTGACTGTTGTGAGAAGGCCAAGATCTCAAAGTAACTGAGACGGAGGGAGAATCGTTGCAAGGCAATGAGAAGTTCAAAGCTATTGGCCGATTTGACAATTTTAAGAAACGAAGTGGCATTCGTTCAGCTATTCGTCATGGAAATATCTATTGCGGATATTAACACATTCAACACGGAGCATTAAAGCCAGGAAGTACCAGGAAAACGGAATTGACTTTTTTCTATTTTGTAAAACGTGAAAAAAGTGGTGATCCGATTCGTAGAAAGTTAATTATGTATTAATTAATAAATGACGCACATTCGAGTCATGCCGTTGTTTTTTTGGCAAGTCTTTGTAAGCAAAATACAGGACGGGCAAGTCATTTATTTGACATTTGACTTAACAGAGTAAGAACTGCAAAGTAAGTAATTACGAAGAAAACTAAAAGAAATTACAAGGTTGAAGGAAAACATTATTAGAAAGTAAGAAAAATATACAAGCAAGAATCGAATACGTCATTTATACAACTGGGTTGCCCCGTACAATCGGGGCAATAATAATTTGTACTCCATTTATATCCACCACGTCGACTCCCATATCCTTATCGTCCACATGTATGATACTGTTCTCACTATTCGTCCAGTAGAGAACGAATCTCTTCGTCTGTGAACACCTGCAAGTACCAAATGATGCAAGCAACATTGCGTGAATGACGACAATAACACGTAGGAAAAATAATCCAAAAGAATAAAGTACGAAGTCAAACTTACCCTTCTTGGTGATTCCATTTCTGGTTTAAGAAACCAAACTAACAACAACAAAAAACCACAGTACAAAACCAAGAATACTCCTTGACAGACTGACGTTTGCGTCTCTATAACTCGAAAACTTGTGGGGGACAATTCAAAAAAGAACTTTGCCTTCTGAAAGCTACCCATCTAAGGAAAGTGTTTTGTAAGTTTTGGGACAATCTGGTCGCCCATCAGTTTTCAGTGCCATATTTAAAAGAGAGAGAACAATGACTCGAATATGCGAATGTCGTTTTAGCGAGTACAGCATGACGTGAGTTTGTGTTACGCTGAAAATTCGCTGTGAGGCGACTGAAAATTTCATTGGTTTTTGAAAAACTCGTTAGTTAAGAAGGATACCTACCGCAACAAGTGTTAATTCTGACGAAACAGGGTTATTTTGGAAAAAAAATTCTTAGGCGCATGTTTATCACGGCTGAAGAAAAGTCTCCCCTGCTACAAAGCTATGAAGGATAGGCTAGGCCATTTGCGCTATCGCTATTGAGGGACTTCAAAATAAAACCGTTGCTAGTCGACCTCTCGGAAAACCCAAGGTCCATCGTAGCAAATGTTTATTATATGTAATTTAACTTGGCTTTGGGTTCGCTTTGTATCGCTAGAACGCATTAATATATATAACATTTTATGGGGAAAATTACTTTGAGATACTGGGAATCAGTTTGTTATTGTTGGGAACTGACAAGGGAATTCTTCAACTTGCCCTAGTTCAATTGCTTGAACGCCGCTGCTCAACTATCATTTACTCTTAATGTCTTTGTTTTCAGCTATTGAAGACAAATATAAAGATTGGAAACATTTCCTGGTCAAACGGCTCACCGGAGCAAGAACTCTTCCTTCCAATTTTCAAAATAAAGTCCAAGAAAACATGCGATCTCGTTTCAGGTTTGTTTTTGAGATGCATTCTCAGAAAAATGTTGGTTTGAAGGCGGCTGTTCAACTCACTTTTTGGTTTTAGGGTGGATTTGAACTTGGAAGTTGTCGACAAAAATCAAATATCTCAAGTTAAAGTGGCTACAATTCAAAAGATATGTGGGAAAAGGCTGCATGTAAAATATTACGACTGTGACGCGTTACTTCATACAGGTAAGCATCCTCGTTACTCGCTCTCCTTTTCTGTTCATCTGTCTCGCGACGTGGGCTTGAAAACTTCCTGGGCTAGTTTTGCGATTAAAATGTTGTTAGAATAACGTGCAATCTGTAATCTTTTGAAGGTTTTTGGGCGCACGAAGACTCCCCTTTAATTCATCCTGTTGGCTGGGCAAAAAGGGTTGGCCAAGACCTTGACGCTCCACCAGGATACGTTGACAGGTAACGTTGACGTTTAACATTCATAGCATAGTGTGGGGTATTCGAATATGGGTTGAACTTGGTTAATTTGCATAGAAGACATAGCTGTTGCAATCGTGTTCTTAAAGAAATTTTCGAACCTAATTCTGTCTCTCTGAATTTTCTAATAAATCTCGGATTGGTACCTTTTTCAACATAAATTTAGGATTCGTTAGAGAATGTCATCAAATCTTGGTGCGAAAGAGCTTTCGAATTTTGAATTTCTAAAATTTGTGTAGCTATCGCAATAGCTTTTAAGCTAATAAACGTACTCGCCGCTACAATACCTTTTATTCCTCAGCTCGTTTTACATCTCATTAAATTGTAACTATAATTTTATATGAAATAGTTCTACAAATGTCATTTTATGTTTCAATTACAGATGTCTGAAGGGCCTTCGAGACAAAGATGACGCCACCGAAGATCTCTTCCCTTTCGCTCATTCGCTTCATTACCACACAGGTTTTGAAGTTGGTATGAAGCTAGAAGCAGTTGATCCTCTAAACCTCTCTGCGATTTGTGTTGCCACAATTATGAGAGTAAGCCACGTTCACTCTACAAAATAACTTCTACTATAATAATGATTTCGTTGAACACAAAGCGCGTCGTTCCTTTCATTTTTTGCTCTGATAACAAAAACAATTAGGAGTGACGCATCCCCCCCCCCCCGTCGGATGGTTCGTCAATTGAACAGGTTTCACCATTAATGCAGCCTGTTTGCTCAAATAATAATTGAAGTTACTTTGCGTTGTGCGTGTTCAGAAGATTTTTGATGTGTCTTAGCTTATATTTTAATACCACAAGTTGTAAGGAAAATGTTTGTGAATAATACAATACAGTTACTGATACTGTGACGGTACAAACGGTAAATTGATTGAAAGTGGGATGAACCCAAGAAAATTATAATGGCAAAGCCCCCCAGCATTGGTAATGTGGTAGAGCAAATAACTAAAACTGATTCAAAAATTATAATGTTTTATTAAGAAAAGAATTAAAATAAAATTTCAATTGCAAAATTGGTGGGACATATCGACTCAGGGTTTCGTCGCAGATATATCTAAATCGGTGAAATAGGGTAAAGTAAATATTTCTTATTTCCAACGGCCGTGGATTATAATTCTAAACAAATTAGCAAGATGGTACTACCCTAGAATTTTGTATGAATGAATATCCGAGGAAGTGAGACAGGAAGGGAGTCGACGAAGTAGGTGGACGCCTTCCACTGGTAATCATCAGACAACAGGAACTTCAAAGTCTTGTGGCTCTGACCCAAACAGTGCGTGGACCCTTGGTGTATATACAACACTTCCAGTTGAACAGAACGGACGAGGCCGAACAACTCCGAGAAGCGAATTCGGGGTGAGGATTTGCTTTCAGTGAATTCTCTCCAACAGCTCGTCTCAGTGGACGTATCCGCAGCCAAACACTACTTTAAAAAAAAAGTAATTTCGACGGTGGCGAAATTTAAAGGCACGGTAGAACGGTAGGATGCGACGATACTGGCAGGCAGTGTCAGAAAGCAAAGTGGTCTAGGTTATCTTTCTCTCGCCGCCTACCGGCAAACGCAATATTAATATACCAATGATTATCTACAATGCTTCTTTATTAGAGCTGGCAGAATAACCCCAAATAAAAGAATAATTGCATGGAGCATTGACTACCATCTGGCGGAAGACGGGGAAAATTCGCACCGAGAACTGCACAATTACCAACGTGGCGGGACTTTGAAATAATTCATTATCAGTTTAATTTAAATTTTGTGATGAACTGTACATGGAAATATAACGATCATAATGATCAAACTCACAGGGTGACCAAAATGTGCCTGTAGCGCCGCTACAACATAGTATAATCAATTTAATAATCGCATCCTTAGTGTAAAGAGGAAGAACGAAGAAAGGCGAGAGAAGGGCCTCGTCGACCAATAAGACCAGCACCATGAGCGTGGTCTCAGCCAACCTGCCCCTCGAGAGGGGTGGTCTCAAGCATGCCCTTGAAGATCATATGGCGGATCATAAATTTGGTATACCAGTTGAGCAACTAACTGAATCAGTATGTCAAGTGATGTCAATATTTTTGAAGTATTAGAAAGATTACACCCAAACAAACTTCGTCTACAACCAGGGGATATGATTTCAGTACAGTGTGGATGAGAAAATAAATCACTGATCGTCAAGGGCCCTTATTATGGTAAGTGCTTGGGACTTATGAAGGATTACTTGAAAACAATTTTCTACGACGATGAAATGAAGGATAGTGGCCATCAAGAATATGGTCAAATACCACCCTAGACCAAGCCCTAAACAAGGAGAGAGTGTGACGACTCAAATATTATTAGGCGTAGCATCCAACAATAACAAAATGAAAGGATTCGTGTGCTAACTTTTGTTCAATTACTTTTTAGCAAATAACAATCTTGATAAAGTGTCTTTTAATAACCTGTACGCACTTTTTGTTCCCGACTAGTAATAATTCTTTAATCATCATCGAATTTACTGTTTCTCAGGAGCTACATTCCACCTAATGTTTGTTTGTGTTCTGCTTCAGGTGTTGAATGATGGTTACCTGATGGTGAAAATGGAATCTTACGAGGATGACCCTGGTATGCCCCCTGGCTCAGACTGGTTCTGCTACCATTCCTCATCCGCCTGCATACTGCCTTCTGGTTTTTGTACGATGAATGGAATCACGTTAACACCACCAAGGGGATACAACGCTGCTACCTTCGAATGGACCGACTACCTGAATGAAACCAATTCTTTTTCCGCTCCTACCGAGTTATTTGACATAGTAATGTCGACTTTCTATTTCTAACGTTCCCTTAAGAAGATACGATATTTGCACTACCCTGTGTTGACGGCATTCCTTTTTGTTTTAGGATCCGGCAGAACACGGATTTACTGTTGGACAAAGGTTAGAAGCTGCAGATTTGATGGACCCAAGATTGGTTTGCGTTGCGACTGTGGTTCGCATTGTCAACAGGCTACTTAAGGTAACGTTGAAGCCACATTTCTCAGCAATATTTTGCACTAACATGACTATAAGTGGTGGTCAGTGATACAAGAGTTTGATTGCGGGATGCAAATGTGTTTTGTCTGCTGTACACGTCATCTTAGGCGAATGAAAGAGAGAGTGGCGCTGCCAAAACTAATGTGAAACTAAGAACAACGGTATAATAACGAACGTGTTTCTTAATTTTCATTAAAAGGAACCCAAAATTTATTTTTCATTAAACTTACGGGTCTTTCTTCTATTTACTAATTATTTGGAATATTCAATAGTGTAGAAATAAGAACGTCAAGATTAGAAACGAAACTGAACTTTTCTTTTAATCTCTTGAGAGCATTTCAACAACAGCTGATAATAACTAATGTAGATTACAGATGTGTTTCCTTATTTGATGACTGCTCCTAGACCCTCGAGTTATATCAGTCATCTAATGTATATTACACTCACAGGAAACTACTCCTTGAGTTCTAACCCCTAAACAGTCTTCAACTAATCAATAATTTTTATTTCGATGTCACACTGTGAACGTATGTAAGGATCAGATAGAAAACTTTCTTTTTTTTTACTTTGTAATTAGGCAGTAACAGACAGTTTGAATCAAACCTACAGTATTTAACTAGTCAATATTCTCCCTGATAATTACTTCACCCTGTCAGTCCCTTGATAGGATATAAAGGTAAAAATGATTCAAAAAAGTGTTTCAACGTTTTCATGCAAACTACCAGAGAGAAAAATTATCTGATGGAGTGTCTTTGGAAATCATTCTTACGTTTCAACTAAGGTTTGGATGTACCTAACCCAAAACAGAACTGTACACGACGTTCTTCTCGAATTTTCAGGAAAATGGCCTCAACGATTTTTGATTAAACTTAGAAGGAAACTAACCAATACCTACATTTCGTTCTCCATAAACGCGTTAACCTATTGCGTATCGTAGGATTTTCGTGGAAGTGAGAAAAACATCACACTTTCAAGGTTCGACGAAACTTGCCACCGCTAATAGCGAAAGGTGGATTTAGAGAGTTAAATTGAATTTGTAGCTCCACTTTGACGGATGGGAAGCAGAGTACGACCAATGGTTGGACATCCAATCTCCAGACATCTATCCAGTCGGTTGGTGCGAATTGGTTTCGCACAAATTGGAAGCTCCCGGAGGAGGTTTAGCTGCTCGACCTAATCCTGGTTCCAGTAAGTCGCTCAGACACTTCATTTATATTCTCGGTGTTATTGAATTAATCTTCGTTGTCGCACATTCTCTTCGTTTTACGTTAGAATGGCCTTTAAATGTAATCCTAGTTGTTACCTTTCCTTTAATTACGTGACGTAAGGACTTATCGTACTTTTTTTTCGTTATCAAGAATCGTTACATTTAATCCTTTACGCCGTTGAGGAAGAGATGCACTGTTCGTTTCTATTTGGACCTTTTCAACATTGTTTAGGGTCGATTCTTATTTTTGAGCGTAATTACACATCCACACACCACTACTAGTGCCTGCATCTACTTCAGTGCGTATTTTAATGAGCTGAGCACGTCTCTGGAGTTTTATTTGGTTCTTTTATATCAGATTTTTTTTAAATGGCCAAAAATACGAATAAATCGTTCACGATAATGTGTTTTACCCAACTGCGCCTTTTAATTTCTAGGTTATTTTTGTTAAACACGGTGGCGTCGACTTAATTTTTTACTCTATTTTTGTCTTATTAGCTTCGCGTCGCGCAGTTACTATTTGCATTTGATTTTCGTCTCCTGATCTGGACGGCATGTGACGTATAAGTCAGCTCGGGTTCGGAAAAAGTATGATTTTGAAGAAATATAAGGAGATTGGGTAAAGAGCGTTGATTATGTGACCTGACAGTCACTCATTGGTACAGGTAAGTTCGCAAATGAAGAAAATGGCTGAGAAGAGCGATGAGTTTGTCGGGAATTTATGCAAAGTAAGGAACTGATGAGAAAAAACACGTAGTTGACTGTTTGAGAATTCATTAAAATCTCAAATAATTGAAAACGTTACGTACACTAAACGTGAATCGTTCCGAAGGGGTGAGCAGTTGATTTCTAACGGCCAGAAGCAAATGGTCGGAATTATTGAAAACTTAATTTCTTTTATTTTATTTGTCCTACAAACTTCTACTACCTTACTGTCTTCGCTTGATTTACATGACGCGTGACGTTCAAATATTAAGGAGGTTGAGTTGTAGTTTTTACAAAGGGCAGTACGAGTACATTTCTTTTTTGTTGGTTGAATAATTTTGAAGTGTTTTGTGTGATAAAAAGTGAAACATTCGCGCACAGATTTGTTCACTGAATCAACGTATGCAACAGCAATCATCGACTGTCTGAACTTGTGCTGAACTGGAGCTCTTGCGTTCCATGCTCTGAAACCATTTCTTCCGTGCTTCCTAACAAAGTGCGAGGTGGTAGATACGTGAATACAGGGAGCTCAGAGGGTAGATATTCCTTAAATTTACGGGGGTAGCTTAATTCTACATAAGTTTTGGTCATTTGAAATATTTTTGATGCGTTACGTTAAAGTGTAAGAGACTGTAGACGCAGAATTTGGAGTTTTCGTGTGGTTGTGTAATTCACGAAGTATTTGAATAGCGGTGGTTAGGCGTAGAAGTTTATAAATGTGTACTCATCCGTTACGGATGCTATTGTACTTTTTGTATCTTCCAAGAGATCAATTTACTTCACCCTCATTTCTTATAAAAATGTAGCGTACTCGTTCAACTTATTTTGTTTTCTATTTCTTAATTCTCGAGCCGCACTGATTATTTGGTATAGTTCGCACAAAGTTCGCTACTGGCAGTTCCGAGACATTTATTTCACTATAAATTATTCAGCATTTTGAAATGACGATTTACAGTTTCACTTAATTTGCTGTTTTCGAAAATACCTTAGTTTTTTCTTTTTAATTTATTTTGTGTTTTTTCATTTATTATTTCTTTGAAACAATATGTGTTTGGTTTTTTTTGACAAGTTATGACTGTTGTGAGCCACGTCAATGATTTGGGTTTATTTTTTTAAAGAAAAAGCGGAGGGAAGGGGGCGGCGAAGGGGACGAAGGAGAATTATAAACAAAAATAAAAAACTGCCCACTTCCCCTCTCGAAGCCCCTAAACTTGGAGCCCAGACCGCCACTGAAACTGTGGCTACTATCGCTCTCTCCAGGTCTATTAATGGTAGGTGAATTATATTGATTTTATTTTGCCGAAAGGAAAAATAACGAATGAGGTTTTCATTTTATTTATTTTTTGTGCTTTTTTCTGAAACATAACGGCTTTTTTTTCTCACTTTTTGCTGAGTGCATCATTAACTTCACTTTACGCCCAGATTTACTTTGGAAGCACGCTTCACCTTCATTGCTAACCAATTTAGTGCCCCGTGATGATAACCTTGGCGATTCTTTTATTACCCTTAAATTGGTTCCTTTCCTCTTGTACGAGCTCGTGTATAATTTTCGTAAATATTATTAAACAAACGAATACGGTGACGGGGCTTGGGACATTTTTAGTGCGGCATTATGCGCAGTCGAAGTAACTTTGTAGAATTATTCTAAACCGTTCAAGGTGTACAACTTTTAACTGTTGCGTATTTTGTTAAATGTTTACAATAAGTTAGCGTTTATTCAACATCACAAACGGTTTAATACAAGTGCTTGCCCAACGGCATTTTGAAGATGTATGTCAATCATTTGTATATTAGCAACAAAGCTCGGTTTGCACGCAATGGACGCCAGAGAGCGGGGAAATGTTAGGAATTGGCTTGAGATCAAAACGTGTACTCACGTTGTCATTCTTGCTCTGTACTTTCATAAGAAAGTTCCCCTTCACTCTTGCAGTTTTATGAGTACCCGTCATTCCCTTATTAGCTACTCGATTCTAAATTGGAGCCTGACAGTGTCAAACGCCCCAAGAGCCTTTTTACCTGATCTAGCACACAGCATTCTTACCTAGTAAGACGTGAAAATTAAATTTCCAATTTTGCCGTTTTAGGTAGCGCAAAATTTGTAATGTAACTGTCTCAGCTGTTAACTGCCAAAACCCACTACTTTGGCTCTTCGTTCCAAAAAAAACCCCATCCCAAAGTTGAAGGTGAGAAAAATAAATTTCTCCCTGAGCTCACTCTGCTGATCGTGACAGAGACCCACATCACCCACAAAAATTCTGAATTGAAGTGCGATCAGTCAAAAAAGCACTGAAATTTATTACCAATTTTTCTCCTTCCCTTACCATGGGTTGCACAAACAAGTGAATCCTAAAAATGTCGAAGGATCCAAGGAATAATGTATACTTTTTTGAGCTTTGACACGACGGGAATCTTAGTGTCTCATTGTAACTTTGAGGTAGCCGAGCAATTTATTTAATATATTTCTCCTTCTTGTACATATCATTAATTAAAATTAGGGCAATACATGTTGAAGTTAAATGTTGGTGTGTGAGCATGTTTCCCATACTAATCCTGCATGATGCACTTGACCTTTTTGCTTCTAACTTAGTGTAAGCTAAATGACACTCACAGTTAGTTATATTTTTTGTATACTGTAAGGTTGTGGTTTGAATATGACTTGTACAATGTTTCTGTTACTTCAGGTGGTTACTACCCAACTCGACAGAGTGCCCAGAGGATATTTATGTCGTATGATAGTAGAATTATTGCTTCAAAATATGCAAAAGTCGTACGAAAGGGAATTATAACTTCAAATTCATCTTAACAGTAGCTCTCATGAAATGAGTGAAAAGCATACTGGAACATACAAATTGCTGAAAGCGCGTGAGGGAGAGGACAATTGTGTGAAGCCACCAGACATGCTCACGGGGGGTGCCAATCCCTAGGAGCCCTTCGTGTGCTATCGAGTCTTCAATAACCCGCATGATAGGAGTTGCCAAGCGAAAGTAGAAAGTGGGTGCTTTTTATGTTGAGACATCCCTTTACACTTGAGTAGATTTAGAAGTGATGAGGAATCCTGAGCTTATCAAACTGATGAATTGGCATTTGCCGCATTGAACAATATTTCATTCACCGGTTCGCTCATCTGCATTGAGTCTCATTTTTCCCATGACTTTAGGGTTAAGGAACAAACTTTGTTGAGTCAGTCGGCAGTGGTTCAAGAGCTTGTTGTTCGCTTTGAGGTGTGAGCTGTTGTAGAGTAAATAATCGCAAATAATAATAATGGAAGTTGCCATGGAGGCAGTTAGAGCCAAATAGTTGAAATTCCTATCTTCATTCCTGTGCTTTTAAAGCGTGGAAAAATATTAAAGTACGATTCAAATTCGCCGAATCACGTATTCCACGAGCCCATCATTGGCCTCATCTTCAGAATATAACTAGTCGTTTATCACTTGATCCCCCTAGTTGGCATTTTCTCTCATGTTAACCGCACAGAAAGCCACAATTTAAATCGCACCAAAATGAAATACGACCATTTTGTGTTATGGCGGCATTCTGACTGGCAGTACTTACGTCTATAAGCTTTTAGGGGCGTAAAAGCATGTAACTTGAACGGAGTTTTTATTCGTAACATCTAAGTAGCTAATTATGTGGTTGAATTGTAGGTCGTGTAATTATTAGATAACTTGTACAGGCCTGGAAAGGTTCATGAAATGTACGGAAAATCTAACTAGAATAACGGATTGTTGACAATGTATCTAAAGTTCGTTATTCTGTATAATTCAAAATGAGGAGGGCAACATACTGTTGAACCGTTTATTTACACCTTTTGTCCGCTTTTCGGTGGGGTTATTCCCCAGTTCTAGATTCAAAGCGGCGTCTCGTTCGTGACTGTTATCACTAATTGTATATGCGTTGGATCCAGCTCGTTGCGAGCAATTATAAAAATAATGAGGCGAAGAATGAAGAACGAAGGAATGTTTTACAGTTCATTTGGCTTTCAGAGATTCCCACAACTGCCATGTTAGCGTGTTTTTCATTTTTACTATCTACAGGGTTCACTTGGAACACGACACTGAGAAAGAAAACACAAATGACCAAATATGTTTGAATTGAATAGTTCGGACAGTTTGACTAAGTAGTTTGCTTGCACTGTTTTGCATAGGAGCAGAACATTTAACTTCGCAATCCAAAGCTGTAGTATGTTATGGGTTTCATGTACGTAGCTTTTATTTTATTGTTGGGTTTGTGTAAACTTTGAATCAGTTAACCCTTCGATCCTTAAAAATCGGCACTTTTGAAAGGTTAGGGTCGTTGACGGAATGAGCGGAATTATGTTAATAAGAATGAAAATTGCAAATGCTCCACTTCAAATTTAGAACTGCTCGATTGAATTTAATTGATCACACCCCTCTTTATCCTTACCCAACATTCTAATTAAAACGCCATTCCTGTACTAGTTTGAGAATGAACAAGAAATTCCCAAAGCTCACCCATTAGGGATTTACTTTATTCGTTCCTCCAAGAGCTCCATTCTACCACTAGGTCCCCAAGCTTTGGATCTGGGACCTATTTCGACTTAATTCTAGAACTACACAAAAGCTCCACGTTGACCCCACTGGGCGGAAATGTGAGGAAGTTGCTCTGACTTGCTGATGTGGTCAAGGCAAACTTTCCTGTCCTTACATATGATACATAAATTTCGAAAAGAAAGACCTGAGAGCTCATTCGAGTAATCAGGGCGTAACGCCGCAAGTTGGTGGTTCTTTGAAGTTGTAATAAAGTTACTTAGGCATTTTCCATGGTTCGAATACACTATTCTCCTAATCCTCGTCAATGATGTATATTTTTTTGTCATCTGTGACTTTTTTGGGCACAACTGTAAAAACCAAACAATCTTGTTGAGAATGGCCCTTACACACCTTTCTGTATATGGGGGAGGGTCAAGAGTCCTATGATGCTGATTGAGGTATACTGTTATTGTTTCATTTTTGTATGCATCGCCTTACTGGGAACCACTGAAATGTGTGAAGCAAAGGGCATGTTATAACGGAGCAAATGATTACGTAATGGTTTATTATTCTCTAGCACAGCATGATTGTGATCTTTCCTATTCAGTGCCTCCTGTAACAGTCAATATTGTTGCCAGTGAGCACTTGATGTTTCAATAAATATTTCCGATAATTCCCCCATCTCACACCACTGAGACGAAACTCACCCCTTTTGATTCAGCGTAGAAAAAAACGTGACCTGAATACGACGGAGCAACAATAATTGACATTTTCGAGGCGATGCTAGGCAATTAGCACGAGTCACTCGTGTCAATTGGAGTGAGACCGAAGGTAGTGCAGAGCATTAGCATGTATGGTATAATTTTCGCTATATTATCCCACGAGTTTCTTCAAGCAGTAGAATTTGCGAGTACAACTAGTTACCAAAGAACGAATTTTGTGGACCACGTTAAGGTAAAATATGGCCGGGACAGTGGAAAGACATTGTAGATTTGGAATCCCCATGCTTTGAAACGTTGAGTGTCACATTTCGTGTGAGGGGGACGGGTGGGGGGAGGGAATGTTCCTGGCCAAAAACATAGGATTATTATTCACAATAAATTATTAACTGAACTTTCAGCAAATTCTTCTGACATCTGACATTACGCGAGTATTAACCTACAACTGACTCCACAGCCACAATTATCGTTTTTGTACGATTATATGTTTGAAAAAGCGTTAGCTTACAATATACCGTAAACCAATGAACACGGACTTGGTCAACATAGGCTTAGACTAATCCTCTCTGCTCACAGTGTCAGTAATTCGACTAAGTCAGAGAGGTGAACTCTTCAATGTCGGTTACAGCAGAGTTAAATCGATCCATCGGTTCCATTCATTCATGTCCAGTAATTGACTACTGGGGAGGAGACACCAAACGATGTATTTTGTATGTAATTCGTCCCAAAACTACATGAGTTTTTCTCATTCGTGAGTTTTGTAGAACTACGTCATCTAAGTTCCAACTTCACACTAATTGAGTTTTGTTTTTGAACAGAAACAAAGAAAGGAGGCGATCCAACGCCTATTGAAGAAGAATTAGGACAAGTTCCAGAAAAAGACCAGTCTCTTCCTGAGGATGTAGTCGTAAGAAATGATGGACCACCCCCGCCTTGTAAGGTGAGTTGATGACTTAAATATTTCCTGAACTACCGTATATTAGCCTTTATATTGTAAGAATAACAAGAATTCAGTTTTGTTTAGCAAATGTATAACCAACTTTTGTGTCTCAACTCAACAACATAACAACAACCTTTTTACAAAATAACACTAGTCGCTCTGGACACGTAACGTTGCCTTACATTATGATGCCTGACCAGTGCTTATGATCATTTTTTTCTTACCAAAACAATCAATTTGTTACGATCCTCAGCAGTTAAGAGGCTTTTGCCACGTCACACCAAATGATTATCCAATGCCGAGGTTTCGCAGTTTTCTGGCTCAGCTCGTAATCATACAGCAGAAATTACATTCAGACCCTTGGAACAGCTTCACAATACGTCCCAACAGTTTTGTTGTGCTTAAGCAACAGGTCAATTGAGTTAACGAGAAAATTTTTCAATAATTGGTTAGTGTTTCTCTCGTTGTGAACAATATTCCCTGGCTCCTTTCTGGCTTCTTTCAGGCACACTCACAACAGTCTCGTTCCAATCGTTATAAATTCTTCTCAGCTCTGTTACCCTTATCCAAACTGCTCAAACAGTTATGCTTGGGCCTGTTCACCTGTTCCTTGGCCACCATTCTATTCCTTTTCATGCTGAATAGTCCCCTTAGTATTTATCGAATTTGTAAACCTCTGGTCAACCCTACTAACGTGAAATTATTTTACTTTTAAAGTATGGTTCTCGGCTTGTACGTTGTGTGTATGACTTCTCAATGCTTCGGTCAGACTTTTTTTTTGGCTTCGAAGCACATTCATACAGCCGTTATATCTATTATGATTATTACTAGTCAATAAAAAGATGGTAACAAGAAGGGGAAGCATCAAATGAAATTGTCACTTGGCACAGGGAATTAAATAGTAAATCATAAACAGCATTATTGTATTCACCAAGGTGTGTCGAGGTTAAACAGTTGGGGGATCTTGTTGGGGATGGCGTCTATAAATCGGTTTCTAGCAGCATCATGTATTTCCCATTCCAATATTTCGTGTTGCGGGGATTCTTCTGTTGATGAGCCGTTTCGGCAGAGTGGTGTGTGTGATGGATCAATGCAGGAACTGCTTTGTGATGCCGTGTCCACAACGCAGCCGAGAAATAGTTTTATAGAAGCATTTCGGCTTCGCTACAGAGATGCTATCGAACCAGGTGGTGTTTTTGATTTTGGGGAACAGTATTTTGTAGTTTTGGCCAGCCGAGTATCCGGAAAATTCTTTGTGCCACTGTGAGGTTAGGGTTTGGTAGAATCTTCTTTTAAATCATAGATCGTCACTTGATCAAATATTTAATTCTTAAATCAGTGATTGAGAGTTCTTCAAATTCAGCCAAACTGTAAGTTTGTAAGCATTTTGTAGACGAAGCTTAGTTGTTTGTTGTTTTTGTAGTATCATCTATTACAATTTATTCCATTACTCTGACGATCTGTACTCACACTTTTCAGAAGTAGATGCAAAACCAAACTATGATTATGGTGATCTTTGGAAGTGATAACATAAAGCTGTTTCTAATCCTTAATACATTCACTCCCTTTCGTCTTTCTGACAATATGACTGCAGGGGATTTATCCACTGAATCCTCCAGAATATTAAAAATGGAAAACTAAAGAAATTATTCGAAAGTGACAGAATAACTAAAGTCGTGTACATGTCTGATCATAGCCTGATGCAACCATTAACTAACAAATGTACATGAAACACAAACAACGACAAACATAAGATTAGTAATAAAGTAACGACGTTTCTACGATCAAAGTGGAGATCTGGTGCTCGTGTTGGCATAAACCACACTGGGTCGTCCTGATAGTCTGGCTAGAGCACGCTGGAATGGTTGAAGGCTGTCGGCGACTGGCGGAATTGCCCGTAAAATGGTATAATAACCAGCTCAAAGGTTGTTCAGGTGAGTTAGTGTGAGCATGTCCAGAAACAGATCAATGCAGGCAACTGCCATCTTGAATCCTGTTCTCGTCCTAGCCACCAATCGTTTCTGCATCCCTGACCAAGGGTTTTAGAATCTACGGATGGTTCTTGTATAGTGAGAACGCTGTGTCGCTTGTAGAGTGCATTTTGCAGCTGCACACCTCTTATTTGTGAGCACTGTGGACATTTCAGGCGTCTCTATTACATTTGGGCGGCACTCTCCACTACTGAATGGATGTCCAGCACCAGACACTGAGGGCTTAGAGGTCCTTTGCAGGAACACTACGCATCGAGGCTTCGATAGCACACGTCTGGGAGAAACGCACTTCCTATTTTTTCTAAGTCTAGTTAACTTCTTTTGTCTCACTTCCGTACACTCACTTGATTTAAGGTTGTGAAATTAGTCTAATTGTGCTGTATGTACATCTCAGATTATTATAAAATTAAGGATTATCAAGCATTCTATCTTCAACAATATGACTGAAGTGGCTTGCGTTTTGTCACAGAAAGCCAAAGTAATTCCCAAAGTGGTGGACACAACGGAGCAGCTGAATTTGGCGGATGTTGATCTGAGTAGTTGGGATCCTGGTGATGTCGCTGAGTTTTTGACTATCAACAACTGCGGCCCATACTGCGAAGGATTCAGAAACCAGGTGAACTCCTCGTAGAAATTGAACTTTGTACATCCTTTTTATTTTTGACGATATTTCATTAATGATGCAATTCTCAGAAATATAAACAACACTCTGGAAACAACTAGTGTGAAGTGCTGTACAACAACAATTCTGTTTTAGACTAATTTTTTCACTATATTTCTATTCTATTTTCTCCTAATTCAATGTACGAAATCCGTGAGCAGATTCGTGAATGTGGTGCAGCTGCCGTACACAGAAAGCGTTTGGGGATTTGTGTTTAATTAGTCTGTTCAGCTTAGGGAGAGAAAAGGGTGCTTTCTCTTAAAACTTTATTATATAAACAATATTACATTCTGTTGAACAAATAATACGGTTGTACTGAGGTAGTTAGGAGATGCTTTTGAAGAGCTGCTGACTCAGGTGAAAATTACGGCAAATCGTGCGGAGCTCTGATCCACAATTCCCGACTATCGCCGAGAATTACGAACCAATGCCTTAACCACTAGACCACGATCGCCCGGTGCCTTTAGTAGGAGTCAGTCAGTACACAGTAGACCCTGTCTAATTTACATGTGATAGAGGCCTGTGGGATAGAGGCAACTAGGGTGTTGCAGTGGTCTGCCATGGACGACGCGTTCATCTTTCTATAAGGTTCCTTTATCGCCATGTCCACCATAGGGATGGTGTGGAGAGTGGAGTTCCACATGAACCATTTAGCTTCTGATATCAGACGTAATACTCTGTTCCGGGTCACTTGGGTTTCATTTATGTGGGGCCTTGCAGCTGAACCCCAGATTTGACATAAATAGAGCTATATCGATCGGATTGATGCCAGGTAAAGCATTCTTTTTGTGTTTCACTGAGAGCAGTGAACGGTTTTCTAGCAGGTGTTTCGGTTGACAAACCCTTGTCCGTATTTTGCTAACCAAGTTCTTCACATGGGATTCCCAAGTAAGATTTGGCTCCATATCTATGCTGAAGTATCTGGTAGTTGTGGTTTCGCGGATTCGCTCTCCCTTCAAGGTGATCTGTTGGGAGGCCTGACGTGACGTAGCGTTTAGAGAGTCGTCGACGATTTTTGTGGGTTGATTTTTATTCGCCAGTTGTTGGACTAGTTGTGATCGATTCGAGAAGTGATTTCATTTCTAGACACACAGCGTCTAACGAAGCTTCCCTCATCAGTCGTGAGGATATCTTTCTCTTTGCCATTCAAAGGAGATAGGTCTGAGAAGCAGTCATGGCCATGAATGAGGTGGAACCTCACCTTTCTGTGACTTCTCTCCATCCAGGCCTGGACGTTTGTTGAGTTGTAACTGCCCAATGTCCTCTAGCGTGCCTTCTATGTTCAGAGGCTCTGTTCATTCATCTCCCAGATAAAGCCTATGGTGCTATTAGGTCCACAGAGATTGCACTCTTGATAACTATGAGAGCCAATTTCCTGAAGGCAGCTAGACCACTGGAATCATTCTTCCACTTGACTGCTGCCCCTGGAGAGTCTGTCTGTACCACCTCTATATACAGCAGCGCACTCAACAGCCCTCAGTAATAGCCTTCGAACAGACAGTCTTGTGCCCAGTGCATTATCCATCAGCCTGATAAACATCTTCTCTACCTCCAGCTGAAAATGTGCCCTGGAGCTCAGTATGAAGTGAGTTTGTGTAGGACTTTCCTACTGGCCACCCTCAGACAGGGTCAGGTTGTGTGGTCTTTGTAGTTGCTTGGGTCATTGTGGTTTATCGCCTAACTCCAATTGTAGGCACCCCAGTGATCGTTGTCTAATGGTGTCAAACACAAAGGCCTTAACATTTCCAAACCCCTCGTAACAAATGGTATCAGAAGTGGATTAGGGCTGGTTAGGGAGTTGCTGAGTCTGGCAACAATCACAGCGACCCTGAGTTCTGATCTTATACCCCGAGTTTCTGCAGAATATGAATCTTTGTCTATGAACACTAGACTACAATCGCTGGACTGCCTACAATGGGGGTACAGTGGTACATTGACACGGGTCATCAGATAGTCTAGGCATCATACTGAGCAAAGGAGATGAGTTGCAAAGGACTCAGTAGATCTCGCAAGAAGACGCCAATGGACCAAGAGGTTCATTGTAATCATCTGGCCAATGTTGGAACATCAACGCAGTGGCAAGAACTATTCCAGGTGCACAGATTTGTCTGTGCTTGGAAAGGGAGGGGACATTGGACACGTATTGTAGAGGTTGTGGCCGATCACTCTCGAGTTACTTTCCAAAAAATGAAACCTCCATCAAATTTTCGAGATATAACTCCTTTTTTCAAGGCAGTGGGCGCCAACAGCCAACCAGGCACAGGATCTGAAAAAAAGGAAAACTGATACGAGGGTGAATCAAATATAAACAAGACTTATTTTTTAAAATATTTATTTTGATTTTAAACGCACAAACAATCAAAGTTTATTTTTCGACATAATCTCCTGATTTATAAACACATTTTTCCCAGCGTATAGGTATTTTTTTAATTCCTTCCACGTAAAAAGAGTTAGGTCGTGTTTGAAGCACATATGCTTCAACCTCATTATCGCTGTGGAATGCTTGCCCTCCTAAAGCTTCCTTGAGAGGACCAAAAAGATGGAAGTCGCAGGGAGACAGGTCTGGACTGTATGGAGGGTGTTCCAGTGTCTCCCAACCCAGTTGCTCCAATTTTTGTACGGTCAGGGCTGCTGTATGAGGGCGAGCATTGTCAGAATCACTTTTTTCATCGGAAGGTCTCGTCTTTTGCGGCGATATGCAAGTCTGACCTCAGTCAAAATTTGGCAGTAGTATGCCGCATTAATTGCTCTGCGCTCATGCAAAAAATCAAGGTGCAGCAGGCCATGCTGGTCAAAAAAAAAGGTAGCCAAAACCTTGCCAGCCGATAATTGTGACTTGGCTTTCTCTGGTCCGGCTTCTCCTTTCTTCCTCCACTCCATACTCGCTTGTGTCGAATCAGGGGTGTAGTGATGCACCCACGTTTCATCACAGGTGACAATGTGAGAAAGAAATGGGTCTCCTTCTTCCCGAAATCGTGCAAGAAGACGCTCACACACTTGAAAACGATTCAGTTTCTAGTCAACCGTGAGAAGGCGAGGAACCCACCCACCTGGCACACACCTTGCGATACTAACTCCAACACCTTGCGATACTAACTCCCATAACTTATTCCAACCTCAATTGCAATATCCGAAGTTGTTACACGCCTATCACCTTCAACAAGTTGACGAACACTGTCGATGTTGCCCGCTGTAATGCTGGTGCGGGGTCTGTGGTCATGGCTCTAATTTTCAACACGTTCACGGCCCTCCACGAACTGTTTATGCCAAGCAAACACTCTAGCTCGCGACAGCGTCTCTTCCCCGAACTGTGCAGTCAATCTTCTCAAGATTTCGGCCGGTTTTACACCTTCTGCAGCTAAAAACTTGATAACAATACGTTGCACAATAGAAGGAGGTACCTCCTGCTCGGACATCGTAACGATGGACACTGAGCGAGTCTATGATGATGAGTCACGTGCTTCCCTCACTCCTGACAAACCAATCTAACAGCTAATAACAGCGGAACGTTCTTCCATCACTATTGCGCGCGCAGGTCCAAAAGTCTCGTTTATATTTGATTCACCTAAATAAACGAGACTTTCCAAATTTTAGCCGCGACTAACACAAAATGGGGTCAAGAAGAAATAATCGAGCGTAATCAGAAATGAACAAAAAACAAATAATGTGGGCGGCAGCTCACCTGGCTCTTGCTCGGTTTGAGCAAGATGATGATTTTTATACATCACAATAGGACTATTATCCTTCGAAGCGACCAAGACGACAGACCACGAGCTGAAACCCGTCTCTTTCTACCCCAGGGCCCGGCTACACCCTCCCTTAGAGCGTCTGGCGCTCAGCGGAGATGCCCAGCTCCCTGCGTTTGTTTATCACTCAGTCGAAAATTGTGTCTCCACAGTATGACTGAATCAGAAACGACAGCCTTGACAGTTAGCACGAGATCTTCCTGTTCGCTAAAAGCAAGAGGAAATAATTGAAAATTTAGTGCATGGTGGATTCACGGAACCGCGAGGGCTTGAAGCTCACAAGCACCAAGAACGGGCATTGTACCTGTACGTTGATCATGTATGCACCTGGACTGTGACTAAAAGGCAAGGCGGCCTCGAGAAGTTTGCTCCTTTTACTAAGAGATAAAGCTCTGAATATCTCATGTGGGGGATCTATGGAAAGGGTGTAGAAAGCTAGAAGAATTGCCTGTTGTTACCGTTATCGTGATAAACAGTCACCAGTGGGGCTAATACTGTGTTGTGTCTTGCGATGGGGCTGCTTTGCGTTGATGTTTGCAAGTGCTTTGTCTAAGTATAATCTTAGTTTATCTCGGCGCGCACTTAGACCTGAGCTTGTTGTTTCTCTTCTGTTTTATAAATTAAGGTTCTGTCATAATGCGTCATTCAAATATTCTGTAAAATCGAACCGCAATTAATTTTGTGTCTTACGAATTTTCAGTGCATTGATGGGAAAACGCTCGTGACGTTGACGAAAGATCAAATCATCGATCTGACAGGGAAGAAAGTCGGCCCATCACTCAAAATATTCGATTTGATTCAGCAGCTTAAAATCAAAGTAAATCCCGCGTTTGACAGGCAGCACCGACTGGCCAATAAGAAAATCTTCTGAGCCCAAGATAAACACTCATCAGCCAGTGTACAAAACATAATTTTTATTTTTTTTTCGTTTTCGATTGATACTGATAGAAAATACTTTGCGTTTTTTTATCATTTGATTTTATCGAAATGTGAACGGTTGATTTTAATTATTGTTTTTGTTTCTCAACGCTTGACACAATTTGTAAATAATCTCAGGGTGTTGTAGACGCCCCACTTTTTTTCTTTTTTTTTTTCGTTTCTTATGTCAAATAGGAAGCTAGATAACTCTATGTTGTTTTCAATTGTGAATAGTCGCACATATTTATGTTGATGGGTCCAGCTCTAGAATTAGAGCAATCTAAAAGATCTCCAGTTTGAGCAATATCAAGCCAGTGAAGTCTAATCCGGAGTTGATTTAAACTCAACTGAAACTAGACATCCCGTCGCAACTGGTTAGTCGCATTTTCTAGCCACTTAGTTTTGACTTAAGTTTTAAGTTGAGTCTGATTCGCAACGCTCGACGAATTCGTTTTTATTACGCTCGATCACATACACATATACAACAATCAGCTTTACGCCGCCTTACATTCAATTTATCGAAATTTACCGCCAGTTGTTAAATCGCCTTATGATTTTCGTGAGCACGATACTCAAAACCGTAGTCCTACATGTTGACATATTGTATAGATTTATTTTCCCTTTCGATATTTTCATAGTGAAAATTATTAGAAGTGCGCCTGTAGAGCCCCTAATCGATTTGGAAGTATTGATGATGGAAGTGTTCAAACCTACAACGGTCTTTCATTGCCCCCTCAAAGTTTTGACCATTTTTGTTCACTAACATCTGAACTCCTTTCTAAGCCCCTTTTAACGTTTCAGTTGTATGAAGCGATGGATAATTTGTCAATAAAACTTGTGTTTCGCAAAACCCACCAAATGCGGCGGCTGTATCATCGAAATGGATCATCTCTTGCCCCTTCGTGGGAATTTTGACAATCAATTACGACTTACAGCTCGAAGGGCTCGCTGCACAATGAGTGAGAAATGTGTGCCGTACGGTGCACTATTTGTAGAGGAAGCTGCCATTGTTTATGAATTCATTTTCGTCAAATCGCGGCTGTTTTGTTACGGGTCAAAGTATTGGCAGCTCGGCTAACTGCATGTGCATTAGCAATAAACGTGTGATGTAGAAGAAATTAACAGGCACGAGTGATCACTTATCTTGAGCTTACTTCTTGCTAGTATTCTCATCGTAGCGGCTGAAAAGGGAAGCTGTTACTGTCTAGTGATTGCCCCTTGGTTGGGATAATAATATATCCACGATTGAGGTGGTGTTTCTCATTACTCCTATTAGTAGACCTCTGTTCCTAAGGTTATACGCTGGAGCAGTCTTAGCCAATAGGCAATAGCCTCATTGAGCGAGCGAGCCCCACGTTTTGCCACGCTTTAGTTTTCATGTCCACAGAGCAGTTGGTAGTCTTCCGATTTTGTATTTGATATGTACTTTCCAAGTACCAGGCCCAGGATAACCCTTAGGTGCGTAACATAACCGTATTTCCCAACGCACTTCCAATTGGGATACAAACAACCAGCAATCAGAACCAACGAAATGTAAACAAAATTCCCTAACTTTCGCGAGGGGCGAAGAAAGTTACGGAATGCGTCACACTGATGTTTTTCAAATTGTCTTGCAAGGTGCTCTCAACTACTGAGGGCACTCTGAGAGGTTTTGATCCCATCTGACGCTCGAAAACTCAGTTATCTTATGAATTTATTCACTGTAATGACGGTGTTCGAAAACAATGAAGCGCTATTAGAAATGCTCATTTGAAATACATTGGGCGCCTTATATTGTAGCTTTAACTAGGTATATTTCATACTAGAAATAGTTTTAATGCGACTTGAAACCACTTAGTCGTGAATTCGCCTTTTTCTTTTAAATGGGATTTTAATATCCGGTGATATTTCATTCTCGCGGTTACTTTTGATAGGCACATGTATTTGCAGATCTCTTGGAACCAACTTAGGCCGTTAGACAGTTAGAACGTCCTTTCTACCTCATTGTAATAACTTCTATTTTTTTCGTTTGTTTATTATCGTCGCAAAGACTGCTGAAAGGAGAAAATAACTTGTAAACGTATTTTTCTTATTGGCTCTATTTTTGGGTTGTCCTTGTTTTTTTTTCTCCGTCGATGTAGAAACCGCACGCCTTCAACAACAACAACAAATATTGTACAGTACTTGACTATATTTGAGTAAATATTTCATGACGAGACAAAAATGTATCACGTTTTTATTTCCATCGATCCCATCGTGTTGAATTTGTACGCTCACATTTTCGATTTTTCTCCCATGTTCGAAGTTGTATGTTATGTTGTACAGGTGTTAGGCCTACGCGCTAGAACGAGGCAGCTTGAGGCAAGGGGAATGTGAACTGAACGGCTCATACAGTCAAATTTCTGGCATTGGGATCGCAATTTTCCTGTTTGCTCTGCTCGTGAGTTCAGATATCTAGTCGACTCAACGCAAATAGTGACGGTGAACAACCTGAGTAATATGAACGGTGAAAAGCTGGGACATTATAACTTGTAGTATTTGGTAAGATTTTTTTTTTGTAAGTTCAATCGAGGGTGTGAAACACTAGAAAAGGCGGTTGTTTGTTAAGTTCGCGGGAAGTTGACTGAACAAAAAGCTCTTCAGAAATTTAGTCTTATCTTTCAATTTCCAACATAATGTAAGTTACTTGAAACTCGTTGAACTCGAAATGGTTTAATCTAAGCTACTATCACCTCGGTTACGTGTTTCCCAGTCCATCCTCTTTAATTACAGTACTGCCGACGCGAACGCACCAAAAAATAGCTGCAGACATTTAGCATAAGTTAGAGAATGCTTATAGAACGGAAATTCTACATCATTGCACAGTTATTTGGGACTATCCTTGAAACGAGCTGCAATCGTCAGATGATTGATTTGTAAAAGTTTTGTAAAAACATTCACAAAGATAAGCTCGGGAGTACGCCTTGTCGATGATAATCACCCAATGACGTAACAAACATGGTAGGGCAGTATTCGTAAATCATTGCGTGGTAACTTCATCCTGTCCTGTTCAGCCATCGATTGAAGGCGTTTAGCATAAAAATTATTTTTTTGTCCGAAGTGTCAGTCGTGTAGTTAAATCTTCCCTAATTCATAGATTGGGGAGGGCGCTGAAAAAATATTCCAAAAACGAGAGTTTCTTCTGGAACTCGACTAACTAGTGCCGGCATTTTGTTCTCTGCAAACGCTCCCCTATAAATGCGTAGAACGTACAGCCCTCGCGAATGAATACAGGGGTTGTGGAAAGTTGTGCGTGTGATGCGCACCAGATATTTTTTGTTTGTATGAACTGGAAATGGTTAGGCGTCGATACCAACGTAGGTTCCTAGTTGAGGCACTTTTCTTCGCCTCTGAGATCTGTACGCATTGAAACAAATGCTTCGCAATGGGCTGCCTCGTTCTAGCGTCCAAGAGGTCTTGGGGGCCGAATAGCCAATTTTTTTTGTACAGCTCCTGAAGAGTTGATCTGACGATTGTCTTTACTGTTGTGTTTTATGTTCAGGGAAGTGTTTGCATCTTCCTAACTCGATGTTTGCATAAAGTGCTTGGACTTCTTGAATACATCGGTTGTAATGCATGATTACAATGTTGCAGGGTTGGTCATAAATTAGGCTTCCTCCTTAGATCTACGTTTTGATCAATTTATTGTTCCATCGCGGTCCTCTTTAAGAATTTTCCCGTTGCTGGCTTCCAAGTCGGCGGCACAACGAGGGGCAGGAGCTTGGATTACCTGAGAGCTCTATGGAGAGGAATTTCCATGGTCTGCAATTACAAGCCAAGAAGTGGAACGAGGAGCAATCCCTGAGTTGAATTTCTGAAACAACTGCTTTCAATATTCAGGCCTCAAGAAACTCAGAAGATCAAAGTGCTAACGCCGGGAATGTCAGGCCTTAGTTGTTTTTCTGAAACTAACTGATAATGCTGGAACATCCCAGCTAGACGCCTGTACAGCTGCTTATGGGGCAGAGATGAAATGAAACGCTCACTCAACCATTCACCAACCGCAGAGCCACCATTCTGTCAAGACTTGTAAGCTCCCCCATGTTGATATACGTTCTTAGTACAGGACTAGCTGTCGCTGTGGTTTAGAGGTTTTGCGCAAATAAACAGCAAGGTTCGTAACACTTCCAGCCAGGAATTGGGATTGTCAATGATAAATCCAGCATCCACCGCTGTCCACACTGGAATCTCAATTGGATGGCGCCGTTTTTCAAGATTGAGCCAAACTGCAAAGATACAAGCCTAATGATGAGAGGTCTACGACTAACCAAGGCTAATGCTCCTACCTGCAAGTGACTGTTGAGATCAAATCCTAATTATTTTGGCACCTATTAATGATTTCGGTGAACCGTCCATGCCAGACACAATTGCCAATGCAATGGAAATTCGCAATGATAAATATACCCCACATGCCATGGGCTGAGGTCTGGCAATTGTAGCCAGTTGCTACCCCTTTTCCTTACTTGCGGTATGCTCTCTGGATGTAGATTGTGGCGCAGAGGTACCACTTGTTAGGGCAATTCATTGCTTAAAAGTGTTATGAGTTTTAAACAAATATTAAGAGGTCCCTTTAGGGCATTGTAGAAACATTGCTTCCATTTCTTCCCTAATGAGACCTAATAGAGTTGATTCTAAAGGATTCAGTTTCAATGACTGTATATGAGATAGCGGAGGGGCCTGTTCAACACATGTATGGAATCTGAGGGCTGGCGTGTTCTTGAAGTTCAGTAGGTATTATGCTCTTGACTACCTCCCAACTTCTACTATACGTAGTTCAAACTTGCTCGCCCCCAATTTAGGCGTTATTTCATTCGGCAGCATCAATTTGAACTATCAGCAACTTGTAATTATGTGACAGGGGGTTGGTTGGTTCCGTCTAACGGGATATCGTCCAAACTCTACAAATAGCAACCCTTGTGTGTAGCAATTCTACCTAGGTTGCTATTTGTGGAGCTTTTGACGATATCTTACAGCATTGAGCCAAACAACCTCCTGTCACATGATTATAAGTTGCCGATAGCTCAAAATGACGATGCTGAATGAAAGTAACCATTTAAATTATGAGAGGGTGAGCAATCATTAAAGTTAGAATGAAAACTAGTCATCTGTTAACACGTACTAAATTGATTATAAGGAGAAAACTGCAATTTGACGAGCAATTTACGTTCAATTCGAAATTGAATTCCAACCGCTGTCTCAACGTTTTTATGTTTGACAATAACCCCTTACTTTTACAGCGGTTAGCCTAAAGGTTTTCTACGTACCACACAACATGGGAGCCCTGTAGAACACATTACACAAGCAACTTCTGAAGAACTGACCAAACTCAGATGCACTTAGCGGGCAACCTACCTGGGCTACTTCCTCCACATCTGCTATTTTGCAAAGTTGTCATAAAAGTGTCTCAGTCGCGTTTCTATCCTCTTAACTACAAACTATCATCTGACAACTAGTAGTTCTCAATTGCATGCAGGAGAATTACTGGTGTTGACCTACAACCCCGAACATCTCGCAACTTCTACTCTTGGCATCGAACGGGAATTCATGAGCTTCGCATATCAGGTACGCTCAATTAAGTTATCGATTATAATTAAGAAAAGTGGGCACACCGAGTATTGAAAGAACTTGGATCGACGAACAGATTTCATTGAGTTATTGAAGCTTCGCGACAGATCCGGTAGATGGCAGAAGCGGCCGCTCGCGACTGTCGTTCGGCACGTGGCGAGGTTTCTATTAAAACTCAATTTACCCTCTGAAATTACCTCGCGATTTATGCGAGTTGCAAATTTACGTCGAACCTACACCGAAATTGTCACCGATTAGGCGAATTTTGAGGCTCTAGGGCGAAAAAACTGGGAACTTTTTTCTTCGAGAGCCCGATGAAAATAGTTCCAATGTATCGTGGATTTTGTGCGGTTTTAACGAGATTTATCGGAATTTGAAAGATGTTGGGTGAATAAGAAAGTTCGAAATTAGGATTTAAAATGATTAGTTGGGATTGAAGAAGATGGGCGGGTAAAAACAAATACACGAGTCTGGAGAGGCGAGCGGGTTCGATGGCGGAGTGATACAACGGCGGGCCGCCGGGCGGCGTTTCAGCTGTTTCCCGCCATAACGAAACGCGGAGAGGCGTCGTGCGTATCTTCGGGGTTAAGTTGGTTCCGTGTGTGATTCGTTCGGGTCGTTTCGTTTTTTTCGTTCGAAATCGTTTGTTTATTTTATTTTTTCGTTCCGTTTTTTCGCGTTCAAATCGGACTTAAAACCGTTTTATGTGCTTGAACGGGTCGAGAAAGTTGATCGACGACGAATTATGGCGTCTTTGAGCAGAGGGGAAGAGAAACTGCGGCTGGAGGATTTGCAGCCGGGCTACGACGAGGACATCGGAAGCTATTGCAGGTACGACAGGCTGGCGGAGAAGAGTGAGAGAGAGCCCTCCCTCCGGCCATGTTTACTATTTTTCTTCATTCGATCACATGTTCCGATATCTCGACCCTCCCGCTATCTGTAATTTGGTTCGATGTCGTCGTCGACGTCATTCGCCGTCCTGTCGACGATCGATAATCCGATAAATAATTGACGTAGGTCCGTTTTGTTTTTTTATTTATTTTAAAGACGGTTGTTTTTCGACGTCAGCTGTTCGACAATCCATTTCACGACACTCGTCGGTTTGTCACACATTTTGCTCTTTCCGTTACCAGCATTTTATTTTTCGAACCTGTTGCTGAGTGATTTTACGATAAATGAACGTCGTCTCGTCGATTTACTCCGTCGTTAACGTTCAAAACGAAACTTCCTCGATAATTTCTTCCCGAATTAACTTTAATTTCGTGTTCGAGAACGTTGTCCCAGATTCCGGCGGCTATAAATGGAATTTTTGTTTACCGCATCGGGTTCTATGGCGGGGCGTGGTCAGCTGAGCGGACCGTCTGGCTGTCGTCCCCTCTTTAGCAGTTTTGCGGTCCTGACCTCAAATCCAAACTATTTTTGCTCCGACCCCCCACGCGACTCAACTCCGAATTAATTTGAGCTCTCAGATGATAGGCTCTTAGTTCTTCTTTTTTTAAATTAAATTTTCTTATTTATTAAACTCAATTGTTCAATCACTAAACATAACGACAGATATGTCTTTTATAGTAGTAGGAAATTCCTTAGCGGTGTTATTTCACTCAGCTACTGGTTATATGTACAGCGAACTCTGATTATTCAATCAATATCGATGACTAACATATAAACCGAGATAAAAAGCCTGAAATGCTGGATCGTCTCGTTGTAGAGAGCTGCAACTTACAACTGTCACCTGCCTATCGCTGGACTAACTATTAAATTACAGAATCAATCGTTCGAACCCTCAGTTCTTGAGATACTGCCCAAGAGGTTTGTTCGCCCGGTTTAGTTTTGTCGCTTTGTTTTTGAGATTGTCTTTTAAGCTGCACCCCCCCCCCCACCACCACCACCACCACCACGAGTTTTGGTCTAACCATGGATGAGCATATTTCAGCTGGTTTGATCCCTGGCAAGTATTTTATGTACTGAATGTGGCGAATGGATTAAATTGTGAGTGACATGGTTCGCAAGACTGGTTTGCATGGGGGTACTGTAAAGATGAGTGCTATTTTTACTCTGTGCTTTTCCATTTGACGTAGTAAAAAGGAAAGGTATGTTATCGGCCGGGAAATTAAAAATTGAGTTTTCTATAGATCTTTGTTTCAAGGGCTGCTGAGTACGAAAACACCATTTGGGAAAATTGTCTGTGAACGACATCTTTATAAATGGATAAATATTTTGCAAATCGTCTATTTCACTTATTAGTATTTCTCACAGTTGTTACCGGATGATTCTGAATCATGTTGACAATCTCATAAAGTACCAGTAATCTTAGTTTGAGAAGAAGCAACACAATAAGTTCTGGAACTGTAAGCGATAACACTTGCTATCTATAACATAAAATTATGTTTTACCGAGTTCAAATGAACTGAGTGAAGAATAGATTAGTCAGTAGCTTAATCCCTGAAAACCGGTGAATGTACGTAAGGCTAGGAAAAGTTTTGGGATGCATTCCACCAGATTTGTATTCCGTTTTTTCTGTTGGGTAAAAGCAAAGAATATGGACCGCTCCCTCTGGCTAGGCAACATATCGATATATCACGACCGAGGTCAGGTTATCGATATGCCAGACATCGCTCATAAGTTCTCCCCCACCAACTGTGCCGGTGACACATATCGATACTTGCAGTCGTAGCGTTCAAGCGAACTATCGATACATGCAGTCGTAGCGTTATCAAGCGGTCGGTCCATGTTCTTTAGTTCACCCTTTCTGTTGTTTTGACAGAAAGGATGGTCAAGAGTATAAACCGGGATTACGAAAACCCTTCGACTTACGAAATTGTTTGAAATTGCCTCTTCCGGAATCATTGTTAAGAATTCGCGCGCCATTTCTACTCATTGACCAACTTCCTCCACTTCACAGTGCGCCGCTTGTTCATTAGAAGGTTAATAATCAGTTCTCTAAGTACAATCAATGTACCATTAAAAAGTGTTATCGGATACGGAAGTTCCCGTTTTGTGGGGTATCTAGGAATTTAAGACTATACAGCTACAGCCAAGAATGCCGATGTCGGTTTTCGTTAGTTTTCTCGGCGAAGCGGTTCTGGTGAAGAAAATTGAATATGGAACTGATGCTCCCGTGGATGTGCTTACAAGTTGATATTACAATAATATTGTACAACGCATTTTAGAAATAGTTTTTCATTGAGAAAACATTCGGCGTACTACTACTACTAAACTACTAGATACTACTACCATTCTTCGATTTACTGAGAGCCCTTTCCAGATCGTTCGAGGCTCTCCCGCTATTTCTACTCATTGACGATGATTCCTCCACTTCACGATGCGCCGCTTGTTCATTTCCAAGTTAAAAATCAGTTCTTTAGTTTTATCGGATAAGTAAGTTCGCAGTTTGAGCGGTATTATAGCAATTTCTGTTTATGCAGCTAAGAATACCGTTTTTCGTTATTTTCCTCTGTGAAGCGGTTGCGATGAAGAAAAGTGAATAAGATGTTATACTCCTGGGGGTGTAATTATAGGTATTTTATTGGTTCATTCTCATGTATATTAGTCTTTATTATTTTAATAGATATTCTTTGGTTACTTCTGTTGACGTGACAGGCGGGGGTGATTTTAGACCGAGATACACACGTTCTAGGATGTATTGAATTGTTTGAGAGGGACCTTTTCCAGAACATTCGCTCGCTATTCCTACTCATCGACTAACTTCTTCCTGTACATTTATCGGGTACGGAAGTCCCTGTTTTGTGCGGTATTGGAACTATTTACGATAATGCAGAAAAGCATGCTGTCATCAATTGTTTTACAATTTCTTGAATAAGGTGACTGCTATGATGACCAGTGAATAAGAAGATATGATGCTCGCGTAAATGTGTTCACAAATATTTCGTTGGTCCATCTCACAACTATATTTAGGAACAAACGGTTGTTGGTATAAATCTAGGTAGAAACATTCTTAGATTTACTGATTCGGTTCCCAGATGGGCCTTCCCATTCCAGAGCGATTCAGACCAAACCACCGTTAAGAATTTGACGGCTATTTCTACTCCATGAAATGCTTCCACTTCTACGTCGATAACGTTATTTTTTGTACCATAAAGACACAACTTTCCTCAACTCTTGACAAATTTGAGACATGCCCAATCCAAATTAATCCAATTCTTCAAATGTAATCGCTAGTTGTCACCTGAAAGTACTGTTTTTGAGTATGGAAATCGAATTTTTTAAATGTTAGGAGAACCTCATGCTCTGCTGTTTAGGTTTTATAACAGTTCGGTGGACGGTTACTAAAAAGTCGCAGAGAGCATAATGCTAGAAGAAGTTCCTTGGTTGATCTATTCCAGTTAAGAATTAGGATCTAAATTGTTAAAGTTCCTTCTACAAAAAGTTGAGAAAACCTTGCCTCTTAGACCTTTGTCTTGTATTTTTTCTGCTCACTGCGTCGATTTCAGAGTATTTATTCATTACAAACCGCGAATTGTAAGCTAAGCTCATTGTTTTACGTCGTACTATATTTGTGGTGCTCTGCGATGAATTCTGGTCACACGTACTAGCAAAAAAGAGTGACGCTCAACATTAAATGTTTGAACAATCGTCGGGTCTGACAATCCCTCTGAATAGAAAACGTAACGTGCCTCCTAAATGCCCGCACAGGTTCGTCGTGATGACTCAATTTCCGATGGTTGACGGGAGCATCATCGGCAGGTCGCACGACTAACGTGAATGTTAAATGAAAGCTGTGAAGTTTCAAATAAATTGGAGCGACGGTGTGAATCGAGAGGAGCTGTAGGTTCGGTTCAATTGGTGTGACGCAGGGGAGTCGGATGATTTGAGTCGGAGCCTCGCGCCGCCACCTGTTAGGAGCAGCTCAATTTATTATTAGCCGTCGCGCTGGTTGTTGCTGGAGAGGAGGGGGATGCCGCTGTGGAGGCTGCTGGGTGGTGGAGCCGCGTTATGACGAACTGGGTAACGTTTCCTCTCTGAGTTATTTTTGTAGGGGGAAGAAGGGCGATAGGCAGAGAAAAGAAGTGAAGTATGGCGCGTGGAGTTTTGGGAGTTGAGGCTCCTTTGGGCCTTAGCTCAGGGGCCCAGGACCAGCTGGTTGGTCAAGGTCGTCGCGCTACTGCTGCTCCCTCACGGCCGATGACAAACACGATCTTCCGCGACCCCGCGCTCTTTGATTCCCCACCAGTATATCCTTCCGAAATCATATCGCATCACAATCACCACCAAATACTCCAAAATTCTGAGTCATGGTCCTGAGTTTAGTGTAGAATTCTTCATAATTATAGTCCTTAATTGCTGGCAGTACTTCACGAATTATATAAAGCACAACTTCAATTTCCACAAGCCAAGCCGTATTTGAGAAGCTGTGTTCGTTTATACCTTCGTTCTGGTCACCAAAATTCAGTCTGGCATTTACTATGGACACGTTTTTTACCCCACTTCGGTCGTTGGACGAACTGGATAGGAACATGTACGGTGAACGATAAACATTGTGGGGTTGATCCGAAGCATCGTTGCTTTTTTTTTGCAACAAGTGAACAAGTGAAAAATACTGATCTCACAATTAAAATGCGAAACCCCTCGTGTTTCGTACACATTGCCTCTAACACTAATTTTGTGTTTTAATCGCTATGATAACTATAGTAGATTTTGGGACGATTTCACCCATCCCCCCATGACCTGCGCCCTAAATATGAACTTTGAGCCCATTTGGTTCAGCCAAACTCTGAATTGCATTCAAAAACACTATGCATATTCCCATATTGTATTTTTCTGACTGGATACTGAGGAAAGTAAAGATCTCGAGAAAACTCAACAAACAATTCTCAGCGTTGTGTTATTTTTTATTTCGAAGCGCTAAAAAAGGTAAAAAAGTTGACCACCAATGTAGCTATACACCCAAAATACCTAAAAGTGTTATCTTCTTCAAAAGAGAATTGTTGATTTTTCGTATTTTTAGATGGTAGTTCTAAGAAGCTTTGGGGAAGAACTAGAGGAGCCCAGAAACCCATGAAAAATATGGGCAAATCGCCCCCCCCCCCACCACGATGGAAGTTGCTTAAAATAATGAAGGTTTTAGGTTGAACGGGAGCATCCTACAACATTCTGGAATGCACGATACTATCCGCTCTTAAAACGATTTGTTTCCTACTCTTTTCCCTATAATTCCAGAGCTCTAGACGTGGACTACTACAAATACTAACTTAGATTTATTAGGACATATACTTTTCATAAGTTGAATGAAAATGTTGTCGATAGATTCGTTGGAAAGGCCACATATGTGAGAAAAGGTGTGCGATGCGTTTCACTCCATATTTTAACACTATTTACACACATCGAACAGAGGTACGAGCGCTCAATTATTAGATCGGGTCGGGGAAAGTCGTGTGATGCCGTAAATGTAAATGTCGTTAGATAACCCCTTTTTGGTAGCTTTTTTTTATAGTTCCGAATTGTAGTTGGTGTGGTGTTGACGTTTTGCAGTGGTGTCGAGTTATTTTGTCGCTGTGAATTCAATTATTCTCAAAAAGGTAGTTAGATCGATTTTCAGACATCCTTTTCTCCCTGCCGATTTTGTGAGCAAGCTGGAAAAAATAAATTCGAAATCCGATGAGCTCTCTGGCTCCATGTGAGGAACTCATGCGTATAACGCATCTTTAGAGTTTTATGGAAGATTGTTTCTCACAAAATTCTGAACGATGTTGGTTTGAAGTTATTTTGTTTTTTGTTGTATTCCAGTTTTGATATAAACGATTTGGGTGTGATCATGATATTTTGTTGTAAAACTGGCCTCGCCAACAGGCTGCTAGTGAACATTTAAGGCCTCTCTGGTAGTCGGTCTCCCTAGAAGTTGCCGCTGTTAAGCACAGAACAAACGCCGCTCTAGCGCAACTGAAATTTAACTGGTGGGAGCTCCTGGATTTTTTTTTCGCGTTTATTTCCTCACATTTATTAATCTCGCAGCTGTTTTTAGTGTTCACCCTTAAGTAAGTGATACATTGGCTATCCGTTTTTATCTTAACTGTAATAACTATATGAAACCAGTCTCGTTTCGTCCTACGAATTCGGTGGCATCTGATTATATTTCGGACAAATGTTCGTCATGTGTTAAGATTTCGAATGTTTATTTGACTGCTTGTTGCACAATCGGTGAAATGGAGACGCGTTTGATCGATTGGAAGCAATTTATTTACGTGCCAACCGCGTTTTTCCTCAATTGAATTACTCGAAGCTCACTTTATTTTATTTAGCCTCAATAGAGGTTTTGGATTATTATTTTCAAAAATGCCTCAGCTCGAACGATTCCTTGAATTATCCTGGTATAAAGGAGTAGGGTCGAGTGCACAGTAATTTCCGATTCAAGTCGAATACTTTTGCTCAATTGGCTGCCACTCATTTTCAATTCACCTCAAACTAGCGTACTATGCGATTAATGGCCTAAACGTGATCGTTCTAACCGGAGGAGAAAAGAAAACAAAACATTCAACTCTCGTCTGTCATTTTAATTTGTGTTTGTCGAACTGCCTACTTCGGCCTGATTTTTTGCTTTGCTTAGTTGCACTCAGCGACCGTTTCACTGGAAGTATAGCCAATTTTTACTTCGTGACGCATGTTAACCCCTGTCTTCCACTTCGTTAAATGTTGATGCCAACATCAAATGAAAATACCAAATATCGGGGAGTGCATATTTTAATCAATTCTGGGAAAAAACTGCACAATTAAACAATCGATTTTTCTTCGTATCTTCCATTTCGAGACCTACTGACTCCAAAAATCCTAATTTCAATGCGTTTATGGTTCAATTTGCAAGAGAACGGCTGGACGGATTGAGCTGGGTCTTTGCTTGTTGTTGATTTTTGTGGGAGTGGGGAGGCCACATGTTTCAAAAACTAGGGGTTTCCAAATTTTTTGTTCGTAAGCTTTATTTTGATTCTCGACTTCCATTCTCTATAAATACGGTTTCAATAAATTTCACTAAACTCACAGGATGCCTTCAATTAGTTAATTCCTATTTATTATTCTTCATAAATTCATCCAGCGGCAGAATTCATCTTCCGTCTCAAAATTGTCATTAGAACGATAGAACTTTCTCTAAACTGTAAATACGTATTACTTAGGAGCCCTTTTCTAATTTTAATAGAGTATGAAGCACGTCATTTGTTTTCAATTTTGGCGTTCACGTTCTTCGGTTGTTCACAGTTAAAGACCCTTCGTTTTGAAAAATATGTTCAGCTACACGGTTCTTCGTTTGGGCGGCGAAATGGACAACGGCATGCTGTCCCAGTCAGGCCTAAGGTATTGACGCGAATACTTTGAAATACGCTAAGGTACATTTTGTTGAAATCCCTCATGAGAAGTAGGTAAAAGTAAATGTGTGGCGCACTAGATTTGTAGAGTTAGCTACTTGTGTCACACATCCATCCGTTTAATGTGCGAGGTGTGGCTTAATCGACGAGATTGACGCAGTAAATACTTTTACTTCGAATGTACGCCCTTTCTCTGTCCCTACTACTCTCCGTGGAAATCTTATATCGCTTGAAACAGTGCTAGAGGTCTCTTTGTGTCAGCTTCTTCGGGACGCGTGCAGCTTTCTCTTACACAGCTCTAACGGACTCAAATCTTGTTCCCTTTATTGTAGATTTCACCATGAGAAACGTATAGAAGCCGGGCAGCGCAAGATCCGGCGAATAAGGCGTATGGTCCAACACGGGCTTGTTGAACTTGGCTAGAAACCTCTTGACAGACAATGCGGAATGAGCTGTTGAACTCATTCCGCAGAGCGGGTGGTTTTTTCCTCATTATTTCACGTAGCTCAGGATGAACTTGAATGTACGAGCCTACCTAATATAAACGAGGCTTTTAAAATTATTTTTTATTTTAACTTGGAAAACATAATTGCTCATATTTCTTCCTGATTTGAGAGAATAGATAATTGTGCAATTCCGTGCTCGTAAAATGAAGTAGGTTGTGTCTCCAGTCAATTGAGAACGCAAGCCTCGGCCTCCTCATTGCTGTTGAGTCCTTTGGAGAGCGAAAAAAGGTGAAAAGCGCAGGAGGATATTCACCTGTTTCCCCGCCTAATTTCGCCAACTTATCAGGGCTCCTGGGGACGAGCATTGGCGTAATAAGCTGCATTGATGGATGTCCAGCGATCATGCAAAGAATCGAGGTGAAACAAGCCACGCTGGTAAAAAAAACGTGTCGAGGACTGATCATGGTTCATATTCAACTTTCTCACGGCCCTCACGATCTGTTTCTATGCAAATATTCTAGCTATCTGTATTTTCTTTGAACTACACAGTCAATCTCAATATTCCAATTGGTTTTACTCCTTCTGCGGTAAGAAACCTAGTGACATGTTACCCAATTGAAGAGAGTGAGAGAGACGACCTGCTCCCTCACTCCCAGGAAGCGAGAACCCCCATCCCTCCTCCGCCCACAAGGACCAAAAAGTCTCTTAGTAATATTGGTTAACATCAGATCAAATAACCGATTTCTTTCGATAGCAGTTTTGACGTGGAAGTACAACCCGGGCGCGTACCATCATCTCAGTCATCTTGCAAACGCTTAAACCACTAAAAAAACACGTTCGAGCGATGGACATTCACTTTTCTCAATAAAGCGCAGCGTTCTATAGCGGCTATTCCAAGTTTCGTGTGAAATTTCACGGTTCGTTGCTCCACTTAATATTTTCTCCGGCGAAACAAAAAATTATTGTAATTCCGACGAAGGCTACAGATGTATCAATTTGTTTACAGAAGCGAGAGCCACTGCATTCGAAAGACAAGCCTTCGCGATAACAGCTGTCATTTGCTGACGTTCGGCGAGCGCACTTCTTCTGTAGCTATACCAGTCTGGTTATTTAATAGCCGCTCTCAACCAAAACCGTTCGAGAGGTGAATTCGAACCTACACTCCTGTATTTGATGGTGTGAAGAGTTTTTCAACATTTCAGTTTTGTTGTAGTTCTATCTGGACGTCGCTCTAATTCGTGCCCACTCCCACACACAAAGTTTCTCATTATTGATAGGCCACACTTATGGAGATTATGAGCCCCAACTGTTCTGATGGAGTGCTGGTGACTAACAGAATTAGGACTGAGTTGGTTTCGTCGATTATCGCTTGACATAATAATTCAAGGTTTGGGCGGTTGGAAGTTGGTCTGCCTCATATGTATAGTTTACCACCTTCAAATTTTCGATTAATTAATAAAGTATGTTGACGTCCTCTGTGTGTTTGAAGCTTAACGCGATTTTTTTTTCTTTTTAGTCTCGGTGGCGGTGGAGATCGCTCCGACTCGCCTCCCGGCCCCGGAGGCGGAGTGCGGCTCCATAATTCGGCTGCTGGAACTGGAATGGAGCAAGAAAAACGGATCCGAAGGGAAATAGCAAATTCCAACGAGCGACGACGGATGCAAAGCATTAACGCCGGGTTCCAGAGTCTGCGCACCCTGCTTCCTCATCACGAAGGCGAAAAATTGAGCAAGGTCAGTCTGCCATCATGAAAATATATTCGTACGATCGTTATTTTTATGTCTATTCGCGGCTTAGTGGATTTTTCTTTGGCCTAGAAGCTGATGAAGTATAATTGAGCAGTATGTGGAAAGCTATGAGAACTGAACCTGTTTCGAAGGGACTCGGCTAATTTTAAAGAAGGACATTTTCTCTCGTTATTCCAGTCTAAAATAATTCGATTTGTTTCTAATGTAAATCTTCAAACATACGCGCGACTTGTACTTGATAAAATGCCATTAATTCTGGTATATTTTTAAAGATTTGTACGTCTGCATTTTTTACTGCAGTATTCAGCTGTGTACGGTATGTCCTGATGGGTATTGGGGTTAACTAATCAGTCCCGTGATCATAGCCCCGTGGCCTATGAGCACGTGGATGCCATTCACGCCATTTAGAATGAGCGGAGGTGGTTAGTTTTTTCGTGGAATTGTTCGTGTCCCCGAGCTGCGAGGAAATTACTTCCTCGCAGCTCAGGTACACTAAACATTATTGTGGTGGCGGTCGTGGGGGGGGGGGGGGGTTGAGTGATATTTTTCTCAATACTGCGGTATTTCAACGAAATTTTGAATCCCCTTTAGGGAATTTTATGTACTGACACTTAGCAGACTCGTTGCAAAAACAGGACTCCTGTACTTAACCAAATCAAAGTTGTAGTCTCAAAGTAATAATTACACGAAATTACTCGTTGTTACTCATTCCGGGAACCGTTCCTAAAACTGATGCGTTCTCTAACGTGCGTGGGCGCTTCCAAAGGACATCTCAAACCATGTAGAACCACGCCATCCATGGAAAGTGTCAACTAAATTGAATGAAAATTGTAACAGTTATGCGTGTTATTAGCAATGCCATACCGCCGTGTGTGTTCCCTTGAAAATAATTATTTTCTGTATTAGCATCAACTCATCAACTACTTCGGTTTTCTGTATTAGCAGCGTGTTCCTAGTTTGAACATTTCCTGAAGAACTACTGGAAGTTATTTGTATCGCGTTTGCTCAAGCGTAGGGCAACCATCCTAAGCACAAACCAGAATATCTTAAAGTGAGTAACAAAATCGAGTTGGAAGATGGCCGCAGACGCACAGAGAACTCTGCCTTCGTTCAAGGAATCGCCAAATGCGAGTGGACATTTCTTATACGGAGGCCGCGATTGTTTTTGTCCTTTCTCACGAAGGCGCAAGGCTTCGCTTCTCCTACTTTTGGAACTGCGAAGGCAAAAAATTGCGTTTTCCCACTGGTCTCAAGTCAGTTGTGTTTCCTTAGCGTCGTCTCCCTTTCGTCTGAGCGTCTCGTTGAATAAAGAAGGAAAGTAAAACGCCCTGGGTCTTCCTTTTGCCTTTCTTTCCGCCTCACGTTAAGGGATTGTCCTAGGTCAGTGCCCACTTAGAGATCCGTTCTAGTTCTTCTTTCTTCTGCTCCTGTCTGTTCAACGAGACTCTCTTTTATAAATGATTTCTAAACTTTCAAAAGTGTACGCAACGCGGTCTGGTATTTGTCAATAATACTCATCAACTACTTCGGTAGAAAGACCGCGTGTGTTTCAACTTTTGAGGTTCACTCTCCTCAACATGTACTTGCATAAACATGAATTCCCTATTTTACTTTTGCACTCAACTATGAAGCAAACTGCAAGAAACTGCACTTTTGATTCCTTGGGAAGTGACCACGTTGATATCGTGACAGTATGCTAAATTGTTTAGTGCTGAGTGTTTTGCGCCAGGGCGATGATGGAACATAACTTAGGTAGAATGTGGTTGCGCCTGAAGTTCCCAAATTATTTGAGTTCCTCCAACTCACACCACGACCGTAATTGAGTCATCAGTCCGCAGGAAGCTCGCTGAAAAGGATTTGCTTACTGCTTAGGGTAAAACTGTCGGGAATGGAAGTGAAACAGCGGCAGTTGGAATTTCTGGGGTTGATTCAGATCATTTTATGATAATTGTTAAAATCTGATCGTGTAGGTAGTTTATTGTACTACTATTCTAATTTTTCCGAGCATTCTAATATCGTTTGAGCGTGATTTATGGTGAAAAATGGGCACCTAAATCGATCATCCGTCACATTTTTACTTTCCTTGGCTCTACGAAGTAGAAAGGAAAGTTATGTAATCGGCTGAAAAAAAAATTTTGAGTTCTCTTCAGATCTTCAAGTTTCCGAACCCCCCTGAGTCCGAAAAACTCTATTTGAGAAAATGGTCTGTGAACGATTTTTAGAGAAAGCTACCGTACCAAATCAGCTCAAACTTCATATCTCGCCTGCAGGTTACCATGGGACGCCAAAATAAGGGTATGAACAAAATCCACCGAAATTTAACTATAGTTATCATAGTGATCAAAACACCAAATATTTTTTTTCTCAACAACGGCTCTGACGATTTTGATTAAATTTTTTATATTGGTAGCTCCAAATATGGAAACTATACCATAAAATTCCCACTTATGGGAAAATGACGAGAGCAGCACAATAAATTACCAAAACTTCTGACGAAATCGATTTTAGCGCGGTTTTTAGAGAAAACGACCGTACCAAATCAGCTGAAACTTGGTGTATAGCCTACAGGTTACCATGGGACTCAAAAATAAGGGTATGGGCAAAATCCACCGAAAGTTAACTATAGTTATCATAGTGATCAAAACACCAAATTTTTTTTCTCAAAAACGGCTCCAACGATTTTGATTACATTTTTTATATTGATAGCTCTCAATAAGAAAATTACACCATAAAATTCTTATTTGTGGGAAAATGACAAGAGCAGCACAATAAATTATCAAAATTTTCGACCAAAAGCGTTTTTAGCAGGGTTTTTTCCTTATAGACTCCGCTAAAATGTTACTAGAATGTTAAAAATAAATTGGTATTGTTGTCCAATCCAATACCTATAGGGTGAGTGCTTAAAAACGCTCATGAGATACGTGGGGCTCACTACAGAAATTCCCGAATTTCAACTACCGCCGTTTCTTTTACTACCAGTTCTAGAAGTCTACCCAATAACTCTGCAAAAGTAATTACTATCCTCCTTAAAAAAATTCGTGTTTACAGCCTCATTAATGATCTGTGTACAAATTGATCAATAATGGTCCTGCAATGAGTACGAGCAGCACAATAAAATCTGGAACTGTAAGCGCTACCGCTTCCTGCTGCCGTAAAGCGTTATTTGACCAAGTTCAAATTAACTGAGTGATAAATGAATTGATTAAATAGAATTAGCCATGTACAAAGTGAATTGTTGTAGAGCTAAGGAAAGTTGTGTGTTGCAACGCACCAGATATTTTGATAATTCATTGTTCTTCTTTCGCCGTTTTCTGAAAAATGAGACTTTTATGGTTCCGTCGTGTTATTTCGAGTTGTCCATAATAAGGTGCTAATCCAAATAATTACAGCCGTTTTCGAGGGAAAAAGAAACGTTTAGTGGTTGCGGACTAAAATGAAATTTGGGTCGATTTGGATTTTCCCAAATTGTGTTTATCAAAGAGGAAAGCCCTTGAAACGCCAAAAACCTACAAATAACTCAAAAAATAGCTTTCAGCCGATTGCATAACTTTCCTTTCTAATTCGTAGTGTCAAGGAAAGTGAAGTGCAAATAAAATATAATTATGCAATTTAAATTGAATACATTTAGAAACGCGAAAACGCTCGAGTCGGACCTGAATATCGTCCTCATTTTCTACCAGTTTTCAATTTGAAATACCCCCCACCCCTTCTGTCTCTATTTTCTTCCTCTACTTCTGGTAAAGAGAATCAGAAGCGGTTTCTGCTACAGATCTACTCTTTTCTTTACGGATACGCTCTGAATGTGATAATTACTTCCTATATGTGAATAACTTGAATGTGGCTTTGCATCTCACATAAGTGATTCTGCTGATCAGCCCACACATAATTCTGTCAACAGGTCTACGAGAACCTTTTCATCACTTTGTCTTATTTTTAGTTTTCTCGGCCCATTGTAACGCGGATGCTTCGTGGACAATAACACAGCTTTCTTGGAGTCTCAATTTCAATGATGGTTGGCAGTAAGCTGCGGTCATACGTGGGCAGTTACTATACTATTCCTTTTATTAACTGTTGACGTATTTCTCATGAGATGAATACAAACTCGCTTGACTAGTGAGAGACATTCTTACAATGGAAAAGTTTTTTTCTTCAATTACAGTCTAAGAATGGGTCAAGTCAGGTGATGTCCGGGGCGTTCGACCGGAGTGAGAAGTCTTTTAAAAGCCCATTTTAGAAACCTCATGACATAATCAGCTTGATGTTTTGACGCTGGTCGCTGGAGGAGATTTTAATGGAAGGGGGAAAAAAATCTTCGAGCTGTACATTAAGCTTGATGAGAGCGATACGGGCGGGCTGACAAAGCTCTTAGAAATGAGTTAGTGGAAGGTAGGTCGGGTGGAGTCGCTCCATTAATGGATGTCAGCGCGGTGGCTGAGGCCATTGACGTGAAAGATGGCATGGTTAGACGTGAAGGGAGGTGTGGTAGTGAGAGAGAGAATATAAGAAATGCACCTCGGAGATCGATGGGGGTTGGGCAGGAATGTGGAATGGGGGGGTCTTCATTAATCTCGGCAAGGGTTTGGAGTAGAAGCACAAGTGGAGTAGTACAATCTAGACAAGACTGGCAATTACAGAGTCAAAGGATTTCGCTGGAAGCGTTCTCTTCCCCTGTGTCCCTCCTGCCATTCTCAGTTGAGGTTGTGTTGTAGAAAAGGGTCGGTATTGAATGGGTTGTACTCCCTACACTTCACAGCTGATCCTTCTCACCGGGCGCTCTCGTTTGAGTGGAAACGCCTTTCCACTTCTGCCCCTTGAGACTTTTCCTTCACACTACCAACCTTTAGTCACTTTCTTTTTTTTTTTTTACCCGACCATGCGCCGGCCTCAAAGACCCAGACTGAGATTATCGATTCAAAGATACCTGGAGTCTCATGAAGTCCTCAAGGCTGTTGTCTGTTTGCGGTGTCCTCCCTTTGACTGTTCCCCTCCTTTTGTCATAAGTGGGCTAAAACTGTGCCGTTTCATTCACTCATCGCTCCGTTCGACCTTCCTCCACTTTTCGAGTTTCCGCCGCGTCTCTCTCATGACATTCGTCCGTGCGAAAATTCCCCTAACTGAGTCAATTTTAGCCCTCCCGCATTGTTCATTGACGCGTCTGACGTTGTTTCTTTAACGAATTTAGAAGCAACTACATTGTAGCTGAAAGGTACCTTGGGAAATATTGATGATCGAGACCTGTCGTTTACCGCCTTGCTGTTAACTTTCCAAGAATTGAATTGACTTTCTCTTTCCTATGTAACTCTCACTATGATGGCCAAACGGCATATTACCATGGAATTCGCTTCCCAAGGGTAGTTTATCATTTCCAACGAAGTTCGATCGGTCCACGATTAGATGATCGATTTGCATCATCTTCCCTCTAAGCGTTGCAGTAAATAAATCATTGACGTGGCTCATTAATGTCCGACGAAGCTCGATTTCCGTAGGCTCAACTTAGTAAAATAAGGCCACGGTCGCAGCTTTTGTCCCTCGCGGTCTGGATTTTCAATATTAAACGCCCTCGTTTACCGAGTTTTTTATTTGCAGTTGCCAATTAATACGCGGTCGGCTCACCTTCTGTTCTGTCGAAGGGAGAGCTGGTCACAATGACCGGATTATTGATTGTGTTCTAAGAAATACTGGACTAGAAGGCCTCGCGCAAGGACCGCTTGCAATGATAAACAACTTGGCCTTATATCTCCGTTCAACATATATATATATATATACAGAAAACGTTACAGAGAACGTAATGTGAGTATGGGTGGCTAAAAGACACTCTGTGTTACCCCACAGCAGTTACCCCAGGATTTACGGAAATGTTCGAAAAACCGTTATTTTTGACACTTTTTCATTTTTATCTGTGTTCAATGGACTGTCAGAGGGACACTTATTGAGAAAAATATATAGGTATTAACTATTCTAAAACAGGTAATAAAGCAATTGGGTTAGATCCGCCAGTACGCAAATTACTAAAGTTAATGTACCTGTAAGGAAAGTCCGTCTCCTCTGGCTGGTGAGTTACTGTGGGCGAGCGCTTTCGATGTAAAGACATCGTCGTCTGGCCCTATCCTTTCGGAGGATGTTAGTTATTCCGTATATTTTTGGTCCTGTGTACGTAAATGTGCAGCGTCTCGTTAAAGTCTGTGTATTTTGTGTTTTTTGTCCGAAAGAAGGCGTACAAATCGCATTACGCACGGACAACACACTTACAACCAAACTAACTGCAAAGAATGAAAAGACAGACCCACTCGACCAAAGTGGGGTGTATAAAATAACTCGTACTTGTAAAAACGCATACATAGGACAGATAGGACGAAAAATACGGACCAGCTATTAAGACACATTAAATCTCTTAGTAGGAGCAAAGACGATTCAAACTTTGCCATCCACCTCAAGACAACAGGACATGAACCTGCCAAAATACAGGACTGCACCATCTTACTACATAAACCATACAAAGGCTCTCGCCATTTTCCCACGAATGAGAATTTTATGGTATAATTGCCTTATTGAGAGCTATCAATATAAACAATTTAAACAAAATCGTTAGAGCTGTTTTTGAGAAAAAATATCTGGTGCGTTGCAACACACTATTTTCCGCCACCCCCGTAAGTTCGAACGTTTTGCCAAAAAGCGTAAAAAACCTACTTTTGCTTCATAGGCCTATATCTTCGTTCACCGTATTTTCACAGAGATGTGTATGGAGAAGAAAAGTTAGGTATTGATCAGTAGAAGATAATTTGAAAGTTTAATCAAAATCGTTAGAGCAGTTTTCGAGAAAAATGCGAAAAACCTTAGTTTTTGGTACATTTTCGTCCCCCCACCCCCCTTCCCGCCGGCCGAAATTGTTCATAACCTTATTTTGAGGTCTACAAAAAATAACGAACAAAACAAAAAAAACCAGCTCAATCGGATCAGCCGTTCTCCCGCAAATCGAACTACAGACTCCCCCCCAAGATCATGAAAAGGAAAAGACGAAAATTTTTTTTTCAGCCGATTACATAACTTTCCATGTAAAGTGAAAACCTTCAATGGACAGATCATAAACGAACTAATCAACACTAAATGCGACACCATTCACACTACACAAACAAAAACAACCAACTGTCGGATTTACAGACCACCCTATACAAAAAAAGACTTGAAATCGACACCCGACAGATTATTTAAGACGTACAGTAGTCACATTCCTTTGCCTCCGCCTCTTGTGGGTCTCCCCAGAGGTGCATGACCTCCTCTCCCCTTCCCCGACGCTCCGCCATCCCATTTACTTTTCTCTTCGTATATAAAGACCACCATCAATTCACTGACTCTAGTATTGACTTAACTGCCAGACGATGATGTCTTTACATCGAAAGCACTCGCCCACAGTATCTCACCAGCCAGAGGCGATGGACTCACCAAACAGGTACGTTAACTTTAGTATTCTAAAACATCCTTCGATTTTGGTGAAAATCGTAGACGTTTCGGCGTGAAAACCCTATTTTTGGTTCATTGGCCTACATCTGCATTCACTTTTTTCTTGGAAATTTTTATAGAGTAGAAAAGTTTTGTACTAACTATTAGAAGATAATTTGAAACGTTTAATCAAAATCGCTAGAGCCGCTTTCCAGAAAAATGCGAAAAACCCTAATTATAACCTCGCCTTTCCCATCTGCCGAAATCGCCCATAACGTTATTTTGGCGTCTAGAAACAATAGCGAACAAAACCAAAAAGGAACCAGCTCAATCGGTTCGGCCGTTCTCCCACAAATCGAACTACAGACACCCCCCCCCCCCCAGATCATTATAAATGGGATGATGGCATCTGAAAAGGAAAAACTTATTAACAAGTAAAGAAATGGGGAGGGCGCCCAGACGCGCTACGCCGGCTCTAGGGATTGAAGGATTGTGACGGGGAAGGAAAGAAGGATAAGAGGATGTTCCACAGTAGAAAGCTACGACCCAAGCAACACGCGGGTGGTGATACTGCGGAGAACGCCTGCTGTCACACCCAGCCGACGCATCTCCTCAGCACTTGCGCGCGCACACTCACACACACACACACACACACACTCGGATTCCACAACGAAATAAGGTTTTTTAGACTCAGTAGGCCTCAAAACGTAAAGATCTGAAGAAAACCCAACTTTTTTTAAACACTATTACAATACGTTCCTTTCCCTATGGGTAGCGGATAGTAAAAACTGGCATCCCGTATTAGGGCTTGGCATATGCACGCATTACCATCAATTTGTGGAGGAAGTGAGCGCTCAGTCATGATTCGTTGAATAATTTCTGATTGTGCCAATTAGTCATCTAGGCAATCCAATGTAGAGCAGGTTCTTGTTGCCACGCAATAGACTGGTTAGTCCTGTAGCCTCGAAGGTTCCCTGGGAACTCTTCTTACCAAGGCAGTGATCGTAAAGTCTCGAACGAACCCGGCACCCCATTGTGGACGACAGGTGACCTCGGGAGGACCCGTTAGGTTTCCCTAGACTAACAACGCTTCAGGTCCAGATAAGATTGAATCGAACTGTTGAGAAAAGCTGAGCGTACATCTCATACGGACTACTCAAGCCCTTTACTAAGTTGCCTGCATAAATGAGTTGGGAAGAAAATGACAGTCGACTATGAGCATAGTGAAGTACGTTGTTGTAGAAAAGATTTCAAATTGGTTTATTGAGTTCAAAACGTCCTTCAGTGTGAGTTGTCAATCACAGAAGGTGTTGTAATGCTTCTTCACCTTGAAGTATTTTTCTTGTCAACACCTTTCCAGGTACATTCGACGGGTGTTTGCTTCCAATAGATGCTATCTCCACACACCTCATCTCTCAGATATTTGGAATCGTGAAGTGTTTTTTCTCTGGACAAATAACGCCTTGTGATTCTAGTGCCTCGTGCATATCCCGAATGATTTATTGAGCTCTAAATCATAACTCTCGACATATTGATTGCCATAAGGGCGATTGCTGCATTTTACATTTAAATGTCTTCGGCACCAAAGAGCCCCAACTCGTTTTATATCAACTTGTCGGCCTTGCAAAATATTGCCAGCCATCGACGCTGCAAACTCGAGGTGAATAAAGTGCATAGAATTAACCAACGAAGGTTCAAGAACGAAGAAAACCACCGAGGATCCCGACGCTGTTGATGAGCGGTGGGGAGGTTCTGGCAAGGATGTCTCTAGAAAGCTGAAGGACAAGACAACCTTCTCCGCAGTTCGGACTGATGGGGTTCCCACCGAAACGTTCGTCGAACGCCTCCAAGCGGTTGGTCTGACCGTGAGCTTGCCATCGCCGTAAAATGGAAGTAATCGGTATCGGGGGGTAGGGGAGTTGAATCAAGGCTGTTGGTTGTCGGCACCATGTGGGTTTGGAGGTCGATCCGGAGCAACAGCCGAATCAAAGTCGTTTGGGACAAACAAAGAGATGCAAATTAAGATCGACTGGCAACATCGTTTCCTTGATTCTCGTACGTCGCTAACAAAACAATTGAGCACGGCTTCAATGCAGTTGTACGTACTCCATTATTCGGTGAGAATTAGGCTGAGGAGACTGGTGAGTTGGTACGTCCCAATGCATTCTCTCTGACTACAACTTAACATCCGGCAGTCACAAAGGTGAATGTAGACGACCAACTTATTTATCGACGTTTGTAAACCTTTTTCGTTCTTCTTCGTCCACGTTATTGATGTCAGAAAAGGTCATAGTACCAAGCGATTGAATAGATGCGTGTCATTGTCATTCGTGTTCCAAAGTTAACTACGATCTAATAAAAACATTTCCGTCCAACGAAGGCTTACTGAAATACTATCTGTCGAAATGTCCTCTCCCCTCTACATACACATTCCAATGTAAATCATTGCTATCAAGAATCATTGGCGGAAAGGTAAGTTCCATTATCTCGATGTGATAGGTATAGGTATGGACTTGGTACTTGGACTAGATAACTGTTGAAGAGATGGTTTTGATGCTCAACTTCAATTCTTATTCTGCGCAATCCCATAGAGCAGATACCGTGCTTCCAATAACATATCGGATGACTGGCATTTCCGTGGGTTATTCTGCGAAGACCAAGTCCAAGGCTGTCCTATTTGATACGTCAGCTCCCTTCACATCAGTTGGGGTTATGCAAATTAAAGAAGCAATAATACTTGGACATATGTTTCTGGTATTTTTCTTATATTGTTGTTAAGCCGTGGTTTCATCTCTGTTTCGTATTCGGGTTCGGAATCGTCTTGGCCGTTCTTGGCTGCAAAAAGCCTTAAATGACTCGCTTTTATATTGAGCGAGATGTATTCTGCTTTAGCACGGAAGCTTCCACGTACAGAAATCAATTTAGTTAACTGCAGCGCATATGTGTGCGTTATATGTTCATTTTACACGATCGGATTGATCTCGTCGAACATCTGGTAACTTAAAGGCGTACACTTGTGCTTAAACTACGATCCGCTCATAAATTCTGATTTATCGCCAAATTCAACGACTTCTCACGCGAAAGAGTCGCAGCTTCATTGGACCAAAGCTCTCTGGCCGGCTTCAATTACGCGCGTCCTTGTAAGCCCCGCCTTGCAGAGTTGTTTCGTCTGGCCCCCAGACAACCTTGCGAGCCCTCTGATTCAGAGTTAAGTTGCCCTCATTCCCGAGTGTGCGGCTCTCCTCTAATCTTGTCCAATGAAATAATCTTTTAAGGCCCGTACCCCTCCCTCCACTCAGAATTCATCAGATTCTGGATACTTGATACCACTATTACGACATTGACCTTTTAAACTCTCCCCGCCGCTCATTTCATTGGGGTGATGAGTAAGCGCTTAGCTCAACGACCTCCTTAAATGCGCTCAATTGCAACTTCATTTGATCTTACTTTTATGATTTACTCCACATTAACCCGAGCGCACGTTTTTTTTTTTCTTTCTTTTTGTTTCAATTGACCTCTAACTATTTCGATTAAATTAAATGTTGTATGAATAACGTTTTGTTTTTATCTGTAACAAAATAGACAGAGCAGCACAAAAACAATCAAACTATTATTTACAGTATTTCCTACAAACTCAGCTCAAATGACTCGAACGTTCTCGTAAAACTCATGTTAGTAAATTTTCCTACACTAAAGATTGACGTAATTATTACGTTTTTTAGGCGCGCTGGTATTGGCACGTTTACTAACCCCTCTATAATTCCTGTACTAAAAACACTAACGTTTCCATAAAAATCATGAGACCGTTCTTCTGGTCATTCAGTATTACACGAGTAGAGGCAACCCAAAGAATTCCGAGCAATTTTTGGGATCACGACGTTGACAATTTTTACTTTCCGCTACCCAAAGTGAAAGAAAAGTATTATAATCGTGTCAAAAAAAAGTTGGGATATCTTCAGATCTTTACGTTTTGAAACCTACTGAGTCTGAAAAACCTTATTTTGGCGCGTGGTCTGTGTGTGTGTGTGTGTCTGTAGTTCAATTGGCGGGAGAACGGCTGAACCGATTGAGCTGGTTCTGTTTTCGTTTCGTTCGTTATTTTTTGTAGACACCAAAATAAGGTTATGGGCGATTTCGGCAGAATGAAACGAGGGGTAGGGGACGAAAACGTACCAAAAACTATGATTTTTCTTATTTTTCACGAAAACGGCTCTAGCGATTTTGATTAAACTTTCAAATTATCTTCTACTAGTTAGTACACTACTTTTCTTCTGTATACATATCTCCATGAAAATATGGTGAACGGAGATATAGGCCTATGAACCAAAAATAGGCTTTTTACGCTTTTCGTATAAACGGCTACAATTTTCACCAAAATCACAGGATGTTTTGAATAGTTAATACCTATATATTGTTCTCAATAAATGTTCCTTTGGCAGTCCATTGAACAAAGATAAAAATGAAAATGTGTCGAAAATAACGTTTTTTCGAACATTTCCGTAAATTCTGGGGTAACTGCTTCAGCAGATTTGATGAATCTTACAGAGTGTCTTTTATCCACCCATACCCACAATTTATTTCTGTATGTATATGTTGAACGGAGATATAAGCCAAGTTAAGTCAGAAAAGGAGATTTGTCGAATATGCAATTTATCGGTATTCAATTTTCTCGAAAACGGCTCTATTTCGATCAAACTTACGAAGGGCTCTCAGCTAACTAGTCCCTACATTTTGTTCTGCATAAATGTTCCTGTAGTAATGCGTTGAACGACAATATGGCGCCCGCTTATGTAGCTAATGTTCAAACTTACGGGGGTGGCAGAAATTGGGGTGTTGCTACGCACCAGATATTTTATTGTGCCTATGATGATGTGCACATGAACATAACAGTTCTTCAGGTTTCGGAATTAATTTGGTTGTCTCTACTTACATAACAACCGTTATTGAATTACTGGCGTGTGAGTAATTAGTGTGTCAACATGATTGGGGAAGGATTGAGTCTCATATTCAGGAATTATAGTGGAAACGCGATGGAACAAGTTAGTTGATAATTAGTTTGAATTCCTAAATTTCTGAGGATTCCTAATTAGTATATAAACTGCCAGGATTGAACGTTCATCGTTTAGATTGACTACCACTCCGGTTTAGTATTTTTTTATTCACTTATTGAACGTTTGTGCCAAGTGAGCTGGTGTTCGGTGCACGAAAAAGAGAGAGAAATAGACAATTGAGCGAGATACAGGACTGTATTGATACACTCTTTTACCACGATAGAACTTTGATTGTGTGGTCACTTGATTCCCTGAATATGTGAACTGGTCGGGAGAGTCAGTAGAGCTGGGCGTAGCACAGTAGTTGATCAATGAGTGTGTGATACTTGCGAGACGAGTGTCAATCACGAGAGCTGATAGATGACTGAGTTTGGGAAGAGCTGTGTGTTGTGGAGAGGAACGTAAATTGAGGGGTGGGAAATGGGCATTTTGAAAAGTTCAGAAAAAGGGGTAATCCGTTGTCACTTGGAAATAACTGAATAGCTGGGCTTTCCCACAGCTACAAAACAAAAAGGCTTGAGGTCAGGAAGGTGCCCTTATGTTCAGGAAGGCCCGAAAGATTGAATCCATTAAGGGCAAGTGAGGACATCCCGAGCTCCAATTCCCTATTAATTGGACTGCTGCGTCATCATTTCGATTTGCGTTGACATTTTTGATAATATGATTTGGGAGAGATCAGGTAATTTTTCAAGTTGTTCTATTTGTTTTTAATGCGATATGGGTTTCTTCACACGATTCTATGTTAACGATAGAATCCTTCGAAATTTCTATCTTCCGTCACACAGAGTACAGTTTCTTGTTGGTCTTGGTGGACCATTGCGCCTTGGATCACCAATGTGGTGGAATCTACGGTCCAGATCCACACAGTACGACAATACGCACCAATAGCGCATCAAATTAGCGTAGAAAATGTTTAGATGTGTGAGGTGATACAATTTGGCAGCTCTTCCGTTGATGGTGAATAAAATAAAACGTATTAAAAATTCATGAAATTACGATAATTGAGAAGATTTAGTACACTTTAGTCGTGGAATTGTGTCGTTTGGTGGATGTGTGATGTGCTCAGGACTATTGTGCATGTTGCTGTAGCCTGAAAAAAAGACATATTACATACGCGTACGTGTTGGGAAAAACGAAGAACCACCCAGTGAAAACATTTCTAGGCGTTAACCCGGCTTGTCTAATTTCTAAAAGGATTTATTGGGTAATTACGGTTTTTGGAAGGACGGGCGGGAATGTTATTTCACTCCACTTTCTGTTTATCTGCTTGTAAACCCATTAGAACGTAACTTCGTTTCCCCTCTGAATAAAACATTCGGCCCAAAAGATCGATGCGTCTGACCCCTAAATCCCCTTCTCCTCTTCTTTTCTCAATCTTAGGTCAACTTTCGACCTGGGCATTTGGATCGTCTGGTTTAGACTTTCGTTTTCGCGATCAATATCAGCGGGATTTTTATTTTGCTGTATTCGACTTTATTTGGAACTTGTCTCACTTGAAGGGTGCTTCGACTAGTGAAAATGTTGTCTTGTCTCCTCTTATTAGCACGTCGCTTGAAAAACTCCTTGGGTAAAGTTTGAGTGTTTCTACTAAATAATATTATTATTTAGTAGATAATAGCGACATATTGACAATCGCTGACAGAATTTTCCAACTTCCACTCCAATGAAATTTTGGCTGATTTCGGTTGGGGCTTCTGGAATTTATTTGCCAGTTTTACTCCTGTTTGACTCAAAATTAAAGCGGTTTTGTGTTTTCGAGTAGTCAGCAGCCTACGCAAAGGTGGCTTGGTTGTTTTGACGGACTTTTCTTGAGAGTGTCGTTCATCGATTTCCCTTTCGACATAATCTTTTGAATCCTCTTAGCTCCTATTAGAAAATTCTCTGTGTCCATTTCTCCCACTGACCTGAGTTAACAGCCTTGGTCCTCTTATCGGGCACACTCTTCTGAATTTTCGTGCAATTTTTACTGAATTTTCGTTTCTCGACTCTGAAGTTGTGCCTAAACGGAGGGTTCGGAAGATGTCGATTCGTGGTTTCGTGAACGCTTTAATATTCTCTAGATCGGGGCTACAATAAGTTCCAAACAATTTTTTTTAAATCGCAAATCAGTTTTTATTAATATGCCAATAAATCAAATCAATTCAAACGTGGTTTGTATGTCTCAACAGTTCCCAAAATTATAATTATCGAGGGGATTCTTCTTAGCCTTTCATAATTAAGAATGAAAATAGTATGGCCGAAAAATGTACACGTTGACATTTTACGGTGCATTAACGTTTGGGTCTTCTGAGTTCATTGTATTATGTAATTGTAATTGGCGTACAGTTTTTTAAGGATGCACTAAACCTCGTGGAAACGATGGCCTTGCTTTTTTGTTGTGGATTGGATGCATTCGATTTCCAGTTCGTCGGGTTGATCGATCTGCGAACTTTCTAGGAAGGCGCCTGTTGTTGCGGTCTGTTATGGCCTCCTTTCCTCACCTGACTTACAGCTTGCTGCACTCTCTGTTGTCGCAACAATGCACCTACTTACCCAGCAGTCAGGTTCAACGATCTCATGTTCGCTCGTCTGTGCCTTTTTCTTCGCCAGAGGAGCTGTAACAATTTTTCTTCAGAATAAATTACAAACGGCGAATAAACATCCGTTTGTTTAAGTTTAGTCACTGTGAAATCGAAGAGCAGTTTGTCGACAACCTAATTCTGAAAGGTCAAAAGACCAAGGACTGAAGGTCTTCAAAGGCTATTTTACCGAAACCGGTTGATGGATCGTTTAGCTTTGGTATTGGGTGTTACTGTGCGGTCCGACAGTAAAAAAGAGCCTGTTCGGTGACAACGCCGCTATCTCTATCGAGGTCCATAAATTCATAGGACGGCTTTTTATTTCTCCTTCTTCCAGCCTCATGAATTCTCTTCACATCCTCCTCTGACTATGCTGTTTCCTGATTACTTGTAGTGCGGTACAAGCAAACTATTCACTTCGAAGTGCTTTACTTGAACGTGGGCTTCTGTTATTCAGACACGCTAACCGCACTATTTCGTCCTCAGGCCGGATTGGCTAAACCTTACTGGACAAGGGCGTATTGTATTCAATAGCTCATTGATTTGTGCTGTGCTGAATTTTATAGAATCTCAACAATTAAAAGAAATTTCGGGGAGCAGCACTTGAACATTCTCGAATATCGGTATAAAAACGTGTACGTTTTCAGACGTACTAATTTCTCCAAAGTGTAGCACATGGCTTGGGGCGCTGCACGGCATAGGAATAACATGTCCGCGAATTCTCGGTGGAGATAATGCACATGTACTCATCATGGTATTAATAATTACGTGGAATACATTTAAAACGTCATATTCTACAGTATCCGGAAAAATAGTTCAAGTTTAATCGAGACTCATTCGAATGAATTACAAAAATATTCTAAAATATACCTCCCTCGAATACGTATAGCCGTGTACAAGTTTTTCGAAATCAAATTTGGACTATTTTTCATTTATTTAATTTTTCTGGTTAACAAGGTCAGCCTAAGGAAATACAAAACTATTGTTTCGTGCCGAATTTGAATTACCACGAACCCCACTTTATATTTCGACGATTAACAAAATGGAAGTCTCAACAACTTGCTACTTGTTTATACTCGACAGTTAAAGTTGACGCTCAACAGTCCGAAAGGCTTTTGTTTTACTCAGAATGATCCCGTTCGCTGTGTTTGGGTCTATCGGGATATTGAATAGAGTTCAGGGTTGTTCAGCGTGTGCCGAGCTGGTCCAGTCAATGGGCGGCGAGATTGTACGTCGTCAGAATGAAGTGGGATACGGGCGGAGCAGAGGAGGAAGATTTGTGGTAACTGAGCTCGAGGCCACCGGATGTGACTGTTATCCGTTAACATCTGACCGTCCTCCTTCGTGTCGGGATTTCGTTTGGAGCATCAAATCTAGAAACCTTCATAGCGTATAGTTCACTTTCAGTTCGGTTTCAATTCATCTTCGACAATCGGCAGGGAGTGAACGTCTATTTGACAATTGGCAGGCAGTCTAAAGTAACTAGAGCTTTTTCGTCCCTGTGGTTGTACTCTACGAGGTAACCTGATGTATTTCAACATTGTGGTAGGTTCCTAAATCCACACATGTTCAGTGAGTCTTGTTATTTTGGGGCAGCAACTGCCGAAGGGGTGGATAAACAGAAACATCGATTTGTCTGAAAAAAAAAGAAGTTGGTACTCTCCCCACGTTAGTTCAGTGATAATTTTCGTCTCACCCCCCCGATCTGATCAATCCATTCAATGGGACGGAGCATATGCTGTTTTCCCTCGGATCAAGTGAAGAAGTAGTATTCATCTGGGATTCGTTCTGTAGCTCAAATGGTATGTTGAAAGAGTGAGAGGGGGGGGGGGGGTTCGTAGATTGTAGAACAGGATGATGCATAGAAAAAACGCAATTAATTTTCAAGAAACCATCATGGACCGGGTTTTTGCAAAAACATTTGGAGTGAACAGAATTTAGGTATCAGTTCCCTAAAAACTACTCGGCAAATCGAACGTTGTTCCGTTTCCTGAGAAAAGAGGGGGGAAATATTTTGGGCGATTAAGGAATATAATTTTTTTGTCTCATTTGGTTTATTTTTGTGGCCAAGATAAACAGAAAAGAAAATGTAGGTGTAGTGGGTCAGTTGGGGGGGTGTATGTGTGGTCAGTTTGATAAAAATCAGTTAAGCCAGAAGTTACAATATGTTTGAAAATAACATCCCGCGGCACAGGTTTGATTTTATCGCAGTTAAATGGCTTGTCGAAATATTTGTGTATTTTTTGTAAGTAAGCATTGCCTATTTAATGACGCCCTGTGAATTAGATCGAAATTGGCCGTGTTTTAAGAGGATGTCAATTGGAAATGAAATATACCGGTAGTTTGACCAAAATGCCCTTTTCTAAACAGTTGAAAATCCCCGAATTAGTTTGTACGCTTTGGTTACCATATTTTTTTCCCCGTCGTACCTTCTATCATCTTATTTATGACGAGGAAATGTGTGTAGTATGTCTACATGATATTTCCATTTAATGATTCAACTTCGCCGTTCATCTTCCCTTTCCTTGGTTCTACGATGTGGAAAGAAAAGTTATGTAATTGGCTCAAAAAAAAAGAAATTGTTGAGTTCTTTCCAGATCTTTCCCCACAAAAATGGCTTCAATTATTTTGATTAAATTTATTGTATAAGTACGATTAAATTTTCGTTTGTGGGAAAATGACGAGAGCAGCACAAAAAATAATCATAACGTCGAAGAACGATTTCAGTGCAGTTGTTTCCTGATAAATTCGGCTCAAATAACATTAGAATCAAGAAGAATCCTGAAGGTACTCCAATAAATTGAATATACGATGAACGCCATCGATCTCCGTCTAGTTGGGAGGTCAATGTCAGTTTCGTTGTATTATTTCAGGAGAATATAACAAGTTCTTGCACGTCGGAAAATATCCTTGATGACTTTTAAGTAGTTTCTACGGTTAGGAAAATAGTTGACATTGGATTGAATGGAGAACAGGTTGACGCGGATTAGTCCGTTGGTGGGTGGGGGCCTACAACAACACCGTACACACTCGAGCAAGACTTACAATCAACTCCCCGATATTGACTGGTTAACGGAGAGGTAGTACTAGCGACACACGACGTGGAGTGGTCATGAATGAAGGCAGCTCGTGCCTATTCGCGAATGGTTGAGGAGGCAAGGTCCGCGAGAATATTAACGAAGCGTCAATTGAAAGTCATGTACATGTGGAGTACCCTTGCGCGTGTTTGGTTCGCTCGTCTTGCAGTTAGTAAAACATTTCACTCGCGGAAATCATCACTTAGAATCGAAAATGGAATACGATCAAAGAATTTTTTTCGACAATCTGCTCTTACTATTTCCGAATAAGAAGCAAATTATAAAGCGTTATGTTCCCGTTTTAAAACTTTAAAATCAGCCTTGGGTTGTAAAACTTTAAAGTGCCCTTCGTCTGGAAATGATTTTGTGAATGTGAGTCAAGAATTAATAGAGTCGTGGACCTGTTGCTTGTACTAATAATAATTCTAATTCACAACACTTCCTAAATATATTCACATTGTAAGCAGAATCTTTTATTAGTTCAATTACCGCTGCTCCGATTTTATTGCGTCGTAATTAACCCGATAACTCCGGTCCTTTTCAATGCAATCCACAAAATTTGGTATTTTTGAAGACAGACGAGGAGAATGGATGGCTTGTTGAAGGTTAAATGGAAATAAAATGAGTGACTGAGTGTGTAGACAGTAAGGGAGGGGACTAAATGAAAGGTAATTACGGAAAAGGAACTCGGATTATATTCTTTTCATTAGCCTGCCCCTTTCGGTTATCTTTCCTTTTTCAACAGCGCCGCAATCACTTTACTCGTATTTAGGCAGTTTTTTCACCTCTGCACGTTTCCACTTTGTTGCTCTCGTTCAATTGTACTTGTTTTGCATCGAATTTAATGATCTCTGATTAGTGTTGGTTTAAGGGGAATCCGCCTAAAAACCAGCTTTCACTTGCTCTTGCAGATTTCTATACAATTACGGGATTTAATTTCGGGTCTTACTGATTATTTTGTTATTTTCAGGTGAGTAACCAATGATGATCAGGATTGATTGTAAGTTGAGTTCTCCTTTTAATCGTAAAGTATGATTGGTTGAGGGTGCTGATGGAAATGTTTTTTCCGTTTCAAGACGATTTTTAGTTCTGTTTCACTCAATTTTAGGTATTCCAGGGTTTGAATTAATTTATAAGAAGTATTATAGATGGAATGCACTGCTTTGGATTCGCACGATTAGCAATCACACCAACAACTTATATTGTGTAAGTTATTTAAGCCGGCACGTAACAGCCATCATGTGGCGTGGCCTATTCTTGTGTTGTTCTTTGAAATAGGTACAAAGATGTTGAAACGTGGAGCAACTCTTGAGATCCTAGATCCGTACTGTGGAGTGCTCGGACTGTAAACCGACCAACCAGCCTTCTCCGCGTTTGCAACAATAAAACAACGTCATCTGCATTAGATTCCTCGAGAGCCGTTTACAATGCGCTCGCTGAACGTTCCACAATTGAAACGAACGAGGTTCAAACCGAGAGGTTGTTGAATGGGCTACAAAGGGAAGAGTCAATGATCTCGTATGATCTTACCGAGGAACCTAAAGGAACCTCCCATCGTTTTACTTCGAGTCTTACTCCGTGGGAAACTCCATTAGCCATCGCTTGCACGGGGCCTCAGGAATGTTTCTCCTTTACAAACGAACAGTTCCACTGTCAATAGTTGAAAAAAAAAGAAAAGATTCGACTCCAAACGGCTTCGTTACCGTGAAATGGTGTAGGATTGTAGCCCCCACCTAAATGTTGAATGCGTTAAGCTTCACATCTCAGAAGATAACTCACCAACAATTCCCCTCAGCGTGAGATCGGTCTTATTACACAAGGCTGTTGTACAGAGTGCAACATGTGGGAAAGAATAGGATCAATTCCTTCTTTTTTCGTAACTCATCTCCCTTTGAATTCTACGCTTTTAACTTTTTTTTTACTGCACACGTTCAATTGAAATGTCGTTCAATACTTCAAGCCCAACGTTTTTGAACTCCAAAGATTGTGCTGTTCAACTCCAATTTAAAGTGACAAGTTACCTGCAAACGTTCTTTCTAATCCGTTTTCATTAATTTTACTTTCCTCAACACAAACACTAGACAGGAAAGAATTGCAAACGGCAGATAAAAACAGAGTTTTGAGTCAAATTAACCACACATTTGCCCATGGTCTCAGTGTTAACTATTTGTTGTCGAATTTGCGGGAGAACTGTTGGTATTTCTCGATTACGCGAAAAAAATAAAAGGCGTGTCCATTTGGTAAACAAAATGTTCCAGATGAGAGAACTTCCAGTGTTTCTAAAAAAACAATGTGATAGTTTTCATTAAACGTGCTAACTAATCAATACCTAACTCTTCGTGAAAACCCAGAATATGAATAAGTGGCACAAATGACAAAAATATTGTTCTTCATAGTTTCTGGAGAAGTGGCTTGGACATTTTAATCAAATCAGAGAGTCTTAAAGCAGCCAGTTGCAATACATATTTCTTCGTAAATGTTTCTTTTACTATTCTTAGAAGAGAGCTGTTTTTGGGAGTTTTCGAAAATTTCACGATGAATATCAGCTGTCTTCGATCGAAATGAGTTGTGGAAGTCTTCTGCCTCTTCGTGCTCGCTAGTAACATATTTTTCTAACCTCAGAGTGAGGATATACGCCAAAGCGCCTTAGAAAATTTAATTCTTCGAACGTTCAAAATGATGTTTTCATTAAAAACGTCTCCTAACGGTTTTATTTAAACTCTCAGGGAACTTCTGCCCCACCAATACCTCAGGTTGTTGTTCTCTAGAAACTCGTTTGAACGATGAGACCGCTTGAGCGTATGCATTGTACAATGAAACAGACGGCGAGCTTGAGTACTGTTTTGCGATTCGGCACACCAAATATTTCCGCTTCTCAATGCATCCCTCGCACATTCGAGGGGTGTGTAAACAAGCACTAGACATCGTCTCGTCAGTTTTGTGGGGGAACAACTGTGCCCATCAAGGTCGTTCGTTTTCTCTCGAAAACTGCTCTTAACGATTTTGATTCAACTTTCCAATCATCTTTTACTCGTTAGTACAAAACTTTTCTACTATATACATATCTCCATAAAAATACGGTGAAAGGAGATATAGGCCTGTGAAACTAAAATAGGTTTTTTACGCTTTTTGGCGAAACGGCTACAACGATTTTCACTAAACTCACAGGATATTATTGGATAGCTAATACCTGTATATTGTTTGCATTAAATGTTCCTCTGACAGTCCATTGAACAAAGATAAAATAGAAGAAAGTAAAAAAATGTGTCGAAAATAATGTTTTTTCGAACATTTCCGTAAATTCTGGGGTAACTGCTTCACCAGATGTGATCAATCTTACAGTCTTTTAGCCACCCATATCCACATTTCGTTCCTTGTAGCTATTTGTGTGTATGTTGAACGTAGATATAAGTTAATTTCATAGTGGAACCGGAGAGTATCCAGAACGCACAAAAAACGTATGATTCCATTTTGATAAAAATTGCTGTATCTGTACGTTTCCTAATAATCTTATTTCTTAATTTATATTTTGTTATGTAGAAACATTTGAATTTAAAAAAAACGGCAACGGTGGTATAGGCCTAAGAATCAAGAAGAGTAAGTCTTTTTGGTGTTTATATAAACGGCTTTATCAATTTATTTCTGTGATGATTTGTTGAAGAGAGATAAGTGCCAACCTCGCTGTTTTTAGGGTTACTTAAAAACGTGGCCATCCAGGATACTTCAGGAAATGAGATGTTTTAGGCTCCCAAACATTTTTTTCACAGTTATCCAAAAACGATTATACTAAGAGTTAGATTACTTCCGAAGTGTAGTTTTCATCAGTCCTTTGGTGTTCTTGCAGACGAACGTTGTACTAAGTTATAAATTCCGAATGATTTGTGTGCTATGAATGAAAGTTGTTGCTAGTGATATTTTACTATTTAAATGAGTATGTAGCAACGTTTTAGAAGGAAGTTGGTGGACTCCCGCTGCCAATAGCAGCCAGTCACTCGAGCACAAAGCTTCTGTTCTGCTGGACGACGCGTGTGAACAAATCTCACAGTAAATTGCTTTTCACGTCATCAAGGGGATGTCGAATAAACATAATTTCTGTGCCTCGCCATCTAATGATAGCAGAGGAGGAGGGATTCATTCAAAGCAATTACAATACCTAACGAAGGAGATTAGTCTGTAGTTACCAGGTGGTCCGAGGGTGATATAGATCAAACGAAGGCGCGAGCCAGCGAGTTGTTGGGCTCGATAAACAGTTACATGAATCATTCCCATTCATGGGAGTTCTCTCTCTCTCTCTCTCTCTCTCTCTCTCTCTCTCTCTCTCTCTCTCTCTCTCTCTCCCTCTCCCACACACACACACACACACACACTCTTGTGTTCTGCGTCTCCCCCCCCCCTGTCGTTTTACTACCAGTCAACTGCCTCTTTAACTCTTCAAATGGCTGCCCCTCGAACCTCAATTATTGCGGGTGTTCTGCATGAAAACACGAAACCAACCTTGAAGTCTAGGGCTCAGACCATTCTGCTGCTCGATGCCGGAGTAACGGAAAACTGGTATTGTTTGGCTGGCTAACTGAGAAGTAAGTTTTGTCGCTGTACATTCCGCGATTCAATTGCGAAATTGTGTGACACTCGTCGCCAAGTGCGAGTAATTTCACTGAAAGGTTTCATCAAGCTAGGATGTTAAATACTAGTAGGTAACTGCAGCAGACAACTAACAGCACTGCCACTACAATCATCAATATAACTGAGTTATATTAGTATGAATAACTGGAAAGGTGTAGCATCAGTAAAACATTCCATTTATTAACGCGGGTTTTAAAATCTCTTGCTTCAACGGAAGTAAATAAATTTTTTATATTTGAGGCCGTACATTTTATTAGGTTTTATTAGGTGCGTTCCTATACATAACGAGCTGTTACGGGCTACCGGTTTTGTGGTCAACTATGCAGCTGTTCCGGCTGAAAAAAATTCAAGTTTTCTCCTGAACTCAACATTTTGAGGGCTTCTGAGCCCGAGAAACACCATTTGTGATAAGTGTGATAAAAAACCATTTTTTCTTCTCCAAACAGCTCTAATGACTCTGAGTTTGGTGTATGGGCAGTTCCAAATTAGACGAGATTGCCCCACAGTTCCCATCCGTGGGAGCGGCTCAATTAATTATAAAAATGTGTAACTCGATTTTAGCCCAGTTTTCTCCTTGTAAATCCCGCTCAAATGTAGTAGCACCTTCTGAAAAATTAAGGTCGCTCTCCAATAAACTACCTATACGATGAGAATTTAATAACGCTCATTAAATAATTAGGAGCAATCCCAGAAATTCCAGGTTTCAAACCTCCGCCGTTACATTACTCAGCATTTACTCGATAATTCCAAAACAGTAAATGCGATCAAATATATTATGTTGTCAGCGTCATGAATCGCTTAACAATGGTCAGTAAGAGCGCCCCAATAAATTCAGAAATCTTGGGAAGGTCGAGACGTTGAGGAGGTTTTGATCTCACGTGAAGCGAGACCAGAGCTGAGTGGGACGGTGCTTTCAGTATCTGTCTGGTTTAATGTGGTAATAGACTCGTAGCGATTTGGTGAATACACTCGTGTCTGGGAAGAACAACCACCGATTTTAGAAACCAGAAAGGTTTTATGGTGCTTCGCTCCTGATCTGATCGTCACTGCTGCCTTTGTGTTCGTGTCTGCCGTAAATCTTGTCATCACAAAATATTGTGTGTTGCTTTGTAGACCTCGTTCCATCACAACTTTCGGTTTCCCTCGATGAATAACTCAGCGCTTTCCCAAGGGCTTTGTAAAATTGGTAGACGAATGTTTATTTCTATCAATGGCCGTTCGTGGCATCGACGTGGGAAACAGAAGCCGCCCATTAAGGTGAGCACTAGAGCTCGACGATTGTTCAACTGCTCGTTTTAATGTGAATGAATTATTATCCTCCTCGGGTTGAAGCAAACTAATGAGAAAGAAGCTCACATTGTTCTTTATCTTTGGTCGGCAATTTATATCAGCATTTTGAATGATTAATATTATTAATGTAAGTGGGAGTTGGAAGTCTTCGCGACTTGGATGCGGTAGCGTGTTATGTTCGAATGTACTCCTCGAAAAGATTTGGTCGTACTATTCGCCATCGCGACATTCTGTTGATGCTACTTTAGACGCCATAAGACCCAGTACCTTGTTTTCTGTCTTTGGGCAGTTACTTCTACCGCACCTTCTCAATAGATACCAATAACCTCTACCAATCATTTTGTAAATCACTTTCTTGCCTTCGTTCGTCCATTAACCTAATTTTGCAATTCAGTGCTAATTTATTTTCGTACAAATAGCAAAAATTGCAACCATGTTAATACCCGTCCCTGAAAATTAATAAAATGGCAAATCTAGTCAAAATCCTAACTAAATTATTCAAATTATTTGACTCCCAGCCAGTAACATCAAGGTTTGGCGCCACATTCGCAGACTGAGATTTCCTGCCGCCCCAAGGCCACCCGAGCATCCGCTCACCCTATCACAACAGCCTACTACGTGAACACCCATAAAATATTTCTCTTTAAGAGATGAACTTTAACGGCCAGTCCGGTGAAACAATCGACCGTAGGACAAATGAGGTAGGAGTTGGGCAGTAGTGGCGTTAGCTATTATCGTAACTGACTCTGGTATAGCTATGAAACACTGGCATTAGTCGGACGGCTAATTTATTCGGTTGATCAGATCGATAATATTATTTTAATGAGATTTTAGTCGTTTGCATGATACCAGTGCGCACGTTCAAGTTTCTCATTGTTACTTGGCAGTATGATATCGCTTGGTATCATGGTTGCAACCATCAAAAATATCGTAAAAATATAAAAACTGTCTGGAGCGTTGTCGGAGGCAATGACGGGCTGGTAAAGGATTGGGGTTCGGCTGGCTGAAATGAAAAGCCCCGGCGGCTGGCTGCCAGGCGGGAATGCGAATAGTCAGCAGGACGAGCTCTCCGGCGGAAACACCTCAGAAAACCAGACCCCTTTTTGGATCAATATACCGCCCTTCTACTCGTGACGTCACGGCGAGCCGGCCCTTCAGGGGTTTGGAAGAGCTAAGCTCTGCTGGAGGAGCTGGTGGTGGAAAGGGGTCGTCCCGTTACCCTGGAAACGGTAACGATCCACTCCATCCCTCTTTGCCCTCTCGAAACAGCAACATCCACTTCCTCACATCCCCTTTCCCTTTTCGAAACTCGCCCTTTGGTTGGGAATGGAAGAGAGAGCGTGAGAGAGAGTGAGAAAAAAGAGCTCCTGACTTCATCAGTCTTGGGAGCTCTGCCTCGTCTCACAGCTCCTATCCATCTTCGTTTCTTATTGACTATCCGGCTGACAGCCGCGAATCAAATGGGGGACGGCGTCTGCTTTATAAAATATTGTCCCCGTTTCTTACTAGAGGGCTGCTCGTGTTTGTCCACCTAAATGTTCTGGGCGGTTTACTGTCCTCTTCTCCTTGGCCCCAAAAGAATGTCTGATACGGTTCCCAAAACGTTGAAACTTCCCGTGAACTCTTGCCCTCTTTCCCAAAATACTGATTCGCTGTTGTCTGTATGGTATTTTGGTTGCTCTCGATTTCTGTTAAGATCCGCGTAGTTCGGAGGGAGGGATATTAGAATTCAATGCCGTTCTCAGTTTTTCATAACGCTTTCAGAAACATCGCTTGTACTCATGAACGACGAGACGAGAGGACCAACGCCGATTGGCACATTCTTAACCCAACCCAGCTCGCAGCCTGTTTCTAGTCTTCTCTTTTACTAAGAGTTGTTAGTACTTTTCGATCTTCTTGACAAAACATGGAAACAACTGGTGGAGCTCATAAACCGTTCTACCGCAGAATTGGCCAGACCCAAACGCACATCACTCGCTGATATTTGGTATTCTGACTCAGGGGATCATAAACCGCTCCTCCCTACAATGCTGATTGCTCTTACTTCAGCCAAGTGCAATACTTGTCTTTGTCTTACTTTTGGGGGGTTGAGGGAAGCGCACCAGTCCATTCACGAAATTCAGGCCAACCGTGTCGGCGGATTGTGACAGTGATGGGCTGCGAGGTTGTGCTCGTTAGTGTGGCAATTAGGACCAGTGTGCGATATCGTCCATTTCACGTTAGGGGTCGGAACAGACTGACAAGGAGGATGAGTGTATTAGTACAGGGTGGACTTGGAGGAGCGTCGAAGCTGCCTGAGACTAACGATCACGTCAGCTGCACCTCCTCCTCCACCTCTTCCTGAGTCGACTATAATGAAGCGGTTGTAAGCCGATGCCCGTTGATTGAGAGAGAGAGAGAGAGACGTACTGACTTTGAAACCTTGCGATTCTATTTGTGGCGCTTGAGAGCGGAAGACCGCGTTACTCCGTTCACTCGAGCATCTCCGCCGCATAATAACCTGCCGAAGCCCCGCGTCTGGTGGAAGCACTTGCTCCCAAGAAGAGGGGAAAAAAACTCAATTAACATTCACGTAATTGGTTCTTCGAGCCTTCAGGACGACGAGAGAGGGCTGGCTCGGTGCAGGCAGACCGTAGCAAACCTTGGCCTTCTCCGCCGGATCGTTGACCGGTGAGGAAAACGAACCGCAAAATCCGAGGTTGTTTACAAAAACGCTCCGTGGAACATTAAAACGCCGGGTAATTGAATCGCAGCGTTAATTAGGTGCTCACTTGACGTTCGTGTCCGCGATCCCTAGGGAAGATCTCCACGATCCCAAGTCCACCGGATGAGCCATGAAATGAAATTCTTGGTGCGAAGCCGCTCTTTCCGCCCAACTTTCATCTCAATCCACCTCCACTTAGATTTTGCTGTTTTTACTCGGTGTGTTGTCCCACAGTTCTGAAATTGGGGTTTTGAACTCGACTTAGATCACCGGCAATGTTGACGTTGGATGGTGAATAGTTCTCGCTTATTGTTATTGCGCTTGAAGTTCCGAATTTTATTGAGGTGCTCCTACTTATGCCACGAACATTAGTGAGCACTTGGTGCACAAGTGATTCATAACGATTTATTTGAAAACATCAATTTATTGTATATTTGAGAAGGTTCGTGTTTAATGTTTAGAAAATTGGCTAAAAACTACGAGAAATGGTAGTAAGTAATTATAGCACTTCTGGGGCTGCGTTTAAATACTTTATTGGGCTACCAACTCAATTTTTCTGGGAGTGCCTGCCAGTAGAATTTGAACGGAATTCAAAAGGAATGGCGATTTTATGGTATTGTCGCTTTCTATATTCTGAGCTGATTTTTCTTATACCTTATTTGGGCGTTCTATGGTGACCTGTGGACTAAATTTAACATTTAAGCCGTTTCCTCTCGATCGCGTTCCCATACACACACAAACCGTTTTTCCTAATGGCCCCAGTAGCACCTGAAACGTTAAGATTTGAAGAAAACTTGAAATTTTGTTTTGAACCGAATACATCCCTATTTTACTTTGTTACACTAAAAAAGGTGACAATCGGTGCCATTTTGGAGAAGAAAAAATGGTTTTGAACAGTATGGTAACTATTATAGTTTGCTTATTGTCAGTTTTGCTCGTTACGTTACTATGAAGTTTCATGTTAACACGTAGACGCCGTATATCGTACTTTAGGAGATTAGGTTTAACAGTATTGTACCAAAAGCTGCCGCGTTCTCCCGGTAGAGAGAATGTGGGATTATAAACTCAATCCCTACGTTTTGTTCTTGATAAACATCTCTCCCGAGGCGGCAATTTTTTTTTTTTTTTTTTCGATGACGGCTTTATCGACTTTAAAAGTTGAGTAAGCAAAAAGTCCTCTAAATCAGGGAATTTGGTTCGTCAGCGTCTTTTACCAGCACACAAACCCTCACTTCGTCGTCTATATACGGGAAATACCTCGAAATCACACCCGAACGTGAGAATTTCTGAACACTAATGTGAATTATTCGAATTTTTTCATTAATTGCCAAGGGTTGCCAACTCGCAGGTTGCTTTCAGTTAAATAGTAACTATATTCAGTAGGAACTGGTTCAATCAGTTCGCAGATACTGTGTATGATGACAGGGAGGCCCTGTATGGGCTGCAGGGGGAATAAGAGTGATGCAATATCTCAAAACAGTCGTCCTCTTGAAAACTGAACATTGCTGTCGCTCAAATTGTCAATTTCAAACCTTGTAATTAGTTTTTGATGAAGGTAATGGCTCGAGGAAACGCCGCTGATGTTCTCACTGTGGAAATGAGCATCGCCTGTGGATTTTCAATGTCGACGGGGGTGGACTGTTCTGGAGCTCCCTGGGCGTGGCGGCGGGCGTCATAGCAACCAACGACACAATCCTCTTCTTTACACCCCTTTTCACTACTACGATCTCCTCTTGGAGACCCTGCAGGTTTCTTTTGCTACTGTTTCCAGTATTCATTTCCTATTACGTCTAGTTCGTCCTCGATATCAACTCAATCCCGTGTTGGGCACTTGATTTTTACAACAGCACGGCGGAGTTTTGATGTCGTGTTTGCTGAGGTCAAGGTCGCTCAGTGTTTGTTATTCCGAGGAGATTATTAACAATTATGCTTATGTTATCATCTAGAAGTACTTCTTTGTGTTCATTTGCCTTCTTACTCAGCTCAACCCTGCGAGTAAGAATGGTGGTGGCTATCGGGATAACAAATAGTGTTCTACCATTACCGGCAGTGGTCAGCAGCCCTTGGAGGAATGTCTGCTGAGACCCAATTGAGTAGTGAAATTCAGAGGTTTTCTAGGCAGGAGAGTAAAGTCGTTCTGGAAGGTGACGAGAATGCTTACCTTCCGAATCTGGGAATGGGAACAAGGGATATTTCCGGTGTTGGCGTTCTTCGCTCGTTGTCCCATTATCTGCGTTGTCTTTCCTTATATCAAATATATTTGTCAAACTGCTACTTGATAGTCTCACTCATTAAGGGAGGCTCAGCGATACGTGAATCTGGATGCGTATTTTATCATTGGCGATTCTTCTGGCCAGAGACGTTCTCGATGTAACTTTGTGATCGAGGTTCTGGAAGCCGGGTGGACCTAGGAACAGCCCAATAAATTCAAGAATGTTTCCTACAATCTGTTTTAAAGCTCAACTTCTCAATGTTTCTTAGCACTATTTTAGTACATGAGTATTTCAGAAGTTAGTGTCATCACCGAATTTGGCTGAAGAAAATAGTGAAATGCGCCGCTGCTGACACTTTGATCGGGGTAGCCTTGAATATGCAGCTGATTCTGCAGTTTACAGCGTTCTCTTAACAAACCCCACTAGAACAATACTTCCCTTCGCTCTTGCGCGCAGTTCTGGGTAGTCTTTGAGAAACCCACCTCACGTTATGCCAAGTTTCTGCTGTTTTATACTTTGAGTCTTACGTTTATTCCGATCTCTAATATTAATTAATATGGCCCAAGATTTTTCTATTCGATTGTGATTCTGTGACATTAGCGTTGTATCTGCAGCCATGTCAACTATTTCGATTTACTTTAACCCTTGATGCTCGGACAGTAACCTACAATTGAAACAGTTCTTCGTCCAATACCCCACGTAAATGTTTACACACACCTTACTTCATGTAATAATAAACAAAAGCATATGTAAAGTACGTTAATGCCATGTTTACTCATTTCGTTCATTTTTCCACCAATTCCGTTCATTTCCACGTGAGACTATGAATGTATTGATTGAAACCACGAATCAATAGTGTGTCGAGTTCGTTAACTATTTACTGGAAGGAGCTGGAAGCATAAAATTTCTGTTTACAATTGTGGCCACTCGATGTGGTTCGTGACATTAAAAAAGTGGGGTTTCCCGTAAATTATTTCGATTTCTCCAAGTTAATTAATTTCTCTGAAATCCCCTCAATTTTTTCTAGAGAGCAAACACAATTGGCAGAGGATGATGAACCACGAGCCAAGCTCCATTGAGAGATGTGAGCGCCAACTCTGTGGTTGAATTGAATACATTTTTGTAGGCGAAGGAAATAAAAATATTCCAGTTCACAAAAAAGGACTAATTAATTAGAATTGGCTGTTCATAATTTAGCGGAGGCGGGCCACGTAAAATGTTTGGCAGCTGCCTTGTAAACAGTTGTTCATTAACTGCACATGAGACTTGTTTTTTTAAAACTAATCATCAGAAACCTTCACTGAGTTACGAAATGGTCCATCGCGGTGTGTATTTGCCCAGCACGTTCGATAATCTGATGAAAGCTTCGTCGTCATTTACTACCCGTATAAATTATATTACGTATTCCGGGACTTTCGTAGAAGTGGCAATTTTTAGCTTCAATAAACTCGCAGTTTTCATCGACGAAAAGTCGGTACCACGAGGGATTGTGAGGAGTTAAGGATTATCGTTACTTTTCTTGAAATCAAGCTAATAGTGTTGAGCAAAGGTTTTGATATGGCTCGTAATTTGTGATTTCCAATAATTTTTTCAACTCCTAGGGCATCAGACATCTGCGCTTTTGACGTACCTCTACACGAATTTTTTCGGTTGTAATTTTGTCGGCTCTTCAGTGTTATTTCTAAGTACGGAAGGAACCTGCAATTTCTCGACCCCTCGTCATTACTTCGTCTTTCTGTAATTCTGACACTATTCGCCGGCCTATAAGACTGCAGCGCGTTCGCTTCGACGGTATTACGCTTCTCGCTGAAAATGACCGAATTATCGGTTCGTTGGTCGTAGCAGAAGTGCCGTTTTCAAAGTTCTGTTGAAAGCCGTGGGGCCTCCCGATGCTACAGACCTGGAGATGATCTCGTTGGGAGGCTGCAGCGACGTCTTATCGAATCCAACCTCAAGGGGGCCCCCGTTGCGATGAGGTCGGGACCTCCGCCTCAACATCTTGAGCGGGTAACGTATTTTGTCACCTTCTGGATAGTAACCTGATTTCGCTACTTCGGATCATGAAGATATTCTTAGTCGAGGCCGTTGAGAAGTTTTTGACTCTCAAATCTCATCGATGGACGACAAAACGGGAGGAACCACTCGGCTTGAAGACAGTCTGGTTTATTAATGGAAAAATTAATGAATAATTAGTCGGTCGAGCGACAAACTTGTCTACTTTCTAATTGAGATCTTGAATGAGTGTTTTTTTTTCTTTCGGATTTTGTGATTCGTCTAGCCAGTCGTGTTCCGCGAAGAACGAAGAAGTTCGAGCCTTGTTGATTATTTTCGTAAATAACAAGAACGCTACTTTATTATCGCACTGTGCCCAAATAGTCAATTTCTAACGGTGAGAAAGTCATTGTTAGTTCTTCGCGCGAGAGGCAAGGTAAGAAATTAACAGTTATGTGAGGTTAGCTACAACCTGGCTACTAACTTACATTGAGAGAGTGCAAAGCTTCATTATCAGCAGTCAGTACGCATGAAACCGTGTCAGAGGTGGGTGGCTTTATGTAGCATTCTGACTGACCCGCAGGTGGGATATGCACCGCGGCCAAGCGACCTATTTTGCCAGTCCTAATGTCTGATAATGATTCCTAGGTTCCTAAGGAATGCCAGATATTTCCTGCAAGAGTCTTCTTGGATATCCACATACATGTGTTTGTTCATTCTGCAGTGCCCGGTGATGAGCCCGACAATCTGCCTTAAGTAATTTCTCTGCATCCTCAGAAGTATCCGTCTTATCTCACGTGTTTACTTTGGAGTGCCTTACGCCCGCAGCAATCTAGACTGTTTGATGCATTCTTCTGGCATATTCTCCCACAGTCCTCTTGACTATTGACAGAGAAATCCCACAATGGTACCGTATACGAGCCGCGTCAGGCATCTGGCCCACAGATGGCCCTCTCATTTCCAATGATCACCTTATGCGCTGGAATTCAATACACATTAACTCTAGTCGCGTTTGCTAAGCAGTTAAGCCACATCCTGCACTCTCGCACCTGTTTTGACTTTGTGCAGTAGTTCATCAGCGCCTTACAAGACGCTTGACTCAGTCAATATGATGGTAGTTCTGTTGCTACAGCATTTCTCATGCAGTATGATTGCACCGGCGATGATAGCATAGATCTTTGCTTGATAAACTGTTTTAGTGGGGCCTAGGGCAGTGTGCATCCCACTCCTCCCAGAGTCACTTACCCACTACCCCGAGCCTGTGTCCTTCGGAGTTTTCAATCCGTCTGTGTAGATGTTGGTGCTATTATTAGGCCGAAACTGACGACTCTCGCTGTTCCATGGTGCATGTAAGTGTGGTCTTCATCACCTCCGCTATTAGTAAGCACCCCAGCCTTTGTAGTTTGGCCAGGCTGCTACCATTCTCTCCAATGCCACAACACAATGGACCCATATGAGATTATTGATCTCACAATGGCGTCGTAGAACCAGCAGGCCAGGTATCCCTTTCAAGCAGCCACGTTTCTCGAAATAGTTTCTGTCGCCCATCTGAACCGCTTGGTTAACTCTACATCAAGCAGCAACGGTAATCGGACGAGGGAATTCTCGTCACGGTAATGCTATGCTGGTCGTGGAGGGCTTTGGTTGTGTCGATTGGTCAACCTCCACCAAGGAGGCATAATGTTCGATCTCTCACCGTTATGTATCGGTTCCTTTTCCCAAGGGGTGAAGCTATCTTCCTGAAGTTCTATTCAGCCGAAGGAACCAGAAAAGTGTGAGCGCTCCCCAGTTCCAACATAGTGAATGGCCTGAATAGAGCACTTCTTACCTCCTTTCAAACAAATATGTGGATTAGGTTTCCTATTATTCCATCACTGAAACACCCCATACACTTCTCTTCTCTCTTTTGTTATTTTTTTAGGCTCGGGCAGTATGAGTTAGTATCGATGATAGTTTTGTCGGTAATAACGTGTCTTGGTCTCAAACAGTGCAGTGACAAACTCAAGTTTTGGCGGGGTTTTTCCATAATCAAATTGATTGTCTTGCGAGGGAAGATCATTCGAAGAATCGGGGAGTTTCTGTCGCATGTAAATTATAGCTTCATTATACCATTTCTCCCTAGTTAATTCTGGAAACGTTCAAGTTATTTAGAGTACTTATTTTCATGAACTACTTCCTACGTTCAGGTACGGCGAGAAATTATTTTTGTTATCTAGTCGGTGAGCAATTAGAGACGCCCCCGGGGAGCGCGTAGGATTAAATTGCATTCCGGATGTTGTCTGGCCGCTCCAGATTGGCGGTGCAGCCCGACATTTCCTTGACCTATGGAGAGCAGCGAGGCGTTGGGCGTAGCTCCAGGGACAGGGGAGGACTTCCATGCCATCGGTCCGGTATGGAAATGAGTTGTGCGGTGATGTGAAAGTGTTAGCAACGACCCCCGCATTGCATCGAATCCCGTTAGCGGAGGACCTCGACTCCACTTCTGAGCTCCGTGGGAAACAACAGCGGGACGTTCTTCCGCCTCTTTGCTCTGCAGAAACCTTGTGCGATGGAAAGTTGTGTCTTAAGAATCGCTTTCTTCGTAAATAATTTGCTCAGTCTAGTTCAGCTCCGATTTTAACGGCTGGTTTACTTCGAAAGAGAAAAAAAAGTAAAATTGACGCCGAAAAAATATCTGGAAGGAGTTAACGCATTGAATGATTTTACAAGTGCTGCAGACCCATCGGTCCTGAACCCAACGTAGGAGGGACGAAAAGTCACCTGAATCGTCCGATGGAGGACACAAGAAAGTAGCGCCCATTAGCACCACCAGCCATGACTAGACTCATTACGCCTTCTTGTCTAAGGTTGAAGGCAATGTTGACACTCTCCAGACAGGATTTGATGTGTACAATTAGCTTCCTCACGACCACTTAGGTACCACCTCAATAAAATGGGCGTCTCAGAGGCGGTGGAGTGGAGATTGTGCGGTTAGGAGGACGAAACGGCAGAGCTCATCCTATGCGACTGTCCTGCCTTGGCAAGTAAGGGACAGTGTCACAATAGGCCCATGTGTGGCCGCAGTGACAAAGGGACTTTGTCCCGTAAACCCTCGGAACATAAAAAGCTACTATTACAGATTATTAAGTATCTGTTGCGGTGCACAACTTTCCTTAGTTTTAGTTTTCAATAAATAAATTAACACATAATTTTAGGAGTATATGACACGTATTAGTTTGACTAGACGATTTCCACTAGATCAACAGTGCGTTTTCTTTTGAGACGTCTGGGGAGCTGTGTCCTGTTCCACGATGATTGTAATTCTTGGAACGCTGAGGAGTGGTGTGTTGTGATGGTATTGTACATGCGAGTCATAGTAGATTTGAGCACATCTTCAACTTCGGGCACCTCTAGGTAAAACAACTAAACGTTTTATATAGCAACTGGTGGCGAATATATTGTAGTTCTTCTACACCCGCCACTGCCATTACGGCGAAGGTTGGAATTTGGTAATTTCTGGGGTTGTTCCAAATCGTCTTATGAGCTTTGATGAACTGGTTTCGTATTGTGGCAGTGTGTTGGTTGGACAACTGCCTTAATTTTTCTGAGGATGCTAGAATCATTTGAGCGGGATTTATAAGGAACAAACTGTTCGAAACACGCTTGGCGGATTCCGTTCACTCTGCCTGAGCAAGAAACGTTCGATGATCAGTATGTGCTGCTTCAACAGTGATTCTATCTGAACGTGAGAAGCACTGGTATAGGAGAAGACGTAGAAGGCAGAAGTCTTAACGGCTGGAAGTTTGAATTTCTTTCGTTGCTTCCCTTCTGTGCGAGGCAATTGATTCGTCCCTTTGCCCATTCGATCGGTGCTCAGATTTGGTGGCTCCTCCCAAGCATCATGCTTCATCAATATGTTGTGGTTCGGTTGCCACAGCTCAGCCTTCTCTTCGTACTTTTTCATTGTCCCACCAACAATTTGAACCTTTTTTTTAGTCGCTCGAGCGTTTGTCCACACCGACAGCATAACTTGAAATTCTGCAAATTATTACGTAACGGTTTATCTCTTGCACAGCTTGACATAGTCTCACGCCTCCGAAACTCATCCCATGCGATTCAGCATCGAAAAGTACTAGTAAACCAAACGTAACATGAACTGACTATAATGGAACGACGAAACTTGACGTATTCTAGGCGCCTGTAGGTAATTGGCACGACGTGACGAGTCCGGCTGACGGGAGGTGGGAGTGAGGCGAAAGGTAGCGTGGGAGTTGAAAGCAGGCTGGGAAGAAACGATAACTGTCGCTGTGTAGTTCCGCTAGTAGACTTTGGCTCACTATATTTACCGTGATTCACTTGTTTTCGATCTACACGTCTACAGACTCGACCTTTGATGATTTGTCGGTTGACCAACAAAGTGCGGAACGTTCAAGCACGGTATTCCTGGTACTGTTTACAATACCAATGTTCGGTTAGTGTCGCTCTTTAGGCTACGTTACGATGCCCTCCTAATGTCAGTCCCTAAGCCCAAATTGGTTTAATTTCGAAGTATTTATTTAAATTAGTTTGGAGTGTTTATGGGCAATGTATCCTCTACCCGAACGCAAACAGGAGGTTACACAACTTATCGTAGGTATACGTCGAGGTTATTTTTAACCAAGTAAACAAGTCGGCAAAAGATGAATGGCCACGTGAATCAGGAAAGAGTGCAAATTTATTCAACGAGTTATTGTTGTTGGAATAGGAACGTCTTGGCAACGCGAGAGGAATAATGGAGGCTCTCGAGAAGGAGATTTGCCGCCAGCAATGATCACCTGGTTTCTGTTTTGATTACGTTGTTCAGATGAGACGTAGGCACCGGAGAGGTCTTCTCTTCTGGCTGGGCTGGGAAGAGGGAGATCGTGACAGGGCGTACGCCCACAGGGTGAGAGCCAGTGACTCAGCCTCCAGAGGCAACGCCAGACGCCCCATATACGGAGCAACTATCTCCTCGCCGCCCCAGGAAGTGGAGTGGGAGCGACGAAATTCCGCTCTCTTTTGACCGCATCAACACATTTCGAAGAGGAACTATTTTTATACTCTCACACGAATGTCGTGCAATCTGCCTCTTTGATGAGTCACCGAAACATTCGAGCCGCACTTGATGTTTGACGTCTGGAGACTTGAATGAACGATTCACTACGCACATGGGACGCCCACTGTGTTGACAATGTGGGCGAAAGGTCAAACAGCTGTGGCGCCATCTGCTGATGCACTGCCCTGCTCTTCTAAGGCCATTAACCACTCTATATGTAGTAGAGCGAGTCACACTGAACCGCCTTAACTTAATTTCGTAACTGCGACAATGGAGTGCTGGCAAAGCTTGTTAAATAGTTAACCGTGTCAATTTATTTTCCTCGGACAAAGTTTTGAAATCACCCAATATCAATGACAAACAGTTCATTTTCATGTTGCGCTCACAAGCGGGGTAAAATCAATATCTACGTCTTCCTCCTTTTCAACCTTATTCAAAACTAACTTACAGATATCATACTGATACTGATAAACATTTTAGTATGCACAGCCCCAAAAAACCGCGACAGTGCCATTAATTGCTCATGTATGGGAACATCGACAATATCAGCACAGTTATGCGTAGTCCAATAAACTGCTTATACGATGAGCTGATAGATATAAACGGGTTAATAACTCATTAGGAGCAACCCCAAACATTTCCGAATTCCAACCACCACCGTTTCACTAACTACAGTTTCTCACAGTTTTTACCCGATAATTGTAGATAGGTAGTCACGATCGTTCAAAAAAAAAAATGTCATAAACCTCCTGTGCATGGATGACTCAAGATTCAGCACAAATTGGAGCGACTCAATAAATTCCGGAAACTTCAGCGCCACCAGTTTCTATGTAGAACGTTGTTGTAAACTAAATGAAAAAGCAGATTCGATCGTTAGAGTACACTTAAGTCGCTGAATACACGGGGCTAAGAAGCGTTGTAAGGTGCGTCGCACAAATGATTTTTTCCCCCAACCTCCTAACATTTTCAAGTACCTCTTTTCTCCAGTTTTCAGTCTTGAACCACAATACGCGAAAACATCACACAACTTTCTTTAGCTCTTCGTAATTTCACTGGTTTTGGTTTATTATTCATTCTGAATAATAACCCTATGTTTTTGGTCACGAACAATTTTTTACAACCCCCCCTCAAAATTTGATACTTTACGTTTCAAGACATGGACATTCCAAATTTGCAATGTCCGTCCGTCGTCCGGGCCGTTTTGTGCCTTTAACGTGATCTAAAAACTTCGTTCTTTCACACAAAAATCCGATTTGGTATCTAGTTGTGCCCGCCATCTCGGCAATCCGATCGGACGAAGCCCGTGGTTGTAATGGGAAAAAACGGTTAAAAAAATTAACGAAACGCAGTACAACGCGGGAGCTACAGCGTTTCGTCGTTTGAACTCCCTGCCGCCTCGCCCGTCTCATTAAAAAAGCAACCGCACTCGAGGCTCGCTTGCCTCCCAACGACGCCACCCCTTTCGCCTTTCGCTTCGAGCGCCCCCATTAGAATTTCCCCGACGTTTTGGTTTTAATACGATTCAATTTTTTTAGATTCTTTCGTTTCATTCTCACTTTGGTTTTTTTCATAGATTTTTGGTTAAATTTTGATATTAGTATTTAGCGTGCATGTTTTCATATTAAAATTCAGTTTTTTCTAAATATTTTTTTTTTAAATTTATTTATTTATTTTAATATTACAATTCAGTTCTTTTCGACCTTTTTTTGGGTTTCATTATGATATTTTTCGATGCTGAATCGAACATGGAATGGCCAGGCTATTATTGAGCAATTGATAGAGAATTAATGAGGTTGTTGGCGGCTGAACACGGCTTTTTTCCCCCGGAGTTATCTGGTGAAAACCTTTAGAAATAGTAGTAAGTGACCTGTATATCTTATCTAGTCAAGACTCATTGTTTAGGTATTTGGTCGGACTACCACCCGAATTTTTCTTAATATTCTAGTAACATTTGAGCGGAGTTTATGAGGAATAAACTGCTGTAAAATCGATTTTCGTCGAAATGTTTGGTCATTTATTGTGCCGCTATCGTCATTTGCAGCTGTTTATACAAAAAGTTGTGATCAACATTATACGAGCCGTGTTTTAGAAAAGAAAAATATTGATGACTGTAGTTGGAGCATTTTTTTGTGCTCGTCTCGTCATTTCCCTGCAAATGAGAATTTAATGGTGTTGTTGCGTTTTTTATTCAATAAATTCAATCAACATCATTGAAACAGTTTTGGGGAAAAAAGATCTAAGGAGAACTCAGTTTTTTTCTCTAGCCGATTACTCGTAGTTCGAAGGAAAGTATAAAAGAAATTGGTGTTGAGTAGTACGCTAATTATAGTTACTTTGCTCATCTCTATTTTGGCGTCTCATGGTGACAGATTCAGCCGTTTTCTGCCAATCGCGTTCACAGACACACAGACCATTTTCCTATATGGTGTTTACATCGTAGAACCAAGGAAAATAATACGTTGCGGTCACATTGGCATTAGAATTAGAACGTGAAAGGGTACGGCCTCAACATGCTATCTCGACTATTATTTATCATGTGTAGGGGCCTATTTTAAAGAGAAGTAAATGGAACGACTTGCGTCACTTTCAGCAGACGTCTTTAATAGGCGTAGCTAGTTTTAAAAGATCCTCAGAATGATGAGCAATTTTCGTTGCCAGGTTGTGTGGTGTTCTGTGTTGTGGTGCTGATGAAGAATTCACTTGCAAACCTAAAAAATGAGAATTAGATGTAAAAGCAAGCTACGGTCGGAAATGTTATTCTACTGGGGTTAGAAAGATCTACTAGACTCAAGTCTAAAACCTTCATGAACGGTTTTTTCAGATTTGTGTGTATCCGTGTAACGCGCATGGCACTGAACTGCCAGAACTAAAGTATTTTGACGAACTCGCAGTGGTGTTTACTCCTAGGTCCTGGCTTAGTCTTTAGATGCTTTCGGACATGCTCACTGGTACACGTTTATTTCATTTCTAAAATCTTTGAAACGTATCCACTGATTAGTATTAAATGAACAACAAGCTCTCAACAGCATCTTCAGAATTTCACATCTATCCCGCACCTACGCACATTAACTTTTTTATTTCCAACGATAACTTTGGAACAGTTTAACTCATTCTAATGAACGTACTCGAGAATATTAGGGTAATTTATATGCGTTTCAAACCGCGCGCACATTTAACACTTGTTTCCGAGAAAAAAATTGTGCGAACGAAGGCAGGTTACATTGTTTCTGTAACATTACTGTTGGGCGCATGAATGGGGGAGCTTGAGACAGAAATAAATGGACGTGGTGGGCATGGGTGAGGACTGCATTATACTTGACAGAATAGCGTTATCAATGTGAGTGTGTTAATAAACGGGAAGAAAAGAATCGCGAACTGGTAAATACACGTGAGCTGGTTCTGAGACTCCAAGTGGAGAGAGAGATATGAATCAATGGGAGACGGCCGTATGTGAGGAGGGAAAAGTAAAAAGAGGGGTAAGAAAATGATAGTTTTTGGGGAGTTTGAAGTGTGTTGAGCTAGAAATGAGCTGAGTTCGTGTACAAAAGGGCGACCCAAGGATAGTACTCGGAACGAGAGTAGTGACTTGTGTGAGAGTTCGTATGAGTGAGTTTTGGTAGGAGGTGTCTCTTGTGGAGCCTGAAATTGAAGGAGTGGGAAAAAGATGGGAATGTCCCGACAATGGGGACATACATCAATTGGAATTAACTCAAAAGGTGGAATTTCCACAGGTAACAAAAGGGCTGAGGACGAAGGTTTTAGCGAAAATAATGACTTTGCCCTTTGCCCCCGTAAGTCCCACTAGAGCAGGTACGGAAATTCCAGGTCAAAAAAACCTTGGGGAAACCATGATTTAGGGTCAAGCGGGGATGTTCAGAGCCAAACAAAAACCCCAACTAATTTGGCCTCCCGAACAATTACTGTTGCAAATAACCTTAATGTCTAGTACTTCGCGTATCTTAATTTTGCGTAACAAAGAACTCATGTAAAAGTCATCATGTTGAAATGAGTGCTAAGGGAAGCGTGGGTTCTGTTAACTCCTCATGCTTCATCGTATTTTTGATATTTCATCTATTTTAGTTGAAAAGGTCGCGTGTCCGAGTCCCTGTAGTCAACGCCAAATATTGACTTTCAATATTGGTCCCCTCCTCCTACGAGAGTTAACTATACGACGCCCATCTTGCCCCCCAAAAGTTACCCGGCAAATATTTGCTTTTGCGGATTATTTGCTTTCGAAGATGCGTTTCTCCGATCGTTTCTCAATTTAATGTGAATGTCTAAGACACTCGGAGAAAATTTGATTACTTTCCCTGCTTCTTGTTTTGTTATTACTTTCCGCTACCAGAAACTGGGATTGTTCTAAAAAAAACTGGTGGTAACGATTGTGATTAAACTCTCAACTCACAATACCTAACTTTTCTTCCGTATAAATACCTCTGTGAAAATTCGTCGAACGGTGTATGCTTACAACGTCTATATTTTGATCTGTCGATACTGTGAGCTGATAGCTCTCCCCCAGAAACTACATTCGCCGAAATAATTGGAATCTTTGACATTTTCATTCAATTCCCCTGCCCGTATTTTCATCGCCAGTATCTGAATCCCAAAACCTGTTTGACATTCACTGACTGACGTACAGCACAATCTGCGCGTGGCGGTGACCTCACTCCGCTGAAGTAATCGCGTTCCGGCTGGCGGTAGTTCAAATTCGTTCAGGTTACAGCGAAATTCGGAGGAGTGGCTCTTCGGAAAATGAGGATGATGTCATTTTGGATGAAGGCAGCTGGGCCGCTCGCACCTGACTCGCTCGTGAGCCAGATGTTGACTGTTTCAACTTTCACAACAGTATCGCCTGTATCGTCTACACGACTTCACCCACGTCCTCTTGATTCCATTCATGAACTTTGGGAACACTTGCGTTCAAACTTTAGTTTAACTTCGAATTCAAGCTCCTCGGATGGTAGAGCGTATAACCGAGTTAGTAAATTTGTACCATTAATACGTTATGAGGCGATAAAGCGTAACGCTGCTGTTAATTTTGTACTCGGCCAGTCAATAAAAAATATTTGAATTGAAATATTTCATCACTAATCCACCTCTTGCAGCGCCTTTCTTCATTATATGAGGATTTATATTGGAAATTACTGTGCAAAGCTACCTTCACAATTTGTCTAAAACATTCATCGCACTAACAAAAGTAAATAGTGCGCTTGAATGCAGATTTGGCCACTTCTGCTATATCGTCTACTTTTTCAATATTCATGATGTTCAATAGACCCATACTTCTCCAATCCATTTTATTCTACATCTGCTGAGTCTTTATAGCTTTAAATTAAAAGCAGAGAACGGCATTGCTGCATTGAACCGTTGACTGATCTGCTGCGTTGTTGACAATGTCAAGGTGGTGCCACCGACGATTATTAGAATCCCTATATGACCAAGATGGCAATGTGAATTGTGGAGTCAATTCGATGCTGTGGTTGGGCCACTTGAGGATTTGCGTGGTCGCCTTGTCGACATATCCTTGTCATGATTTTCCTCTCTCCAAAATGAAATTTTGTGGCCGATAGAAACGGTGCACAGCACCATTTCAGAGGCGCTGTTTTAAACTAAGGATTGTAGTTACACGCCTAGTTTTAGTTTCGAGGCAAATGGTATGTGGTTTTTAAAAATCTTGCAACTTCTAGCTCTTCTGATACAATTTCACACAAGAAGACTTAGCAGTCCTACGCCAACTTTTCAATCTAATACTTGAGCTTCATGTTTGCTCATTTGCACCATCAATTTTTGAGCATCGTTATTACCTTAACTAACCGCAACTTATTTCATTGCCGTACGTTTCCATAGCTTGGCAATCGATATTAACCAAACATTACCTCGATCAAGGGACTGAAGGGCGAATTTCGCACCTGCTGCAAGTGAAGCGAAAACCATAGACAACCTTGTGACTTCAAAACCGTGTTGGGCCAATGCTACCGCAGATTTCCCAGCAGACTTTACTGGGGGACGTCGCTGCGAAGAAAAAATAATTCTACGTCCTACACAGCCCCTGTGCTCTTTTTACTTGCTTTGGCTTCTCTTCAGGTGTTTACGTTTCAGATCCTATTGAGCTCGAAAAACAGTATTTGGGAAAATGTGTTAGTGTGTGTGTCTGTGGACGTTTTTTAGAGATAACGGCTGAACCAAACAAGCTCAAACTTGATATCTAGCCCTCAGGTGATCATGGGACGATAAAATAAGGGTATGAGAAAAATCCGCTTAAAACTAACTATAGTTACACTAAATATTTTTTCTGGAAAATGGCTCCAACAGTTTTGATCACAACTTTTTGTGTAGACAGCTGCAAATGTCCATAAATCACCACAAAGTTCCCATGCATGGGAAAATGACGAGAGCGGCACAATAAATTACCAAACTTTTCGACAAAAATCGATTTCACAGCAGTTTATTCATCATGAACTCCGCTCAAATGTTACTAGAATGTTCAGAAAAATTCAGGTAGTAGTCCAACCAAATGTACCTATACGATGAGTCTTCAATAGCGCTCATAAGATATACACAGGCTACTCCAGAAATTCTCGAATTTCATCAACCGCCGTTTCACTTCTACCATTTCTAAACGTTTTTACCCGATAACTCTGGAAAAGTGATTATCTTTTTTAAAAAATCGGGTTTACATCCTCATTAATTCTACCTATTGCTCAATAATGGACGGGGCATGAGTACGAGCAGCACAATAAATTCCGAATCCGTAAGCGCTACCGCTTTCTGCCGCCGTGAAGTGAAGTTTAAAATGAACTGAATGAATTGACGTAGAGCTAAGGAAAGTTGCGTGATGCCGCGCACCTGATTCTTTTTGCTTCGGAGTTTCGTGTGCTTTCAATTGTGTCTAAGCCTGAAGTTAGTTCGTCACGGTAACACTAACGGACTGATTCTTACGCATTTTTCCGTAATGGCCGCTTATGATCAACTGAGTTTGTTACGCATAGCGCCTGCAAACTGCTATACAGTCTATAGAGCTTTTGTCACATCCCCCAGGCAGTGGCACTATAAAGGTGTTCATGAGCTGTGTAACGTGCGCGCACTGGTGGCGCTCTTGTCTACACGTGTACGCCCAATATAATGAATTGCGTATTTGTACCACTTCCTCGCCCCTCTTTGTTAATATATTCGTATATTGAGAGATTCCTTATTTTTATATTTCAGGTAAGCCATACTTGGAGTTTGGTTTTGTTGGTGGTTGGGTGAACGATTCAACGAACTCGTAACTGTGAGTTTTATTAAATTCGTCATTTCAATAGTTATAATTATTTTCGGTGTTTTTCGAGGCTAGAAATAATTATGCAGAATACAGAGCTAGGTGTATTGATGTGTAAATCGTTAGATTTGCCTTGTTTGTATTAGGAAGGGAATATCTGCTCACTCAACACTTCGGTCAGTTTCTGAGAGATTGGTCTTACTTTCTTGCAAATATGCGTTGTAGTCCGCAACTTGGGTTCCCTGGTACGCCTAGGGACTGCATATTAGTCTGCCAGCATCTGATTACTGCAGGCCATGACAGTGGAATATATTCTGTAGCTCTTCTTGGGAAGAGAGTCCTGAAACGTCTTGAAGTGTCATGGAAAGGAATCTGGTTCGTTTTATACCTTGTTATTTCTAGTACCCCTTTACATCTAGCAGTTAAAAAAGGAAATAAATGGGAAAAGTTGGCGTTGAGTCACCCTTGGATGAGTATATGAAAGGGGTAGTTACGTAGTGTCTAATGAAAGTACTTACCTCGTTCATTATTTTCATTTCTTACGGTCGCCCGTTCTCCTATCTCTAGAGCGTTCTCCTTATCAGGTTTCCGGTGGCGCTTAATGGTGAAACTTGAGAGAAACGTAGCGGCGAGGTCGTTGATTGCCTACACTCAGGCGGCCGGGCCATTTTCGTATCCTCTTTGGCACTCTACCCACCTAGTTCCTGCCAAAACCTTCTCTCAGAATAGTATTCGACGGGGTTATATTCTGCTGAGAACTCGACTCTTGACTCCCCACCGATGGCTAAAGTTGATCGACCAAACGGAGTGGGAGTTGCCTATCAGCTGAGCTCCCCTGTCTGTATATTGTATAGTCTCCTTCTCGTACCCTTTCCTCTTTTGATTCCACTTCTGCTCCGATAACCCAGCCCGACTTTATCAGCTGACTCGATAATGGCTTGCGTCAATCTGAGTCCTCCAGTCACAGCTGGTTCCCCGGGCTTCCCCCTTTTGTTGTACTCCAGCCCGCATCCCATCCAACGCCTGTTTTTGTAGTCTCCCTATCTCTCACACGGACTCACTTCTCACCCTCTCTTCCTTTCCTCTCGCCACTCTTCTCATTTCCGGCAGACGGCTCTTCCTCAGCCTTCTCTTCGCCTTCATTCTTATCTTGTTTCCTCCACTTGGATGTTTCACTTATCACAATTTCCATTTGCTCACTTTGCTTTGTTTCTTATCTCGATCAAATCTTCAAACCTCGCCCACAAGTTGTTTAAAAACGTCTTATCGTCTGACGCGCTCGGTTCCACCGGACACGGTTCACACCTAAAAGAGAAGGCAAGGAAAAATATCTGGTGCGTAGCAACACACAACTTTCCGCCACCCCTTTAAGTTCGAACACCACGTACATAGGCGGGCGCTATATCTTCGTTCAACGCATTTTTACAGGAACATTTATGGAGAAGAAAATGTTGGGACTAGTTAGCTGAGAGTACTCCGAAAGTTTGATCGAAATCGTTAGAGCCGTTTTTGACTAAATTGGAATACAGATAAATTAATATTCGACAAATCTCCTTTTCTGAGTTAACTTGGCTTATATCTCCGTTCAACATATATATACAGAAATAATTATAGAGAACGAAATGTTGGTATGGGTGACTAAAAGACACTACATTAGGATTTATCACACCTGGTGAAAAAGTTACTCTGGAATTTACGGAAATGTTAGAAAAAACGTTATTTTCGACACATTTTGATTTTTATCTCTGTTCAATGGACCGTCACAGGACCATTTATTGAAAAGAATATGTAGGTATCAAATATTTGAAAACATCCTGTGAGTTTGGTGAAAATCGCTGAAGCCGTTTTGCCAAAAAGCGTAAAAAACCTATTTTTGCTTCAGGGGCCCATATCTCCGTTCACCGTATTTTCATGGAGATATGTATACAGAAGAAAAGTTAGGTATTAATTAGGAGAAGATAATTTGAAAGACAAAATCCTATCATTAATCAAAATCGTTAGAGCCGTTTTCGAGGAAAATGCGAAAACCCCTAGTTTTTGGTACATTTTCTCTCCCCCCCCCTTCCCACCGGCCGAAATCGTCCACAACCTTATTTTGGTGTCTACAAAAAATAACGAACAAAACAAAAAAAGAACCAGCTTAATCGGATCAGCCGTTCTCCCGCAAATCGAACTACAGACACACACACACACACACACACGGACCACGCGCTGAAATTAGGTTTTTTAGACTCAGTAGGGTCTGAAACGTTAAGATCTGAAGAAAACCCAAATTTCTTTTTTACCGATTACTATACTTTCCTTCCCTTCGGGTAGCGGAAAGTAAAAACTATCCTGACGTTTAGGGTCCTCCCGTACAGAATACTTACGTTCGTGGCTGGGTATTTGGTTTCCTACACAGGCCATACAACATTTTGAGGATGATATATTACATGTTCTGGCTCGGTGGTATGTTCTTCTATTATATGTTTTCCTCTACTCCAATTAATTACATTTGCTCGAAATGAGTCGTCAACTACGAATCTATGTATCTGCGTGCCGAAATCAGTTTTTCGCCCTTGAACAGGGCACTCAACGGCACGATGGTTTTTCAGCAGATCACATTATATGCAAATACGGATCTGTAACGTTAGAGAATTCCCGTTTGAGTTTAGTTGTAAGATTACGTCAAAACATCGGAATGGCTCGTTCTTCTCGTGTGTTTTGTACGGCTCGAGAAAGAAGAATGTAAGAAGGGAAAGGAACTTCGGAGCAACGGCGGAGGAAGTAATATGTGGGAACACAGTTGTACACAATAACAGTTCGTGGCTGGTAACAAGCCGTCAAAAAGAAGAATGAAGGATCAGGCGAACGGTTAAGAAGAGTGGCCGACGGCGGGGAAGGGTATTTAGAAGGCGATGGTTTATAAAATACACGGCAAGGTAAATGGAGTTGGAAAAGTTGAGGCCGGCACGACGCGGCCGGGTGTTTGAATGAGTTGAGAATGTGGCTGGAATGCGGTCTGGTCTTGACAAGATTCGTGAGGTGGGGAACGGAGAAACCCGGGGGTACACTGAACTCTCATGAACGAAAGGATACGGAGTTGCATGTCAGCCAGCGGATTTCTCTTCGCTAAAACATTTTCATGGAAAGCGAATGAAATCGCATGCGGAAAACGTTGCGAGCTGCATTTCGTGAGTTATACTAGCATTGTCGCCAAATTTAGCGTGAATTCATTTTTTATCGTTTTAGTTGTTTAGAAAAAAAATGGTTTGGTCTCGTAAGTATTGAAAACCTCGTGAAGAATGCTATGTCGTTCCATTCCTCATTATTTTGCCCCTACATACTGCATTTATCGAGTTGCCCCTTCGCATCCCTCGGTATTTCTTCAATAACCGCCGTGCACGTAAATTATTCGACTGGGAACAATTTTTTTCATAATGTTATTTGTTGTTCAGGAGTTGCATGAACACGACTCGGAAACGTGTTTGTCAAAGATACGATAACTGCCCCCAATTTTTCGATAGCTTCTTTTAAGCTTCCTTGGTGTAGGCAACATATTAACCATTAACCTTGTTACCGTTTGAGCTGGATGCACAGGGGGAGGGGGGTACAGCTGTGAAAACATCAATGTTGTATCAGCCGTTTTCTCACGTTGTACAACACAATAAAACATTTGAACGAAAAAAAAAAAACTCACCGCACTCACCCATTTCTGATAATTCGCCAAGGAATAGTTGGTTAGGACCTGTCGTCAGGCTGAATCGTTAATCTTTTCTGTTGCTGCAATGGTTTGTCTGTTATCTACCAAGATTTGCCCCTCAAGACCCTTTTGCTAGTTTCCAGGAACTCCGTGCTAACGTCAGTGTAGCGATGCGTCAGCACCATTAAAGGGTGAATATGTAGTATCATAAACTATTCAAGTGTTTCAAGTTTCTCATCTAGTTTCCGCCTTTTTAAGGTTTGAATTTTTCAAAAGCGATCGATTTTTGTTAGGGCTCGACAATCTTCAAGACTTCCAGTTGAATAATGAAGCGTGTCAAAACAACTGCGGGAGTGCTAGGAAACGTTTCAAACACATTTCAAGCGTTGTTGACTAACTTTTGTCTCTATCGCTCAGAATCCTGATGTACAACTTCTGTGAACGATTAGAATCTGAGTGTTTGAGATTAATTGGGCCGCCTTTATTGAATGCCGATAAAGATTTCGAAGAAAAATAGTCCATTTTCAACAGAAACCTGCCTACTGTTTCAGGGTCAATCAGTAATCTTCAACCGGATTTGTAGATTTGTAATAATTGCATACGACCACCAGCTACCAAGGCAATTCTTTTCTTAGAATTCTAGTATCTTCTGAGGTGAAAATTATTTTCTTCTAAATTTTCGATAATTTATTGTGTTGTCCAACTTCATTTTTTCAAGGCTGAGGATCTTATGATACTACCGGTTTTAGCCCTCTCCGTACAACAAATTTAATCGAAACCACTAGATCCGTTTTTGAGTAAGAGAAATTTAGATTTTTGATCACTATGATAACTGTAGTTGGTTTTGTGCTGATATCTTCGTTGGGCGCTCAAGAGGGAGAGAGTTGAAGTTCGAAATAAAAGAAACTCAGTGAGCGTGAGGAGGACTGTGTTATATGTGCAATGAATTGAGTAGAGTATGTGTACGAAAGGGCGACTCGTAATATGCGTGAACTGGCAGGAAACAGTATCGAAAGGAGAGAGCGAGCTGTATGGGCTGAGAGTAGATAAGAGAAAAATGTGTCTGTGCAAGCACTGGGGAACGAGTGACTTTTGTGAGAATTCGTAGGTGAATGAATTTGGGAGGAGCTGTCTGTTGTGGAGAGGAAACTGAAAAAGGAGTGGGAAAACCACTTCAGGGAAATCCGTTGGAAATAAACTCAAGGGAGGAGGAATTTCCGCAGGTAATAAGGGGCGGTTCGGGGAAACAATGACATAGGCGTTCGGGCAGGTGTGGGCATTCCGAGGTCGAAAATCCCAGATTCGGTGCCGCCATTTTCTCTCCATCGTGTTTACGCAGCCAGAAGCGCTTGAAATGTTGAGATCCGTAGAGAATTTTTTTTTCTCAGCCGATTACATAACTTTCTTTTTGACTTCGTAGAGCTAAGGAAAGCAAAAATCGCTCATCCTCATACGTAACTGTGTGTAAACCGAAGTCCGAAGTTGGTTCCGAAATTGTTCGTCAAATGTTGAGTAGAGAAGCATAATTGGATTGACACCACCTAAGAACGTGTTGAAGGAATGCTGCCCTTAGCACTTATGTGCATTTAATTTAAATTTATTAGTGCCTAGTGGAAAGTGACTGAAGATGAGTTTCGTTATTTTAAATTCCTCAATCGCCTTTAGTTATTTGTGTAACGTGCGACCAATGGAAGCGATGTGGGGAGCAGTCGCAAATATCGTTTTAAAAGAAAAATAGTTTTGACTAAATAAGAAACTTATAGAGCGGACGATCTCTTAAGGAAGAGGCCCGGGAAATCTATCTCGAGGAGGGTGTGATGATTTGAGCCTCCTGCATTATGTTGCTCCGTGGGAGTAATTGCTAGCGGATCAGTCATCACAAACACAGTACGTACAAACAAACGGGTTTAAACATTTCAGGCTAAGTTTATTCGTTACGTAACGTGAATTGGCGCAGTTAGTAGCTCTCGCAATGTCCTCATCTGTGACCAGTGATGCCTGGTTGGGGTGTATGGAAGAAAAGGAGGGGTTTGAGGAGTCGGGGAAGTTAAGTAATTTCGCTCCAGTGCCTATTGAACGGGGCAGCTCGAAAGCCTCAACTGCAGTTTTATTTACGTCCTAGTATTTCGCGACTGGCCGACGCCTCTCGGCTGTAATTCGACACGATTCAAACAACATCCATCGCGAAGCATCGAATTACCGTTCCTCTCGTGTCGGCTCGCCTGGAAAGTTTGAGGAGCCTCGCCGGTTTGTACTGTGCGTGTCAGGTGACTTTGTATGTTTTCCTCGGCATTGCGCTCGTCGCACGTGAAACATCCCGAGGTCATCCTTCATTTTAAAGTACGCAGAAACGGATTTGAAGTAATGGTCCTGTTTAGAGCGCCGGGACCGCCCAACAAGTATTATTTTCTCACGACAAAGAGGTTTTTTCTCAAATAGGGCCTCGGTTCGGGTGCCCACAATTAATGAATTTTGTTATTACCTAATGGTACTTCCTCAAACCTAATTTTACATCAAAAAGTCGTTTTTGTAATTTACTGGGGAAGAGAATTAAATTAATAACTCATATATTCCGTGGATCAACAAGCGCTTGACGGCCGCGCTCTCATTGAGATAGGAATATTGGCAATCAGCAAGTAATTAGTAATAGATTGGCTCTCTTTTAAAAGCCCTTTGTGTCCGTGTTAGTAGAATAGGTGATGAATAGTGTTGCTAGTTAGTCAGAATTCAAACATTTCTCTACATTTCTCTTTCACGCTTTCGCTGGTGTTTTTTTCAACGCTTCCAGAGCTACATCCCCGCAATCTGGAATAAAACGTAAAACCTACGAGATATCAATATATGTTCGTTTCGGGGATTGTCATCTCAGGTTATAAATATCTGGTGCGTTGCAACACACAACTTTCCTTAGCTCTACAACAATTCACTTTGTAAATGGCTGATTCTATTTAATCAATTCATTTATCACTCAATTAATTTGAACTTAGTCAAACAACGCTTTACGGCAGCAGGAAGCAGTAGCGCTTACAGTTCCAGATTTTATTGTGCTGCTCGTACTCATTGCAGGACCATTATTGAGCTATTGTTACACAGATAATTAATGAGGCTGTAAACACAAAATCCTTTGAAGAAGGATAGTAATTACTTTTGCAGAGTTATTGGGTAAAAACTTTCAGAACTGGTAGTAAGCGAAACGGCAGTAGTTGAAATTCTTGAATTTCTGGAGTGACCCCCATGTATCTCATGAGCGTTTTTAAACACTCATCCTTTAGGTATTAGATTGGACTACAATACCAATTTTTTTTTTTTAACATTCTACAAAATTTCCAGCGGAGTATATAAGGAAAAAACTGCGCTAAAAACGCTTTTCGTCGAAAATTTTGATAATTTATTGTGCTTCTCTCGTCATTTTCCCGTATATGGAAATTTTATAGTATGGTTGACATATTAGGAGCTATCAATACAACAAATTTAATCAAAATCGTTAGAGCCGTTTTTGAGAAAAAAAATATTTGGTGTTTTGATCACTGTGATAACTATAGATGAATTTTGATGGATTTTGTTCATACCCTTATTTTGGCGTCCCATGGTAATCTGTGGGCGAGATATGAAGTTTGAGCTGATTTGGTACGGCGGTTTTCTCTAAAAATCGTTCACAGACACACAGACCATTTTCCCAAATAGTGTTTTTCGGACTCAGGGGGGTCTGAAACGTAAAGATCTGAAGAGAACTCAACTTTTTTCTTTCAGCCAATTACATAACTTTCCTTTCTACTTCGTAGAGCCAAGGAAAGTAAAAAGCAATAAGAGTCGACGGAGTACAAGGGTGGTAATATCTATTAGAATTACATCCCTCCAGCAAAATACTATGTGGCACTACGTACCAGTGGTAGTACTACGTTTTACTTCCGACACCCAAAGGTTCCTTTCCCTTTTGCTTCAAACGAATATTATCTGATGTATGCTCCTGGAGTCTCCCTGGGGGGGGGGGGGGGGTCTGGGCAAAATAGAAAAAATGGCTGAAACGATTTTTAGTTTACGTGTATCTGAATGCTATCAAGAGAGACCGGCTGAACCAAATCAGCTCAAATTTAATATTTAATCTGCAGATCAACGTGGAATGCTAAAATGAGGGTATGAGCTAACTCTAACTAGGCCCAAAAGGAGCGATTTGGTCAAACGCTTTTCGGGGACAGTTCCAAACAATATCTCGGTAGTATGTAATTTTCATGCACGTAGGACTAACAAAAGCATAAATAAGTTATACCTTGTAAATCCCAAATACCATTGATCTAAGAAAAATGGGGTTTTTGATCCAGTTATGACGTTTGGAGCTACTCCAGAAACTCGGTAATTCAAACTATTGTCGTTTCATTGACTAACTTTCTTTCACATTGTTTCCCATATAAACTATTAACGGCGGTGGATGATGGTGGCCCAAACCTGGTATCGCGTGTTCGATGACGAGTTATGGGCGATCGGAACTGGAGAATGTTTTAATCCGTAAGGGCTGTTGGCCTGTCGTTTCCGAACGGAAGGTCTCAGAACGAGAGGGGAAAGCGGGCGAGAGCTCAAGAAATGACAAAGCTGGAAAGGGCGGAAAGGCCCCCAAACTAGTTTGTCAAGTAGCTCACGCTCTCGAGGTTCAACGTGGAAGTCGTCGTTTTTTCGAAGCCAGATGGCCTAGGCCACCTGTGTACAACCAACTTCTCTCCTCTTCTCTCTCTCCCGGAGCAACTCTATAAAAATAACCCGGTTCGGTTCAGGCTCTTGAAAGCCTTATAACACAACAGTGAGTCTCCGATTGGTCGGAAGAGGAAGGAGAGAGAAAGATTCGGCTCGTTCTTCTCCCAAGGTCAAATTCGCCTCCCAAGATGAGAATCAAATCGTCCACGTCAGATATGTATCCTACAAAGCAGTCAATACAATCATCGATGGAAGCAGTTTTTACCGGTTCATTGCGAATATTGGTGTGCAGCTTGGCTTAATGTTGTGACATCTTGGTGTTTTATTAGGTTTCTATGGATCTCAGGCAAAAGCAGGGTGCCAATTGCATTGCAACTGATGTGTTAAGATGGAAGATTCCTGCTTACCCCCCGTAGATTACGTAATTGTATGGCTCATCTCCTTCTCACGCGTTTCCTCTGTGGCAAGAGGGAGTTATGCAATCAGAGGTGAGATACGAACTTGTAGGAGGTGACGCTGCTGAAAACAGATGCCAGGGCATAACCAACGCTGCAATCCTGATTCCACCTGTCTCTGCCTGTGAGCTCCAAACGACATATGCTCTGTCACTTCAACACTTCATGGCTTGCCATCTACGTAAAAGATGTGGCTCCAGTACCATGCTTGCAGACTTAACGCAGGCACCGATGAGCCCTTGGACATATCTGCGCTGCACACGGGGCTTGACAGATCTGGTAGATCAATTAATCACTCGCAGAGACTAATGCTCTTTCCATCCAACTCCAAGTTCTAGCGGCAGCGTTTGCAGTGGTACACGAATCACACGATTGAAGAGCAGTGGAAACTCCTGGCCAAACACCACGCCTTAATCCACGTTAAAGAGAGCTTGAAAGTCAATCAGGCGCTCCCGCACCTACCCAAAGGGCAAGACGGAAGAAAAGCATTGTTGCCTGCAGAGTCGTCAAATTCAGTTAACATTGCGAATTTGCTGTCCAGAAAGATCTCTGGAGTCACTTGACGATGAGGTGCCACATCATTTGTGTCCGCGTTCGTAAAGACCCTGACAGAATCGTATGTCTCCTAACCAAGTTAAATCAGTCATGAGAAATTCGCGTATGTGTTGCCGGCATGGGAAGGGGTTTGTTAACGTGTGTGGCTGAGCGTAGAAACTTATCGCATTGCGCAGATCACTGAGCAACTCAACGAGCTTGGAGAATCCCAGCGCTTCAATTTATGCCTAATTTACCCGCGCGAATACCTTTTACCTGATCTAATCGTATAGCTATGCAGCATGTGTCAAAGCCCCGGTCGCCAACATTCGTACCAGTTCACTCTCCCGTTATATGACAACTAAACTGTAAACACACTCTTGACCACAGCCACATCGATGTCGTCAGAATAATAAGAGCTAGGGTTACCAGATGTACTGGTTTTATCAGTACGCGTACTTATTTTTAGACCCCCGTACTGATATACTGATTTTTCAATGAAGTGTACTGATTTTCAGCGCAAATGCTTTTTTTCGCAAATTTATCCAATTTTATTAAATTTAAATAGACACACGCGCACATTCGATAAACGCACCGAATGATTTTTAAATCGAAGGAAAAGAGACGAAATATATCGATCGTTATCGAGACTTTCGATGTACTGTTATTAACTATAAGAACATGTCATGCAGCGATTTCCATAAGTATCTAATGAAAACTGAAAATGTTGAAATATTGATAGCAATCGGCAGTGCCAAAAAATACGAAACAAAGAAAATGTAAATTGTGCGATGCTCGAAGAAAATTAAATTCTACCTATTTGAGATGCTGGAATTTGTGCTTTATCCGTACCCTGCCCCTTTTTTTTGCTTTTTTGATGGAGACATACTGATTTCTCGCTGGACCGATCTGGTAACCCTATAAGAGCTGTCCTGCCACCATTTAGTTAGAAATCAAACGATGTAGCTTGTGAAATAATTGCTAGGAGCTCTCTTAGTTTTTAAATGCCATACTTTAAATCGAATTCTGTAAACTGTCGTTGAACCGAATGTCTACAAATTTCGAACAGCTCGAGATGGAAATATTTTCAATGGAGAGGGCAAAGAATGTTGTGCGAACCTCCGCACTTCGCTCGGGCGATGTGGAAACTTGTTTTTCCCAGGGAACGAGATTCTGTTAATTTTCTGGCTTCACGAAATGGTAACAGAAGTCACGAAGACTCTCAATCTCATTGTTAAATAGATTGCGGAACTACAAAAGCCTCGTAAAATGGCAAACCTTTGCATCCGCCTTGGTATTTCTACTAGAAGAAAAACGAAGCCCCGAGGAGAAGAAAAGGATTTGCACTTGGTCGACTCCTCCGGTAAAAATAGAACTGACTAAGAACGATTTGTGCAACAACTACGTCGCAGTAAATCTGCTGCCCTGCTGAGGAGTAATTACTACCTCGTAGTTGTGGGTGAAGGCTTATCTTCGACCTTGCTGCCTCGGTGAAGAATGCAAACAGTTGAACGCCATTCCGACTACTTAAATGTCAAGGAAGGGGTACTGAAAAGAATTGCTCTCCCGTGTTAACAGGTTGTAAACTACGCTGTTCATAGTCAGATTTTCTTGCCTAAAGGATAACTATATCTAATACTTTGCATCGTCGAGCAAGTTATTAGATATTGGTGCAACTTGACCTTCAAGAAAGAAAAAATTACGTCTAAAACGGGACTTTTTTTTTCACCTTTTTACTTGGCACTGACTACGTCCTACGAAGAGAAATCACGTAGCCCGCTGATGTTTGTGGCATACAATAGCACGGCTTTGTATCGAAGTAATCAAACAGTGAAGAAAGTCATGAAGTAATCAAACGGCAGATTTTTGGTCCCCTAAAAAGGGCAACATGGTTTTATGTATTTCAAGGGGAGTGGAACGTATTGCATATGAAGCGGCGATACGTGAATGTAATGTGTACGGAAGCGATAAAGGAAAGGTCCATTTGGTTGCCACCTTTAGAGATAATGAGGATTCAATGACCTTCATTCGCTATTTAAATTAAATTCAAATGTCCTTACCCGGCAGAAAATGAAGAGAACATTTCAGACGCGTTAGAGGTCCGTCAGCTAGGCGGAGGAGGGGAGTCCTCCACTTAGGGAGTTTTCATGCGAACTATGTTGAAAATAAATAGTGCGACACATGACACACAACTTTCCTCAGCCCCTCGAGCATTCAGGAATTTCTGGAATTACTCCTAATTATGTTATGAACGTTATTAAACTCTCATAATACAGGTAGCGTATAGTTTAATATTTCTGAGCATTCCAGCACCTTTTGAGCAAAGTTATAATGAAAAACTGCACTAATTTGTCCGGAATCGTTTCATAATTTATTGTGCTGCTCTAATAATTTTCCCGCGGACGAGAATTCAATAATTCCGCCTTGTTGTTTGTTTAATCAAAACCTTTGAAGATTTGGTGTTATGATCACTGTTGGGAACACGGATGTGGGAGCTTGAAACTGAGAAATAAATTAGCGTTGAGAGCGTGAGTGAGGACTGTATTACATTTGACAGAAAGCGATATTCGGTTAGTAGGAGTATATAAACACGAACAAGGGGAACTCAATACATGTGAACTGGTTGTGAGACACTAAGCCCAGGGAGAGGTACAGAGAGAGTTGAGTTGTGAGTAGCGCGAGCTGTGAGACGAAGTGTTGGGGGAACTGGCTGATGACTGTATCGCGGGAGCTGTTTAAATGACTGTCTTTTGGAAGGAGCTGTCTGTTGTGAAGAGGAATCTAAAAAGAGGAAATTCGTTGTCACTTGTAAATAACTGAGGAGCGGGACTTCCACACGTAGGAACAAAAGGGTTAAGATAGAAAGATGTTTGGGTGTGAGAGCGGAATTCCGGAGGTCGAAGACCCAGCTAATTCGGCATGCGCCGTACAACTACTATGATAGCTTAGTGTTGGGTAGGTTTTGCTCATACCCCAATTTCAGCACCAACCATGGAGACTGGCAGGCTAATTTAAAGTTTGAGGCGATTTGGTTCATGGATTTTCTCTCAATAGCGTTCACTCGCAGATTATTTCCCCAAATGGTAGTTTACCGAGGAAATTTCGTACGATTACAAGTTGTTCCTTTATACTACGAAGAAAAGCTTTGGACGTCCGATGTGTGTACAGTGAAATGAGCAATGTTTTTCAGGATTCGCGCCAAGATTGTTCCTTCGGTGAAACGTTCTTTTTTTTAATTCTTGTTCAGAGCGCACTCGTTCAGAAAACCCGTCCGATTGGCCGAGTCCTTGGTGATCCGGCAAATAGATCTTTTTTTAGTAACAAGTGGAGACAGCTGTTATTGCAGTGGCCGGCGGCATCGTCCTTGCCAAGGATGGGTCGGGAAGAGCGCGAGAAGGCGCCTCGACGGCGAACCACGCCCCGTTTCTCTGAGACTTGACATCAATCCCGATGGCGCGCATTCTTGTCCCGCGGTTAACAGATCCTGCCTCCAGTCTCCTCCCATTCCAGAATAGATTCTCCTTCCTCCGCTTTTCTTTTTCCACGTTCAGCTCTGAAAAATGGGACGTTCGTCTCAATTCCAACCTTCTATCCCGCTACATTTTGAGTAGAAATATTTAATTGGAAACTCTAGTTGTGGGAGAAACGAACGCGTATTTCATGTTGTTGGATTTCTCTAGAACAAGTCGGTCAAGACTTGAAAGGAAAGCAGTGGTACAGTCTCCTTAACATGGCAAGATTTATCCTCGTTTAATCGCTACTAGTCTAGTATATTTTGCGTCATTGAAAAACTCCAAGTAAACGACTTGGGAACACAATTGTCGCGACCAAAATAGCCCTATCGATGAGGAAGAAACGTTATTTAAATGGCCGAAACAAAGTTGAAAATGAACTGTGTGTGTACGTATACGAATCTAAGAGAACGGATGGACCCAATCTGCTCAATGTGATAATCAGCCTGCAGATTAACAAAACAACAAAATTTCTTGGGATACTGCAGCCAACGTCGTTTTGGAGACATTGAAGAAATCTAACCTGGCGACCCTGGGCAGACAGGAATCTCGACGGTCGCCTAGCTTCTCCAAAGTAACTTTGATCCCCGTCACTCGTATCGTCAATAAACCTCCAGGTCCTTCGTCCCACACTCATCCACCAACTACCTCAAAAATCAGCCTCTTCATATGTTTTCTTGGCCTTCCAATCTTCCCTGAGCACATTAAGCGTTCATTTACACTTCCCCCGTTAGATTCGATTGAGTATTTATCAACGCTTTCAGTGGATCATGTTGTATTTCTGAGTTGGCCAGTAATCCTGTTCGATATGGTGTTTATTAGGGCAACTTATCGTCATTCGGTGTTTCTCGATAAATGGGGACATTATTCTCCGACATGACAGGGGTCTCTTTGACGAAGATTTCCGGCTCTTAGCTTTAGCTGATTACACTGCTGCTAATAGCTGCTTAGAAACTATAGACCCTCCCTCGTATACACACATAACACGTACAAATTCAGTATTTTGACTAACCATTCCTCAAAATGTCAAGGTTTTTTCCGTCTATCCCTGGGTCTTCATTACTCTTGGGCTTGAGGAATGTAAAAGGGGTTAGTAAGAATGATTGCTTACATGATGACCCCGCGAAAGGAGTTACGAAGGCTCTGCTGGTCTATTACATTCTCATTATTTCTTATTAAATAATTGCCATGAGTTCACAGATGAGTAGGTTCACTTCGTCGATCGATTGCATTACTCGCAGCTTATTTTGTGCTCACTACATTTATGTACTTTGGTAGAATGAGAAAGTAATTGGTATTGCATTCATCGTGTAAATGAGGGCTTCAATTTAGTGTGTTCGGGTTTCGTGTCCTGCTCGAGCTTTTGTCTGTGCTGTAGATTCACAAGCCGTCGTTATTATCGATTCACCTGATATCGACGAAGTGGGTTCCTCAAAGAAGAAAATGAAAGTTCGCCCGCGGATGTGCGCGGGACGAGGGCGCGTGACTAGCAGCTGATTCTTGTAAACAAGCCATTAGCATAGGAAAGAGACTTGAAGCACATTCAAGGCCGGACATCAGTCCTCTTTTCAACTCCCCTGTCTTTATGATTCCCTTGTTTGTAGTTTTCCGTATTTGTCTGTCGTTTCCAACTCACTTCTTCTTTGCCCAGGGCCCGGCTTGTGATTCCACGTTCCTTGACGGGTCGTGCAATCCACTTTTTCTTTCAATGCACTGTGATTCGAAATACTTTCAACGTGAAGCTGTCTCAACTGATCGTCAGAGAAATGTTGATAGTTGAATATGACCCACTTTGATCCGGAGTCGCTTTCGAAATACATAAAAATATATTACACACGTTTGAGCAAGTATAATTCTCACTCATTGGCCGAGGTAGAAGTATAACAATCAGTATAGCTCTAGCCGAATCCAGTGCCCAATTCAGTATCTTTGACCCTAATGACTGATAAAACCCTTATCGAAGGTTTAGGGACAGTCATGAAATAAAGAAACAGGCCTTTCTTTGGCAGACAGAAGACCCCGAGCTCAGGGCTTTCCCCAGCTTACAACTTCAGCCTGCCAATTACAGATCCCCAAGCTCCTTGTCAATCAATTCGTACATTTCAAGCTGTGTCTACACAAGTTATGACCTGACCTGACAACGACTGCACTTTTTAGGAGTGTCCCAGTGGTTTTTCCTCATCCCCTTTCCTGACTTCACATTTCAGCAATTCCTTGCCAGCTCCTACGACACTCGACTCTCACTAAATTACCCTCACTCACTACTCTCATCTCTTGTCCCAGCCCACCCCAATTCAACTGTCCAGAGGACCCATCATATCGTGTGAGATACGATCTGCTCACTCATTCAGCCTCATTGGTCAACTTGATTCTATGCTCATATCAATCTTCAGATCTGTCCCTCTCGTGCACTTATACTAGAGTTTCATGTGTTAGTATATTCCATTGGGTATTCTGTTTCGTTGTATTTGCTGGAACTCCTGCTGATAACTCGCAACAAAAACGTAAAATAACAAATTCTCTCATTAGTCGCGTAGGTGCTGTAGTCGACCGTGTTGTTAACAGAAAACGATTCGTCCAGCTTTTTGTGAATCTTTGTTCCAATGGCATTTAATGTCTTTGCATCCAAATAGATGTGGATACATACTGTCTATTTTGACAGTTTAGCGTGGTTTACCTTACCGGGAAAATTGATTCGTCAGGCTATTCTATCTTATGTCTTCGTTCGACAGTTAGTGAGAATGAGAACTATTTCTGTGGGGATAATATATGGATGTTGACTGCTTAACAACGTTAGTCGTTTTTCGCCAAAAGTTCAATAAGAACAAATATAATCATTTTGATTGGTTCAGTGGTGGCAGTTTATTGGTCGGTGGAAATTGTTCGAGTCAGAAAATTTACCCCACAATTTCTTTCCTATGGCCCGTCCCTCCTTTCTGTTAACCTTATTATATCCTTGTTTATTGTTATTTGTTTACTTATTATATTACCTTATTCCATTTTGAGTTGGAGTCGGAGGACAGACACAGAGATGGCAAGGATAGCGACCTTGAGAGAGCCTCTGCTGCCTTCTCGCTATTGGCTTCACCTGAAACTTCTTCCCGCCTTTCTGATTCTAATCACTCCCTTTTGTCATTCGCCGGTTTACTACGATCTATCAACCACCTGTTCCTTTTTGTGCCACAAAATTATACTGTTTCACCAACACGTTTTCTGGCGTGTTTTTTTTTCTCTTTTTGTCATTTTTCCCCGCGAGCAGCCAGGCCAGGAGCAACCAACCGAAAGCGCCGATTCAGGTACCATCATTATCTGCCTTGATGCCGCACTCCAACTCAACACCATCTCATTTCTTATTTCCCTTCCTCCTTGCAAATCCAAACAGACATCGATTGTGGTATTTGGTGCGGCAATATCGAAATTCGGTTGAGCCGCCTCTCAATTATTACATAACGATAAAGCTACACTTCTGGAACTCATTCATTTAAAGACGAGTTTAGCTGAAGTCGAATGACTGGCGATGTGGTTAGGGTGATTATTAGGCGGAGGGGGTTGGGGTGGAGAGAGAGTGAGAGTGATCCAGCTGGTGATGCCAATACGGGTTCATTTCAAATGTTTGAAGAAGACAACTAATTGGAGTAAACGTTGTCGAAAGCTAAGAAGATAAGATACGGGTCAAACGGTAAAATTGTTCAATGGAGAAACCATCGAGCGACGACGACGATACGATGAGCGTAAATATTTTTACTTGAGGAACTCCTTCAGTTCAGTTTTATTGGGAGTTTTTGTTTTCACGAAAGAGCGATTCAGGTGTCGGTGCTCATATCGCGAGACGCTCTTGATACCTTCGGTAAATTGAGCCGAGCTGTGAATGGAATGGAATGGAAGAGCTCGCCTTGGCGGGAGGTTCACGATTTTCATTCATTCAATTCGCTCACAGTGCAGGGACTGAATGGCTGCTCGGAATTACAATTCTCCTGACGTCGGGGTTCCACTTTTCAAGCTCTATGCCTTTATGACAAAGGGACGAATTAACGAGGGTTATTAGTTCTCGATGAAACAACGGCAGCTGTCACATGTGCGAAGCCGATACTGAGCCCAAATTATTTAACATCCAGACAACTGTTAGACCCTCATCGTGTACCGCATTAATTTTTCTAAGAATTCTAGCGTCATTTGAGCAGAATTTACAATGAAAGAACTGCATTTCCCTTCGAAATGTTTAATAAGTTATTGTGCAGCTTTCGTAATTTTCCCACAAACGTGTTATTGAGAGATGTTCGTACAAATAAAATAAAAAGTCGTTTTTGAGAAAAAATTGATATTTTGATCACTATCCTAAGCATAGTTAGTTTTGTGCCAATTTCGCTCATACCCGTATTTTGGAGTCTTATAGTGAGCAAGTTAAGTATAAAATTTGAGCCGATTTGGTTTTACCTTTTTCTCTGAATCGCGTTCAGAGAAAGAAAAAACGATTTACCCAAACGGAGATTTGAAAAGAGCGCAATTTCTTTTAGGCGATTATATAACATTGTTATGGAGCTAAAGTAAATAGTGAACTGAAAATGGTTTGTTGGTATTTTGTACAACTTTCCTTCCTATTTCGGCTGAAGAGACTAAAAAATACAGGGCACTCAGTCTTCCTACGACAACATTTTAATGGTTATCTCACTGTTTGTGTTGGTCGATAGTGCTCTAGCGAATCTTGGCTTGTTACCGTGGGATATGAAAACCATTGTGTGCCGGTTGCACTCGTTACAATTAACGTGCGTACGTACAAAGTTTGGAGTTGACCAATCAATCCCAATGTAACATCTAAACGAAAATAACGTAACTGGTTGCTCTAAACGAAATTTTCGCTTGTCACGTTGTGATAGCGCCGACAATTTCCCTTCCATCAAACGTAAAGCCTCGCATTCAAAGCTTGCATGAAATTTTCGGAACGGGCCCTCAGGACATGCGACTAATGAGGGGCCATCAAACGGGAATGAGGTCGTACAAATGTAATAGCCGCATAACGTTTTTGGAAAACAAGTTTTTTGATGAATGGAAGGTGGTTCCCAGTCGACAATTTTCTCTCCGAAGGGTTGCTTCACGGTCGATTATAGAAGAGAGTATAATTCAATGACAACTGCGCCATCATTTGGTTGAGGACATCAACTTGTCAATACCGATTTTTCCCCTCCTCTAAACGAGAAGTTGCGTCACCAGGGTTGCCGGTGGGGGGAGGAGGTAATCGTTTGATCGACGCCGTGAAGAAAACGATCGTACATTAAACGGCCGAATGGATCAATCATCTAAGGGAAAACAACAGACTGTCGAGAGATTAATGAGGCGGTAATCAGCTCATTAACTGACACGATCGCATGAACTCTATACGAAAATCACGCAGTATAATGACCAAATTTCGATAATAGCGGTGAAGGTAGCGGATGCGTACCATACAATGGGATTCCCATTTGAATTAACAATTGACGAGACAACGAAACGAGCTGATACTTTGTACAATTCCCAGGCAATGGCTCACCTGCTCTGAAGTCCAATGAACCCTTTTGGCGCTGAAAACTGACTAGTTCAGTCCTATTATTTGGAATGTGTCTCAACAAAGGGCTCAGGGTTGACAGGGATCTGCACAGATCCCTTCTTTGCCAGCCATCGGAGCTGAGTTCGTTCCCCTCTATACCCTGATGCCTGGCAACCTGCACAGTGTTACGCTGTAGTCCTCAGCCCGGGCCTTCAGTCCAGTCAGACACTCCCACATATGCCCCGACGTAAGACATACGCGGCTAAGGCCTTGAGAGTGGTCTGACTCCACCATGATGCAGTTTTTCTGCCGCTTCAGTCCCCTCAGCAGCAGCCACTGCACATAGACCGTCACTGCAGCCTGGCATACTCGGAATTGTATTACGTAATCTGTAGATTTTTATGTGGGATTGACAGATAACCGAGCTAAGGCACTGAGAACTTTCACAAGTTTGTTTGTTCCTTCGTGTGTTCTTTTCTATCAAAGCTGTATTCCAAGCCGAAATGCTCATTTTTTCTCAGTATCCCCACAGTGTGTTATCGATTTGAAAAGTCGTGAAGGCTCCTCACTCAGTTCGTTTACCAGAAAAATGAAAAGAGGCGAACAGTACATCCTTAAAATGTGCACTGGATATGGCAAAGGTCGGGATGTTCACGAGTGGTACTAGGTGTCGCCGTCCCCCAATTAAATTGTGCGTTAAGCAACGAAAACTTCCAAAATATTTCCTACGCCTGATAAATGTACCACTTCCTCCCTCCACTGTGAATCAAATATGTTTCTAACGAGAAGACTGATGATGATGGAGCCGAGTCGGGAATATGTTAGTTCCTGAGAGAGTCTAACGAAACGCCCCTCGGATTCGCTTCTATTAAGTTTTATTTTTAGTTGCCCTGACGGAGTTGGTCCTCCCGTTGTGGTTTCTGGGAGGTTCGTGACGTCAGGCCAGCTGTCCCGATATGCGCGCGCAGATGTCTCTTTGACCAGGTTTCGTTTCTAGCTACAACATGGCGCCTACTCGTACGGCAAACGCTGTTCCACGTTCGTCGCATCTGCAATTATCCGCATTCCTCCTCACCCTCTCACCCGTTGGAGAGGAAAAAACGACTAAAATTAGACATCCCTTTATTATACGAGAATATACTTCTACTGTATTAGGAAAAATGTTGATTTTTACGTACGACATTTTGGTTTTCTTGCTAGAACGTACTTCAACATTTATTTCAAAACTTGACTTACTGCGAATATCTTTCAAATATTTTAATTATTCTTCTAAGCATTTTACACTTAATGCTGCTGTCACAAACATGGCGTGTAATGTATCTTTCAACTTTTTTACTACATCTGTAATTCGTACATTTTTCTACCCCGTCAATTTTCCCAATCATTGGACGCCTGTATTCCCATTGAACTAGTCAGATGCTCAAAATTAATTCTTATCTATTCGTGGGGGATCACATGAAGATTGATGCACCTGCCAACAAACCGGTAGTGCATTACATTGCGGAGTATTTTCACTCGTAAAATTCCCATTCGTGGGAACGACGGAAGAAGCACAGTAAATTGCTAAATATTTCGACAAAAATCGACTTTAGCGCAGTCTTTCCTTATAACCCCCTTCTGAACAATTACTAAAAAGGGTTTTAATCATCAGAAAAATTCGAGTGGTTGTTCAATTAAGTAAGTGTGCGATGAGGGTTATTAGTTATTATTAACGCTCAATAGCGCTCGTAAGATAGGAGCTATTCCAGAAATTACGGAATTTCAACCACCGCCGTTTCGTTTGCAACCACTTTTCAGTCTTTTATTGCAGAGATTATTATCCCCCCTCCCCTCCAATCGAGTTTACAGTCTCATTAATTCTCCGTGTAGTTATTGCTTAATAATGGCCGTGGCATCAGTAGAAGCACCATTATAAATACCGAAATTAAAAGGTAGCGCTTTCTACCTAAAACTTGAAGCCATTTTTTACTACGTTCAAATGAAGTGAACCTACGTAGAGCTAAGGAATTTTGTTATGATGCGTCGCGCCAGATATTTTATTGTTGTTTTCATTAAAGAACTTTTGCGGAATATCGTATTTTTCAAAGATCAACCCATTGTCAAGTTGGCGAATGATTAACTCTTGAAAGATCGTTCATAAAGGTGACCTATGACATACCTGTTTCATATCTTTGCTGAATGTAAGTACGCTCCTCAAAAGAGCCTCTCTTCTCACTTTCCTTACCTCCAAGTGGTAGAAATCCACCGAACGGTTTCCTTTAAATTTCCTCCATAAAAATGTGAACATAAACGTGCGATAAATTTTAAACGATCAATTTTTCCGACGATGGAAGTAAAATAATTAGTCGAAAAATGAGTAAGAAATTGACAGTTCTGAAATGTAGCTAAATTTGTCGGCAAGTACATTATAAATTGTTCGTTAATCGAATACAAATGAGTTCACATGAACAGTTACGCAGTTCTCAAGTAACGCAGATTCAAGTGAACAGTTTCAAAAACAGATTTTACGCGTCGCAATCCTCTCCCAGAAAAATTTGTAAAATTCTTTCCCCTAAACATTGTCGCCGCAGCTTTTACTTTTCTCAATCCACAAAAACGCTTATTAAATAAACCTCAGCTTATAACGGTTGAAAAAGCTTATTTTCGGAAGATCGTCTTGCGTGTGTTAGTTCAGTCGACTTGGCAGAAGATGGGCCTAATCGATGGAGGTCGTTCTGTTTGTGTTTCGTTAGTTATTGTGAAGGGGTTTTCTTGTGGGCGCTTTCATCGATTAGTGGGAGGGGAGAAAGTATACCAAAAACAAGGGGAGTTTCGGTATGAAGATGTTGATCGACCTGACAACGTGTATTCTATTCTAAAAACAGAACCTCTACCTCTATTGTCTTATTACAAAAGCAACTGTAGTAATTTACCTTAGAATGCGCTTTTAACTGGTATTTCTCATTGGAGGCCAAACTGGCTTACACAATGCTGAGGGAATGTTTTCTACCCACTGGCACAACCATTTCATTGTCCAAGTTGAAGTCAAATCATAACAGAAAAATTTTATTCACCAAAATCATTTTTACGATTTCCTCCAAAATTGTGCTAAATGTTTTTTCTTTTAATTAAAATTTCTGGGATACGTGGGTTCGTTCTTCAAAAATATTTCTTCAAAAATGATTCGAAACATGTTTAGCGTGTCATCATGAAACACAATGACGAATAACTCACGTGATGACTTTTAAACCGCACGATTGCGAACACATTACCTGAATATAATTACGCTGCAAAACGTTGTCGATTAGTAGGTCTGTTCATAGCCGAAATGAAATAACATTTATTTTAACGCGAGTTTTTGCCAGCCTTTAAATAAGCCCTGAGCCGTCTGTACATGTCTGAATCTCACTTCAAGCCACGAATAAAAACCTTTTGCTCTACAATTCGTGTTTATACCTTCGGATAGTTCCAGAGTTGTTCCAACGAACTGACTCAATAATCGCAATCGAAATCGATAGGCGGTTCCTAATTACTATTTTGCCCTTTCGGGGAAACACAATAACACGAACTTTAGAAAACGAGTCGGGGGATAAGGCAAACACGTAGTTCTCTACAGCTCAGGAAACCACCCGACAGATACTCGAAACTCGCGTGACCATTAGAACCCGCAACCAATCGGTTTCAATATGGAAATTTCAGTTTGTGTAACTGACGCTACAAACAATGAAACAAAAAGGTCGACCTCGTGGACGTAAAACTACGTTTCAACCAAATTACTGCGAAAGGTCAAGGAAACTTTGCGGTTGACGTTGAAATGGATTTTGCCAACTACTCGGTGACGTTATTCACAGGTTTTCGCGAATTTTCGCCGATTTAGTAAACCCCACAGTACAATCCAAATTGCCGTTTTTGCATACAATCAGTTCTATAATGAACCTCTGGGGCTTCTGCCTCAGTTCACTATGTTTTACAGGGAACAAATATGATTTATTAAATTATATTTATTGGAAACATATAAATAGCGCGAAAACCTCGTTTGGGGATATACCGTACACACACCCTCGATGGCAATGGCCTACAGCCATATAATAATAATGACGAAGGAAAAGAAGCTGCAATGCAGGATCAGCAACAGCTTTACAGGCTCCTCGCAAATTTTATAGTACGACTTAGTTGGGTTTTGACCTCTGAACGTCTGCACTTGACCCAATCTGCATTGACATCGTCCTCCGCCTTTCTGACCCCCAGCCCTTGTGTTTGGTAGCTGTGGCAGTTCAGCTCTTAGGTTATTTCCAAGTGACAATGGATTTCCCTTTTTTCTGGACTTAACAAAATATCCTTTTCCCACCGCCCAATTTACATTTCTCTCGACACACAGTTCTTCCATAACTCATTCGTCTCTCAAGTCTCTCTCTCTCCACTTAGTTCCCCACACAACCAGTTCACGCGTATTTAGAGTCTCCCTGTTCTCGTCTAAATACTCACACGCGAACTGATATCGCTCTCCTCCATTTGTGCGCCGAACAGGCACTGAATCCTCGTTCTACTAATATCTACAGATGCGTTTATGGACAACGAAGTGCAGTTACGGTTTAGATAAAAGATTAATCATAACTCTTTGACTCTAATTGAGAAAATCCGAACGAAACTCGTTTTTTGACGCAGTTTTGGCTGATTTCGTCCTTCAACGAATGGTTCACAATAGCGATGTGTGACAAAATAAGGGCTTAGCTCCTGATGACGTTCGAAAAATCCTGTTTGGTATGATTCATTAAGAATAATGTATAAGTGTTTACGAGCTAAAATATCCAAAGATATCCCCCCAGTTTTTTTTTTATGATGAACAATAATTTGGGATCGATTTATATATGATGCGAGAAATATCTGTTTACTTATTTTAACTTTACCAAGTGGAAAGGAAAGTTGTTCAATTATCGGCTGAAAAAAAATTTAATTTCTTTGTATGGACAGATCCAAATAACGCGACAGTACCATAAAAGCCTCATCTGCGGGATAATGACGAAAGCAACAGAATCAATGATATCATAAATTTAAGCGCAGGTTTTCCTTATAAATTCTACTGAAATGATACTAGCTTTCTCAGAAATATTACCTTGGTTGTACAATAAACTACCTTTATTAGGAGCCTTTAATAACGTTCATATGATAATTAGGAGCAACCCCTAGAAATTCCGGAGTTCCAACCACGCTCCGCTAAATCGTTCTCGAAGTTTCGGCACGTTGATTTCCGAACAGTAAACACGATCCTTCTCAAAAAATTATGTGTACAGTCTCAAAAATCTCCTGCGCACAATCTGATTGCTCATTAAATTCGGGAACCTCGAGCGCCAGTTGTTCATTCTGTGTGGAGCGTATTTGATTAGTTGCTAGAGTGTAGAAAGTGGCCGAATGGTTGTGGAGCTAAGGAACGTTGTGTGATGCGTCGCTCTAGATATTTTTGTTGAGTTTTGGCTTTTATTTTCGTTAGTGTGGGAAACGTAATGTGGCTATGGAGCGGTAGAAGGCACACCGACAGTTCGATCCTTCGGTTTCGCATTTACCGTGGGCAATTTTTAACACTTCCGAAGAGCACGGTTTTGTAGATACTGGATTCTATTTCCGTTCAATGGATAGTCAGGGGACTGCTTATAAAGATAGCTTCGAGCCCTTTTGGTTTATTATTCGTTCTGACGAATACGCCTATGTGTTCGGTCAGGAAAATGTTTTTACTCCCCCCACCCCCCGAATTTTGACGCTTTACGTTTCATGACATCGGAATCCCAAATCTGCAATGTTTTATGCGTTTAACGTGATCTAAAAAAATTCCTTCTTTCGTAAAAAAATCTCATTTGGTAATCAGTTGTGCTCGACTGCTCGGCAATCCGATCGGACGACGCCCATGATTGTTATGAGCAACAAATGGTTTAAAAAAATTAACAAAAAAGCGATTTATCGATTTATTATTTTATTGCAATTACGTCGTGTTTGGTATCGTTTTCCTGGTATTTTTCGATGGTGGCTCGAATGGATCTGTTCTAAGAGGTGTACGGCTGCAGCTACACCGATAACAGTGAAATTACAGTAATCACAGTCGACTAATTGTGAATGAAGTCGTAGGAAAATGCAGCGAACGTAATCTTTTCACCATTTGCACACTCACTCGTGTGTTAATTTACTATGGGCGCCTGGAAGATTCGTCGTTCCGTTGTAGTCAGGTCTACCGGAATTTTTCGATGCTGAATCGAACGGGATGAGTCTCTGAGGTGTGAGGCTAGGTCAACCTATAAGAGAATAATAAACCTTGTGTAATAATTTGCACCGTTTTTACAGTAAGTTACGAAAACCTCTTTTTGCCTCTTAGGCCCACATCTCCGTATTTCGGAACAAAAGTTGTGTATTTAACTTTTCGTGCCACGTTAACGAACGAGCACAATCGGCTTGGTCTTTCTCCTGCAGATATGTGGATGTTGTTAGTATTCTGCCTCAGATATATTTAATATTCTGTTATAACCTATTTTGCTTCAAATCGTCGGTTTGTTTCTAAACGTGTTTCGCTCATTTCAATTGAGGAAAGCACCACCAGCATAGTTTTCAGGTTCGAAACCACTAAATGTCGTCTTCAAACCATTCAAGGGTAACAATAGGGTCGTTTGAGTTTCCAATGGTGATGAGCTCCCACCCTTAAGCAGTGGAAATTATTCAAACCGGACAGGTTTACATGTAGGCGCCAATGAATCAACGTGTTACTGCCAAACAAATCACCCCCCCTCCCCTCCACTCATCCTACCAGTTGTTCTGAATAAGCTTGGGAGGAGCTACTACCTGCTGCATTCGTGATTCAACTCTGATGTTTAGTCTCTGTGACTTCTGAATGATAAAAAGCTCATTGTTCCCGTTCAACAATGTACAATAGGTTGACTGCTCGAGACGAGATGGTCGATACGAAAGGCGGGTACGCCCAACAGCTGACGCCTTGGTCGCTGTCGTGACGCCCGTGCATCTTGTTCCCGGTAGTGCCAAGCAGGGAAAATCAAATTTGAACGTGCTTCAATCTGAGGCAAGTTCAGGGGACGAGACTTTACGTAATAACTTCGTAGCTCGATGCCGATGTCTGAAATGGTTGAGGATTAATATGAGCTAACGCATCTCAACTATACGTTGTGTGTGGGACATTTACAATTAAAATTACAGGACACTTGGACTGCCCTTCTTTTTTTCCGTCTGATTAAGAAGACCCCGTTATTACATTCTGCACTAGTGATGTGTAGTACTTTACTTAACACATCTACTGAAGTGAGCTACGAAAGTGTTATACCGAATCAAGTGTGCCGCCAGTTATGGTTGTATCATCACAACTAACATAACGGTGAATGAGCGATCACGACAGGAGTGAAGAACTATTTTGTATCGGAAAATGAAACGATTGCATTTCTCTTGCTGGCTTGAAACTTAGGTTTAAATTACTTATTTATATTGGTACAGGAAATTGAATTTTAGACGGCCCGTGGGCTCACTTTGTATGACGGTCATATATTCTAAATCGTTTGATCAAATGTGGTGAGGATATCATCACAATGCGTTGCAAAACGGTATAATTTCAACTATCCACCTCCAGATCGCAATAAAAGACCTTCTTCCTCAACTTTTTGATATGACTACTGTTGATAGTAGTTGTAGTATCGGGAGAACGCGCTCTGAACACTCATGTGCTCTTGAGACTTATCAGAGGCCAATAAATTCAATCAAAGCTCTAAAGAAGTAGAGCGTATCTCACTAACGTATCCCACTAATGACATGAGGTATGAGGTCAACACACGTTGCAACATGTTTGTTCGACATAGTTCTATGTTTAGCCCATTACACTTGTGGTTGTAGTTTAGAAGTGGTTGTCCACTTCATATGGACAGCATCTTCTTCATTTCTTCTACCTTGGAAATTAGTGAGCACTTATTTTGACTGTCAGATCTGCAATAAAAATCCCAGAACTGCGATCGAAATGGTTCTAGACGGTTGTGGTCTGTTGAACTGGTTGGTCTGGGCGTAGTCAGACTTGAAACTGTTTCGAATTTTTGGCTGCACAGACCCTTGAATTTGTTCAGCTAAGGATCACGAACTGTGAAAAGGGGCAGTTCGGGTTCAGTTCAGAACTCTCGGTCAAGCTCTTTCTTTTTATGCGTAGAGTTAAGAAAGAATAGGGCTCTTCATTGAGACACACTAATTTTTGTTTGGTTTTTTTGCAGGTGAGTACATACTGTCATTCTGCTGCTGTGAGGTCTGTTGCGCTGTCTCGAAGTATTTTACAATAACCGGTCAGTCAGAGTAACGTTTTATTGTGTCTTTCACATCAGAACGTGACCTACTTGGGAACTTCGTATAGTGATTACTAGAATGATGTGTTTGTTGCTGGCCCAATTGAATTATGTTTCTGGCTCATTTGGTGCGACATCGTTTCGTCTAGAATGCGGTACGAGTCTGACGTAGTAGTTACAAGCTGATGACAATTACTCGCCCTTCGATTTGCTTGATGCTCTGTTGTATCAATGTAGCCTATTTAAAACAGCCTTTTGGTTGCTTACTTCCACCAGTGTCCATATGATCCAAGAGCTTTTGATGTAGGGTTTTCCAACAAATTTCCTTGTGCCTACATGGAGAAGGCAAGTGTTAAGTTACACCTCTACCTCGCGGTGTCTGCCTTGCCCGTTAAATAATTTGTCTAGCATTCAAGATGAATTGATCTTCAGCTGCGCAGAAAGGGTTCTCCAGCCGATTTTGCGGGAAGTAAACCTGGGACGTCGGGGTGTCTGGGGTCACAAGGTCGTGCCCTCTCATGGCAGCAGAGCGTTTGTTCATTGGGCTCGTAACTGGCGTGCGCGGTTCTGGCAAGGGGGAAGATCGCTAGTGAAGGGAATTACTCTGGTCTTCACTGATGGGGAAACTACTGTTAGTGGACTGGACTGTGTGATAGGGGTCGAAGGTAGTGGAAGAGCATGTCTAGCCGTCTCGCCGTCCCGTCTGTATTATATTCGTGTCGGATGAGGAGTAGGGCTTCGCTCTCGCTCCCAGAGAGGTTGGTTATTGATCCGTCTTGGGCGTGGTCAAGCATGGAGCTTTGACGTAGGCAGGCTGTGACGTCATTGCTCTGCTTTCCGCTCGATACTACCCTTTACTACGCCCTTTTTACTTCGTTTCGTTTTTGTACTTAAATTACCGCAATAAACCTTTTGCCTCTGCAGTTTTAGCCCTATCTCGGTTTAATTGAAAGCGGCGCTCACTTATTCACGGTTGCCCCTGGCGAACTCCAACTCCCGGGCTGCTCAACTCCGTTACGCACCCTCAATCCTCCCTTGCTTTTATAGGAATGACTGGCTCTATACAATCGTGGCATATATGTATATACAGCTCTAAGTACAGTTCCTTCCTTCTAATTAACTAACTGTTGCAATTCGGTATCTTCAATTCGACTTGCTGAAGGCCAGCCAGGCACACATATGTTGTACAGTGGGTGAAAAGCTTTGCTGGTCTTACTTCACTTCCAGCTGTCAAGCTATCCGTGGATCTGCGTTCAATTGATTTAGACGTAATCCCTGTTTCTTCGGAACTAAACTCCTGTATTCAAGTCTGATGATGAATTGTACCTTTACCATAAAACCCTACCAATGTTACACACCTCACAAAGCGTTTGAAAATCGTCTGGGCGTTAAATTTGTTTTCTTTTTTTCCAAGTTGTACCGTTGTACTCACAGCGGATGGGTAACATTAATCTATTTGAGTTGCGTGTGGCCTTAACGATGGCACACAGTTAGGATGTATGCGCGGGACAGTGATATTTCCTAACAATCTATCTACTAGATCTCCTTTTCAAGAAGAAACTTATGGCCGCCAAAACGATTACTTATCTGGCTATTTTATTTACCTTTTAAGAATGTAATTCGTCCGCCACATGCCATTAGGCATGTTCAGGTCAGGTTGTTCTTATGGGCGTGTGGTTTGCAATCAGCTGTAGCTTTTGACGAGCCTGTAGGAATTGTAAATCAAAAAAAGGAACCCCTTGGGCGTTTGTTCACCTCCCTCCCATAATAAAGTAACAGGGTCACGAATACCACAAAAGCGTCCCACGCTGCTTCCTGCCAATATAATAACTGTTCCTCTCTCTTGAGTTCCATTCCACCGTGAGTCTGCCTGTGATTAACACCTACATTCAATGACAGGCCGGTCAATTATAGCCGAACCATGAGGTGGATCTCAGGGACGGTAGAATCCAAAGAGGCAAAGAAAAGTCCTCCCGAGCATCCAAACATTAGCATGGAAATGGCCGAATCAAGCTTTTTGGAAGGAGGAGCGAGTGTAGAAGAGAGGGCCGGGAAATTGAATTTCGCCCCCAACTACGGCCATTTATATCCCTAACGAGAGCGGGAGATTCGTAATTTATGCAACCACCTGAAAACATAAATTCTCCTCTTCTCTCCACCACGACCAAATCCCGCACCACACCCCAAGATGAAAGCGATTTACTATCATCAGATTCCTCCTAAGAGCTAACAAGTGCTGACTATTCCCTCTTAAAAAATCGCGAAACTGCTAATCCTCGAATCAGTTCTTCATGTGGGGTTGTGTTCTCATCTCGAAAGTTTATACGAATACGCTGCGGATCGTTTCGAGTGTGACCTTAAGTCTGCGTTCGTATCATGGAACTTAACTTCTTCTAATTTATCCTGTTATCCTTTCGCAGGTTTGAATAGTCAATAGACGAAGGTCTAATAGATGGACAGAGATAAAGGTCGGCTTGGAGGTTTAAGTGGTAATAATTGATCACTAGCAGCTTAGTGGTTACGATACTATTCTGCTTTGAAGTATGTTTTATCCTGGGACTGGCGATAAAAATATTAATGAGCGCGTGCAAGAGTCAGTTACAATTCGCTTCCTTTCCCATCTGACAACAAGCTCTGGGAAATAATGGAGCTGATTGTGAGAACACCACATGACGTACGACCTGCACTGCCGGTCATTCAAACGCCTTGAAAGTGACCTCCAGCCACAAAGCAAGAGGATTGAGAAGACTCACCGAGACTAGTTTGTGGAGCAGAACTTTTTGGTTCTGGTTGGTATGTTTCTAGTCTCTGCTGAGTCCACTGCCGACTCACAAGTCCCTTGAATTGAAAAAGAAAACCGCGATCTTCTGATTCCAGAGGGCAGACAATCTCCCCGGGGTGGAGAGTTGGCTGAAGGGGTTCGTTATCGGTTATGTTGGCGTGAGGATCGTTTCAGTTATTCATTGAATCTCACCTTGGATCTCACAGAGGTATCTGGATTCGTCGGCATTGTATTGCATTCCGTATAATCTGAAAAATTGAGATTGCACAGTGAGCGGTTGTGCATCGGTCGAGAAGATCCGAAGGTAAATCGTCCAGGGAAAGGCTGCACGAACAGATGTGACCTCACGCTCCCTAACCTCATTCGAGTAGTTGAATATGGTCTGGAGATTGCCAGGGAAGAGTTCAACCCTGACGTGACGTTCGGCGGCTTTCTTCCAAAATGGGCTTAGTAATTCCTCGATGCCCCCGCGAAGAAGGCGAGGCCGGAAAACGAATCTCCGTGAGGGGCCCCCATCGCGGTCAGAGCGTGTAACTGCCGAGGAAGAAGTCAGAAGCTGGAGGAAGGAATCCAGGGCTCAGAGAAGGGGCGGGTTCTATTCTTGGCTTCTTCGCATTCCTTCTCCCCGCTCGAACCACCAGTGTAAAAGCGTCAGGAACAAGCGGGCGGAGGCGAAGACTAAGGTAGCGTAGCGTAATTATCTTCAAGGTCGCTTCAGGACGCCGCGAAAATGTCTGGTCGAGTACTTTTGCACCAGCTGTCCCTCAGGATCATGAACACTAACGGCTAAATAACGTAAATCGCCGTAATTACGTCAATATAAATCGATCAACTAACTGTTCACGTGAACCATCGGCGGACATCAAGATCCATCCTGCACGGGGCACTCCTGCTTTTCCCTATGATTGCAAAGTTCTTGAGTGGATTGTATTGCTATCAGAGCGAAATAAGCTCAACGTAATCGTCTCTTTCCTATGCACTGTAACCCTTGGATTTAATAGCAGGGATGGTGGAAGTAGGGCGATAACGCTGCATTTATGGTAACTAAAAGGAAAGTTTGTACTTAAACTTTATTTGCTCCCGAGGCATTTTAGAGACCGTTGTTGAAGGTTATTGACGCCCCGAGCATGTAGCAGTAGTATTACCGGTAGCAGCTGGCTGTTGTGGTGGAGGGGGGCTGCGACAAGCTACAGCTGAGTCAGCCCAGCCCGGCTAAGTGAAAAGGTTTCTCAGAACCGGCAAGAATGCAGTGTGCAAACGAATTTCACAACGATAGTTGAAGACCGCAGGGAAGTCGGCCTTCAGCAAGGATACGAGTGGTGGGAGGAGGCCACCAGAGTGGACTGCACGGGGCTTTGGCGATTAACCTGCACGTGGACATTCCTCGCTATTGTTAGATATTCAAATGTGAAATCTTATATTCTGAACCTAATCGGTAGTAAAAGTAGAATGGTTCTCGAGAAGTAATTATCTATGCGAAGAGCCGCTTCTAGGAAAGATGACGTCACGGCTGATTGGTTTCTTTCCGGATGACGAGGTGCGTCGATGGCGATTTTGAATCGTCCGAGAATAGCACAAAACGCATTCCTAATTTCATTCAGACGTTCTTTGAACCTTCTGTGACAGGTTGATGCCCTTTTCTAAGCTACGGCTTGTGGTCCCGTGTGTTAGTGTTGATTTTGGTTTCATGGTTATCTAAAAAAATTGTTCAGGTGACTTGTGTTCCTCTCGGGTCTTAACTCTCGTGATTAGTGAGTGACACGTGTCAATTTTTAATATCTCGCTCACATCATTCGCTTTTCCTTCGTCAAAAGTCACGAGAGAGCTGCTCCTTGTACTAAAAGCGTCTCATCCCCTTTTGACGTCTGGCTATTCAAATTTGAGTTGAAAGGTTATTGATTGACTGTTTGCTCTTTTATATCCTTCCTACTTAGTAAATATACAGTATATTTGGTACGCTTCTTGTTGCCACGAGACCCAATCATTTCTAATATATCGGTGCAAAATGATGAGAGAAAAAAAAATTTCCACGTTCACAGCCCCCCTGATCGCCCCAATTTTCGTGAATCGTCACAGATTCAGCTCTAGAAATAGACTATATTTTGCTGTGGTCACTGAGGCGCGCAAAACATCGCTCTGAAAATGTGTAGTTGTGTATTTTTTCTGCCGAAGTTTGACCCTTCCCTACAACTAAGGGCAGATGTTGAGTTATGAACAAAGCCTAGCGAACGAGCGTCTCAAATTTCATCGGTCCTTGCTTTGTGAGTGACGTTCTCGTGTTCTATCAGAATATATTAATCTCTCTCACATACCGCCTTCCAAAGATTTATTTTAATTTCTTATACTAATGTGTATTAATCTACAGCGTCTTCTACTAATTCGACATTCTGTTCAAATGAAAGTCGTGATCTCGTGCAGCCGGCTCCTAATTATTTCGTTTCAGCCTCACCAAAAGATCATCAATACAATCTTTCAAGTAGTGAAGGTTGTGTGAAAATAAGGTTTCAGCTGTAGAAAAATGATAATATTTCAAACTGTTACAAAATATGCGTTTTTCTTTAACATGATTGTCGTCTTCGATTCACTTCTTCTACCTGTGCGCCAGATTTTTGTATCCTCGCCGTTTACTTCCTCCTTTACCTCCTCACTGTTGGAAAAACTTGCCCTCATCCGTGGCTCTGGTTAATAAGGCAGGAGGGTTTCAGGAGGTCTTGAGTCACACGAATGGTATGGAATCTGGCATTCTTGCGAAGAAGAATTATACCTCAGTCAGCATTCCTTCCATCTTATCTTTAACCTTTTTCAATTGTTTTGTCTTTTAAGCGCTTTCGAAAATTCTGTCTGCATTGACGGTGATCCCTTTGCTCATCAAGTTCACCAACAAAATTCCTTTTCTGTCTCAAACGAGAGTTGCCATCGTTTTCCCCCTCTCAAAATGGGACCTTGGCGCCTTTTCGACACAGCAGTATAACACACCCTAATTTCGTTGTCAGTCACAGTTACATCAAGAAACGGGTCACCTTCCATTTCGCAATTCATTTGCAGCCAAAATTCTCAAAGATTTCTTCTACGTTCTAGTGTCAAGTTTTTTCCCATACAATCCTGGTTTTTTGAGATGAAATAACTCGTACGGCTTCAGGAGAAGTGTGTGAACACTCATCGCAGGGTGTCAATAGTTGCTGCAAATTATTCCATCAAAACCTACCATCTAAATGAATCTCATCGGCCGTAGGTTGATCGAATGGTCACAGCGGTGGTTGACAGCTTCTTGTGACATTTCATTACAAAATGACGCTTGAGTATTGGCTTATTAGGGCAACCCCTCTCCTTATACTCTTAGGAATGCCAACTAAGGAGGCAAAATTAGTTAGAATTGGTTGTGAGCTAAAACATCGCTATATGTGCCCATTTGTTAAATCATAAATAATTTTGAACGTAAACTCCGGTGTGGATTCTTGAGAGTCAGTCAGAATAAAATGAACAGCTTTTCTCTATATGGGACTCGGGATATTGCTAATGGTCGCGTCGCATCCATCCAATATGTTGTTTACTATTAAGGTCTGCCTTTCTCTGAATTATCATTATTTTAAGCAACCATTAGCAATTTCCCGAGGCCTGATGATGATTAATAAATAAAGCTTAACGTCGGCCTAGAGAAGCTTTTCATTTTGTCCTGACCGACTCTCAAGAATCCACACCAGAGTTAACTTGTACAGCCAAGAACGACACCACATCGCAATTTGAACGTAAAGTAATGAATGGTTGAGAAGCTGCAAACACCACTATTATCAAACTGCCGTCAATCATTGTTATGATTTAATTAGTTAACTTTACCGTCTTCAAGTTCGGTAAATGTATGACTGAGGTAATTTATTTATCCTCAAAGCTGTTGAGAGGAGTTCTATTCTGAGAGACCATCGCGTGAAGTTGATTGCTAGATATTCATGATTGACGAATTCGTGTTTTTTTTTGTAATTCGGCGTGTCGTTTCGGCGGCCCTTGTTTTTTTTCTGCAGTTGCTCCTATTAATTTTTTAACGATTGGACTGCGCAAAAATAGCGTGTCCGGGGTTTTGAGCGGAGGAGGCGGAAATGACTGCCGGAGGTTGAAGTTGTTTGAATAAGACCGGCGTTGCGATATGCGGAAAGAGAGAAGGAAGGTCTGGTTTGGTAGGAGATAACCAGGGCGTTACAGGTGTCCGAGGGAAATTGGAAGGATCTCTGTTGGAGATAGAGCACGAATTCGTTACCCCTATAGCGGATTTTGCTGCCGCTGGAGCTCTTTTTTTCTCGAAGCTTTAGGAGGGGTTTTAAAAGCGTGTTGTAAACAATTCTTTGGGAAGTGATGGGGTTGAGGGCTGCCGTTTCCATCGTGGGTGTTGCTTGGAGGAGGGTTCTTCTTGAAAACAGCTTCAACAATTTGATTGAATTTGAACTAAATATTGAACTTTATTCGTAGAAAACTGCTCATGAAATGCAGCTAAACGAAACATTTTTTATTATTACGAAAGCTTTAGGGGGCTGGTGAGTCCTACATTTGCTAAGAAATCTATCAATGATTGTGAGTGTTGTTTCAGTGAGTCAAACTTCTAGTTGTAAAGAAAGAAGAATCCCAGTGGTCTGTGGTAACTTGGGTAACGTCCTAATTCCTGGCCGTGCTTGTCGATTCACATCATTGCGGGCTACAGCCAGTCATTTCGTTAATGCACTCCATTGCGTTAAAGCACAATCACTATAAAATGAAAAAGACTTGTTTACAGGGCAATTCTCACGCCTTCGTAACTTGCCTTTAGGCCCCTTCGCTGCTCCACAATGTACAAACAACGAATAAATTTTGTCAACTCCACTTAAACTAAGAGGACCGTGTTGAAACAAGTTTCCGCTGTTTTATTCTTAGTCGATGAGTTCGTGTGGCCATAACTAGCGTCAATTACTGACCGAAAAGGCAGCAGTCGGGGCGCCACTATTCCCGGAAGATTGAACTGGAACGTTTTCGCGTGACGACCCGCCAAAATAATTGCCCAATTAGAGCCAACAACTTCAACTTTATTTATAAATATAGAAAAACGAGTTTCGTAATGACATTCATCTGTTGTGGCGTTTTAAAAAATCGAACACACGTAATCAAAGTAGTCCAAATTGTGTTTTGGAGAAGTGGATATTAAACCGTCAAGTTGCCAAAACGCTATTCATTCAAATTTTCACAAAAGTTGTTGAAGAGCGGCTAATTAATCGTCGAGTTACAGTTCGCGCAGTTTAACGTGTCCAGTGGGTATAATTTCATACATTTCACGACGGTAAAAAATAGAAACGTTTAGATTGGCCAAGTAGCGTGTTAACGTGAATTTTGACATTTTTGTACTGATCTTTAGAGGTAAGATCGGGTTACTGGCTCTTCTTTAAGCGTATAAAGCTTATTTGGTTGACTCAAACCACTCAGTCGTGCAATACATCTCTAATAGAAGCTATTACGCAGTTATTGGTCCGCCGACCCAGTGCCTCCAGCTACATTTTCATCAATTTCCCCAATAAAGCATAAATTTCACACCTTTAGCGGCTTGTCGACCTTTTACTCAACTTGAAGATAGTACCTATGGAAGAGTCAACAATTGAAAATACAAATAATTCTGGTGTGGGATTCTTGAGAGCCAGTCAGGATGAACGAAAAGCTTTCTCTGAAACTGAATTATCGTTGAAAAACATACCTCGGGAAATTGCTAATAATTTTTTAAAACAATGACATTCGGAGAAAAAAACGAAAACAAACGAACAGACCTTAATAGTAAACAACAGATTGGACTAGTGCGGAAGGTTTTAACGAGGTTATGAGTAAAAAGGAACATAGTGAATAGATCGAAGAGTTTTCGTTTGAATAATTCCAAGTTTTTCTGATCTCCAAGGGTTAACGATTTGGATCGAACTCACAACAATCTACTCTTACTAGGTAAAGCTGGCAGTAAAGACAGTAAATTGGTGCTTTGCGTAGCGTCATTGCGGTGGCGTTCGATGCACTCTCGCGCGGGTTGCTGTGAAACTTCACAAAACTATAGTGTTGAGTGATTACATTTCAGAATGCGGCAGATACCAAATGAAATTTCTGGAGCCAAGTTCAGCTATTAATCGCGAAAATTATTTGTGAGAGGGCCTCGTTATTCAATCAAAATGGTGTCCGTGGTTCAGCTTCGAAATTGTGAGAATTTGGCTGTCACGAGTGAGGTTACCGTGGAGAACATTTCGACGCGACGAAGTAAACAAACGGAAAGTTACTCGTAAAGGGGGTTGACCGGTTGACTGACGTTATTAGGGAGCTCAGGAGTCGTGGGAGTTCCAGGCTGCTGAGTCCTTTCTCCCTAGTCGTCTCACGAATGGCAAAACAAGCCTTGGGGCCGAGGCTTCGATCGAGTCGGGGAAATTTCCTTCGGCCTAATAGAGTAGAAAAAAAGGTTAGTCAGTTTCTCCAGGTACTCACAGCTGACGAACGTCATCTGGTCTGACCCTTCACAGCTGGCCTTTACCGAGTCGGGTCGAGTAGTTGCTATATATAAACAACGCGACGGGGACCGGTGTGAGCGGAGGAAAACTTTCTGTCGCGTAACCGCTCTGCTTCTACTTACCGGTTTCTCGATTAATCCATTGACTCGAATTTTCTGCCTAATGTGAAAAGTGATGGGTGATTGATTAATTGTGCAAAGTTCCTGACACCAATTAATTAACTTGCGTCGAATTATCACTTTGCGGTCGACAATTTTTAGTATTGAACTGCAACAAAAAATGTTTTATGGAACCTTTCAACATGAACACCAACGAGCTATGTCGAGTTGAAAACCTCAGAGGGAGTTTTTAAATGTTGGAAATGTTGTGGCAATTTCTGTGATCATAAACACTTCATATCTGCATTCTATCGAACTGTTTTGGTTTATTATTCATTGTGAACCCTATGTTTTCGGTCACGAAAATTTTTTACAACCCCCCCTCAAAATTTGATACTTTACGTTTCAAGACTTGGAGATTCCAAATTTGCATTGTCCGTCCGCCGTCCGGGCCGTTTTGTGCCTTTAACGTGGTCTAAAAAATTCGTTCTTTCGCACAAAAATCCGATTTGGTATCTAGTTGTGCCCGCCATCTCGGCAATCCGATTGGACGAAGCCCGTGGTTGTAATGGGCAAAAAACGATTAAAAAAATTAACGAAACGTAGAACAATGCGGGAACTACAGCGGAAGTCAACGTTTCGTCGTTTGAACTCTCTCCCTCCCGCCCGTCTCAATAAAAAACAACCCGCCTCTTCCTCGCCTCGCAACACTGCCGGGCGGGCGGCTCAACTCTCCTTTCGCCTTGCAAGGGGTTCGCTTGAAGCGCCCCCGTTTTAATTTCCCCGACGACGGGGCAAAATCATCTGACGTTTTGTTTCCGTAGTTCCATTGTAGCCAGGACATGTTTCATATGGTTTACTAGTATTCGATGCTGAATCGATTAGGGGTGGGGAAGCACTAATACTAGGTCAAGCTGTTCATGAGAATAATAAACCATTGTGTAATAATTTGCAGGGTTTTTCTTATCGTTTAGTAAGTAAAACGGAAATTTCAGTTGTTGAATCGTGCTATCGAGTTTTACTAGCATCGTTCAAAATAAATATACCATCAAACTGAACGAATAAAAAATACCCGGCGCAATGCAGCCCCACGACAGACAATCAGCAATATTTTAATCACTTAAACAGCTAGAACAAAATGAAATTATTTTTCATTCTGTTAGTATGAAGCGGGTTGAACGCAGCACAACATTCTACATAAAAACTAGCGGTCCTTGAGGATCCGGAATTTATAGAGTCGCCCCTACTCATGCCACGGCTATTGCAGAGTAATCCGTGCTTTACTAATTTACGAGGCTGTACAATTTATTTTTCTGAAAAAAGCCGCGTTTGCTATTTGGAATTATCGAGTACTAATTGTGAGCAATGCTAGTAAGTGTAATGGTGGAGGTTGGAAGCCCAGCATTTCTGGGGTTGCTCCTAATTATCTTATGGACGTTATTATACGCTCATCGTATAGTTAGTTTATTGGACTACCACCTGGATTATTTTAAAGAATCAGGTGAACAGTGAAAATCAATTTCTTCGAAATGTTGGGTAATTTATTGGTGCTGCTTGCGTTTCTGATTTGTTTACGGATGATAATTTTATGATAATGTAGAATTTGGAGCTGCCCATAAAAAAAAATTAATCAAAATCTGCAGATTCGTTTTTGAGAGGAAAAATTGGTGTTTGGATAATTAGTTTTGGATTGGAGTTGATCGCAGACACACAAAATTTGCCCTAATAGTGTGTTTCAGACTCAGAAGCCTTCAAACGTAAAGATCTGAAAAAAACTTAAAAATCAGCTGATGGCGTAATTGTCCTTCCTGTCGAGCTAAGGACGGCATCAAAACTTATACCAGTCAGGGAGTGGACCACGGCGGTTCGGGATAAAGTGATCAAAGGGTGAAACCCCTACTGGTACTTAATCGGCATTTGTGTAGCAGCGGCTGGGTTTCTTAGGTATCTGGCTGTGGAGTATTTTATTCTGCAGATTGAATACCGTCTCTCGTTTGTTGTGAGGACAATTGATAGTTGCGGCCATTTGAACGGTTTTTTGAGCAATTCTTTGAGTCAGCGTGTGTTTTTTCGTGACGGGCTGAATATGAATGCGAAGACTGGAAGACAAATGGCTGTACTTCAGACATGTTGGAAAGAAAATAAAGGTACATAATCAGTGCCTTATTGTTTCATAAACTCGATTACTTTTATTGCAGCAATACTTTCAGTTTTAATTAATTATAAAATAATTCTCTTCCAAAATAAAAATAACATTTCCACAATAAATACAATAATACAGCAACCCCTTTTTTGTTGATATCTTATACTTTATTTCTGTTTTTCAAATTCAGAGAAAGAAAAGCGCTTAGGCACTTGTCTACCATCTTGAGTAGTATAATAGCTATTAGCTGCAGGTACATCTTTTTTATTCGTTTGGACAATCCTCTTGTACCTAGGAATGATACCAGCTGCTTTTCCTAGAAACGAGTAACGGATCGACTGAGGGAAGTGAGTGGAGCTCAGATATGTTAGGGTGTTCTAAAATAAACTTTCTCTTTATTGTATATTTGGTTCCCTCTTTGTTCCCGAGAAGGTAGGTACGAGAATTGAACACTTGCAAAATTGTTCCAGGAGAACACGGATTAGTAGGAGTTTTTTTTTAAAGTAAATATTTTGACCGCACGTCAATTCAGATGGCGCTTTGATGTTTGGTATCGTATTGCTTCTTGTAAGAGACCTGACGGGTTTGTAGCAATTAGTGTTGGTCTTTATGATTGGCTAGTTGTTGAATAATAGTTTGGGGCATATAGGAAGAGCACATTCAAGTCTAAGTAAGTAAGGCTCGATAATAATCAGTTCCAGCGTCGCTACATTTTCGCAAAATATTTTTACTGCCGATTCTGCTTGGCCATTAGTCTTGACTTGGTACTTGAAGGTAAATTCCTTGATCGTACCAGAGTGCGCTGGGGGGGGGGGGCATGCAAACAGCACGTTGTCTCGCTCGCATTATTCTCATACCCCGGGCGGTCGTGTTTGGGGGAGAACGGCTCGCTAGCATCGAGTTGAAGGTTGTTGATTAACGGGTTGGAGAAGAGTCGAATTACATTAGGGCTGTGAGGTTTGTGAATGCGAGGACGACTTCCGACAGGTGTGTTATCGTGACATCACACAATCGAACTCGTTCTGTTGAAAAGGTTCAGCTCGTTCCCTCGGCTCCCGTTCCTTTTTGAAATTTGATGTAAGGAACGACCAAGTCCGGTTCATTTGAGCCGTTGCATTTCCTTCCTGCTCATTGTGTTCACGCTCGTTTTGATCTTCTGAAAGGGCTCTGTTGAAATGTAAAGATGGTAAAACTGCTTAAGACGCAAGACGCGTTCATTGCGTATTGAAACCCCCCTCGCTCACTCTCACTCACTCTATCTCTCTCACACACACACACCCTGTCATTCTTCGTCTTGTCTGTAAAGAGTTCCTTACTTTTTTGCTCTAAGAATTACTACTTGAATATTCCTTCATTCGTTCTCACCAAAAAGCATTTTTGTGTACATCTTCCCTGAAACAGCTTGATACTACTTTCCTCAAAGTCTGACGGAACCAGCGCCTGGTAATATGGAATGGAGTGAATTATTTTAGAAGAGTGACATTATAGATCATAGGAATTACATACACCTGCACAGTGCATATTTGTGTACGGTTAGAAATCTGTACGAAGCGCAACGATGTCTTGGTTTAATGACCTTGCCCCCGTTATTCAGGTAGGAGCTCGAGGACCACCTCCGACTGTGGTTTCGGCTTTTTCCTTTCCCCCATCGTCAATGGCCACCAGTACTGATCCTCAGCTCCCAAGTTTAATAATGCCACTCGTGTGCGACATAATCATCAAGTAGAACGGTAGGTGTGTAAAATACTTCTGGGGAGATTCGTCTCCATTGCGGTAGCTGAGGCACGGACTGTGATGCAAGGAAAGGGCTGGCGAATGCCATGGCAGTGTCCAGTAGACGTTCTTTGGCACATCACTACAGGGTGTTAACTATACTCGTATCTCAGCTGTTTGGTAGAAACATTCCATTCACAGTCTTACACTACAAACGTGAAACTACCCAGTTTATAGGAAAATGGACTTGACGTAATTATGGGAAACACTTTCTCCGGTCATTCGCCGCAGTTGTTGTTGTTGTACAAGTTGTTGATGTTTTGTTTTCCATTCGCCTCCTGACCTGAAGAGAAAACGCGATGTTTACTAGTTGTTTTGGTTGAAGGGAGAAGCGGAGCTGGCGCCGAGGCACATTGAACAATAGGCCAGGAAGCCTTTGCCTTCGCCTTCGCCCTCGCACTCGCAAAACCATTCATTACAATGAAGAACCGGTCATTTAGAACTTTTCTCGAGTTGTGACGGGACCTCAGCGCCGGCGGCGGCACGAGGCCGATGAAAGCGATCGTTTTTACTGCTGCGCAGGAGAGCCCCCCTTTGAAGAACCGCGCAAATCCAATTACTTAACTCCTATTTATACGAACTTGTAAAAGGGGGGATATGAATAGAAAGAGAAGGAAGCGGAGTGTGTTGTTTTGCGCTGCTCGTAACATCGACCAGACCAAAGCTTAGCGTGTTTCGTGATAACATGCGACACTAACGTGGAAGGGAGGAGTCGCCGTTCATTCAACTTCCTTTTGAGACCTCGACCCACATCCTTCCAATTCGACACTCCGCCAATTGAACCTGTGTTTAATTATCTAAAGGACATTTTTTGTTTCGAGCGCGTTGACCCGTCAGGACTGAACTACAGAACAAAAGTTAATATAATTTACGAATAGAAATATCTGGTGCGTTGCAACACACAACTTTCCTTAGCTCTACGTCAATTCGCTTTGTACATGGCTATTTCTACTCACTCAGTTCATTTGAACTTGGTCAAACAACACTTCACGACAACAGGAAGCGGTAGCGCTTGCAGTTCCGGAATTTAGTGTGCTGCTCGTAGTCATTACCGGACTATTATTGAGCAATTGGTACACAGAGAATTAATGAGGCTGTAAGCACGATTTTGTTTTTTGAAGAAGGATAGTAATTACTTTTGTAGATCTATTGGGTAAAAACGTTTAGAATTGGTAGTAGACGAAACGGCGGTAGTTGAAATTCCGAAATTTCTGGAGTGACACCTCCGTGTTTTTAAACGCTCATCCTATAGGTATTATTATTATTATTATTATTATTATTATTATTATTATTATGGACTGCTACATCAATTTTTTTAAACATTCTAGTAACATTTCAGTGGAGTTGTGATGTGCGGTCGTTCTTGACTGCAGTAGTTTACTCTGGTGTGAACTCTTTGAGAGCCTGTCAGGATGAATGAAAAAAACTTTCTCTAGGCCGACGTTTCGCTTAATTTATTAAGCATTGTCAGGACTCGGGAAATAGCTACTAATTTCTTAAAACACTAACATACGGAGATACAAACAAAAACAAAACAGACCATAGTGCTAAGTGGTATAATGGTATAATTGTCTTATTACTATCTATCAATATAAAAAATTTAATCAAAATCTTTATAGCCGTTTTTGAGAAAAAAATATTTGGTGTTTTGACCACTTTGATAACTATAGTTAACTTTCAGTGGATTTTGCTCATACCCTTATTTTGGCGTCCCACGGTAACCTGCGGGCTAGATATCAAGACTTGCATACACACACACCATGTTCCCAAATAGTGTTTTTTGGACTCAGTAGGGTCTGAAACGTAAAGATCGGAAGAAAACTCTATGTAGAGCCAAGGAAAGTAATCAACGAACAAAGTGAAGATATTAGTTTACAGAAAGTACCCCGTAAGCGTGATCGAAATTATTGGAGCCATATTTGGGAACGGATAGTGGCAGAAATAGCCGAGGGGAACAAAATGTGCGTATAGCATAATACAACATCGGTTATCATCTCCTGAATTTTAGAAAATAATTTTTTATAATTATGTGACAGATTTTGTTGTTTTTTTTTCAGCAGACTGACAAAGGGGCATTTATGTAGAGTATATAGGTATTGAATAGATGACATCTTGTGAATTTGAAGAAAATCGATGGAGCAGTTTTGGCAAAAAGTAAACAAAAAATTCATAGCTCTGTATCCCAGTTCACTGAATTTTCACGGATATGTGCGGAGAAGAAAAGTTGGATAATGTTGATTGGTAGAAAATAATTTGTTAGTTTTCGAGAAATGGTCTTGTTTTGGGTACATTATGGTTAAACCCTTTCCCTCGCTATTCGCTTCGATGAAATCACTCAGAAGTTAATACAAAAAATACACCACGGTTTATTCTTCTTTTGCACAGTTTAACGCAGTCTGAGACCCTATTTGATTCCTCATCGAAAAATAAGAAAACGAAACATGAGCTGACTAAAGCGAAACAACGACAATTGACGTTTTCTAGGCGATTGGCAAACTTACTGGTGGCTGGAGAGTGCAGTGCGGTAAATAAGCGCAGGACGGGGTAACGATAACTTTTGCTATATTGTCCAGCGTGTTCCTTCAAGCGATAGAATTTGCTCCACTATATTCAGTGTGATCTCATTGTTTTCCATCTAGACGTACTCCTACATCTCTGACAGTATTGAGGTGGTTGGAACATTTTTAGGAGAAGTAAAATGGCTGTTGAACAGCACACTATCTGCCAGAACTGCTGCTTTGAGTTATAGAATTCAGGCCTATATTTTGATTCAATTAAAAGTTGCCCTAAAATTGGTATAATTGGTTGCTGTAAGAAGCCCCCTGTTGAATATAAGTTCTTGACCAATTAAATAGATTCAATCGTCTTACGTTTAATAATAACTAAAATAGATGGGTTTATTCCTGAATTGTAGAGAAGACGTGTTCGTGTTTGGGAACAAAGTGATGAAAGTAGCGGCGTATAAAATCGCGTATTGCCAGTCCAACGAAGGGTAAGAAAGAGGCATCTAGCGGTGGATTCATTGACTAACCAGCAAAACGCCAATGACGGCGGGAGCTTTGTTTCCTCCATTTCAAGGTCTCTACCCTTCAGCTCACCCTTCGTCCATCCCTACCACTGCTTTTACATCTTGCCGTTCCACGGCCCCTTCGTCTATGTCTTGTTCTGATGCGGTGGTTCGGTGGGGCTGCGATGGCACGGCTGAGGAGGGGAAGTCCTTGCACAGCTGGCCTGGCTGGCTGCCGGGTTCTCGCTTCTCCTCCTTGCTTGGAGCTGTTGATGTCCGAAATATGTGTATGGTCCCTCTCTCTCTCTCTCTCTCTCTCTCTCCCCCCCCCCCTTTTTTCTTCATATGATTTCTTCGCATTTTTGGATTTGGTTGTGTATGGTCCTCCTCGTTTGGATTGATTTGAGGGCAATAACAAAAATTATGGTCAAAGGCGCAGGTGAGGTTCCGTTGATTCCATTGATGGCGTGTTTTCCGTTCGTGTGAGTTCTTTCCTGTCTTCCTTTAACTACGACAACTTGATACGTCCGCGTGCTATGAACGATTTCGTTCAAAGTAACTCAATATGTGGTCGTATCTACGTCTCTTTAGTTTAGTCATTCTTTTTCAATTCTATAAAAACCGAGGACATGAAGATGACAAAAAAGCGCTGCAAATTATTACACAACGGTTTATTATTCTTTTGAACAGCTTCGCCTAGTCTCGCACCTCTGAGAACCACCTCATTCTACTCAGCATGTCAGCAATACCAGTGAACCATACGAAGTCATGACCTGACTACAACGGAACGACGAAAATTACACCCACAGGCGCCAGTAGGCAATAGTCACTGTGTGATTGGTGGTTGGTATGAGACGCTGAAACGACTACTTTCTCTGTAGTCTCCCGCGTGTTCTTCTAATTAGGAGACTTTCGCTATAATTACTGTAATTTGACTGTTATCGATCTATGCGGAGTTGTACAGGTCTGATACCCATTTCATTCTGCCCAGCATCTAAAACTACCTTGAATGTTGATACCGAACACGACGTATTTGCGTTACAACTGTCAAAATTGCGTTTTTGTTAATTCTTTAAACCATTTTTGCCCATAACGGCTGGTTCGTCCGGTTTTTCCAAGGAAAATCGAACTCGGTTGTTCCGAAACAGTTAGTGATTAAAATGCCTGTTTGGAATCCGAATCAGTCCCGCTAGCTACAAATACTAAAGACGTCCACGTCGATGGACGGATGTTTTGTTTCGTACATCTGCGAACTTGAGAGGGCCCCATCCTCTGCTTCCAGGAGCGGCCCCGAGGCGTCCCACCTGCCACGCCACCTGTCGCAGCCAGCTTTTTTTTCGTTGTTCCTCGTGGACGGCGAACCGCATGAAATATTCAGTTGAATCTAGTACCATTATCACTACTAACCTGGTTTTTAAGGACGTGCTAATCGTCGGTTTCGTTTCGAAACTTTGGGCGGTTTGTTTTTGAACCGAACTCTCGACATGCGGGCAATGCGATGACTGGTAGGCAGTGTGATGTTGAAATAATAATATTATTGACGGAACGTAATAAGACACCGCCAACCAAACTTGATTCTTAAACGTTGATCTCCTTGAGGAACGACAGACAAATTTAACTCAAATCCCACGATTAATTCCATTCACAACCAATCTTCCCTTCATTTGGTGGTGCCGTATCAAGTTCTTCTTTCATTATAACCTGCTGTATTTAGTAACTCTCCACTTATCTTACATTGAAAGGTTGCTATTTTTTTGTTTTGAACTCAATGATTGAGGTTTGTAAAAATCCTCAACACGCTCGACAAAATACATTACTTTTCGATCTCAAAGGTAGGTTTCAGAATTACAAATCTGGATATTTACTATGTGTACTGGCACGAAACATTTAATTCCCCGTAAAAAAGTCTTCTTTTGGATTGACCTACTAATAATAAATCCTAATTACTTTCCGCTACCCGAAGGGAAGGAAAGTATAGTAATCGGCCCAAAAAAAAAATTTGAGTTTTCTTCAGATCTTTACGTTTCAGACCCTACTGAGTCTAAAAAACCTAATTTCGGCGCGTGGTCCGTGTGTGTGTATGTGTGTGTGTGTCTGTAGTTCGATTTGCGGTAGAACGGCTGATCCGATCGAGCTGGTTCTTTTTTTGTTTTGTTCGTTATTTTTTGTAGACACCAAAATAAGGTTATGGACGATTTCGGCCGATGGGAAGGGGGGTGGGGGACGAAAATGTACCAAAAACTAGGGTTTTTCGCATTTTTCTCAAAAACGGCTCTAACGATTTTGATCAAACTTTCAAATTATCTTTTCCTAATCAATACCTAACTTTTCTTCTCCATACATATCTCCATGAAAATACGGTGAACGGAGATATGGGCCCCTGAAGCAAAAAATAGGTTTTTTACGCTTTTTGGCAAAACGGCTCCAGCGATTTTCACCAAACTCACAGGATGTTTTCAAATAGTTAATACCTACATATTCTATCCAATAAATGTTCCTGTGACGGTCCATTGAACAGAGATAAAAATCAAAATGTGTCGAAAATAACTTTTTTCGAACATTTCCGTGAATTTCAGGGTAACTTATTCACCAGATGTGATAAATCCTAATGTAGTGTCTTCTAGTCACCCATACCCACAGTTCGTTCTCCATAATTATTTCTGTATATATATGTTGAACGGAGATATAAGCCAAGTTAACTCAGAAAAGGAGATTTGTCGAATATTAATTTACCATTCTTCCAATTTTCTCAAAAACGGCTGTAACGATTTTAATCAAACTTACGAATGACTCTCAACTAACTAGTCCCAACATTTTATACTCCATAAATGTTCCTGTAAAAATGCGTTGAACGAAGATATAGCGCCCGCATATGTATATGTATCAGGAAGAGTTGATTTTTGATGGAACGCTCTTATGAAGAGTTTAGCTAAAGTCGGCACGTCAACACATACGTCATCTCTGTCGGCCTTCTTTCCTAACTTAAATCTGGGAACACCTTGTAACTAATGTGAACCTGTATTGTCGATAGTCAGATGTGTACAACACTATGGGGGAAAGGCAGTTTCAAGAAATGAGTTGCGCTTGAGTTCATCGCAATATTCGCTTGGAACGCAGGCGTCTGTCATTAAAATGTGCCATAAGACTGAAAAATGGGTGTTCTTATTCTTCCTGGTCCTATTGGTATGTGTCTTAGCGAATTAGGAGTTATGGGTGGTTCATATTACATACCGCGCTTTATGCTACACAGATGCGGCTCCGGTCAAAATTTTTCCAACTATTTCATCTCATGACGCCTAATTCCACCAGTTGATGGAAGATTACCGACCAAATAGTGGAAATCTTCGTGCCTGTCTGATGCTGTTTTCCACTACAGGTTCCGCATGAAAGCCCTTTCGAGTATATGAACTTCCTCAATTTTCGCTTTGAATATCTCAGGAAAAATCTTACTTGTTTATACAGATTGGAACTTACTTTGCCCATACATTCACGCCCTACGAATTTTCTCCCGTAAACTGGCGCATCACATTGATACTCCTGTCCCATAAGAAGTTGCCTTCAGCTAGTACGCCGCATTACAGGATTGGGCAGCTGTACGTCAGGGGTTAAAAAGTAGATGAGAAAATCGGGAACTGCCCTTATAGAGGATTAGCACATCCATTCTTTTTCTATTTCAGTGCAGACGGAATTACTTCGATCATTTCAATATTTTTTATTTTGTTTCCCCTTTGAATTGTCCTAAAGTGAGGTTTTGAACAAGATGCGTGAAGTAGGGTTGACATTATCGGCTTGTAGAGCTTTTCGATTGGCGAAATTCGTGAATGCATTTCCGTGCCTCAGTTTAGTACACACGTTTTGGCCACTACGAGTGGAAGGAGGCTCAGCGCCGTCTTCCCCGGAGTTCTATATTTAGAAGCAACGTGGAGCGTGACAAAGTGGTGGGGCAGGGAACGTTTCGGGAGCGTCCCATCCCCCTCCTTTAGCATGGAATCAGCTGCAGTCAGGTCTTTCCAAGTCGCATCATAACTCCAAAAATTGAGAGGGAGACGGAGCCCAGCCGCAGGGGTGACGCTGGCCAGCACCCAGAGTCGGGAGCGGGGATGGGGGCTATCACCTGAGATGCCCTTGAAACGACGATGGATATCCCTCCGCGCCTCAACTACCGTGCAACAACTCGTAGATGGTGGATCATCCGCAGAGACTACAAAGTGAAGCGTCTTGAAGGATGAAAGTGTTACACTTCGCTCCGAATGCTATTCCATTGACTTCAATAACTCAACGCGGCAAACTCGCGAAGCTTTTCCCCTCACGCGACTCTCCTAATACACCACGTGGTTGAGTGAAAGAATCATCAAGGGGTCATTCCAGGCACATTTGAAAAATCCGATGACTTGAACAAGCTTCACCAGCTTTGAATTTACCAATTTTTATTTCCCTGAACCTAAAAAGTAGCAAATGTCGCAATCAGCCGTAAAACGTTCTTGAAATCTTCCAAGTTTCGAGGTCCCTTGAGCCAGATTACCTTAATCGTAGTTGTCCGTGGTCAACTTGGAGAAAGCCTCAACCAATTACACACTACAAACTAAATATCTAGTTATTTCAAAATCCTCTGCTAGAAATCACAAAGACTTGATAAAGCAGTGATTTTGTATAACTCACTCGTGCAGAGTTTGATAAGTTTTGGTATTTTAGTGGGGGTGGGGTGGGGGCACTTTCCCATCAATATTAAACAAAAAACTATCCTGAAGATTATAGCGAAATAGGGAAGACGCTAGAAATTTCCCCTCGTGATCTATTTAATATCTTCAAAGTGCTTTCTTTCTGACAAATATACGTAAAATCACCCCTTATCTTTTTGCATAAGCGTCCCAGTAAATTTGAGTAGTGTAGTACACAAAACAGAACCTATATGTCTGCCTCACCACATTTGTTACAGCATGCCGCTATTATTAAGAAATGCATCTAGTGACTTGAAGGTCCCTACAATTGCCACTAAAGCAGTCTATAAGAAGTATGTTCTTATTTGGCTAATTTGATGGTCCTTGTTATACATCATATAGTTCTTGAGAGGAATACGGTAAAAGCAAAGAATATGACCCGCTCCCTCTGATAAGGCAACATATCGATATATCACGACCTAGGTCAGGTTATCGATATGCCCGACATCATAGGCTTGACTCGCCATGTTTGAAATTAGAAATTATTTAATGTTCATTATGTAATACCCCGTTATATAATTATTTTAAATGTACAAAGACTATGAAAAGGAGTTAAATCAATGAAATTAAGAATGGGTATATGAAATAAATATGAGATAGCTAACGGATTGATATCGATACATGCAGTCGTAGCGTTATCAAGCGACCTATCGATACATGCAGTCGTAGCGTTATGTAGCGGTCGGTCCATATTCTTTGTTTCACCCGAGGAATACATTTATTTTCATTTCATTTTTCACAGGTTTTCTATAAATGTGTCAAAACACCGTGAATCGAGAATTACGCCTAACGAGCGAGAGCGGGGTTTTCCCTATCTAAATCACATCGAGTTTCCGACTGGTCAATACCTTAATGTATTGTTCTATATAAATATTTCCTTGCCGATCCATTTAAGAAGATGCAAGTCAAAACTCGTGTTTTTATAACCCTTTCTGAATTTTTCACAGTCAATGCGAAACTGACTGATCAAACTGAAGGGGTGTGTTAATATATGCACGATAAGCGAAAACGCGTCACATAATGAACTTCTTTGAACGTTAAAAATACGTCACCAACTTTTCTCAAAAATGTCAGTAGTTTTGAGTAAACTCACACTTTTACTTTTTCCGATTGCTCATCACCTACTTCATTTCAAGTGTATCGTTGAATGTAATATTCGTTACGCGTTCTAATTGTGTTGTTTTGATCTGATTACAGGCTGCAATTTTACAACAAACGGCCGAGTACATTTACCAACTTGAACAGGAAAAAACGCGGCTTCTCTCGCAAAACTGTCAGTTGAAGAGGTTGCTCAATCAACACGAAGGAGAAATCACCTCAAACAAAAAACGCAAAGCTGAAGGTAATTATCACGTTTGTGTTATAAATAAAATTAAGGCCCCGTGCTAAACATTTAGAAGTGTGGTTGTTCGTACTCTAGTTGTATTTCTTAGGTTGTCTTATTTTCACTTCTCACAACGTATTTCTTTGGTTGAGTTGTTTTTGTCACCGTAATCGTGATAACTCGTATGAAGGACAAAGTGTAGCTCCGCTCAAACTAAATTGGAAACCGCTTATTGATAGTCGAACCTTGTTCTAACCAGCCCCCCCCCCCTTGATGTCACTGGAAAACCCCACACTGCAGCCACAACTGGGCCTCATGTCCTCCTTTGAAGCAGCGTCCCCAAGACGTTCTCACCTTCCTCGCACAAAACGCAAGACAACCTTGAGGTCCTGCAACCCAACCGATGAACCACAAGCACTCTGAGGCCCTTCACACGCACACAGTACTTGCTCCACTGACTCCAACTCCACCTCGCAGAATCTGCAATTCTGGACCTCTGACCTACCAATCTTGGCCAGGTCCTTAGTGGAGAGTGAGCTGTAAACAGGCCACATACCATCCGTATATTATCTCAGAGAATCTTTCTTGTTCGCTCTCTGGAGAGTCAGATAAACAGCCTTGACTGCTTTTGGCCAGGCACATCCCGCCAAAAGGCAGCCCTGCACTTCTCCTCCCACTTACCAACCTCCTTTGATCAAGTGGCTCTTGGTGGTCCTTCGAATGGCTCAGGTTCCACCGGGAGGAGCGCTGATCCTAGGTAAAGATTGGCTCTGAGGATCGTGATGTGACGTGCCGGGCTAGTCCGAGAGCCAGGCCTGGGCGAGGAGATGTTCGTTGTCCTAAGTTGTGCGCTCGTTTCTCGAATACCTCTTTTGCCATTCTCACAATTGAATATGCACAACGTATTTGAGACAAACTTGATCTAATTTCGGCCCATTGAGTAGAATTTCCCGTCTGAACTCGTTAACACTTTCAGCGCGTTTGACCCGCTGGTAGGTCACGTCCTGTCGCCAAGGTTTCCATTCATTCATTGTGAACGATGGTTCTCTTTTAAGATCTGAAAATCCAGCTCGTTCCTCGACTAAGCTCCGGAAAGGGTTAAATAAATAATATTTCAAAGAATATTCACTTTTCTATTCAGGGTGCTACAGGAAGCCAATTTTGGATTATTCATAATTTTCATGATAATTTTAACGTTCGCCTGTCTGTTTTCATAATGACGTTCAATAAGTTGTTGAGTAGGTTTAAGGAGGTTTACTATAACGATTTTTTTTTCATTCCCTTCGTTCTCCTTACATATTTCTTTGGCTGCTTTTATAGTTTATAGTTCTTCGTGAAATAAATACACCAAATTCTTTCCGAACATTTCTTTCATTGGCTTCACCTTTAATTGAGCAAGTGATTATTGGTTGTGCGTTGCAGGATTACTATACTTGCCCCTTCCAAATTTAGGTCAATTAGTTTAACCATATTAGAAGACAAACAATTAAGAGTACGTTGATTCGCGTTTTTAACATGATTAACAGGAAGATCAAGAATTTGTGACTGAAACGGTTATGTTACGGATGTGAGTGCTGCGAGGGGGATCTTGTATTATTGTCACCAAATTCGTAGGTGTATGTTTCCGTTGCGTGTGCGCTGCCCAGTTTCCTAAGTAGCATTAGTCATGAAGCTCTCCTACGACGACAAAGTGTAATAATGGACTAGTAGCTGTTAGTCTGCGACCTCAGACTAGGCCACATTTTGTACCCACCTTCCAATTCTATTCACCTCCCTTACTCTTGTATTCAACTTCTATTAGCCGATCCTTTTCCAGCTGGTGTTATGCTACTTGTTCAAATTATGCATCTACGTATTGTTTGGTTCCTTCATCTCGAATTTTAAAAAAATGTAGAGATTGTCGTTTCTCTTTTATCCAACCAGTGCCCGTTGTGACCAACCTTTTTGACATGTTGTAGGTCTGGTGGTCACAGTGAGCAAACCAATAATTGATGACGAGCCTGCCGACATTCTACCTGCCCCACATCCAAACATAAGTTCAAGTAAGCTTTTTATATGTGATTTATATAATTATATTGTTTAAAATGTAATTCAAATAAATAAAGGGTTTTTTGGCCCGATACAACTGAGTGAATTATTTATGTAATGTTGGCTTCGATTAAATAAGTACTGAGCCAAAAAAACGTTGAGTTAAGGCGGCGGTTAGCGCCGCGACCGAGACAGGAGACCGCGACAAGTTTTGGTTGCAGTCCCAGTCTCTTCGGTCTCGATTGTGGTGAGGCGAGACCGAGACTGTCTGTCTGTCGATGAACACAGTTGCGTGTTGTGTTGACTTTATCACTAATTTTGAAAGTGTAATGGAAAGATAAATAGAGTTATTATTGTCTGGAAGAAGAAGACTTCGATTTACTCTTGTATTATTATTACAAATCGAAGAAAAGATTGCCTATTAGCGAATTACGCTCATTACGAATTATATTCGACTAGAGGCCAAGAAGGATCATTTTCGCTATTAGTGAAGAATGCCTATGTATTGCTTAATGACAATATGTTCAGGACGTATTTTCGGCTCAATAAAACACAGTTTGGTTATGTGTTGAATTTATTTAAAAAAACAAAACAAAGAAACGCTAACGAAAGGAAGAAAAATTGGCTCTAAGTCAGTTTGTTTTTAACTTTTTGGTACAATTAGTCTGAATAAATTCGTCGCCGAAAATAATTCCGATAAGTCGAGGCGATTCAGCAATAAATGAGTTTCGTGTTTGGTGCTCCGGCGAAGCTTCATTTATTGGAAAACTACGACGAACTTGTATAGGGGCGTTCACTTGGTTCGTTGATGTCTACGAGCTCATGTTTAGAGATGACACTAAATATTTTTGCAATCTTCGTCGCCAAACGCAGCCGTTTTTCTGGTACATGCAGTACCGAAGGGCGACACGAGACCCGGCTGAGAACTTCTTCCTGTCTTCGGTCTCGTGTCTCTGTCTCCTGTTTAGGTCGCTCACACGAACCGCCACTTTTACGCGCCACAACGAAGTCCAAATTCCTCAACAGACCATAATTACTCTTGAGATCGGGATGAACCTGTTATTCATATTTTTTGAAGACTTCTAATGTCTTGAAACTTTTTTTTGTTTAGATATGGAAGTCAGTGAAGGAGTAGCATCTGGAACCACCAACGATCTTATTGACACGAGGCTGCAGCTAGACCGAGAGCGGCGACTTCGAATGATTCTCGAAGAACAAGTGCGGTCATTGGAGTCTCAGTTGTACCCAGAACGGATTCGCGAAATCACTCAGCAAGTGCAGCTGCAATACCAACAACGTGACGAGGTAAATTAAGCGTACAGAGCGTTTGCATTATTTTTATTCGAGCGCGTGAATTTCGTCTCTTAGTCAGGACAAGAAATTGTTTACTGGAACGGTGTACATAGGAAACATTAATACCGTTTTACCAAATTATTAAGGTGGAGGGGCTCTACAATTTTGACTCAATTGGGGGAGAAATCGAACATTTTTCAACCGCCACAACTTGGCACCTTTGATGGAGCCGAAATTTTCGGTAAGAGGGTAGTGTGTGGACACTCCCTTAATGCTTTACCTCTGGAAATAGCTAGGGAATCTTTACAAAGTTATGATAATGTTATAAGGTATTTAAAGATGTACAAATTATATGAACAGGCTCGGAAGACTTGGAAAAACGGCTACTTTGATGTTCATTCTCACAGTCCGCTTTGAAAATATCAATTAACTCGGGTAATTCCTGTTGCAGGATGACAATGGAGGAGCAGTCATCAAACCGATGAGGCGAGAATTGAGCGGAGCTGCCGAAACGGTTGCCGCTGTCGCTAACCTGCAAGTTGTGTCAGCTTCGGCTCTCCAACCTGTGGCGCATACAGAGACCGTCATAGCCACTGTCACCAGTTCCCCGCCACCATCACCAGCAACACGCCTACCCTCAATATTGGAAGCAGCTATCAACGCTGAACCCAAAGTTGAAGTCGAAAGGCTTCCATCCCCTCATCCAGTTTCCACTATCGAAGATAGACATTCCCAAGCTCGGTAATTTCATTTTCCTTTTTATGTAACGAAAATAAGGAAGTTTTCGTGTGATACATTGAGTTTAACAATATAAAACGGTAGAATTTCAGTAGTTGCATACTTCGTCCTACTTCTACTCACTGATTAAACACATTGGTTTACAGAGTATATGTGGCATCCACTTCGAGGCAAAACTTGGAAACTATTGTGGAAGCCATTCGCCACCTCGAAGGTGACAACCTTTTTGCCGACAATGCCGAAACAACTAGTATGGAACAAGGGGATCCAGGAGATGACGACGATGATAGGCCGCAGGCAGTGTCTGTCGCGGAGCCTCAAGACGCACCACTGGCCCTCACCACCTCCAATAAGGCAGCTGACGACAAACCTCAGCATTTTATCAAAGTTAACATGAATCAGTATCTCCAGTTTCATCAACACAATCAACAGAGACCTGGTAAGAGTCTTATCAACTTTGTTAAATTTTAGTGTGCTGTGCTTTTAGTTTGCCTGAATGAATCATAGTTAGGTATCAGAATTAAGGGTTTGCAAGCAGACATGCTACACCCGCTTTGTTTGTGGTCTGTGGGGGGGGGGTTACTCATTTGCAGTAGTGAATCATGATTGAGACTATTTGGATACTACTTTTCTCTCTTCTTGCAGCTTTTGCTGCTCCATCCTTTGCCAGTGCTACTGGAGAGGATGACTTCAATGGTTCGGAGAGGTCAAGTGAACGTCAGAAAATCTGTTAATGAATTGAAAAGCGTGTCACCAGATAATTCAACTCTCCTCTCCTGTTTGTTGGAACTTCACATCTTATCTGGAAATCATCTCATTTCTTTTTAATTTGTCGGCCTCTTCTCGTTTTATTGAGAAACCATTAGGCAGTTTTGGAATTTCTGACAACACATTTAGACGGTCAGTTTCATTCAGGAGAATCTATTAGGACGTCCAGTTCTGTATGTAATAATAAAAAATAATATTCTTAAGATGACAATGAGTACAGATTCAGAGCTCAGAAACTAATTTTTGACAAACTCTCCGCTGAATTCAAATACTATCGAATTCATGGTCACAATCCTCTCTACTCTGGCTTCTTTATCAGATGGACAACAGGTAACATTCAAATCACGAGGGTCGCTATTTTTAGAGGTTGGACGATATCCCGCTAGATGGAGTCATATTGTAAGTTACAGATAGTTTTAATTGACGCTGTTGAATGAAACTGGCCGTCTAAATAGTGGACAGTGTGTGAGGAGTCAACATTTAAAGGTGGAATTGAACACGAATGGGTTGCCATGTTTGGGAGTGGGACAACATCCTGCTGAATTAATGTAGGGCACACATGGCACACTCACAGCAAAGAATAGCGATTTCGATGACAAGCTTCTTGCAATAGAGTGTAGGGAAGAAATCTGGCCTGAAGGATCAAAATAAGAGTGCACCGTAGACAAAAGTGTTCTTCGAGTGACATGGAGTTCTTCCTGGGGCAAGGCTACGTATTATCTGATTGAAAGGATTCAGGCCTAATGCCTCGTCGAAATTCAGGAGTAACTGGAAATGTGAAAGATGTGGATAGGTTGTGTATGGAGACACCCGAGAGGATAATGAACTAATTGGAGGAGTGTGCATTAGTTTTCTATCCCATATCGAATGTTGGGCTGATATTGTACGGTTTACACCATAAGACTATATGCAGCAACGTTATTGTTTTAATTAGTAGTAGACTGTGCAACATAAATCGTTAGATCATTAAATATTTTCGTTCGTTTCAGGAGTGATTGTCGTGAAACAGCACACGTGATAAGGGACATGATGATCCTGCTCTCAACCGTTCAGTCGACTTGGTGCCCCTCTTTTTCCTCTCAATAATTTGCATAATTCAAATTACCTTTTTTCTCATATCATATTATTACAATATGATCTTGATCATCAGAATTATATATGCATGTATAACGATATCACGAAAACGTGGCTTTTCCCACCATATCCCGTACTATGACGTTCCCCCTCCCCTCCCCTGATTCCTCGCCGCCACTCCTCAAGTTTGAGAAAAGGGTTGTAAACATTTTTTCTGATCAAAAAACCCCTCCGCTGTTTTTTCATCTTTAGTCAAAAGATTGCTAACGAAGAGTTTTGCGTTTTTTACAGTCTCCAATTTAAGATCGTTCGTTGTAATTCCTTGTAATTATATTTGTCAGTTTCATTAACAGTTTGTATATTTGTGCTTATCGACGTTTTCATTTGATGAACGTCGCTTTACTCGAACTTTTACTGTCTGAGCGAGTCGTTATTTGTCAAGCGTTTGCGAAGTGCGGCAAGCTGTTTCTTTTTTTCTTTTTTTTTTGGAACGAATTTGAATCAGTATTTGACGTTGACTGGGATCGATCCTACGATTGACGACATTTATTCGACCTTTTTCAATTTTAACAGTCTCAACAAATGACCATAGCACCTCGCAATAGTTTATTATTTACGACTAAGTCGTGAAACTCTGTTTAATCCAGGTTCGTCGCGTACTCCCTTTTTGTCGGAACAATAAATACGTAATTTTTTAAGACGCTCGAATTCGAAGCGCGTAACTAGTTGGTGGATCCCTACAAGATAATCTTGAGTGTGGCTAATTTTGTTAGCACCTTGACGCAGAATGTCCTGTAACTTATTCTTAAATGTAAACATTGTCGTTTCACAATTGGCAAGAGTTTTGGGGTTTATTATGTGTTAACGCGATGTCAGTTCTTTGGACCTGTCTTTTTTCCACCGATTTTCTTACATTTATCTCTCAACTGCCCAGTTCGTTAGTGATAGCCCCCTCCCCCCCAGGAAAAATCAACGCCGTAAAACTTCTTAGAGTTGTCTGACCTTAACCAGTTCCAGATTTTAGTGGAACCCCGATGATGTTTCTTTTCGAGTTTATGGGCAAAAACGTGGTTTGCTCTTGTTTTTGATGTCATTGTGATCGCCGATCAAGTTTGGCTTTTGAAAATTAGCCTTGTACAAAGTCATTTCGATTAACTGTTAAACTTGTCAAAAAAATCATTGTCTTTTAAAACTTTGTGATTATCTTGAGGCGCAAGTTAGTAAATATTTGCGTTAATTAGAACGCTACTTGGGAACGGGTCGACAAACAGTGAATTGAAATTTAAAGTTGTTTGCTTGTCCCATCATCTCTCAAATTGATTGTTCTCTCAAATAAAAAAAAGGGCAACTCTGAACAATTCCAAGGTAATCTTTCGAAAACTCGAGAATCTCTTTTTCGCTCTCAACAAATTCCTGCGGAGTCTCGTCTTTCCAAATTAACTTATAATAATTGTTTTCTTCGTCGCGATTATTTATTTATCCAATAGGCCTTAGTGCTGTCTGACGAAAAATGATAAAATTCATGTTTAGACACGCGTGAGTAAATATTAACTCCACCTGTGCACGGATTTTAGGTTCCGTACCACCATCAGTACAACACATTACTGAAACCAGTTTAAGAGCGCGTTAATCTTCTAGAAACGAACTACGTCACCCTTTGCGTATTTGTTTATGTCTCGCTGAGTCTGGCCTTTTTGTAATAGGAAGTGTTAGTAATTGGGTTACAGGACACTTTACGTTAACTTACTTAGCGCAGGAATGGAGTTATCGGTCCGAAGTGTCGTTCGTTCAAGTATTTTAGTGATTGCTTCAAAGTCAGCGGCTGCTCCTTCGAAGTGAGCGTGCAAAAAAAAAAGTGGCTATCAAGTTGTGCGCTTTTTTTCTTTTTTTATTTCCTGATAAATTATCAGTTTTGACGGCTTGCAATTATTATTAATTTTAGCTGTACACTTCGACCTAATCCATTCCTGCCGTTGACGTTTCCACCCCACCGCTGAAAACAAAAACCACTCAATTTTTGTCTTTTAAGCTGAACGGCATCTTGTGGTGGAAAATTGACGACAAAGTTGCCGCTATCAACCTGTAAAGTATTTTCTTTTATGGTCTCAAATGATGTTAAAGGGGATTGAAAGAAGAAGAAAAAAAAAACATTTAAAAAAAAAAGGAAGGATGCGTGCGTATTTTTGATTTTTACGTTCATAATTGCTTGTCTAATATTGTATGTAAAAAAAAGTAATGGAATAAAATTATTAATAATATGGTTAGTTCTTGTTGCGTTTTATGAGACAATTAAGAGGGGCTTGAAGGTTTTGAAGGACGTAGTGGACTGAAGCCTCGCGCCAATCGTTTTAACCGTTCGGAAAATAAATTAATATTGATGATTAATTCGTACAGTCATTTTAAACACAAATTCGATTGATATTAAATTAAAAAAAACAAAACAAATCTAACAAGTTTGGTGATTCACTCTCACGAATGGAACCAGGTTCGTCTCACTACACCTCACTGCCCTTAGGCAAATTTGTTTCAAAAAATATTACTTAGCTCTCTTGTTATCAAAGTTTGATCGTTTTGTCAAGTAAAAAAAAAATAAAGAAAAAAAAAGAAGCCACTGTCCCCGTTTCCCTCCCTCGGTACTCACATTTGTCTGTCGTGAAAGTGACTCCCGAGGTTCCTTATGTCGTTTTTACTTCGAATTAAATTTGAACAAATTTTGGATTTTTTATTTATTTTTTGGACTCCCTCCAAAGTACGTTATGTAAGAATGAATTGCTCCTTTTGAGAAAATATTGGGTTGGCACGTTCTTTTCAAAATCAGACTGTTGCGTAAAGACTTTTTTTGTGTTATCTTTCTTTGTTTATATTATTTAGTTTTTTTTGTGAGAGAGAGAAACATGGGCTATTATACTGTAGTACATTATTATTATTAATATAGATTATACATTTATTGTAATGTGTATAAATGATTCTGTTATAGCGAGACGTTCTTTATTACTATGTAGGTTGGTCATAATTTTTAACTTTATGATTTCTTTTTTGGAAACATAGCTTCCGTTTTTTTTAATTTTATTTCTTTGTTCGCCAAATTTTATCGTTTACAGAACCACTCAACTTTCTTTTGAACTTCAGAAGGAGAAAATATATTTGTTTTTTTTCTTGCATTTCTTTAGCTTTCTTCAATTTATATATTTTTTATTGCGTTTTACCCTTAGTAAAAAGTTTTTTTTTTATAATTTCGTCTTTTTTTTTTCTTTTACCCAAATGACTCGTGAAGGAACCTTGATTTTTTGGGGTTTGAAAGGCCTTTGCCACACTGTGCAACTTGCTTGACATCGCTCGGGGTACTTTATGGAAACTGCGCATCACGCGTGTGTGTTACGTTAATTGTCGCACGTCCTCTCATCAGAATGGCGTCTCTTTCGATGTTTTTGATTTCATCACGCTAAACTATTTGCCGCTGCGAAGGCTTCAATGAGTGAAAATATCGCGCGGTACATTAATTAATGGTTCGTTTTTTCGTTCTAGGCGGTTTTGTGGTATAATGATCGTCTGATGTACGTACCAAGCAACGTTTAGGGCGCTTCTTGAGCTTTCAGCAGCTTTCATCTGACTCCATCCTACAACCTTCTGACGTTTTATGTGTCAGTTGTGTTATATTTGTTCTACGTGGCTCACAAGTCGATTCCTAAACTCCGAATACTACGCTAAATACGACCAGTAGAGTGTACAGCGAGGTTGTGGGACTGACAGCCCATGATGTCAGGATTGAGCCCTCTTCAAGAGACAACTTGAAGTACCACTCTCCCCAAACATGCCTTTGGACTAACGCGTTCCCGCAGCCACGATGGGAACCATCTGACATGCGTTACGTCCCCTTGTACTCAAAGGTCCAATTCCACTTCTTGTGGTAGCTTCCTTAACGCAGCGTCAATTAAAAAGTGGAAAGTACTGGTTGAAAAGCCCAACGCCTTGTGTTATTGCCACTTCCCTCTCATTAAGGTGCCCGCTATTTTGAGAAAGGTGGAATTTTGATGATCTCCACCCGAAATTTGGTTTAAAACGTCAAAAAAATAATCCCTGAGTTTTTCAGATTTTATTGTACAAACTTTTTGACGTTGAAAATTCATTATGAATAGAAAAACTTATAGTTAGTATGATAATGAACTATAATAATAAATTCATTGTTGAACTTCAAAAGATGACACGAATTTCAATTTCGAATTTAGTGACCTAAATGTCAATGAAATAAAAACAAGATTAAATATTGACAATTTGCTCTTTTTGTTGAATGTAATGTAAATTAGAACAAAAATATGTAAAAATATGAATTTTGATTGCCACGATTCTGAGATCCCGAACTATCGAAGTTGTTGCCACAATTTTACAAAGAAGCTTGTAAAGGTTATATTCAAAAGTCTGATTTTGGCAAAAAGTGTATTTCAAAAACCTAAATCGAGCTACCGTCATCTTATGAAGTTCAAAAATGAATTTATTATCATAGTTCATTATCATACTATAATTACAAATTTTTCTGTTCATAATGAATTTTCAACGTCAAAAAGTTTGTACAAAAAAAAATCTGAAAAAATTCAGGGGTCATTTTTTGACATTTTAAACCAAATTTCGGGTGGAGGTCTTCAAAATTTCACGTTTCTCAAAATAACGGGCACCCTGCTCAACATTTCTCCTTAGATTCAAAGGCGCAATGGAAACTGGTCGCGACAGGGTTATTTACAGTGTTCGTCTGATGCTTTGGCGAACATTTTGGACATGGGCGGCACAGACGATTCTTAGCAGCACCATTCAGAGCTTGATGATCTCTCCCCATGGCCCATTCACACCTTCGTTTGTGACAGTTGCGCAGAAGGTACCACCCACAGATATTTGAGATTGACTCGGGAGGCGTGAAACATTTGAAGATCTGATGGGTAATTCCCCCATTGGGTCGTGTGACGTAAAATGCGTCTTGAGGTGAGAAGCAAAACGAATTAGTTTTAATAAAGGAAGATGGTGACAGCGAATAATTTGAGAAATGAGATTGACGAATCGGATGATTGCTGTAGTTGAGACCAGAAGTCACTTTCGGCTGGTTGCCCTGTGACTGATATTTGTGATGAGAAATCTAGGATTGTCCTAACTCTCTTAGAAAGCGTCCACATTCGCGAGTCGAGAGATTAAAAAAAAAAAAAAAGGATCAGTGGCTATGTTTAGTAAAAGTTAGAACATTCACTAATAGAGAGACACCGTTTTACTTGCCGTTGGTAATTAATTCCACTGCGTGGTGACCACAGCTCCACAGCTAGGCGTTTCAGCAATAATTCAACCTCTTCGAGCATAGTGTGACACCGGCCTTCGCAAATACTAACTGTCCTGACCGTTCAATACAACCGTTGCCGCTAAACTTAATTTTCTTCTTCGCGACATTTTCTTTTTTTGTTTCTCATCCCCCTCGCCCCTTCAAACGACATATTTTCGTTCAGTTAGTTGATTTCCTGAGCCTCTTGTGGATATGTATACGTACAATTGAATAAAATTCAGTAGTTTAGTAAACGATAGTGATTTGAGAAAAGAAAACAAGTGATGGGTTTAATTAAAAAAGAAGTAAACATTTAAAAAAAAAAAAGAAAAAAATTAGCCAACTATAATAGGAAATTGATTCTTTTTTCGTTTTAAAAGTTTTATATTGAAACATTTTGAGAATAATAAGCAAATAAACAATTTTTAATATGAAGCTGTGTGAAGTTCCTCGCTGAAATAAATAACTTTTTTTAAAAAAATCATTTTGGATTTGTACACATAATTTGCTTCTCATTTTATCGTTGCTTCGTTCGACGTTTAATATGTTAATTTATCATTAAGTGATTCTTGGTTTTGTTGAACATTGACCTGTTGATAGGAACGATATCTTGAAGGTTCGGTCGGATGAAAAATATTTTACGACGTTTTCAAGTTGTATTTAACTCCTCGTCGATTTGAAAGGCGTTTCGGCTTTCAGCTAAGGATTTTGAGCGTTTTCTGGACTGAGTCGTGTACTGAAAAGGGACCCTGTCCATTCCATTTCCGCATTGTATACAGCCGAAAGAAAGTTAGAAGGGCGCCCTTAGCCATGAGCACAGGTAGGCGCCGCGAAGAGATAAAACTGTTGACGGACAGTACCTCAATGAAGTGGAGCTGAGTCCACAAAATCACCTCACTGAAATCCTTTAAAGCGTCGTTTTCCAACCTGTTTTTGTGCCATGCCCCACTTTTAACATTTCTGAATTTTATTCCCCCCACCCTCCCATAATTTATTTGTTACTTAAGAAACGTAAAACCTAATAATTCTAATAATTATTTACTGCACTGTTTGGCATGTACCCCACGTTGGGAAACGCTGCTTTAAAGGATGTAAAGAAGTCAATGACTGGACAAGAAGCTGCTGGAGTGGCAGCCCCCACGTCTGACATACTGCCCCTCCCCGCAGCAAAACACAATAATGTACAGTAGAGACTGGGCAGGACAAAATGAGGAATTTCTCCGCATATAACTGGCCCGTTTCCCGTTCTTGGCAGGAATAAATGGTGTTATAAAATAAACTAAAATACAAACAACGAAACGAATTTAATTTCGTATTATAGTTTAGCTAAACCTTTTTTCTATAAATAAATAAGGAGACGAAAACTGGGCTTGAAAAAAAAGGTGGCAGGCAGCCTACCTTGCTTCGCTGCGACAAAGGAACGATAAATAGCTGCAGCAGCTTGTTTTCCCAAAGACATTAAAATGGTGTCTTCGACTCCCCTAGACAGTGACTTGTCACACACACACAATTCCACGACGACTGGCAGGCTCAGGCAGCCAGCTCCACAATACATGTTGCAACCACCGTTTCATTGTGTGGCGTCATAAAGACGTTGAGGTTTACAAATTTGATTCTGAGACTGTTGGACTCGTTTGCAACAGCTCCCAAAGACCCAATGTGGGTTTTTTGACGACCGTTATAGAAACGACCTTTTTTCATTAGACCGAATCCTTAGTTTCTGTTCCTATTGTTAATTGTACAGGTTACGATACCTCCCTCCCTCCCACCACATCCTCTTTCCCTTACACACCCGTAGTATAGCGATCATTTATTCTGAATTTATGTATATTCATCTTAATAAATGTACAGAGGCTGGATCTTTAGGTACCTACATCAATGTTTATAGTTTTGAGGTACTTGAAAGATGTCAGTTGCAACTACAAAATTTCCTGTATGTTTATTGATTTCAATATTGATGATTTAATAACGCTACGAAACTATCTCGAATTCGATTGAAATAGTTAGGACATTGTAATTCAAAGTTGATTGCGGACATTACGTTTGCATTCTGAGCTTTTTTTATTATCGTAATTCGGTTGGCACTGGTTTGTTTTAATGCGTTTCTAAGACTTGCTGTTCAATTATTTTCCTTCTCCGGCGATTCGCGGGTGATGATAGTTTCCAATTCGTGTTTGAAAGGCGCAATAGCGAGTTGTTTCACTCAGAACATGTTTTTCGAGATTTGTTGGCTCACGTAACATCTGTTTTTGTGTCCAGAGGGTCAAAGCTCTCAATATCTGGGGCTGAACAATACTCAATCGTGAGCCTTCAACTCTGCTGAGTATATTGGCACGCGACTGCATAAATAAAGGAGAAAAAAAAATACAATAAATGAATAGCCACGTCATCGCACAGTGCACACTAGGAGGGTCACCTGAGTATCACTGCAGTACGCCACATTTGAGACGTCTGATCCTAATGCAATGCAATGCCTCTTTGCCTTGATATTGAACCCCTCTTTCCAACGGTGTCGTACTGTACAGTTGAATGTTTTGTGTGCGTCCAGCAGCCCTGCGTCAATTGTAGTATGCCCATAACGGCTGTGGCTACACACGTTGCCTTTGTGTGCTCTACGTGCATGTGTTGATTGGAGCATCTGCTTATCCATGTGCTTAACTGTCCAGAGGACACTGAAAGTAGCAATCTCCAGGCGTGCCTTGTACACTCTTATGAGTAGGTCGTGCAGCGACCGTAGCAGGAATGCCGTTGAGGGTTGCTTTTCATTATTATGGCACGTACGAGCTACTGCTACTGTTTCTACCAAAATAGGGGCATCTTACGAATTACCATCGCCTCATCCACCTGCAGCTTCTTTCAACGACCTTCAAATCCTTATCTCCTTCTGTAACTAGCACGACTGTGATGGTTCAGCCCCTGCTATGGATGGTTCACGTTGCATTTTTGGGATCTGTTGACATTTGTACTTGTCACTTTCAAGTCAATTGAATCGAGAAGACATGTTTGGATGTGTGTAACGTTGCGGTTGTTCGTCTTTACACGCCAAGTATAACATGGTGGCATCCACGAATGTCAGAATTGTACACATTGCCGTTATCCAGTTGTTCAAGTCTCAATAGTTTTTTCTCGTCACCAATTCACGTTCACCCGATTACTATTTACTTCCACAGTACTTTTCTCCCAGTTCAGACATCTTCTCTAGAATGTTGATTGTTCCTCTCAATCTGAATTGATGCCGCAGTAGGTTGCTGTTCAGAAAGACCATGCATTTGATTTCTTTGGGTAAATTCAGACGAAGTGTGGTGAAGTTGGCTGGATTGGAAGATAGGGGACTGCGATGAGATTAAGGTAACCCGTACCCACAAATACGTAAAATGCGCATGATGACAGATCGTTCACTATTAGACCTGCTTCTAGTGTTCAACTGTTGTCTTTTAGACACAATGCAGGAGGAGAAGGGTGTGCGTGAACAGCTAACAGCCAACAACAATGACTTGACTATTTGTCTCATATTTCTTGGCTATACACCTGTGCCATTGCACCATACCTTTCTTCAATTTATTTTATTTCATTTTATTGATGTGTGTGGGGTTGGCATTGTCCTTGACTAACACATTTTACTCACACGCCCCAAGATAACCTTTCTCCAACTCCATCAGACTGATAGCAGATTCGTGACAGTTTGCCAGAAGTCAGTTTACAGTCTTCAGTTGATAACCTACAGTTTAACAATCGTATTATAATGGCGGCCAAGGGTTTACTGGTCGATTTGAGGTACTGTGGGCTCTTCAAGTCTGAGGGTGAATGCTAAACAACTTAACCCCCCAATTCTCTATTGTTTCCTGAGGTCCCCTCGTGTACACCGGATGATTTGGTTATTGTCTGTGCATATACATGCTACTGTAAACAGTCAAGACTCGCCAACTCTTCCTTCAACCCTTCCATAACGTGCAGCTTCTGTTGATGGCTGGGGTGGGGGTGGGAGGCACACTGGCACTGACTGGCTCCCTCAGTTCACTGTATCTTGAGATGCGACGTTTATATTAGCTCCCAAATATAGGCAGTTGCCTCTCTTGTCGCTTCAACTTCAGTAATTGTATTGTGTGTGACGTCTAGAAAACCATTCAGTACATGAAGAATGGACTGCGTTGGTAACGAGTTTAATATCCTTTGTGAAGGCCAGGGCCTTACCCTCGTTCACTGGTATCACCTCTTCAATGAATGAGTTGAACGTAATGAGGAAGTGTGGCTCCAATCTAAGCAAGGTGCTGAGGAACCCTGCTCCTTTGCGTGGTAGACACATTCCTCAACCACCAGACAAGGTCGTTAAGTTAGTAATGACCAGTCATGAACGATGTAGAGAGCGTTCCTTCGTACCACTGAGGAAATGGGGAGTCAATGAAGGGTGATTGACACTCTCTTCACAGTAAAGTTCTTTCTACCATTCATTCTCCGCACACCTGCCGCACTCAAATCCTTCTACAGTTCAAACTTGGGCGTCAAACATGATTTCTGAACACATTTTCTGTCCACTGCTTGTGCGTGCCAGTTCTAAATAGTCTCGACCTGGTACCTTCGGCAGTTTTTGAGCTATCGGCGTACCACAGAACTTGCCCTATACCTAACTAAGTGTAGGGTTGTTCCGTGAGAAGTATGTTTATCTTGTTGGCCGCCAAGACTAGGAAGTTTTACGCTAGCATTCGACAAGTTGCATTGCTCTCTCTTCCACTTGACTTTAATCAGTATAAAGCTACATGTGTGCCATCTATACTTATTTCAAGGCTACTCTGCCACAACAAAGCACTAACAACCTCACAATTCAACCAGCCTTTACTTCCAAATGGTGAGCTGAGGCTATTCCCACATTCCGTTTGAAAGACGTACAATGATTGCAAACTATCTAACACCCCATTCCTCACTGGCCACCTTCACTGCTAACAGAGCGTACAACCTCACCAACATTTACATTCGAATCAAAAACTTTTACGAGAAGAATATTGTGTTATTCGATTTTATTATATTCATTCTGCATTGATTTCAGCGACATACTAATAAAGTGAAAATTGAATACATACATTGCTCAAACTTTATTTTTCTCTCCGCACTTACAACTTTGTGTTGTGGCTTGGCTAATTGTCTACTGCAAAGATGTTAGCGTCAACCCCGTCCCTCGCATCTTGGTTTCGAACGCCACTACCCCCCTTTTTGAAGCAAATTTCTACCAACTTAGAACTTGTTGTAGTCAGACTTCCGTTCCATTTAATTCGCTTTGAGCGCACTTGTTATAAATAAACACGCAAACTGTTTGTTTTGTATTACTTACGATTTGAGTTTGCGAGTCTAGACATTGAAAAGTAGATCTTTGATAAATAAGACCTTTAGCCAAGCTTCATCATTTCAGTAACGCTAAGTCACTACTGCTTTTTAATGTAATCTACGGAAACTTTAAACAAAAGATATAAAACTGTACAAAGCATATAAATAAAACTTAGATTTTGTAACAGTTGGGTGAAAAAAAAGTTCATCTCGTCTCTTCCACTATTTTTCATTTGTTTCCTTTTTTCTGTACATAGCCATCTGTTTAAACAAAAATCCCGTTATAATAATAGGCCTAGATGCAACATTTCGTGTCAGAAAACATACAAAAAAACTGTCGTTCGAAGACGTCGTTCATTAATTTGGCACATTGTTTGTAACAATACAACATTTTAAACTATCAATGAAAAGTGTGTTTTTGACTAAACCCTATTTCTAAGGACTTCTTCGGCGCTCAACAGTTACCGAGTTCATGCTGTTGAAGGACGTATTGCTTCTGTGTTGATAATTGTACATTGAATAGCTCCAAGATTAATTTTGGTTTAAGTAAAACTCGAGTGCCATCGAACTGTGATGGATCAGTGTGATGGATGGACAGGTCATAAATACCCTGGAGAGTATTACTGAATAGTCCACGCACATTTGAACTAAACAGTTGAAGCCGGTTTTGGGGGGAAAACATGTTGATGTTTGATCGCTATGGTAACTCGTCGTCGGTAGTGCGCCAGACCTTTTGAAAGCGAGCAACCCGCCAGTTACTGTTAGTTTTCGATCTCCGCCGAAAACTTCATCTTTGGCGATTGAAGTTTTTTGAAGTTATTTAGTTCATTTGACAACACAATGAACAGTTTGCCATAGGTCCGTTCATATTTTATAAGATTTCGTTAAATAAAACCCCCATCCGTAATCCTGCAGCCAGCCGCTCGTCTTCTTAATTTTTAACGAGTGTGGTAAGGTGACGAAATTAGCTTCTTTTTTTTTTTGGACCCGAGGGCGTGTGGGACAAGTCCCTTTGTCACTGTGGCCGCATATGGGCCTATTGTGACGGCCCTTCCTTAGTAGAAGGCGTCGTACATACCCGCCCCCCTTAGGAAGCTGAGTATGTCCTTCACCACAGATTCCGCCATGATTTGGGGTTCAGTGGTCCCCTGACCTAAGTATTCAAAGCGTTTTGCTGCCAAGGCAGGGCACTCACACAGGATATGCTCTGCTGTCTCGTCCTCCTCACCGCAGAGTCTGCATTCCACCGCCTCTGAGATGCCCATCTTGTTGAGGTGATATCTGAGTGGGCAGTGCCCGGTGAGGAAGCTTATCAGTACTCTCAGATCTTGTCTAGAGAGTGTCAGCATCGCCTTCGCCCTTTGACAAGCCTTTTCGTCTGTCTTAGTTGTGGCTGGCGATGAAAATGGGCGCCATTTTCCTGTATCTCCCATCGAGCAACCAGACGGTTCAGGTGACTTTTCGTCATACCTACGTGTGGTTCAGGCCCGATGGGTAGGGATTCTGTACCCCTTTTCGCAAGGCGGTCAGCCTTTTCATTGTCCTCATGCCCCCCCTGAGCCTGTTACGGGCGCCGAGCTGCTTGAGCGCATGGAGGCATTCCCATGCCAGCTTAGACCTAAAACTATAGGCTGCGATGGCCTTTAAGGCCTGGCTGTCTGAGAAAATGTAGATCCGCTTGCCCTTGAGCCCTTTGTTCAGGATCTCTTCTGCGATCTCTTGGCTTTTGCCCATTGTTCGCGGCTGCTTATTCAGTCAGCATGCTGACCTTATTCAGAGCTGGCCGCAGACATGCCCCTGGGGACAATGCTGTGGCCGTTCCACTATCCACAACCCATGGTCACGCCTGGTAGCATGGGCATGCTCCTGGGAAGATAACCCAGAACCTTAGCATTTAAAAAAACTTCTTTTTTGTCACCTTGGAGTGAATGTAAAAACTTCAATAAAAAACGAGCGGTGCGCAGCAACACCCAACTTTCCGCCACCCCTTTAAGTTCGAACACCAGCTAATTCGAACTGAATAAACGTACTGTGCCTGTGATATCTAGTGCTGCAGGTTGCCTTCCCTCACAAATAAGGGTTCGTCACAAAACTCGTATCCTGTAAATTACCTACATGTTGATGACCCAATAAAAGATGGGCTTCTGTAAATCCTAAGTTTATTTGGTTTCTACAAGGTAGTCATTACAATCAATTCTGTTTATTCATGATGCTCTGCAACCACAAGGGCGCAATTTCTGTGTGAAACGTTTAGTTCTGCCAAGCACACTACTTTAGAAAAAGAGACCAAAGTAGCAGGATATTCAAACTGACCTTCAAAATGTCAGGTGATCTACAAATCAAATAAACTTACAGTGCCTGCTATCACGTCAGTTAGGCTGCACTTAAGGCCTTGGCTTCCTATACCATCACACCAGGGCTGGTATGAGAATGCCTGACTGACCTGAAGACCTTGGCGAGGGAGAACACATTGAAACTGTGTTGGGCGCCAGGTCATACAGGGATAGAAAGGATCTGCACTTCTCCCAGTGGGACACAGTCAGGGGAGCGTGTACTGTGTACGTGTAAGGGGCTGACTGCAGTGTGCCTCAGAGTGTCCTGCGTTTTGTGAGAGAATGCTGGAGTCGCCGCATCAGAGAACACCGGCTCCACAGGAACTGGGTGTGGAAATGAGAGAACGTGTGAGCGCTGATAGCTCGAGCGATTTTCATCGATGGGAAATTTTGGAAATCGAAAATTATTTCGATTTCATCAACCGGTACAAAACTTTTCTTTTCTATAAATATCTCAGTAAAAATTTGGTGAATGGAGGTGTAGGCCCATGAAGGAAGAACAGGAATTTTTGCCAACATCGTGAACTACGCATTTAAGTTGTGTTATGAATGAAACCACCACACATTAAGTGTATTGGGTTATGTAAATTTACAACACAATTCTTTAAGACGCCTTAAATATTGAATGTAAGCAACCTCAACGTTTCAATTTTCTGTTACTAAAGTCCCTTATTTTGGCGTCCCATGGTAACCTGCGGGCGAGATATGAAGTTTGAGCTGTTTCGGTACGGTGGTTTTCTCTAAAAATCGTTCACAGACACACAGACCATTTTCCCAAATAGTGTTTTTCGGACTCAGGAGGGTCTACATAACTTTCCTTTCTACTTCGAGGAGCCAAGGAAAGTAAAGAGCCGAAGTAACAGGAGATTGAGATTTCACAGGAGCCTACCTTCTACAAACCAAATAAACTTAGGATTTACAGAAGCCCATCTTTTATTGGGTCATCAACATGTAGGTAATTTACAGGATACGAGTTTTGCGACGAACCTTCATTTGTGAGGGTTGACAACCTGCAGCACTAAATATCACAGGCACAGTAAGTTTATTCGGTTTGTAGAGCGCCATAAATTTTGAAGGTAGGCCACCCACCATGTTCGAACGCGCTCCCGTCTAGTTTCAATCTCCCGTTATTTGGGCCAACTTTCAACTTTTCAAAGACTACCAGTTTCAATATAAAACGAGATGGGTGGATGGGAATCCTCGTCAAAGGGACGTGTCACGTGTGAGTTCTTCCCCAACATCTGTGAATGTCTTTCAAGAAAATGGGTTGAGCCAGACCACTGGACGAGTCAGTTCCTCACAGGACATGGTGACTTCAATACGCGGCTCCACTTCTTTTCTCTCAAAGACTTTCCATCATGCATGTCTTGCGCCTCCAGTGCGGAGGAAACAAGAAACCACGTGCTGCTCTACTGCAGCTCCTACAACAGTGAGCGATGGTTGTTGGGTGGAGAAACGAATTTAGCAGCATTGACTGCTCCAAAGCAAGCCAATAACCATTTTGCCAAGTTCGCTAAGAAGGTGATGGCTCAGAAAAGTGGTCATAGTTGATCTGTCCTTTTGAAACTTGCCACGCAAGTAAATAGTTCGATCAGGTGGGAAACCAGATTAAGAACTCCTCCCTGACGGTACAGGATACCTCATGTGGTCACCTCCACGCGGTAACACACGGGCAACAGCTCTCTACTGGGAGACTGGCTAACAACCAAATACCTGCCGTACCTCCGCAGGTCTGAGTTCGGTGGATGCTGCAGAGGCCGGCTTCTTGCATATTAGTGAAACCGCAACTTCCATGACTGATATAACCCTCGTCGAGGGTTTAGGAACAGTCATCAAATACGGAAACAGACCTGACCTGCGCTTTGTTTAGATGGGAGTTTATCAACTGGCACCCTTCAAAGTCACACCGTACAAATTCGTAAAAGCGATTTCATTCAAGCTCCGTCCCCATTTCCCCTGAAGCGTGGGGTACAATTTTTTATTTGTTTTATTTTATATTACTTTTAGGCATTTTTATGACATTGACGACATGCTTTAATATCATAGATACACCCCATATTTTTAACCACACCTACACACAACCAGGGATGTATTTACCCCTTTTACATCCCTGCATGCAATGTCTCCCACCGAGTGGAAATGGTCTAGACAGTCTGTTGAAGTGAGAGGGATAATTTGGATGTGACCTGAACGTCTGTCTGGTGGGAGATTGGATCGGGTGCCAGTTGATGAACTCCCAAACAGGAGCGTTGCAGGTTGCCTGCTCCCAAAATGTCAGCCATTATACTGATGCGTTGTACAAACCAAATGAACATACGGTGCCAGCAATATCTAGCATGGCGGGCAGCCTAACACTCAGTTGAAGTCTCACACAAAAGAAATGAGTTGTAGGTATGCACTACCAAATATACAGAAGGAACGCGCCAGTTCTCATAACGCCTCATTTATCACATTTGATAGATAAGGGAAGTTTGCTTTTTGAAGGGGTTTGACGTTTCGTCGAAATGGCGTTCAAGGGATCAAGATCATGTTCATATAACTACAGACCTGTTTCCAGAAGATTATCTTGCCGTCACGATCGAACAAATTTATGAGGGGATACAGGGAAAGTGATCTTTTACCTCTTTCCATAACTGTTGCCTATTCCTATAGAGTGCTAAGATGTGATGCAATGGCTAATGTTGCAGTACATCCTTCATCCCCGCCAGAAGTTCCTGTACAATAGCTGAGGAGCAATAGCCTATGCCCATACTTACACAGCATTTAGAATTCAAGAATCACTTCATTTCATCGCAAGTGGCTGATTCTGAAGCATAATCGCGCTGCTTTCCTGAAAGTCTTATTAATTGGTTTAACCTAAAGTAAGAGCGTTTCAGTTAGTTGGGTTCCCTCACTCTCCCTAGCGAGCGACTTCTGTGATTTGAAATGCCCAAATATTGTACACTTTTAATGGGGATTCAATAAATTAGTACTCAATTACGATTTCGCTTTCATTTATCAACTCCAAACAACTTTTTATTACAGTGGTTTGTAATTAATAAATTATGTTTAACGCTTCAAAAACACTAGTAATCAAGATGGTCGTGAAATCATTGAAAATGATATAAATTAAGATGCGATGCGGTTGAGGACTCGGGAGATTCCACATCCAAAGAACAAGCGCTACTTCACGCATCTTTCCTGAAAACAAAAATTACATTCACTAAGAGCACAAATAGAATACCACATTTCAAACAAGTTAACTTCAATAGTTATCATTTTGTCTCACAGCGTTTCCACACAATTGGGCGACTACGGGAATAATTTTTTCGACGACTGTTCTTCGATTTGACAATCTTGATCGCGTGTTTTGTTTAAACACGAATGAGAGAACGGTCTCAGACTGCTTTCTGTCCAGAATTGGTTTAATCGCACAAAACTCAAGTCAAGTTGAATTTTATGAATCAAAACACTCAAGATGTAGGGACGGTACGACCACACTAGCACAAACACTGGAAGGGTTAAGGAACCTAACTTCAAGGCTTGTGGATCCTGATCGAAACTAGTTTTCCATTTATTTTCTAGTGTCTCTCAATGGTGTGTGATGACAGCGGGAGCGAGAATAGTCTACTGCCTGCCAGTGATTATACAGAATGTGAGGCGTGGAGCGTGGCGGCCACATTAGGAGGTGACTCACTCAAAACTGAAAATAAAGGTTTTGGCAGAGATTGAAAGCCCCCTAGATCGAGGTCTTGCCTCAGGAGCAATCCAAAGAACTTAATAGCTACGCATCACACAGGTTTCCTCACCCCCACACCCCACCCCTCATACATTCGCGATTTTCAAGGTTTTAGCAACGAATCCAACCTATTTTTCAATAGATTCACATGAACTTGTAAATCATGTGTTCGGGCGTCAGGAAAATATTGGTAACTCTTCAAGTACAAGATTTTAATGGATGTAAAGACATCATCTTCCGGCTGTTAAGTCAGCTTTAAAATCAGTTAGTTGGTCGTGGTCACTATTTAGGAAGAACTGGGAAATGTTAGAAATTAAGGGAAAGGAGTGTAAGGGCAGTTTTGTAAGTCTAAAATAGTCTGTTGATTGTCGATTCTGAGTCTTTTTACTTTCCTTGCTCTACGAAGTTGAAAGGAAAGTTATGTAATCGGCATAAAAAAAAAAATTTTGAGTTCTCTTCATTTCTTCACGTGTCAGACCCCCCTGAGTCCGAAAAACACTATTTGGGAAAATGGTCTGTGTGTATGTATGTGTGTCCGTGAACGATTTTTAGATAAAAGCACCATACCAAATCAGCTCAAACTTGATATCTAGCCCGGAAGTCACTATGAGACGTCAAAATAAGGGTATGAACAAAATCCATCGAAATTTAACTATAGTTATCATAGTGATCAAAACACCAAATATTTTTTTCCTCAAAAACGGCTACAACGATTTTGATTACATTTTTTATATTGATAGCTCTCAATAAGGCAATTATACCATAAAATTCCTATTTGTGGGAAAATGGCGAGAGCAGCACAATAAATTACCAAAACTTTCGACGAAATCGATTTTAGCGCGGTTTTTAGAGAAAACCACCGTACCAAATCAGCTGAAACTTGATGTCTAGCCTACAGGTTACCATTGGACGCCAAAATAAGGGTATGGACAAAATCTACCGAAAGTTAACTATAGTGATCACTGTGACCAAAACACCACATTTTTTTTCTCAAAAACGGCTCTAACGATTTTAATTACATTTTTTATATTGATAGCTCTCAATAAGGCAATGATACTATAAAATTCTCATTCTTGGGAAAATGACGAGAGCAACACAATAAATTATCAAAATTTTCGACCAAAAGCGTTTTTCGCGCAGTTTTTCCTTATAAACTCCGCTGGAGTTCATGTGGAATGTTAAAAAAGATTGGTATTGTAGTCCGATCCAATACCTAAAGGGTGAGTGTTTAAAAACGCTCATGAGATACATGGGGCTCACTCCAGAAATTCCTGAATTTCAACTACCACTGTTTCGCTTACTACCAGTTCCAACAGTTATTTTCCAACAACTCTGCAAAAGTGATTACTATTTTTTTTTTACCAAATCGTGTTTACAGCCTCATTAATTATCTGTGTACCAATTGCTCAATAATGGTCCTGCGATGAGTACGAGCAGCACAATAAATTCCGGAACTGCAAGCGCTACCGCTTCATGCTGCCGTAAAGCGTTGTCTTACCAAGTTCAAATGAACTGACTGATAAATGAATTGATTAAATAGAATTAGCCATATAGAAAGTGAATTGACGTAGAGCTAAGGAAAGTTGTGTTGCAACGCACCAGATATTTTTGTATCGGGTGGTCTGTAAATCCGTCAGTTGGTCGTTTTCGTTTGTGTAGCGTGTCGAGTGGTGTAAATTCAGGGTCGCATTTATTTATTTTATGTAAGGAAAAATCCCTCCTGAATGTTCACAGCTAAGTATTTACAGCAATTATATTATTCTTTACAATTCCAGTCACTTCAGCATCATCTGAAAGGTCATTTAACAAAGTAAAAATAATAAAAAACTCGACTCCGACATTCATCGCTAATAGCAATGAAAACAAAACTGCATCCTGGATTTATAATTAAAGCTAGGAAAAAATTGTAAATATAATTGTTATTTAGTCAGTTCTGTAAAGGCCCGACCTTTATAAACCCTCGAATCTTCTCTATTTAGTTTTATTAGCCATACCTCCCTCCAAGTATTAATTGTAATTTGTGTTGTGAATGTTTAATATTTTTATTACCTGCCCTGCAGTGCACAAAAAAGAGCTTAAGTAGGTTACCATTTTAAAAGTATTTGTATATTTCATATTTTTATTTGATAAAACCTAATCAGTTGCATAGCAGTGGGGCCCCATTTTTTAATTTGTCCCAGGGCCGTTGGTTACCTGGCTACGCCACTGTACAATGGGGTGGTGGAAAATGTCTACTCATAACTCGAACTCGAAGCCAGTCTGTCATGGGTGGACGCTTAGCCACTCGTTTTACTCGGACTATGCAGTCCAGTGAAAGCGGATCTGCAAGCATCGCCGGCAGAGTTGGTTCATGGCGAACCTTTGCGCTTAAAATCCGAGTTCATCACCCCAGCTTCTTCTCCACCACCTTTTGAAGACGTGGACTACCGTCACTTTTCGTTTTTCAAGAATAGTCAGTGTGCAGCGTTCCCTGGAGGCCACCCTACACTGGGATGAGAAAACCGTCACAATTCTGCTCAATGGCATTAAAAAATGAGTGAGCCAAGACCGCGTTAAGCCAGCCCTCCTCGATAAGCAGCCAGCATGACCCAACCATTGCATTCCCACTTCCAGCCACGCGTTTTTGTTCGTGCCAGCCTCCCACACCCCTGGTCTCCGCAGGGGGGCTTATGTGGCGTCCGCCAATTTACTATCTAAGTTCAGTTTGGCAATTGTTTTTTACCGTTACCGGGTTACATCAGCTGTGAAAACGTTCATTCTGACGCTTTATCCGTGGGAGGAGAAAATGCTTTTTTCTGTGTGAGTGAGGGAGAGACTTTAAAAAATTGAGGCGCATTGATCTGGTTAAGTTGCCTACACCTGAAAGAGTGGACTGCTATCATTATGAGCAAAATAAGATGAATATAAGCTCTTCAATACACGTGCACACTTTACGGTACCTAAATTGTGCGACCTCAATTCAATGATGCAGAAAAAGAAGAAACGGAGGGTGCACTCCTCAACGCTTGAGGAGGATCTCCTTCTGCATGTTCGTTGTATGCATCTCATATCGTCGTTAATACTGACTCCTGATTCTCGGATCTCCCTGGTACTAAATGACCAGCAGCTCGAATAATGTCCCTTGTCCCTTCAGGAAAATCCCCTCCCAATAAGGAAGCACTTGGGATTCAATGCACAATAATTCTGGACACTGGAACAGTCGCTACTTGATTGAGGAGATCATGTCAGAAAGGTATCCTAACACAGAAGCAAATAAAACATAATTTATAAGACTTCTACGACGAGCTAACTAGAGGCAAACCAAACGACTCACCTAAATAATCTTTAAAAGAGTTAGGACGAATTTTCAGCCCGACGTTGCCTGATGACAGCAGCAACGACTTTCTTCCACAAACTAAATTCATAAAACCTGACGTCAGTTAGAGGCTCCCACAGTAAACAATTAAATCACCTACTATGCAACAGGTCAGTGTTTATCAGGATATCACTCCAACTATATGCTATGTGTTATGAAAAACAAAAGCAATTCAACTAGGTGTTCAGTTGATATTGTGTATTGACTTTCATCGCATGAGTTTCAACCTCAACTGACCCATCTCGACGATTGAGATGCAGACTGATTTGATGGCCATGAATACAAAGGCGATGGTTTAGTCCAGGCTGTATTTCATATTGACTGTTCGCAGCTTCACATTTCCCAAGTGCCAACTGGAGCTACTGGATCTGGACTTCTCCTGGGGTGGTTTGGGCTAACTGCAAACTGGGCTGAAAGCTTTGGAAAAGAACACCTTAACACTGTGTAGGGTGCCAGGTTATACAAAGAGAGAAGGAGACTGACAAACTGGCAAGGAAAGGATCTGCGCTTCTCCCGGTGGGACCTGAGCCCTTAGTAGTCCCGTTTGACCTCCAAGAGCCACTTGATCAACGAGGTTGGTAAGTGGGAGGAGGAGTGCAGGATGTGCCTGAGCAAAGGCAGTCAAGTTTATTTATTAGTCTGTCCAGGGAAACAACAAGAGAGGTCCTTTGTCTGGAGAGAGAAAGTATACGGTTGGTATGCAGCCTGTTCCCAGTACACTAAGGTACTACTGGGCCAAGATTGGTAAGTCAAAGTTAGTGTCAGCATGTACTGTGTGCTTGTGTGGAGCTCGCTCAGAGCGCTTGAGGTACCTCAGCTGCTGCCGAATGAGTTGCAGGGATGGACCTCAAGACTGTCTCGCGTTTTGTGTGAGAATGGTGAGGACGTCACATCAGGGAACACAAACTCCATGGGAACTGGGGGTGGAACTGAGAGGACATGAGGCTGCTCACGGCCCCAATTTTTTCTCAGCTGCCAACAGTATATGTTAAAAAAAACCTAGAGCTACCAGTTTACAGTTACAAGCAGAAATGTGCCTCTAAGGGTGCAAAATCGATTGTAGTCGCTAAATGATATTACAACATTCGAATGAGTGGACGCTGATTTCTCCCAAACCCTTCTTAGAGACTTCACGTGTAATTTAGGATCAGGTAGGTCGCCAACGTATCGAGCAGGCGTTATAACATTGAGAATAATAATACGTATAATGTATGAGCTGGTCGCATTGAAGTGGCCTCGACTGTACGTGAGAATAAATGTGAATAACGTCTTCATCACGATTAGTTCACATCGCAGAAAGACATGATTTAATGAAGGGACGATAATACAAAACATTCCTAAGCTCGAAATACTGGGTGGGGGACAGTCACGCCCAAAATGTTTTTGTAGTAAGTCTCCCCAATAGTGCTCCTGAAAACGTCGCCGCATGAACCAAGCATTTTGATAATGAACTCTTTTAGCGACAGGGAAATGCAATGCATGAGGCCATACAACAGAAACAGATGAACAAACAATTCTTTTAGTGTCCCATTTACTCGCATACTGTGCAAACTTCAAGATTTTGATTGAACACTCTTTCAACATGGACTTAATCTATTTACACGTGAACCACCCCTAACCATGGAGTATGTAGGCTAGATGGACTCAACTCCCACTTCCAAAATGAAATCGCTCTATAACCCAAAGAGAATGACTGCGTGAGGGTTGACAATATTCACACACTGAATGGGGTTGGAAGCAGAATTTTTAAGAACAACCTGCGACGATTTGTAGTGCAACTTTCTCAATAAATCAAACGGATTACGACACTTCCCTGTTTTCGAGTACGAACATACTGACAGAAAAATGGCTAATAGATAACTGAATATTTGGGGATGAAATGACGAACCTTCCTATAGTCTGAGGCTTGGCATTAATCGTCGCAAATAAACCTCACAGCTCATCAGAATCACGACTCCCACTGGAACACAGGTCATCTTCAAATCAAAATATAATGCACCTGAATGAAAACAAACATCCAACATTTCTTTTGTAGCTCTGTGATAAGATTGAAGGTGTTTGAGGGGGTTTGAAGACTGAAACACCACTATTCATAATTAATGGTACAGCGCTGAACTGAACACAGACTAATTTATGTTGAGAGGTTTTAAGGGATTTGGTCGATTCTAATTACTGGCAAAGCCACAAGAATAAAAGGGTGTTCTTCAGCCTGAGACTGATTTAGGTAAAATTGTAGTGGCAAATGTATCTTCTGGAACACACAAGCGCGATTATGTGCGGTCGTTTTCCGTATTAGGCAAAACGTGAGAGATCTTGTTGTTGCAGTCCCTTGAAGGAGGCTTTGGTCGTAACTTCACTGACAGGCAATATGGGCGTACAAAAGGAAAATCGCAGGACACCATGGTTGAAATCTACTGCCCTGTAGGCAACAGATAAGTAGGTCATAGCAGTCCTTATTGGCATTGGAGGAGTGGCTGCCCACCTGCCTGTCAGAAGTTTCCTGACAAATAGAACTACCGCACCTTACTGGGGTCCTTCATAACCTCAGGAAGGATGGTACGCCCAAACTGCCTTGTCCTGGGAGGAGGAGAAGTCCCATAGAAAGAAGGGGCGGGCCAGTGACCATTCTGGCCTTAAGGGTTGTTTGACTTAAACATGGTACCACGGGAATGCACAGCCTGCAGCCTTGTGCAGTTGCATTATGGGTTAGAGCCACAATAGGTGGCTGCCTCTGCAAAGTAAGGCAGTTAGAACGGAGCAATCCAACTCCTACCTAGGGCAATGCCTGATAATGCTGGGAAATGCGCTTGTGATTTGGACATCGTGGTGGTTGTGGGGTCGCTGGAGGGTAGTTCTCCTATCCCAAATTTCGTTTTTCAATTTGCAGGGTCTGTGGGAGGTGGGGGACACCCGGTCGGTACTCCCCCAGACATCACCGAATGCAGAATTGTACTGTCAGAAACGCCTTCTTCAAAGAACTTCTCAGGAGCCAATGGAAACTGACAGCGAGCCGTGTGGATGTCCTGACAGTACTAATCTACGCACAGTCAATCCAACAAATCGAGGTAAAACCCATCATTTTTTTTCCTCCAAACTGTCGTCCCAATGGCGTGAGCACGTCAAGCTGCAGGTGGCTGAGGAAAAAACCCGCTTAATCCTCTTTAAAATATCTGGTGCGTTGCAACACACAACTTTCCTTAGCTCTACAACAATTCACTTTGTACATGGCTAATTCCATTTAATCAATTAATTTATCACTCAGTTAATTTGAACTTCGTCAAACAACGCTTTACGGCAGCAGGAAGCGGTAGCGCTTAGAGTTCCAGATTTTATTGTGCTGCTCGTACTCATTTCAGGACCATTATTGAGCAATTGGTTCAAAGATAATTAATGAGGCTGTAAACGCGAATTTTTTGAAGAAGGACAGTTATTACTTTTGCAGAGTTATTGGGTAAAAACGTTTAGAACTGGTAGTAAGCGAAACGGCAGTAGTTGCAATTCTTGAATTTCTGGAGTGAGCCCCATGTATCTCACGAGCGTTTTTAAACACTCACCCTTTAGGTATTGAATTGGACTACAATACCAATTTAAAAAAACAAAACATTTTACTAACATTCCAGCGGAGTTTATAAGGAAAAAACTGCGCTAAAAACGCTTTTCGTCGAAAATGTTGATAATTTATTGTGCTGCTCTCATCATTTTCCCACGAATGGGAATTTTATGGTATAATTGTCTTATTAAGAGTTATCTATGTAAAAAATTTAATCAAAATCGAGAATTTCGAGAAATCGAAATTTCGAGAAATCGAGAAATTGAGAAAAAAAATTTGGTGTTTTGATCACTATTATAACTATAGTTAAATTTTCGGTGGATTTTGCCCATACCCTTATTTTGGCGTCCCATGGTAACCTGTAGGCTAGACATCATGTTTCAGCTGATTTGGTACGGTTGTTTTCTCTAAAAACTGCGCTAAAACCGATTTCGTCGAAAATTTTGATAATATATTGTGCTGCTCTCGTCATTTTCCCACGAATGGAAATTTCATGGTATAATTGTCATATTGAGAGCTATCTATATAAAAAATTTAATCAAAATCGCTAGAACCGTTTTTGAGAAAAAAAAAATTTGGTGTTTTGATCACTATGATAACTATAGTTAAATTTCGGTGGAATTTGTTCATACCCTTATTTTGGCGTTTTGTGGTAACCTGCCGGCGAGATATGAAGTTTGAGCTGATTTGGTACGGTGGTTTTCTCTAAAAATCGTTCACAGACACACATACACACCATTTTCCCAAATAGTGTTTTTCGGACTCAGGAGGGTCTGAAACGTAAAGATCTGAAGAAAACTCAAATTTTTTTTTTCAGCCGATTACATAACTTTCCTTTCTACTTTGTAGAGCCAAGGAAAGTAAAAAAGCTGAAGAGCCAACTGTCAATACAGTTTGGCTTGCACAGGCTCCTACTTGAGAAACAAGTCAAATACATGAGAGTCAATACTTTCAATTCCTCAAAGGGTGTTTGTTACTGTGACACATGTACCTAGGCCTGATAGGCTATTGCTCCGTTGTCTGGGGCAGCAATCACGCAGTCAATCAAAGGAGTACTGGCCAGAGAGCTGCTCTGCTGTGAACCACCAACGCCTATAAAGCACTTATGTGATCACTGGTCAGTTAGTATTACAGCAATAGCACGGGTGGTTCTGCTAAGGCAAATACCTGAACGAATACCATCATTCCTTCAATTTTGATTCAACAGATAGGCAATACATCGAATTTCGTCATTCGTACCCCCAAGGGAGGTTAGTTGGATGTGCTTGACAAATGTGAAATTATTAAAAGTAGCGATTCAGATAAATGTTTAAATGAGGCGATTCCTCAGCGTTCCTCCATTCCAGTAATAACTTGGTCCACCTTATTGTATCAACCCCCCCTCCTCTACCACCCATCCTGCCCTCCTGTCATTGATGATAGCCACATCGACCTTACGCTTTTTGATATAGAAGATGTTCTCTCTCTGTGACCTATTCAGTACTGTTTAATATTAGGGCGAAAATTTCTGAGGCCCATCGAACTCTGCACTCTCCTCATTACAGGCCCCGTTGCTCCTTCGGCTAACAACAGAAAGGAGCAGAACAAACATGGCCTTGACCATCAAATACCCATCAAGACACACCAAAACTAGCATCACCCCACCGACTTTCCTCCGCCTGCTGAGCTGCTCATGCGATCAGTGCGATTCTACGTCTCCTACAGTTAACTATTCGATCCAACTCTATAAGACGCGATCCATCCAACCTCTTTTCTGCGTGTCGCTTCACATTTGCTTCATCTCATCTTTTTCCTCTATCATCTCTGTTACTTCCGAACACTGGTAAGATCGTTCCTATTTTCTTCTACACATCACGTCGCCACATTCACCGTATTTTCATCAACACCTCATCAAGGGCCCCAACAAAAACCAAATTCATTTATTTATTTCTTTTGCTCGAGCCTTCTTTGTATTTACATTTTCTCAACAGAATTTCTTATTTTAATATACGTCGTGGTCCTTTAATTTCGAATTATTTTCCTCATTGTTCTTTTCTCACCAAGCTTTCCCTTCTTTCACAATTTTTTTCTCGTATACTTTCTCAGTATTTTACCGTGGTCCTCCAAGCCTGCCCCATGTGTTAGGTGTTACTGGGAATCACGAAATTCCCATCGTAGCACCTTAACAAGTACCATTCTTTTAACTGATCATGACCTAACTATCGAAATCGATACAACATATTAACTCAAATTTAGTGGAAGTAGACACTGGAGAAGACTCCGTTTTATTATTCCAATAACCCAATTCTCATTTGAGTCACTTTATCTGTCTACGTCAGTTCAATTAAAAATAGAGCTAAGCCTGTTGGTCAAGTATCCTTTACAGAATGTAATAACAAAGTGAACATCAGAATATATTACAAATTGTGCCAATCAATAATCGAATAATTTCATTTATTACGCTGTACGGTTCATGCGAGTTAGGCATAATGGGATTTAGTCATGCAGAAATAATAATGTTAACGCCACCTGCCGGGCCATTGAGCATTTTTATCGGTCAACGGTACGTAGACGACTCCCATCAAAGGGGTTCTGGTCACTTCGCCGTCGTGGCCCTTGTCAATTTGCTCCAACCTTTGGTCTCCATTAGCCGGACCGACGGGGACAATCAATCGCCCGCCAGGACTTAATTGCTCTATGAGCTGAAAGGAAAATAATGAGGATAATAACGAATTACAACAGAGCATCATCCTTGTTATATCAAGTAGTTGGTTGTAGAGCCCTGTATTAAGAATTACGAAGCTGTAGTGACAGACAACGAACCAGACAGACAGAAATTGAGGACCACTACATACATATTTCATTTCATGCTTTCAAATATTCATAAATGCTTGTGCTTGGCCAATAAATGGCGGTTGTTCCCATTAAGGTTTATAAGCCAAATAGAATGGGACCAACCTGGCAACATTTTATATTTGGCGTTTATGTTGTGAATTTTACTCGCATGTTGAAACTGATAAGGGTCATCAGTGAGTTGTCGAATTCGATGGAATCCCAACGTAGTTTTTGCACAACAAATAATGGTAAAGCTGTATTGTTCGGACTGTAGGGTTCACGAGTACAGTTAATAGTAACAGTGGAGGGCGTTTGACCAAATGTAAACAATAGCAACATGCAACTTAAATACGTTGTCAACTCAGACAGAAACGTTAAATTCAAAATAGCACTCGCTTTTGCTTCGAGGCGTCCGAAAATTTGAGGATACAATTCGCACTCGTAACCACAGTCATGCATACCCCTCGGCAGAAGTTCATCCAGTCAGTCGTGGTGCGAGTGGATACTTTTATATTCTAAAGCAATCGTATCGGCCGCAGACTCATAATCCGTGACAAGAAGAATGGCACAGATGCTCAGGCGACTAAGTGTAAACCAGGACCCCCGTGTGCACAGAACGTTTGAAGTTGTGGCCACCCTTACAATACTTCTATTCAAACTAGCCTTGCGAACCACTTCTCTCGCACAATGTTGTACATTCGCTGCATTCAGGACATTATTACTTGTCAGGGAATGCACCTCTGTAGAACTCAACTTTCTCCTAGTATTCTCAGTAGATAAATCAAACCGTGCGTGTACGTTGTCGAAAAATGGCAAAAATCAAAAAACGTGAAGAGGACAGTGGGGGGAGGTGGCAAAATATAGCAAAAAAACACTTGAATCAAAGTGGGACGAAACGCTAGGCTAACACCATAGCAACTCAAGAACTGGCTGTAAAATGCGTTTCTGTCGAAGAGAAGGATGAATCCATATTTGGACTGTTTGATGCCATAGCGTTCATCTCCTTAAACTATATTGACTTAAAAACGATGGCTGAATGAACTAGTTGGAGAACAGTAAACGAGTGAACTGTACTCATGGACCCTACAGTTCAGGCAATGCAATTCACCCCAAATAACGTTCAACTTTCAAGCACACAAGAGCTACAGAGAATGCTGGGAATTAATCAACAGAGAAATTAGAACGTCCAGGTTTCGTATGGTGTTCCACTAGCACTCTTTATGCTTTTAGTCAGGCTGCCATAAGAAAGTACCAACATTTTTGGACTTTAAGAGACAGTTGAGAAGACAAGGAGAAGATGGCTCTTGACAGTAGGGAAGCTTGGAGTATGGAAAGATGAACCTTCGGGGGCACTGTCTCTAGATTCTTTCGGAGCAGCCTGTGCCCAAACTTTATCATACCCTAGGTGACAATATTGCAAGTGGATCAACGGTTTCCCAAATGGCTCTCTTGGGAACCTTTCCTCTCTCATTCGCCAAAAGATCCAGGCACACTCTTGCTTTGATGATACACAGGTTCACGAGGACTATGCTGCCTTCTCATAACGACGTGCTCGCTTTAAAGCTCAGGGGCTACATCTCCCGTTACCTACAGTCAGCTCAGGACTCTATCCTCCACAACCTCGAGAGATTCTGGGACTTTATACATGTACCCCAGTCTATGCACCTATCGTCTTGTACAGCCAGTGAACATCAATCGATAGTCGACCTGTTCACCCAGTACTTCACTTCATTACACTTTCCGACCTAGCCTGTCGACTTACTTTGCCCTCCTGGCGACATGATGTCCTAGGGTATGCAGTCTATTAGTGAGCACGACGTCCTATGTGCCCTACTGGGCCTGGATGTCTTCAAGGGAAAGGACCCTAACGAGGACCTCCAGTTCTGCTCCCTTCCTGAGCATCCGCCTTGGGTTTTCCATTAGCCTCACTGTTCAACAGCTCATTATCTACAGGATTGTAACCTGGTATCTGGAGGTCGTCATTTGTCATCCTGGCACTCAAGAAGGGTGACTGGTCGGGCGTTTTCATTACTCACGTAAGTTTTCTCACCACATAGTACATGAGCCACATGGTTTTGTGTCTGGCTGTTTGTTTAGCCAACAGCCTAATGACCTTCCAGTAGTACGTCCAATAGGCCATCAATATAGGTTCGCAGGTAGATCTCGAGATGACGGACTTCTTGAAGGCCAAGGTGGCCCCCCTCCCCACACTCTACCATTCTCGGTGTTCTCGAGTTACTTGGAGTTTTCGTCTCTCTATTGGAGTGGAGTGAGTCTGCAACTACCTGGTACCTGGTTCTCTCATCACTCTTAGTCGCCCGGTCCATTGTCCCACAGGGCTTCCTCCTCGACCTCCTGCTTATCATTCTTGTCATCAATGATGTTGGCGCGACCTTGAGCTTGATGAATTTCCTCATTATACTGACAATGTCAAGGTCCTGTGTCCAGATTGCTACCGACTGTGCCCTCCTGCAACACGTGGACTGGACTGCCACAGCTGGCCTTTCTCCTCAACCTAGCAACATCCTTCCTCCTGTGCTCTTCTATCAATCACTCACCTCTCACCCATCTCTCTGTAGTAAAGGACCTCGAGGAACCCAGCAAACCTTCACTGACCACATTGCTCATATTTCCTTGTGCAACACGTTCCCTTGGCTTTCTGAAATGATGAACCACAGAGTTCACCTATTATCCCTGACTGCCCTTTATTGAGCACTCCTTCTTCGTATTCTTGAATACAGGTCTGTCATCTGGAGTTCATTTTATGGTTACTACCTCACACACATCGAGTCTTTCTTCGCTAGATAGCCTTTAAGAAGGGCATTGCTCGTTCCGACATTGATTACTCCTGTAACTTGTCGTTCTCCTGGACACGATGTTTCCTGAGGCCTGCTGTTCAACGTATCATAACTGACATGGCCTTCCTCGCAGGCTTGATGCCTCATTGCCACATAATCCCGCCCAAACTCCCATGATACTGACATTTTTTCGGTTCGTTTTCCACCATCAAATTACATGACCCATGGCCCTCTGAGGCGTTTACCCTGCACAGCTGTACTGTCTCACCATAAGCCACTGTTTCTGGAGCGGACAACTTCAGTGAACGGATTTTTGAGAGTCGAGCGAAAAAAATCTGATCAAAGATTCAAAGAGTGAGGGGGGCGACAAGGAAAGGGCACTTACTTTTATTTCGGCTTATTTTATTTAGGCGCGTTACCATTTTTCTTTTCGCTGGCCCTCTTCTTTTTCTTGGAATTAAGGAGCGTGTTTGACTTCGGAACTTCTGACATCATTTGTTACAAGGGGTTTTTAGAAAAGATTGGAGAGCTGCTGACTCAGGCAAAAATTACAGAAATCATGAGGTCAGATCAAATGCCTGATTATGAATCTTCGTCTATAACCACCAGACTATGATCACTAGAGTGCTTACAATGGGAGTCAGGTGATACATAGCTAACTTTGTGCTTTTGGCTACTTTTCATATTGACATAACGTCTATGTCTCTACATTCTCAACTAAACAGCTACCTTCTGCACTCTCACCACTGATCCCCCTCTACTTTGCTGGTTTCTACACCCCTCCCCATCCCCTCCCACAACATTGACCCTCTTTGCTCTTTCAGTGGAGTGTCTCATACATTGTCACGAGTGTGCTGTGGAGACGATTGCTATAATCTCTAATTACAGGGCTTGTTCCCATTCATCTGTAAAATAAAAAATGATCTAGACGCAAAATAGTTTAGACTCACATTGCGAGGCAGTTCGGGAGAAGCCGCACCAACGTGAATTGCATCATAAGGGCCAAGTTCTGGAAATCCTAATCGTCCATCGCCCACTGTGAATCGAAAGTATTTTTACTCGTAACATCCAACCAAAAGTAAGCTATTACACGTAACACATTAATCAAGTCTTGAACAACTAAGTTTAGTTGAGTGAGCAGAGGCGTATCCATTGATAAGTATATTATTGTACTCACAAACTAATCTGACTACTCCGCTGTCCAATAGCTCCGGATGGTCTGTTCGAACGTTGACCGCAGAGTATTCAACTAATTCTTTGATGTGGTCGATTCCTACAGCTATTCCGTTAGGAGAAACCATGAGACCCATGCAAGCAGTCAAATAGCCAGATCCAGAGCCAACGTCTAAGGCTCGAGCTCCAGGTTTTAATTTGTCTCTAAGAAGCTCCAATGCGTGAGCATGCTGAGGAATAAAATCATCTGTAGCTGAGTTGGTAATCAATAATGTCACTAAAAACGGGAACCAGTAACTACAGTAATGCTTCAGACTGGAAAATTGCTTTTATCACAGAGTTGATTTGTTTTAAAAATAACTACCTGGCCCTGAGTGTATGGTCCCCTAAATCATCGCTTTTTTGAAGTTGGTAGACAACCACTAATGTTGTTATTGAACCCATTTACTTTGTTATATTCTACGTTGCATTGCCAGTTATTAATTTCTATTTTACAACCAGAAAAATTAGCCAAAGGAAAATGAAAGACGAAATCGACGAGAATGATAACGCAGATGATTAAAAAACAATTTTGAAACTATCATGTGGACTTCATAGATTGTCAGGTGATAAATCCGGGGAAAGGAGGTAAGTTTATTTGGTTTGTAGAACACATATCGGTGGAGCGCCTGATACTTTGAAGGGGTAGGCAACCCGCCGCGTTTGAGCAGGCTCCTTTCCAGTTTCAATCTCCTGTTACTTCTACCTCCTTTTAACGGTGCAAATACTACCAGTTTCAATATTATTAATGATAGTGAACTCTGCACCAGCGAACATCTTTTGATTACTCAACATAATAAAAACCGAAATGTACTGCAAAAAAAAAAAAGTGAAGATATCGATAAATACGCTATTAATTGCGTATTTTCATTAAAATTGTCTTTATATAGCAGGCGATGATAAATAATCGTGCGAGTGGCAATTCAGACACGTCTTCAAAGACCCTCAGAAAAGTGGGCGAAGAAGTCAGGATTTGTACATCCTCAGCAGTACACCCTGGACTTGTGGCAGTGTCCAAATTGACAAACCTACAATTTCGGGAAACAAATGCCTAATTTTACTGTGGCGAGAGGCAGAGTTCTAACCATACTGTAATTGTGTAGCTCACCATGTGAGGAGCGCTTATTGTGACGCCATAACCGATGCCTTGAGGAACGTCCATGTACGAATTGTGTTTGACATAATTTCCTCGGTCTACAGCTCTCATCACGCTGGCTACATCTTCGTGTCGGATGATCTGATTTTCTGAAACAAATATTCACATCAGGCAATGGTTTTGATAGTTGCATCTACTTCCCAATGATGAAGGATGATGTTCGGTAGCTTGAGAAATATTTTAACGCATTAGGAAGAGAACTGAGGTGACAGAAAACACACCTCTATTGTTAATATTCAGAGTGAAAAACAAAGCTAAGCGGAGGAAATATGTTACAAGACAGGCAATGAGAACGCCAGTTGAGACTTCTTGACTGCCTGGGCTGTCGAAACATAAGTCAGTCGACAAAAAGGAATCTCCTGCAAAGAATGCCGGGAAATTAATAATTAATGCCATCAATGGTTTCTATGGCGAGCCGTAAACTATGCTCGAGCTAATAGAACCGATATTGGTAGAGCGCCTGAAGGTAGGCCACCCACAATGTTCGAGCAGGCTTCCGTTATTTCGGCAGGAAACTCGAAGACCGAGCTGGAAAGGAAAGGAAATAGGATTTTAGGAGTGATAGAAGAATGGTGTGGAGAAAGTAAAATGAAAATATCGGAATCAAAAACGAAGGTTATGATGTTAAAGGGAAAATTTGATGAAGGAAGGCCACCACGCCTGTTTTATGGAGAAGGAAGGATAGGAATGGTAAAGGAAATAAAATATTTAGGTGTAATATGGGGATCAGGTTTGACAATAAACAGACATGTGGATTATGTGATAGGAAAAGGAAGAAAGAAGTTTTATGGAGTAGCAAGATTGGCTAGGGAAGGATGGGGAGTAGGAAAGGAGGCCCTGTGTACGATTTATAGGGGGATGTACGTGGCAGTCATTGCATAAGCAGCTGGAGCATGGTGGGATAAGCTGAATGCCCACACGAGGAGGAGACTGGCGGGTGGCCAAAGAAAGATGTTAATAAAAATGGTACAGGCCTACCGGACAGTCTCCTCCAATGCCCTGTGCGTTGTTGCCGGGGAGCCACCCATGGACCTCGAATTGAAGAGAGGATGGGCGAGCTTCCGGCTAAGAGCACAGGGACGTGTGATGTGGAACGGCAGAGAAATTGAAGGAAGAAAGAGGAAGGCCCTCATCGACAAGTTAGTTGTCGATGAGTGGCAGGAAAGGTGGAGCTCCAGCGAAAAAGGAAGATGGACGTACGCGTGGCTGCCACAGGTTCGGGATAGGATTGAGGCCCATTGGCAAGGATTTGGGTTTTACACCTCCCAGCTCGTCACCGGCCACGGAGACTTCCGAGAGAAGCTCCGTGGGTTTTCACTGGTGACTGACGGGCTGTGTGAGTGTGGTGGGCTTGACACAGCGGAGCACGTGGTGTTCCACTGTGTCAGCTACGAAGACGAAAGGAATAGGGCGAAGAACGAGATAATGAGAATAGGAAGCCAGTGGGACATGACAATGGTTAGGAATCAGGGAAGCTTTATTTGGTGGAAGTGGTTTGGAGAAAAGGTGTTAAAGGATAGGAAAGAAATTAGATTAGGGAATGTGCGCAGGGCCTTAGGAGTAGGTGTTTAGAGTGTGTGTCTGTGTTTGTGTTATGTGTTGGTGTGTGGTTTTGAGTGGGCGGTGCCAGGGATGGTCGAATATCAAGTAGCCCATACCTGGACTGCCGGTATGATTGTATTTAAGGGCTGAGCGTATATATGAGTGAATGTGTGTGAATGTACGTGTTGTGTATATGTGTGTGTTAGTGTTTTGTAGATTAGGTTAGGTATTGTAGGGATGGATCCAGGGGGGATGAATATCGAGTAGTCCGCTCCTGGACCATCGGGAGATGTGTGAATGTATTTAAGGGTTGAATGGATGTGTGAATGTGAGCTGGTGCAGCCAAATAGCATGGGTACCACGGTGGCTTCAGCCCGCGGCCGGCAGCGTGGAGCCGTTAAAAGCGTGGCGCTGTCGGCCGTGAAGCCATGGGATTGGCCTCGTGGGGACCGTGGTTTCGCGGGAAATCCCCCCTTAGAGAGATGATAGGTGCTGGCTGGAGAGGGGTAAAGGCCGTGAGGCTAGGTACCCTCTCCAACGCCACGGGCAATGCCCCAAAGCACGACTTACCATTGATATAAAACTAAAATGCCTAGTTGCATTATCGACAGGTTGGAATGTACCTAAACACATTGACCACACGCCGAAATTAGGTTTTGGTCTATTATTCATTCTGAATAATAACCCTATGTTTTCGGTCACGAAAAATTGTTTACAACCCCCCCCCCCTCAAAATTTGATACTTTACGTTTCAAGACTTGGAGATTCCAAATTTGCAATGTCCGTCCGCCGACCGGGCCGTTTTGTGCCTTTAACGTGGTCTAAAAAATTCGTTTTTTCGCCCAAAAATCCGATTTGGTATCTAGTTGTGCCCGCCATCACAGCAATCCGATCGGACGAAGCCCGTGGTTATAATGGGCAAAAAACGGTTAAAAAAATTAACGAAACGCAGTAGAACGCGGGAGCTACAGTGTTTCGTCGTTTGAACTCCCTCCCTCCCCGCCCGACTCATTAAAAAAGCAACCGCCCTCGAGGCCCAACCCCCCTTTCGCCTCGGAACGGGTGGGTTCGCTTTGAGCGCCCCCGTTCCAATTTCCCCGACGGGGCAAAATCATCAGACGTTTTGTTTCTATAGTTCCATTGTAGCCAGGACATGCTTCGTATGGTTTACTAGTATTCGATGCTGAGTCGAATGGGATGGGGGAGCACTAATACTAGGTCAAGCTGTTCATGAGAATAATAAACCATTGTGTAATAATTTGCAGGGTTTTTTGGATTCAGCAGGCCTCATCATCTGGAGAAACTTTTTTTCGACGCAATCGCAATACTTTTCTTACCCTTTAACGATTAAGTTTGAACTTACTTTGCAGATTCATAACTAATTCCAGATTGGATTTTCCATGTGACCTCCACGCCATCACCGGACAGAAGTAGATCAATAAGCCCGACGATATCAAAAAAATTGAACGAAGGATACGTTTACGCTGAAACACAAAATTTACTATTAACTCAGTCTTCAGAAAATGTATTTCCACCCAATTTATTAGTACTATTACACAGTTCAATTAGCAAACTATAAAAGTTTTTGTTTGTGACTCGACACACTTTACAAATATCTGATGCGTAGCAACACACAACTTTCCGCCATCCCTTTAAGTTCGAACACCACCTACATAGGCGGGCGCTATATCTTCGTTCAACGAATTTTTACAGGAACATTTATGGAGAACTAAATGTAGGGACTAGTTAGCTGAGAGTACTCCGTAAGTTTGATTGAAATCGTTAGTGCCATTTTTGAGAAAACTGGAATACCGATAAATTAATATTCGACAAATCTCCTATTTTGAGTTAACTTGGCTTATATCTCCGTTCAACATATATATAAAGAAATAGTTACAAGGAACGAAATGTGGGTATGGGTGGCTAAAAGACACTCTGTAAGATTGATCACATCTGATGAAACAGTTACCCTGGAATTTACGGAAATGTTCGAAAAAACGTTATTTTCGATACATTTTGATTTTTATCTCTGTTCAATGGACTGTCAGAGGTACACTTATTGAGAACAATATGTATGTATTAACTATTTGAAAACATCTTGAAAGTTTGGTGATTATCGTTGAAGCCGTTTAGCCAAAAAGCGTAAAAAAACCCATTTTTGCTTCATAGGCCTATATCTCCGTTCAACGAATTTTCATGGAGATATGTATGCAGAAGAGAAGTTAGTTATTGATTAGTAGAAGATAATTTGAAAGTTTAATCAAAATCGTTAAAGCCGTTTTCGAGAAAAATGCTAAAAACCCTTGTTTTTGGTACATTTTCGTCCCCCACCCCCCTTCCCATCGGCCGAAATCGCCCATAACCTTATTTTGGTGTCTACAAAAAATAAAAAACGAAACAAAAACTCCAGCTCAATCGGATCAGCCATTCTCCTGCAAATCGAACTACAGACACATACACACACACACACACGGACCAAGCACCGAAATTAGGTTTTTTGGACTCATTAGGCCTCAAAACTTAAAGATCTGAAGAAAACCCAAATTTTTTTTTGACACGATTACTATACTCTCCTTTTCCTTTGGGGTAGCGGAAAGTAAAAATGTGCATATCTCAGAAAAATGAATGCTCCTTGTCAAGATAGGAGACATGTCCTCTTCAAAGGGGGAACTAGCGCCTGTCACGTGTTTTGTAGGACGTTGTACTGAATTCTGGAGCAATACTTCCCTCCCCACGAACAAGTGAAGGACCGTTACAAAATTCCTCAGTATCATACAAAAGAAGACTACCAACAGAAATGGGAGTTCAACCCGACTGACGTAGGGATGGAAAATCTGCAGTCGTTTCTCGCAGGCACACCGAAGGGCCTCGTGGAGCGTTTCGTCGGGAAGAAGGTTCTGGATGCAGTCTGCCGCACACGTAATGCTCTCTCCCAGAAGCCTCCCGCCTGTTTGATGAAAGCTATTATAATAGAGGCTTGAATAGTCGCTTGATTGAATGCGCAAGATGTGCCAAATTTTGGTGGCAATCACCCAGCATTCAAATAGGAACAGGCATATGGTATTGAAGCCCCCACACAGGGAAAGCTAGAAATTTAAGGAAGAAGACATCTAGAAGCAAACAGCAGGGAGAATCGTAATTGCGGTAAAAGCAAAGAATAGGGACCGCTCCCTCTGATAACCAATATATCGATATATGACGACCGAGGTCAGGTTATCAATATGCCCGACATCGTAGGCTCTGGCGCCATGTTTGAAATTAGAAATAACGACAGCTGTACGATTATGCCAATTATTTAATGTTCATTATGTAATACCCCGTTATATAATTATTTTAAATGTACAAAGACTATGAAAAGGAGTGAATTCAATGAAATTAAGAATGGGCATATGAAATAAATATGAGATAACTAACGGATGCATATCGATACATGCCATCGTAGCATTATCAAGCGATTGGCCCATATTCTTTGTTTCACCCATAATTGCCAGCTCTGGGATGAGAGGCAACATGAGATGACGCCCTAACTGTCAGGAGGAAGCCTGTGTTAAGGAGTAGGGGGAACGTGGGTACCATACCCCCGAGGATGTGATCTGGATTTTGGAGGGGTCGCTTAAGATTAGTGTTTCTTTAAGGCGTGACTGAAATACCTCTGTAATGTGTGTTAAGGAACAGTCATTACAGTAAGTTGATGTATTTTGTAGGAGCTGTATAACAGAAGTGACGGAGTGAGTGCAGTCAGTACAAGGGAGCCCAATCAAGAGCCAAGCACCTCCAGTGTGCACAATGAAACAACAGTAAGTTGAGCATGCAGTGGATTTAGCGAGGATAATCCAATGCAATGGTGAGTATACCAAGGATTATCTAGAGCAACATCGATTTGGTAAGTACATATTCACTCAATTTAGTAGGGCTGCGATCTTCTCGACATAGCAAGTACCGCAACAGTTGAATTCACTAAGTGTAATGAAGGGGTATCCAGTGTGCAGAGTGACTGGTGAGATATTAGGATGTTGATAAAAGAGGTGTGTGGGTGTCTTGTCTCCCCCCCCCCCACCTAGGGCTTTGCTTACTAACGAAGCTTAGATAGATATTTTATTATAAGTTGCTAAATGAGAACATATGGTTGTTGGCATTGGTCCACAGTTCTCCGCATGAATGTTAGCAATGGAATTAATCTTCAGGATGATACAGCAGTGAGTTGCCAGGCGTCTTGATAGAATTGTGTAGCAAGACGTTCCAGCCTGAACTCTTCCACTAAGTTATTCTACACTGACTTCCAGAGAGGAGTACAAAAGCAGGCTCACATTGGCGTCAGTAAATTCTCTTTTCAAGCTGAGGTGCCAGGACTCACAGTATCCTCTCACATACCAACTCTTTTTCATGCCAGCTTCAGTATCTGCAACACCACCAGCCATTTGTCTGAATTTTCACAGTCAATCAGCATCGTGACCTGAACTTTATTCATCACCTGCTCTTACCTGTCAGCCGATCTCTCAGTAGTGTTTTTATTCACTGTCTACTGCCAGACGTTGTCATACAGAGTGTACCCAAGAAACGTTGCTCTTCTAAACTGGCAACATCAGGTGTTCTGTTGTACTGGAGTCACGTAATTAGGCTCGGCTTAAGGTGCCTAAATAAAGTAAATAATCCACCTACTGAGTGCCTGCGGGAACAACAACCATCTTGCTCGTACTACGAATAAATTTAAATAACAAGGAAAGACAATTAAAGCACAAGGTAGTTTATGGTAACTATCTATTTAATGAAGGGTCAAGTACATGGTGTGCGTAAATTACAGGTACATACACTCGAACATTGGGTTCTGGCGAGGGAGATATTTGTCAACAGTCGCACAGAATACCAACATAATCACAAAGGGAATGCAACGACACGGACGAACTAAGTGGGAGCGGTGGAGGTGGCCTAAATATCCAACCACCCGCTTTTGGCCACTTGAAGAATCTCCTGGCCCTCGTTTTCGTGGTCCCCGTTGGGCAGATACGGAGGAGTGAACTCGCGGTAGGCGAGGCAGACGCGGCGCGATGTGATGTCGTCGCGAAATATCTGGTGCTCCCAGCGGTACCTCGCTTCCCCGAAGAGGACGAGCAACGACCTCCGCGGCATCGGAATCCGAACGACCGCTTCTCCCGCGACGTCCGGAGCCTTCGTATCCGGCGCCAACACCAAATTGTACTTCAATTTGTCGTCGGGCATGTCGTACTTGGTCAACGAAAGAATTGAATCCGATAGCAAATTGACGGTGACGATCCGCTCGCCCCAAATCCAACAGTCGTCGATGTGAGCGTCGATGGCGGCACCGCGGGAAGGATCGTACTCCAACGAACACTGCTCGATCGTTTGAAACCCCTTCAACAGCTCCACAGTTTCGAATTTCTCTTGCACGAACCTCGTAGTTGACGGAAATCCTTTGAAATCCCCCAAACGAAGCCGCCTTTTCTTGAAATTGCACTTGGGACCGAAATTTTGCTTTCGGCGTCCGCTCTGAGAAATGTCCCAAGGCAGCCGGTCGAGGTTCCCGAGGAGCTCTGCTTCTTCAGCCTCGGAAAGGAAGTCGGGCTGAACGTACACGCCTTGGACGTAAAGCGGGCCTCCGCTGTGGTTGTCGTGTCGCTGCCCGTCCCAACTGGGCCAACACAAGTCGCACTCCGAACAATAAAAATACGGCGAAAATCCTCTACGGAAGAAGATCGAGTCGTTTTTATTTCGAATTCCGAACAATTTTTCGCACTGCAAACAAGTTCGGATCCCTTTGCACCCGCAAATTGCGGATCTGTCGGTTTCCATCGAGAGAAGAGTCGAGTCACGAGCTGTCGGGTGAATCGACGGGCTGCAGCATCCCCGGGCGTAGCTCAGAGCAATTGCTGCCAAACAAAACAAGTGCAAGGAACCTGGGGAGGTTACGTTCCGGACGACGACGTCATCCGCTCTCACCGAAATATCGATTACAACTCGATTATTTCCGTTAACATCGATACACCATTGCGATTTTGCAGTTTTCCGCCCAGGCGAGACGTCACCAGTCACGGGGAATAGAATTGAGGTTCCGCCCGAGTGAGTCTCACGATCGATTAACCGCCCGCAAACTACTCAAATGTAAGGGAAATTAATAACAGTCCAGGCACGCGTCCAGAATTGAAGCAATGCAACATTTCGAGGGGGTGACTACTTCAGAAATAATTTTAATTGGGCTGTACAAACGACGAATATGAAAATTCACAAATACACGTGGACGGGCATATTTTCAACGCTTCAGGAAATGAACCTTGCGAGGGAAAATCAATTAAAACCCATTACAAAATCTTTTGTGGGAGTGTGTACAGTGCGCTCGACACAACTGGTTTGGTCTGTAACGATGCTCCTTGAGCTACAATATGAAGCAATTAAGAAACAGTGGTAGCTGGTGGTAGTGTAGCTGCAGCAACAAACTAGCCAGTCTTGTCAAACGTCCCTTTGCCAACCAGCCAAAACTGACTAGATTCAATTTCAAGGCACATAACGAGTGTGTATGCTTGCTTATGTCAAACTCCATGATGCACAAGCAACAATTACTTCTGAAGCCTACAAAGGGAGACGAGATACTTGGCCATTTTCCTCGAAACTGAAGGCCTGTCTTCATGCCATGCCATCTTTACTCTCCCTCCCAGCATCTGACTAGCTGATTCAAGCCAGTGTTGGGTATTCAGATTCGTCAGGACAATCCCATTACTGCCCTCATCACAGCGTTATCTGGTTATAAGGGGGCAGTGTGCCTAATAAGCCCCAGGCTAACCCTAACTTGGGCTATAACGAGTGGTGTGGCGGTTGTAATATTTGTCTTGCACCTCTAGAGGCAATCCTAGAACCAGCCGTCCTTGTATCATGGAATTTCAAGGATCGTTGATTAGACCTTGCGTGGATATGGCATTTAATTAGATGACTATTTCACAATGCTGACAGTAAACACGCCCAATTGTCCTGGAATAAGCTTCAATAAATATAACAGGAGAGTAGGACCTTGCTCCTGACTGATCACATTGTTCTGGGAGTTGACTGCGTGCCTGGTGTCAATCCTCAACAGCAAACTTACAATTGTCATTACTTTTTTTATACCACCTATACTTCGAAGTTATCAAGTTCTTGTTCCTTTTTTTGTTATATATTTACATACATCGCATACAAATCACGTATTTTGTTACACTTGAAAAAAAAAACTTCTCCTGGAAGTATCGGACTAGACACATTATAATTTTTATTATTTTTAGGGCCGGTTTATCAATATCACTTGCAGGCTCAAATAAGTCAAATCTTCGATTAACTCCCTCGCGCCTGTTCATCAATTCACTTTGACGACAGGCTAGAGCTAGGTGTCAATCACCTGCATTCAATACTCCCTCTATTTCCACTCACCAAATACTGTTGACCGACGGCTGCCAATTCGACGTTTTAACTGGAGAATTGATAATCTTAATATAATCGATTAATCTATATTTAATTTTCAAAAAAGTTGCCCTAATGACTTCCTTTTGAGCCTGCGCATATTTGGTTTTATAATTTTACTGCTTAAACCTGTTCATCTCCCAATCACACCTTTTACGCACACAACAAAAGCAAGAGAAAAATCGCGAAATGGTTTATAGTGCAAGACGTTCGGATGTAGTAAATATCCATAATTACAAGGAAATGATAAATAGTGGAAGCAAGAAGATGAACTGTGGCCATAAACAATGACCAATTGGCGCTTTACCGCTCAACTCATGAAAGGCTATATCAATCAATACATCAGGTTGCAATGCACGGATAAAGTCTACTTTTTGATTCTTTAAGGCAGTAGGCTAAGATGACACTGGATTAGATGATGATAGATAAAACGGTTTCTTGAATCAGCTAGTAGAATTGATGCAGTGCTCAGCACTCTACTTAGGACATACGACAAGCCTCAGACTGAGATATATCAAATTATTGAATGAGACAACTCTCACCCTATTACTGTACCACTACACCCCACATAACTCGACTAGTGAGAGAATGGAGAAATAGGTTGGCATTGAGACAATACCTTTACTTAATGCCCCCAATGCATGGACAAGTGTGAGTAAACTTTCCGTTTCTGCTTCCTTTGGCTCACAACTCTGGGGTTTAAACTTTGGGTTAAAGTTGCCGAGGAACTAAGTGGCAAAAACATGCATTACTTATACTCAGCATCGCATTACATCCTCGTTCCTGAAGGATGTAGTCCCATTTCTTCTGGCATCTACTGAACTCTGAGCTAGATTGCTCACTTTGTGTTAGTTAATAAGTCGAGTCTCTCAAGCAGCTTATCCCATTCCTATAGTGCTATATATCTTCATAGTTTTATATTCCTCATGTCAGCTCTCATAATACATGTGTTAGAACTGGACTGATGTCACTCCCACTTCCCCCATCCTCCTCCACTCGTATGTAGATCTTGATTACTATCACTCTGTTGCAAATTAGTTCTTCTCTCTCTAGCTGAAGTTGCCCAGAATAAATATGAATGACTCTTAATGACACACCTGTCGAATGGACATGGGCTAACTGCGATAGAGCTGTGGAATTCTGCACTTGAGCCGTGCCATTGACTTGAAATCTATGGCTAGGAATGCACTTTGGTTCACTTAAGTAGAAGTAGAGGATGGCTAACCCATTGTATGGCACCCACTTGTCCATGTCAATGTCCTGCAGTGCTCTGTTGGACAGGACTATTCACCCCACCTTGCACCAACTAAACTCCTTCTTGCGGAGAGATGTCCTACAGTTAATTGGCTTTTAGCTGTCAACTTTCCTAACAAGTGTCGGAGCAACCCCCACTCACCAACCACCTTGCCGAACCATTGACGCTAATGTTTGTCGAGGGCCTACCAGTGCATGCTCATTGCAGTTGTACTAGTTCATCGTTTTTTTAAAATATAAGCAAACCGTTGGTGAACTTTGGCAACACCAACAACTCAGATCATAGTTGAGTGTCAATATCTGGGCTGTTAGTTGAACTATTATCACTGGCTGCTGCCTATCTCTAGAGTTCTTCAAAATTAGAAATGAATCACTCAACTAATTGTTAAACGATTGATTCAAAATGTTCAACTCTCATCAATCTTTCGAGGAAACTCCTCATCGCTCAGTTCACGAGTTACCGAATGCATTTTTCCCTCACTCGTTATGCGCATTCTCGACCCAAATTCCTACATTTTCTGTGTGTCAGTCCTCCAGCCCGTTTCGTTTTTTCCCGTTTCGACCAGCCATGGATAGGCAAATTCCATTACTGCGGATTTGGGGTATGAATGTCGGTTTCACCTCAGACAAGTATGCTTGTTCGAGTGCATGGATAACAATTGAGTACAAACGCTGGTTCGCAAGATGACGAAACCGCCAAACGTTCCATTCGTAAGGAGTTGTGATTTAATTCAAGTCGCTTAACTTGCAAGGTGAGTAATGTTATTATTATTTTTGTCTCGCGTCACATTGATATTCATTTCTGCTGCATTACGCGCGCATTGTCCACATTCCCTGTCCGTTACAGCGACTCAATTTCACGCATCGTCGGGCAGTGGGATGCCAGATTATAAAAGAAATGATCAAGGTAATAAAGTCACCAGAAATAATACATTATAACACGAATTATGAGTAAATCCAGAAATTCACCCCTCTCCTCAACGACGATTTTAACAACGCATGTCAACTTGGGGTTTTGTAATTATCTACAAATCGCCTCCTTGAATAACCGATAAACGGTCTGCCGAATTCGTTAACTAACACGAATGAGCCATTGAACCGAAGGTATTGTGAGAAGCACGAGAGAAGAATTAAGAAAGCAAAGAATACGCCTTCACGCTCAATAAGGCTGTTACTACAGCTCCCCGAACAAATGTTCAAATTTGTTTCCCATCAGATCAGAAAAACGCCTACCACAACGAAGCTCAACTATTTAACCGTTAAACACCCACAAGAACGTAAAATCAGAAAATGTGGGTAACAACGCACTCTATTCTCGACAAACAATCAATGTCATACAAGCCCCTTAAACAACAATAAACACAATTCCTTACCTCTCGTAGTCTATCCTATTGATAGCTCTGTATTGAGTTATTGTCCGAAGAGCACGTCACAGCTAATATTACAACTCAGGAGACTTAAGTAAGGAAACGATGAATGATAAATTACCATTTCAAAATCCGGCAAAACTTTGATCGCGGATACCGAACGTTTGAGAGGAAATCATGAAGAATTTACGGATCTTTCGCAGTCACAAGATAAGACTGGTATCGGCTTAACTATAAAAACTGATACTGAAGAGAAACGTCTTCTTCATCTTCTTCCTATTTACATATTGGCAGTTCTGTCTCTGCAGTATGGTAGTTTACCTTACGAGTCCGTTGTAAAACTGAGGGATAGCGAGTTCGATCTCAAAACGTTAAAAAAAACGCTGCAAATTATTACACAACGGTTTATTATTCGGATAATCAGCTTGACCTAGCATTAATGCTCCGAGACCCATCCTGTTCGATTCAGCATCGAAAAATATCATAATGAAACCCAAAAAAAGGCCGAAAAGAACTGAATCGTAATATTAAAATAAACAAAAAAAACACGAAAGTATCTAGAAAAAACTGAATTTTAATATGAAAACATGCACGCTAAATACTAATATCAAAATTTAACCAAAAATCTATGAAAAAAACATAATGAGAATGAAACTAAAGAATCTAAAATAATTGAATCGTATTAAAACGAAAACGTCGGGGAAATTGGAAGAGTAAGGCGAATGGGGAGAGACCGGTCGTTGGGAGGGAAGCGAGCGGGAGGCCGCACTCGCTCGCCTCGAGAGCGGTTGGCTTTTTAATGAGACGGGCGGGGCGGAGGGAATTCAAACGACGAAACGCTTGTAGCTCCCGCGTTGTACTGCGTTTCGTTAATTTTTTAACCGTTTTTGCCCATTACAACCACGGGCTTCGTCCGATCGGATTGCCGAGATGGCGGGCACAACTAGATACCAAATCGGATTTTTGGGCGAAAGAACGAATTTTTTAGACCACGTTAAAGGCACAAAACGGCCCGGACGGCGGACGGCGGACGGGGGACGGGGGGCGGGGGACGGGGGACGGCGGACGGACATTGCAAATTTGGAATCTCCATGTCTTGAAACGTAAAGTATCAAATTTTGAGGGGGGGTTGTAAAAAATTTTTCGTGACCGAAAACATAGGGTTATTATTCAGAATGAATAATAAACCAAAACATACTGGGCGAATTCCAGATACACAATAACACACAAATAATTTCATTTTTTAAACTCGTTAATAATCAAAACTATTGACAGAAATGTGTCACTAATTGCTCCAACCTCCATTACAATTTAATTCACTAAGACTAATCGTCTGAATCGACCGATCACAAATGAAGAGGGCATTGAAGTAAATGGTAATATCAAACATATTATGCTGCTCCTACTTGTGCGCCCCCCCCTCCCTTGTTGAGCAATTAGTGTACAGGAGGCTTAAGACACTGTCAACACAGCTTTTTTAATAGAAAGTTCGTGTATAATGTTTTCGAGTTATCAGTTAACATCTGTGAAAAATGATAGGTATTAAGTAATTTATGGATTTTTTTAGCTTATTATTATTCTATAAGCGTTATTAATTGTTCATTGTAAAGGTTGAGCAGAATTTATGAGAAAAAAAGCTTTCGTCAAAATTGTCGATAATATAATATGTGCTGCTCTCGTCACTTTCTCATGGATGAAAAATTTACGATGCTATTGAGTTAATTAGAGCTATCCATACAAAAAATGTGTTCGAAACCGTTAGAGCTGTTTTTGAGCAAAAAATTTGGTGTTTTGTTCGAGTCTTGCTCACAGATTCATTTTGACTTTTTACAGTGACCTTCTGGCCAAATACAAAATTGTAGTGGACTTGGTACAGTCGTAGTCTCTCATTATTGCTGAAAAACACACACACACTGCTTTAACTTTCCATCTACTTTGCAGAGCCACGGAAAGAAGTAGAAGTAGCCTAAAGTGATAGTTGTAACTAGCATTTACTAAATAACAGTTACGAATGATCGAAGTCCAATCCACGTGTGATCTCAGCAGTTTACAAGGTGACTTTACAACCTGCCTCACGGCCATAACCTAAACCTTGAAGGTTATCCAAGGCACGAAGCCGGCGTAACCTTTCATTTACAGGTTACGATTAATCTGTTATCATTGAATGATAATCAATCGTGAAATTCACAAGGTTTTCGATCATGGAAGTGTCCGTTAGGGTTTCAGATGAATTTGGCAACATTTCGTTTTGATTCGGGAACCTCTTAGAAGGATGGCGATCGGGGAGCCGATCCAGTTGGACGTTTGGAAAGGGGATTGGGGGTTGCCCTCCGTCGATATTCAGTCCTTACAATTTATGGTTAGTTTCATGTTCAACAATTTGCACGCTAAACTGTTCATTTTATATCATCGAAAAATGGTGACGTTAGTAGTGCGAAATGTATTCTATTGAAGCCTTGTTGGGATGAAGTGACGATTATTTTAGTGTATATTGTGATATGTTCGTCCTGTACACAAATAGTCAGTGACATGGCCTTGTTAGGAGTGCGTAGGATTACCCTCTGGACGACTTTCGCCAACTAAAAGTATAATTTAATTTGGTTGGTGTAGGCCGTGAACTACAAAGAGATTGGTCGCCCCAGAAGAAATCAATTAGAAATGTCTGGTGTAACTCATCACACAGCTTTCCTCACTTTTTCACCCAGTTCATTGGAATTAATGAAACATCTTCACTTTTTATGTAAACGGTTAAGGTTCCGAAATTTATGGAGTTGCGCTCATATTTGTGACGACGATTAATGAGAAATCAGCGCTCAGGTGATCCATGAGACTGTCTGCATGATTTTTACTTTCCTTGGTTCTACGAAGTAAAAATTTTGAGTTTTCTTCAGATCTTTACGTTTCAGACCCTCCTGAGTCCGCAAAACACTATTTGGGAAAATGGTCTGTGGGTCTGTGTGTGTGTGCATGTGTGTCTGTGAACGATTTTTAGAGAAAACCACCGTACCAAATCAGCTCCAACTTCATATCTCGCCCGCAGGTTACCATGGAACGCCAAAATAAGGGTATGAACAAAATCCACCGAAATTTAACTATAGTTATCATAGTGATCAAAACACCAAATATTTTTTTTCTCAAAAACGGCTCTAACGATTTTGATTAAATTTTATATATTGATAGCTCCTAATATGTCAACTATACCATAAAATTCCCATATACGGGAAAATGACGAGAGCAGCACAATAAATTACCAAAACTTTCGAGGAAATCGAATTTAGCGCGGTTTTTAGAGAAAACAACCGTACCAAATCCCCCTCAAACTTGATATCTAGCCCGCAGGTTACCATGAACCGCCAAAATAAGGGTATGGGCAAAATCCACCGAAATTTAATTACAGTTATCATAGTGATCAAAATACCAAATTTTTTTTGTCAAAAACGGTTCTAGCGATTTTGATTAAATTTTTTATATAGATAGCTCTCAATATGACAATTATACCATGAAATTTCCATTCGTGGGAAAATGACGAGAGCAGCACAATATATTATCAAAATTTTCGACGAAAAGCGTTTTTAGCGCAGTTTTTACTTTCCTTGCTCTACGAAGTAGAAAGGAAAGTTATGTAATCGGCTGAAAAAAAAATTTTGAGTTCTCTTCAGATCTTTACGTTTCAGACCCCCCTGAGTCCGAAAAACACTATTTGGAAAAATGGTCTGTGTGTCTGTGAACGATTTTTAGAGAGAACCACCGTACCAAATCAGCTCAAATTTGATATCTAGCCCGGTAGTCACTATGGGACGCCAAAATAAGGGTATGAACAATATCCACCGAAATTTAACTATAGTTATCATAGTGATCAAAACACCAAATATTTTTTTTCTCAAAAACGGCTCCAACGATTTTGATTAAATTTTTTATATTGGTAGCTCCAAATATGGCAACTATACCATTAAATCCCCATCTATGGGAAAATGACGAGAGCAGCACAATAAATTACCAAAACTTTCGACGAAATCGATTTTATTTCCTTTTAAACTCCGCTGGAATTTTTGTAGAATGTTAGAAAAAATTGGTATTGTAGTCCAATCTAATACCTAAAGGATGAGTGTTTAAAAACGCTCATGAGATACATGGGGGTCACTGCAGAAATTCAAGAATTTCAACTACTGCCGTTTCGCTTACTACCAGTTCTAAACGTTTTTACCCAATAACTCTGCATAAGTAATTACTATCCTTCTTCAAAAAATTCTTGTTTACAGCCCCATTAATTCTCTGTGTACCAATTGCTCAATAATAGTCCTGAAATGAGTACGAGCAGCACAATAAAATCTGGAACTGTAAGCGCTACCGCTTGCTGCTGCCGTAAAGCGTTGTTTGACCAAGATTCAAATTAACTGAGTGATAAATGAATTGATTAAATAGAATTAGCCATGTACAAAGTGAATTGTTGTAGAGCTAAGGAAAGTTGTGTGTTGCAACGCACCAGATATTTTTTGAGAAGGATAATGTTCACCATTTCAGAGTCGTCGGTTAAAAATTGTGAAAGGAAGTAGTAAGTGAAACGACGGTGGTTTTTTCCGGAACGGTTATTAAACTTTCTTCGTATAAGTAGTTTACTGCATTACCACTCTAGTATCTATTGAGCGGACTTTATAAGGATAAAACTTCTCTAAAATCGATTTACGTGGAAATTTTCGTTAATTTATTGTGCAGTTCTCATAATTTTTTCTCAGATGACACGGTACTATTGTTATTTCTATGTGCATAAATATTTTATTTTTGTAACTGCATACTTATGTGGTCACCACAGTAATAATTACTGAGCTAAAACACGGATAGATATTCCTGCCCTGCTGCCTTCCCACGACTGGTGAATTTAATTTGACACTGGCTTCACTGACTTGGATAACTAGCAAATTGTCTACAAGATTCATCCAACTGTTTGTAGGCATGCAGTATACTGAAATGACAGCTTTGGATTGCCGCTCTTCCTGACGTGGAACTCTTCCGCAATCCATCCTGACTTTGCATGTTTAATAGTTGGGTATTTCCTTTTTTTTTCAGACGTACCTCAAAATCAGCACCATCGATGTCAAAATCAACAAACTGAACAATCCCTACTTTACGCCCAGTGGACAGCTTCCAGTTGTACGTTTGAAGCACAGAAACATTGACCAGTTTGATGATCTCGTTCACTATTTGGAAGAAAAGGTCAGTTACTATTTACAGGTCTCAAGGAAGTTGAGGTTTTTTCAGATCTTTATGTTTTGAGGCGTTTGGAATTTGCAGGAGAAAGGCAGGACTTATTGAACTTGTTTTTTGTTAGATTTTTTGAAGATGCAAAAATAAGGTGACGAGTAATTTCCATCGATTGTAACGGGGGGGGGGGGGATGTATCCAAAGCGAGCGGTTTTCACATTTTTCTTGTCACATATAATTTCTACGACACGAGCTTTCATTTGTGAAGGTAGGCTACCTGCAATATTTCACAGCAGGGCGCCTTAAGTGCAGTTGGTTATGCGAACCCACAACGCTTATTTGTAGTGTGCGGGACGGTGTAAAGGGAGGTAACCCGCAACTCCTTTCGTTCGTGATGTCCTGTTTATTCTGCAACCTCAAGTTCAAAAGAGGCCAATGAAGGCTCGTTGTCGAAATTGTGGATGTTAATTACCTACATGTAGATGACTCAATAAAGGATGCGGCTTGTGTGTGAATGAGATACACAACTTTATCCCAGTAGTTGGGCTCATTTTCGAGGAAAAAAGGGAGCTGCTTAATAGAAGTTGTATGTGCCCCGTTTTATTCGTTAAAAATTAAAAAAAAATGTCGCCAGGTTCTAATAACGGCGCTGTGCCTTGTGTTTTGAGTGAAATACTATTATGCCTCCTTTTAATTTCAGAATATGAATCCAGATCATGGTTTGAGTAAAAAACAACTCTCTGAAGTGAAAGCTTATTCAACTCTCATCAAAGAGAAACTCTACCCAGCTCTCCAGTTTTTATGGTAATTAAGGCGATTACCCCATTTTAAATGGCCTGCCCAGTTCAACCCAATTATAATTTGTTCCATTTTATTGGTTTAAGGTGGTTGGACAAAAACAATGAAACGGACGTAATAGCTCCATGGTACAGGAGGGCTTTGCCGTACCCTTTCAATTTCTACTATCCTGGAAAATTCAAAAGGGAAGCTGAGAATATGTTGACCACTTTGTATGAATTGTACGAAAATGAAAAGGACATTGAGGCAAAGGTTTGGCTCGCTCCATTTTCAAGACTTGCACTTTTGTGACTCTTCCCAACCTTACATAAGCTCAATGGTTGTTACTGACAAATTATTTTTTAACAGCGGAGTATTTGTTGTTAACCCTTTTGCAGGTTGTCGGAGACGCTGAAAAATGCATAACTGCGCTGTCGTTGAAATTAGGCAATTCGCAGTTTATTTTTGGCTCTCATCCGACGTCCATTGACGCCATTATGTACGCATATTTGGGACCTCTTCTCAAAGCGCCCCTCCGCAGCACAGCGTTGCAAAATCATTTGAAAACCTGCACAAATCTGTCGAAATTCGTATCTAGAATTAATTCTCGGTACTTTGCTGAGGATTTCAATGGTAAGTTAGTTCAAGATCTATTCATGAGTTAGGTTTAATTGACTACTACTGGGAAAGTTTGGCAGGCAGGCTGGGGAGGGGGTGGTTTTGGCTATCCAAGAGGCGAATTGCTACGGTTTCATTCTGATTTGCTTTATGAAGTACTGATTGAGCCTCTCCCTTATCAGCCAGATTTCAAGTTCAGTGTTCCCTTTCCCCTTGCTTGAATATTGTTGCATAAAGGTGAGTAAATCCTTTTTTATTAACCCCTTATCCCGTTATATTCTTCATTCACGATCCGGCAATTAGGTTCTTTCATTGAATATTGAGAAGGGGTTCGATTCATTCATTTAATTTCTATCTTTACTTTCCTTGGCTCTACGAAGTAGAAAGGAAAGTTATGTAATCGGCTGAAAAAAAAATTTCTCTAAAAGAGTTCTCTTCAGATCTTTACGTTTCAGACCCTCCTGAGTCCGAAAAACACTATTTGGGAAAATGCTGTGTGTGTGTGTGTGTGTATGTGTGTCTGTGAACGATTTTTAGAGAAAACCACCGTACCAAATCAGCTCAAACTTCATATCTCGCCCGCAGGGCATCATGGGACGCCAAAATAAGGGTTTGAACAAAATCCACCGAACGTTAACTATAGTTATCATAGTGATCAAAACACCAAATATTTTTTTTCTCAAAAACGGCTCTAACGATTTTGATTAAATTTTTTATATGGTAGCTCTTAATATGGAAACTATACCATAAAATTCTCATTTGTGGAAAAATGACGAGAGCAGCACAATAAATTACCAACACTTTCGACGAAATCGATTTTAGCGCGATTTTTAGAGAAAACCACCTTTTGTTTTTCAGTGTTCATCACTCAAAAAGGAAATAAACATAAATTTCCAGCTAGACTGACCTTCAAAACCATTCAAATAAACCGATCAAATTGTTGAAGGTTTTAGGAGTTTCATCCAAAATGTCTCGTTTGTCCATTTTTTCCATGGCACATATTTTTTGCTTACAGAGTTTGAATCGAAACAAAAGAAGGAGATGAAATCGCAAAAAGAGAATTCAGAGCGAGACCCGACCTTTAGACGAAACCAGTTTCTCGCTGTGATGCTGGCGGTTGCTGCAATGTCTGGCTACGCTTTTTCTACCGGATTAGTGCAAGCCTAATGTTCTAAGTGACTATTTCAGGTATTTTTGTTGATAATTAAACCTTATAATGTGATATTGTGCGGCCACGTTCGTTCCTGGTGGTTCAAAAAAGGACTGTGTTTAGGAGGACGTGTACTGACTGACTCCTATTAAAGGCACCGGGCGATCTAGTGGATAAGACATTGTTCATAATTCTCTTCGTAAGTCGGGGATTGTGAATCGGAGCTCTGGCACGATTGCCGTAATTTTTGCCTGAGTCAGCAGCTCTTCAAAATATCTCCAAACTTCCTCAGTACATTGGCGCCCAACTAGTGGTCGAACTTCTTCATTCGAAGAAAAAGAAGAGGCCCAGAGAGAAAAATTAAAAGAGAAAATAATGAGACGAGTTCTCAGGTCCAAGATTCGCTGATGCTGTGAAAG